>JAZDUH010000035.1:572500-1172500 GCA_036419115.1 Scarus forsteni
AAGGCCATATCCTTCATTTTACAGATACACATATATGCATGGACACAAATACATATGATAAATATATCTGTATATACACATACATCCATCCACAGATGGATACATCCAGGCAGAGACAAATGGACTAAAATCACATTTGTCTCTGCTGAATATACAATCAGTCAATCTTTATTTATATAACACCATATTACTGTTAGAGTTTAACCCCTTGAGATTTGGCATCTCTTTTTCAGAGGGACCTCATGTGTAGAGAGATCAGTCTAATATGTACATTAATATCTATAATAATTATAATCTCAAGAGGAATGATTAGGCTAGATTAGGGGTGTGCGATATGACGATATTAAATCGTTAAGGATTACAATGATTATCATAAAGCAGAAAGATCGTCAGATCGTCTGTGTGGGCGCAGAGACTTTGACGTACACCCGACTAGCCAATCGTAGCACATTACGCGCAGTGCATGGTGGGATCTCCTGTTTGGTTATGAAGCGTGAAGCCATGGTGGAAAGAGAAAAGGAGATAAAAGCTTTAAGATGTCTGAACAAAAATCTGTTCTAAAGCAGCTGTATTATTCACTCAGATTATAGACATCGCAGTTAGAAAACATTTGTTTTAAATTGTTGAAGAGATAATGTTGATATTGTTGTTCATTACCTTTTATGTTTACATTTATTGAACATTTTTATAAAAAACTGCACTATTTAAATTAAAACCTGTTCAGAAAGTTTCTTTGGCTTTAATTGTCTTTTTTTTTCTTTTAGGGTTTTATATGTTTTATATGTTAAACATAGGGAAAAAATGGTCAAACATGCAAACTAGTCTAGAAAATCAAAGTAAAAAAGACTCGTGATAAAATCGTGATCTTGATTTTATTTTTAAAAAATCGTGATGTGATATTTTTGCCATATCGCCCACCCCTAGGCTAGGTTTGATTTAATAGTACTTTATTAATCTCTTTGGGAAAAAAACTCTAATTAAGAATCAGTAGCAGTTGATTATTACAGAAAAAAAGGTATATAAAAAGAAAAAATAGATCTAAATTAAACTATTGATCAATAAATGTAAATATAAATTAAATAAAAATATACTGCTACAGGCTGATGATGAATGATGATGTTGATTGATATGACAGTATTGAGCTGAACTGACATTAAAATGGTTTAACAGGTCTGAATTTATGTTTAATGATGTTTCTGTAGATGCTCATGGAGTGGAGCAGCTGGTTGTCGCGGTCACACTGATAAATGTTTGCTGTCTGCAGGAACTACCGTGTGTTTAAGTCTGTTGATCTCTCTGTAGTTATTATCAGGGCTTAGTGAGAAAGATCTCTGATTACGGTTGTTGAATCAGGTGGATCTTTCTGCATACGAAGGTTAAACTCTGAGATATAATGACGACTCTCTCAGAATGAAGGAGCTCTGCAGATGAAACATGAGAGGAGGTGAAGCTGGCACTGACCCTCTGGCAGTGAGCTGGAGGTGTTTCGCCCACGTTTTTATTCAGTCTGCAGAACAAATGAGTTCGACAAAGACAGACTGAGTCCAAAAGTGACGGTTTTTGAACCCTTCGCTCCAATTATGGCAGACTTTCTTCATACCTCAGAGTGTTTGATGGGATATCTGGTCCAGCAGAGGCTCACCTGCAGGTTAAAGACGTGCCATGCTGGAGCTGGACGTGTGGACGGACATGTTTACTAGGGCTGGGTTAAAATAATCGATTTAATCGATTTAAATCGGTTTTCCTTTAAAGGTATAGTCAACGATGTTGGAGAAAACGAGTGGAGAGGTTGTTTATAAACGAATTTAGACCCACCCCCCCGAAAGCTGATGGACATTCATCGTCATGGAAGCAGCCGTAGAAACTGTGTAGCTGACCAACGTAGCTAAGGTAACCCCGACTCGTCAGACAACTCGACTGACATTATTGATAACATCACAACAACAGTACATTCTGTCAGATTAGACAATAAGATGAATGCCCGACGGCTGTTACTGTTATGTGAAGCACCACAAAGCTAATGTTGCTAACCTATCCAGCAGAAAGACGGCGACATCCGCGTCCGTTTTCAGGTCTTTAAATTGGCGGAGTTCCCTCCACCGTCAGAAAGCAACACCAATGTTGACCCGGGTCTTCACTCTTTCATGGTCATAGCCCTTCTTTTTCACTTTTCACTCCTCTGACCTTTTTCTTTTGGGCTGTTTTTCAGCCATTGCTACTGCACCTATTGTATCTCTCTCTTACGCTAACTGCGCACGCTACGCAACCTCCTACTCCCCCTCCCCCCTCTGTCTGATCTGTGCATGAGTATGATCGCCCCCTGGATGTGGGGGGGTGTACTCTGTTTTGGTGACTCAGCCCGAGCCACAGTATTTACCTGCTGAAATTCAGAGCCAAGGCTGTGTATTGAAACCAGACTTTTTTTTCAACATGCTGTCAGTGGGGACATCTTATGGATGGAGAGGAGAAATACAGTGATTTTGACAAATAGTGCATTAGATTAGAAGATTAGAAGATCGCTGACTACACCTTTAAACTCGGCTTAAATCTGTCATCATAAGCAAACCAGCTTAGTAGCTTTACTTCTTTTTCTAATTTATATTTACATTAAATATCTTTTTAGTGTGTTCAGGTGATTTCTTTTCGTCCTGCTGCCTCCCTGCTCGTCCTCTCCAGCTGTAGTTTCCTCTTCCTGCTTCGTCTCCTTGTCCTCTTCTTTTCCATCACCTCTGGTCCCCGTCTGCCTCCTCGCTCTTCTGTGACCTCCTCCCCGGCATTAGCTGAAGCTCGTTCATATGAGGCTTAGTTCTGCCTCACTTATCTAAGCTTCAATATGCAACATCAGTTCATACTGCGGGTACAACTTAATCCTGCCGTGTGTATTGTATTAGGCCAGGGCGATTCCTTGTAAGTCAAGCAATTTTCTTAAAGGATCAACAGTTTTCTTTATTCTCAGTGCAGATGCAGATTAACAGGGAGCAGAAACAGCAGAGTGGACCAACAATTCATCAGACTTATGAAACAGGATTATATGTGAGACTGCTTACACTGCAGAAACATAAACTCTCCTCTTTATGGTCATCATGGTGCTCATGCTATTTAAATACACCATGAAAAACTCTGATTTTCTTTCTTCTGTTAAAAAAAAGAATATGCCAGTTTAATTCACTGGATTTCCCTCCAGGCTGTAACTCCAGGGATACAGCCACAGTTTATTTTTCTGGACGGGGCGGTTGGTAGATTTGGACGTGGTGGAGGAATAAAGCGAGGAGTGAAGTGGAGCCGTAGGCTGCAAACTGTTATTTGGTACTTGCCAAGATTTCAAACCTTATTTTTAGACATGCTAGATAATTTAGCTTGTTTTAAAAGTTATTTACTCATTTTAAGTCCTTACTTTTAAGGCACAATCTTAAACTGAGCATGAATACATCTTTATTGCCTCTTTTAGTCTGGAAATCTTAAAACTGAGTCAACTGTTAAATAAGCTAAATTAGTTTTTTCACCAAAACAATCCTTCACCAAGCGAGAAGTCAAGTTGCTTGAATAAAGAATAAATCTGTTCAAAATATAATGTATTAACCTTTTGACTACCAGCTCAACTGTTTGGCAGAGGCCAGTAAATCAATAAATTCAGGGATATTTAACTTTTTAAAACAGAACAGAACAAATCAAATGGTTGTTTGATTCCTCAGGGAATAGAGAAAACTAAAAACAAACCAAAAAGTAGATATTTTCTTGCTGTGGGGTTTAAAGGTTTAAAAAGCTAACAGTTGATTGTGATGACATAAAAATGCACAAATATTTGAAATGTTTGTAAATAAAGTCGCAACTAAACATGACTTAAAACAGATGATACTGTACTGAGGTTGACAAAGGCACAATTTTTTTGATAAATATATTAAATTATATATTAATCATGTTATCAGTAAATGGTTAAGTAAAGTATATAAAATAATAATGTTGGTAATAATTAGGGGTGGGAGAAAAAAAATCCAGTGACACAAGTATCGGGATTTTTTGTTTGACGATTTTTAAATCGATTTTTTTTGTTCAAAAATCGATTTTTTTCCACATTTAAATGTTTCATTTTCATCTGTGTTAATAAGCCACTTTTAAATGCAGCCCAGGCTTTTGAAGAGAGAGTATAAACAACTTGTTAAAATATATTGCTGAATAAATCCTAAAAACAGACTCACAAAAAAGCTAACTTAAGATTGCAAAAATCGGCAATATCGTAGATTCGCAATTTAAATCAAATCGGCACCTAATAAAATTGTAAAAAAAAAGGAATCGGGATAAAAGTGTATCATCCCAGCCCTAGTAATAATAATAGCTCTTAGCTTTTTAAACTTTAAAATCGTACACAAAGTAAATATCAGTTATTTTGTTTTGTTTGAAGTTTTTTCTGTATCTGAAGAAATTGACAAAAACAAACGTCATGTTTTTTAAGACATTAAATTTTTTCTGAAAGGGTTAAGGTGGATCTTAATTAAAATAAGACCAAACAACAACAAAGAAGTCTACCAGTATACAACCTTCGACCTACAACCTAATGCACTTTCAGGAGCTTCAGTAGGCTTTACATTGTTTGTTTTGTGGTTCTGCATTTATTTCCCTTTGATTTTCAAGTTTGATTTCAAATATTTTGACAGAAAAATCAGCATTTTTAGTTTATTTTGATCCTTTTGGATAATTCCATGGTCAACTTATTTCAAGATTTCCGATATAGTGAAACTTACTTGCTGCATGGACTATGGAGTGGCGAGAGTGCCAAAGTACCAAAATAAATGTAAAAATAAAAAAGCTAATAAAAGTGGAAATATAAAGACAAATGAATAAAATTTTTAAAAAAATAATATCGGTGCTGTATAAAGCAAAACTAATCATAAAATAAATCCATAAAAGAAAAGGATAATTAAAATTGCACTATTAAGTCAAATTAATAAATTAATGATATTCTGATTAATATTTCCAAAGATTGAAAAACACATTTGCTCTTTTTGCCCTTAGTGTGCCGTCATCTTTCAGTTTTTGTTATTATTTTTAAAGCAAACTCATGACTGACCTTCTTAGTCTGGCTTTTAGCTGATTATATTTAGTATAATTATTTCATCTTATTGTTTTATTTTAATCTCCTTAATCTGTTTTAGTTCAGCGTTGTAGTTCAGAGTTATGTTTCAGATTTTTTTTTCTCTGTAAATTAATCTATCTAAGTTTAATATATTATTTTACATTTCATTTAGCTCCTGTGTTTCCTCATTTTTTAATTAAGATTGTGTTTCCTTGGTCCTGTTTTCCTCTTTTTCTGTTAGAATTTTCTTCTTCATGTCTTTGAGTGTGTTTAAGTGGATTGTGAATGAAGGTGGGGTCTTGATTTTATTATTTTTTTATTTCTTTTTTATTTAATGTACTTTGTGCTGCAACATTTTATATTAAAGTGCCATACAAATAAAGTTAGATTTTTTATTTAATTGGGAAATGTAGACCTGAATCATGATCTGCATTGCTGCTTAAAGTGATTTTTACATAATGGTAAATAAAAAAAATGCAAATTCTTAGTTTTATACCTTTAGATTCATGTGTTGTCCTGCTTCCTGTCTCTGGTGTTAATTCTTTCCTGGATGTAAAGGCCGTAAACGTGCAGCAGCAGATAAAAAAACAATGCAAACATGAGGATTTGCATTAATGATGGTGTCCTGTCCTCGTCAGGCTCCCCGTACAGAGATAAAGTGACCATCGCCATCCTGCAGCTGCAGGAGGAGGGCAAGCTCCACATGATGAAGGAGAAGTGGTGGAGGGGCAACGGCTGCCCGGAGGAGGACAACAAGGAGGCCAACGCCCTCGGCGTGGAGAACATCGGCGGCATCTTCATCGTCCTGGCTGCCGGTCTGGTGCTGTCGGTGTTCGTGGCCATCGGGGAGTTCATCTACAAGGCCCGCAGGAACGCCGACATCGAGGAGGTGAGAGCCAATCAGGAGCTGCCGTTTGTTTTTAATTCATGCAAAGTCACCAGCAGACTGAAGGAAGCTGAGATCATTAATGCTAATTTATTCCCACACACATTCCTTTGTTGGTTACTGATGAATGTTTTAATTAGAAGGGTTTGGGTTGTTGTTTGCTCCGTCTTAATTAATTAAATGAATCATTATTGTTATTATTTGCACTTGGCTTGATTTTGAGTTGCAGCAGGAAAAGTTCAGAGCGTGTCAGTGTTTCACTTCAAACTGGGATTTTAATTAAAGCGAAGGCCCGGCGAGATAACAGACAGGCCTCATTATACCTGAGCTTCCTCGCTGCGCTTCATGTTTGTTTGTGTCGAGGTCAGACTTAACACTTACTCGGCTGTAACGGCAGCCTGTACGGGCGACCACCAAGCTATTAATACCTGCAGGAACTTACCCAACAGGCATGAAAGATAAACATGTTAGCAGCAGCTTTTCTCCTCTTAGGCCTGTTTGATGAATCCACGAGATCAAGAGTGTCGGCACGGTGAAATTCATATCAGCTGTAGTTCAGCTCTAACTAGTACTCCGATTTGGAGCACATGAACTCAGTTTAGGTAAACTAGAGCACAAGAAGACTTCACTAATTAAGCAAAAAGTGTCACTAATACGACTAGTAGACTGTTTCAAGTCTACTAGTACTGCTAGTAGACTTGAAAATGTTCACAAATGCTACTAGTAAACCATTAAATACCCAACCAGGGACAGGAGTTGAGAATTAGCCTTGGCTATAAACTCCACTTGCATGACATCAGCTGCAAATAGTTTTTTTGTGACTATGTACAATTGCAATGTCTCTGTCAAATCAACAAATAATAAAAAAAATAAGAGGGCTGGGGAAAGCCAATTCAGGCTTCCTATTGGCTTTCAAAAATACAAAATTATTATTTTGTATTATTGTATTATTTTATTATTTTAAAATTACAACTAATCAAGGTGCTGGATTTGGTTAAATTTCCTCCTACTTCATCTGCATTAGATGTACTGGTACTCCTAGTATATCTTTTGGCTGTACTAGTACAACTAGTGCGATATCTCGAGTTTACTAATAGCATTTGCAAGGGCTGGGTATTTTCAGCAACCTCAGGATTCAATACGTATCCCGATGCACCTAAATTATGAAAGTTGACTATAAAAAAAAGAAAACAAGGATGATTTCTAAATGATTCTACACTGAAGATACTTGAAATCAGGCCCTTAAAGATCGTAGACCTAAGTTCAAATTTGGATCATGTTCTTCACCATGTAGTTTGGCTTCTACTTTGAACTGTGCCATTGCTAAGATTACCCAAAGTGTATAGACTACGACTGTCCAAACATTGAGGTCGTATCGATTCTGTTGAATCCATACTGAAACACTTATCCCCAAGGAGTGCTTGACAATATTTTGCCATATCGATATTTTTAAGCACAGGCCTAGCACGTGTAAAAAAGTACTGGTAAAAGCTTTTGGCTCTCTAGTGCACGAGTAGACCTGACTAGTCTACTGGTAGATATTTTTGTTTTACTAGCACTCCTGGTAAAGCTTTGAATTGTACTAGCAACATTTTTTAAGTCTTCTAGTACTACCAGTAACACAAAGTTGATGACTAGTGGACGATTTTCTTTACTAGTAAAGTCAACTTGCACCTTATGGCCCTTTTCCATTAGCCCTACTTGACTCTACTCGGCTCTACACTACTCGCCTTGTGCTGCTTTTCCATTAACCCCAGTCGCCTGCCCAACTGGGTGAGCGGCACTATGTTGACGTCATTTTGAGCGCGACACAACAATCTGTGTCTTTTTGTCACAAACCGAGTAAAAAAGGAAAGCAGAAGAAGGCTGCAGGTGGTGAGAAGAAATACCCCTTGAGAAGCACAGGAGAGTTTTGGAAGCTATACAACAGAATGAAGCCGAGGACGAGAGCAATCCAGCTGCAATGAAAAGACGTATGAGGGTAAGCTAATGGTAGCTACCGCTAGCATGCTAGGTCGTCGGGCTCATGACTCATCGATGATGACATTGTCTGACCAATCAGTAGCCGACAGTCGGTGACATCATCTTTCAGTATGGACTCAGCTTGCTTGGAACCAGAGCGGAGTAGGTACTAAAACTAGCTTGTGTAATGCCACAGCCACACCGGACGTGTATTGGCGTATTTAATAGCGCGTAGTGCCTGTGACTCGCCATTGGTAACGCCCGAGGCTGGACACTGGACCTTTTTGACAAGCTGAGGGGTTTGAGCGGGAGCAGGTGGCCGGAGCGTCACACGTCATCAAATCAATGACGTTTGGGGGGAATGTCATCGCTGATTGGCTGCTGTGATACAGCGTCACGCGAATTTGCGTCACAAGCTCAATATTTTCAACTCGAGCGTAGAGGCATTTGACGCCCCAAACGCTCCAGACGCTCCATATGCGCTGCACCAAACGCGTCCAACGCACCGCCCGGGGGCGAATCTGCGTCTAAGCGCGTTTTTGCATTGACCTTGTATGTAATTTCAGCGCGCAACTTTGCGAATTCGCGTGCGGTGTGGCCGTAGCATTGGGAGGTACCAGGCCAGTGGAAACACGCTGCAAATCAAGTAGAGCCGAGTAGAGTAGGACCAAGGTGTACTAGTGGAAAAGGACCATTAGTGTGCCAAAGACCTTTACTAGTAAAACAGAAGGCTTGTTTACTAATCCTACCGGCAAACTCAAAATATCTCACTAGTTATGCTAGTGGACTGTTTTTAAACCAATGGTTCTCCAGTGGTACTAGTAGACCTAATGCAAATGAAGTAGTAGGAATAATAACTAAATCCAGCTCCCTTATGGTTGTAATATTTTCAAAAGCCAGTTTTTCCTGCCTCCTTATTAGTGTTTTAGTTTTACTAGTAGTACAAGTGAACATTTTAAGTTTACTAGTAGTACTAGTGACACTTTTAGCTTCACTAGTAAAGTGTACTCATGTATTTTAGACCAAATTTAGTACATATACTGTAAATCTGAGTACTAGAGCTGAACTAAGGTTGTTATAATGATATCTGAATGACATATTAAATCGTGTTTTTGTTTAGAGTGTTAGGAGCTCACGTTTTACATTAAAGTCAAAGAACTTCTACATCACTAAAAGCTCAAACTGGTTTTTGTTTGACTTTGGTTTGGACTGGATTTGTTTTATTTTAACATTTTCTTTTTCTTTTCTTCGCTCTCCTCTCTTTCGTGCTGTTTCCTCCTGTTAATCATATTCTTAAATATCATCCATGCCTTTGTGTTTTGCTTAACTCTTTGTTTTTGTCTCCACTCTGCATGCTCGCCCGCTCAGGCCTTTTGTTTCTTTTACGGGGTGCAGTCCCGTCAGTTCCAGCGGCGAGGCTCCACCTCCTCCTCCGGCACCTCCTTATCCACTGATCTGGAGAGCGGCAGGCTGCTGGGGGATGACACGGACTAAACCACGGTGGCCCTTAAACAACACGCTCGTGTATAGATGATAGGTTTGTGACTGAAGCTGTGTTTGTCTAAGCCCGTCTACCCTGACCCCAAAAAGAGCCCAGTCCCCGTGTTTGACCTCCCTCCTGTAACAGCAGGAAAACAAAAGAAAAAACGTTGGTGTGTTCCTTTAAGATTTTAACCTCAGAGTCTTCGGTTTAGCCCAAAAATGTTTTTAAACTCAGTTTCTGCCTAACTGAAAACTCAGATCTAAATGAGAGTATTTGTCCAAGTTCAAGACAAAAAAATCCCACTGGATTTATTTTGATCCACAATGTCCTGACATGTCTGGATTAAAAACTTATTAGAAGATATAAAAACTAAAAATAAGGCCTGAGCTGCTTTTATAAAAAGTAATAGTAGTAGTAAAGTAGTTTTTTTTTGTTAACCCTATAACTCCCAGCTCAACAGTTGGGCAGAGGTCAATAAATTCAGGAATTTCTAATATGTTTGAAAAAAAATATATATATATTTTTTTAGGTACAGAACAAAACTGCAAACAAACCAAAATAACTGATAGTCTCTTTGTGTGGACTTAAAAGGTTTAAAAAGATAGAAGTTTTTGTTAGAATATTTTAAATACTAAACCTAACGGCTAACAAGGGCAAACAACAGTTAGCAACAGTTAGCTGTAGGGGCTAATAACAGGTAGCTGCTAACAACAGTTAGCCACTACAGTTAATGGCTATTAACTATTGTTTGCCCTTGTAAGCCGTTAGCTGTAGCAGCCAACAGTTAGCCGTTAGCTGCTACATTTAGCCGCTACATATGCTACGTCATAGCAGCGCTGCTTGATATGATTGGTCTGTGATGAGTGTGATGAGCCAGTCGATCATCCAATCACAAGCTGCTGTTGTTTTTGAAGGTTCTGCCCCTGAAAACTAGATTAGTGAAATATTTCAAATATGGAGCTGTCCATTTGGCATGTCAGGTTAAAGTGAGTGTGGATTAGAATAAGTGCTTAAGATATTTTTGACTTTAAAATAGACAAACACTTTCCTAGATCTGAGCTTTAGCCGTGCTCCCACTTCTCTGCCTCAGCCCGCTGTGCTGTACCAACAGACTCCAGATGCCTTGTGGGAAATCAAAAGACAGACGAGGGTGTTTGAACAGTTTCCTCCTCATTAAGCTCGTTAGCAGCCTGGTTTTGGTCGGCTGAAATTTGGATAATGAAGCATTAAAAATGTTTTGGACGTCCCCTGACAGGACGCACTGAGACAAAAGTGAAGACGTGGTTTCATAAAGACGTCCGAGGTTTCAGGGAGGAGATGATGGAGCGACGCTCACCTCGACACCCGAGGATTTAAAGTCAGTCCTTCTCTACTGCACGGCGTGA
Source organism: Scarus forsteni (assembly GCA_036419115.1). Taxonomy (NCBI): domain Eukaryota; kingdom Metazoa; phylum Chordata; class Actinopteri; order Labriformes; family Labridae; genus Scarus; species Scarus forsteni. Next base: position 583,288 of record JAZDUH010000035.1, read on the forward strand.
CGCAGATATTCATCGATGATGTGGTCAGTTAAAAGTCAGTGAGGACATTTAAATTAGAACAGGTTCATAAAGATCCTTAAAAATTATTTTAAATTCAAGACTTTGAAGAGTCTCATCTTTACTCACAAGGGTTTTTTATTGTAGACTGTGCTGTCTCTATCATTTTGATTTTTGGACACTTTGGACACTTTTTTAAAATAAAATTAAAAAGACTTTTAAAATAACATATTTCTACATCTAGTTTCCAACCCACACTGTGAAAACAATTAAATATAAATATATATTTCTTTCACTTGTAAGAGGTCTGATATTTTGATTAGTTGTCTTTATCAATTCTTTTTTTGAACATTTTAGGACTTTTTAGATCGAATGAGAAATGTTACCTTAAAAATAAATAAAAAATGTTACATCTGTTTTACTTACAGGGGTTTAACATTTAAGATTGTCCCTCAAATATCTCTGTCTCCAGTGATTCTACTGTGGGCATTTAAACACTTTTTTGGGATAAAATGGGGCAAAATATTTGAAAACTTAATTTAAATAAAACTGTTTTACCTGCAAAATGTCTTAACTTTTAGATGACACTTAAACAATCCCTGTCTCAGTGGTTTTATTTTCAACAATCCGCTGTTTTTTCTGTTTCTGCCAACTATGACGAAAAAAGATTTTGAAAGTACAAGGAAAAAATGATTAAAATTGTTTTCTTTAGAAGTAGTCTTATATTGAAGATAGGACTTTAACTACCACTGTCTCCATTTTATTTTTGAAAAAAATGTTTTTTCTTTTATAAAACGAAAGAACTGAAAAGGACTCTTATATTTTATATGACTTTTAAAACATTGCTGTCTCTGTGGTTTTGATGTTTTCCCATTTTAGTGCATTTTTAGATAAAATAACAATAAATTAATTAATAAAAATAATGAAATAGATTATTTTTCCCATTAAGGATCTTAAGGTGCGTTCACACCGGACGCTACTTGTACTACCTCAGCGATCACTCTCCATTCAAAGTCAATGTACAGCCGCGATGGGGCGGGGCTAACCCTTCCGCGATGCGACAACCACGTACAAGACGATCACTTCACTCGTCACGCGATATCAAAGTTAAAAAAAGTTGATCTATTCAGGCGATGACGTGTGTGGCTGTGCAGCAGCAGCCAATCAGAGGTGTGTGTACGTGTGACGGTACCCGAGACAGAGACAGTTATTCATCCGGACTACAAGGCGGATGAGTTCCGTCTAGGTGGAACTAATGTCAGTGAGGACATTGGTTCCGCCTAGACGGACCGCGGTAAACTCACAGATGATGCTGCTGCAGGGCATCAGCTGCAGTGTTTTGTGGTTGATAAGTAAATGAAAAGGATACACCTGGAATAATGTCCGCTTATACATCCTATTATATGATATATGATATGATGAAATAAAAATGAGGTATTTATGGACGCATGACGCTATGTCAGTGGGCGACGTGATATTGGTAGCTGGGTCGCTTGCGGTGTGAACGCACCTTAACTCTTCAACCTTTGCTGTTGCCATTCATTTTAATTTAACATCATGGACATTTTAGGGCCTTTTTAGATTAAAAGGAAGAAGTGATTTCATAACAAATGAATGCAATATAACATTTGCATGAATAGGGATCTTACATTTTTATTGACACTTGAACTATGGCTGTCTACATTAAACTTATTTTTATTTTTGGATATTTAAGGGGTTCTTTTAGATAAAATAAGACGAAAAGGATTTTAAAAATAAATTGAAGAAACTTACAAATGGTTGCACATTCAAGATAGAACTTTAACTAATTACTTTTTTGACATTTTTAGGCTTTTTTAGATAAAATAACAAAACAAGAGAATAAATAAAAATGATTTAATTAGTTTTTATTTACGAGGTCTTTCATTTGGATGTTACTTGACTATGACTGGTTTCATCAATTTATTTTAATTTCTAAAGCTGACTGGCAGGCCTTATCTGTAAAGATGGAGGGCTGCATGTGGTCCCCAATCCCCCTGTTTCCCATCCCTGATCTAAGTCGTCTGTGGATCCTCTTGTTTAGGGTCATACCAAGTCTCAAAGCCTCTCGTCCTGACCCTTCCTCCTCCTCCTCATCCTCGGTCTTTAAAGTCAGAGTTCCTTTGTCGGTCTCAGTCGAACAGCTTTGAGCGTCTTCGAGTGCTAAACCAGCAGATTAAAGGTGATTGCTCTGCGTGCTGAATGATAATTTGGTAAATAAATTTAGTTTGCACCCCTCTGAAGAAGAGAAATGTAAAAGGGGGATAAAACTGATTGAAGATTAATGAGCACGGTGTTGTTTATTATTCCACTGATGGTCAGTCTACATTAAACTTATTTTTATTTTTGGATATTTAAGGGGTTCTTTTAGATAAAATAAGACGAAAAGGATTTTAAAAATAAATTGAAGAAACTTACAAATGGTTGCACATTCAAGATAGAACTTTAACTAATTACTTTTTTGACATTTTTAGGCTTTTTTAGATAAAATAACAAAAAAAGAGAATAAATAAAAATGATTTAATTAGTTTTTATTTACGAGGTCTTTCATTTGGATGTTACTTGACTATGACTGGTTTCATCAATTTATTTTAATTTCTAAAGCTGACTGGCAGGCCTTATCTGTAAAGATGGAGGGCTGCATGTGGTCCCCAATCCCCCTGTTTCCCATCCCTGATCTAAGTCGTCTGTGGATCCTCTTGTTTAGGGTCATACCAAGTCTCAAAGCCTCTCGTCCTGACCCTTCCTCCTCCTCCTCATCCTCGGTCTTTAAAGTCAGAGTTCCTTTGTCGGTCTCAGTCGAACAGCTTTGAGCGTCTTCGAGTGCTAAACCAGCAGATTAAAGGTGATTGCTCTGCGTGCTGAATGATAATTTGGTAAATAAATTTAGTTTGCACCCCTCTGAAGAAGAGAAATGTAAAAGGGGGATAAAACTGATTGAAGATTAATGAGCACGGTGTTGTTTATTATTCCACTGATGGTCATTTCACCTAATTACTGCTGGACCCCCTTTATTAGGACGTGGCCCGGCAGAGGCTCTTCATCTTTTCTCTGAGTAATTGGATTTTTTATGATGAGACAACAATCTTAAAAAGTCCTTTATGTGAATGTGCTTTTTGTGTTTTGGTGTTTCTCTGGTCGGGCTGAGCTGACCTGGATCGAGGCCTAAATCTGCAAATCAGGAACCAAACATCAAACAGAAACTGAAGTGGACTCGGATCTCTACAGGAAACTAAAATAACCAGGGTTATTTAAAATGATTACCCTTCAGTTTAAGGTCCAAAAATCACTATGAACTGATGGATCAATTAATCTACAACTGAGGCAGGAATTAAAGACATCATATGCTCTTTAAGCATAATGCAGCACTTCTATGAACAAGACAAAAACGTCCGCAGCATAAAGACCTCTCCTTCTGTTTGTGATGCCAGCAGCTGCCTAATCATCTTGTTTCCTTGTGCATGAATTCATGTTTTATTTCATGCATGACATTCATGATCATTGTGAACCCTACACCCATGTGTGAACCCTAAGATTTACTTAAAGACCGAGGACAAAGCTTTTTTCTGGTTTCCAAACAATCTAACTGCACTGGATGGGCAGAGAGGTTCCTCGAAAGGTGGATGGATGGATGGATGGATGGTGTAATGGACAGATAGACAAACATACGTAAGGCGGATAGATGTTTTTTTGGATGGATGGATGGATGGGTGGATGGATAGACAGTAAAAGAGATGGACTGATGATTGGATGGATGAACAGACAGACACTTGGATGGTGAGATCGATAGATGGTGGGATGTATTGATTGACATATACACAGTAATAGGAAGAATTCAAAGTTAAATGGATGGATGTATGGTTGGTCAGACTGATATTAAGAGAGATGGATAGATGGTTGGATGGATGGGTGGCTGGGTGAGTGGATGGACTGGCAGATGTAGGAGAGATAGATAGATGTTTGGATGGATGAATTGACAGTAACAAGGATATATTCATGGTTGGATGGATGAATGTTTGATAGGATAGACAGATGGACAGACATTAAGAGAAATGGATAGATGGTTGGTTGGATGGATAAACATATAGACAACAAGAAAAATTGATATATGGTTGGTAGGATGTATGGTTTGTTGGATGAGTGGACACATGGAAAATAAGATAGATGGATGTATGGTTGGTAGGATGTATGGTTGGTTGAATGGATAAACACTCAGACAGTAAGAAAAATGGATAAATGGTTTGTTGGATGTATGGTTGGTTGGATGGATGAACACACAGGCATTAAGAAAAAATGGATAGATGGTTGGATGTATGTATGTTTGGTTGGATGGATAAACACAGACATTGAGAAATGGATAGATGGTTGGTAGGATGCATGAACACACAGACGGTAAGAAAAATGTATAAATGGTTTGTTGGATGTTTGGTTGGTTGGTTGGATGACCACAGACAATAAGAAATGGATAAATGATTTGTTGGATGTATGGTTGGTTGGATGAGTGGACACATGGAAAATAAGATAGATGGATGGATGGTTGGGAGGATTTATGGTTGGTTGGATGGATAAACACACAGGCATTAAGAAAAAATGGATAGATGGTTGGATGTATGTATGGTTGGTTGGATGGATAAACAGACATTGAGAAATGGATAGATGGCTGGTAGGATGTATGGTTGGTTGGATGGATGAACATATAGACATTTAGAGAAATGGATAGATGGCTGGTAGGATGTATGAACACACAGAAAGTGAGAAAAATGAATAAATGATTTGTTGGATTCATGGTTTGTTGGATGAGTGGACACAGACAGTAAGAAAGATGGATATATGGTTTGTTGGATGTATGGTTGGTTGGATGGATGAACATATAGGCAGTAAGAAAAATGGATAAATGGTTTGTTGGATGTATGGTTGGTTGGATGAACACACACAGTAAGAACTGGATAGATGGTTGGTAGGATGTATGGTTGGTTGGTTGGATGGATGAACATATAGACATTTAGAGAAATGGATAGATGATTGGTAGGATGTATGAACACACAGAGTAAGAAAAATGTATAAATGGTTTGTTGGATGAGTGGACACAGGGAAAATAAGATAGACATAGATATAGACATTAAGAGAAATGGATAGATGGTTGGTAGGATATATGGTTGGTTGGATGGATACACACAGACATTAAGAGAAATGGATGGTTGGTAGGATGTATGGTTGGTTGGATGCGTGGATGGATGCGTGGACAGCTCCTCACTGTCAGTCTCTCTCCCTCCCTCGTCTTGTCTCCTCAGTGCGTCTCCTTCACGGCCCTGATGGAGGAGCTCGGCATCTCCCTGCAGTGTTACAAGGGCGCCCGCCGCAGGTCGCGGCCTCACAGCGCGGCGAGGTCGGCGTGCGTGCTCTGTCAGCCCCGGCGTGGGTCGAGGCAGGAGGGAAGGAGGCGGGACTCCAGCACGTGAGCCTCAGACCTGTGGACTGTGGGGACTGTGGCCTCCTTCCTCTCCTGGACTTTCCTCCTGGACTGTGGATGATCCGAAGTTTCCCTCCTCCTGCTGTCTGTGTTGGATCGTTAGCGTAGAAGCTCTCCTGACGCTCTCGTAGTTCCCCGCTCCCTCGTGGCTGTGAATCACCGAGCAGAGTCGACCTTTGCTCTTTATTGAAGCTCCGCCCTGTAAACGTGTCATTGACTTTCATAGTAAACAGATTTTTGCATTTTCTAAACCTTCCGTCTCGCTTCTCTGTTGTTTGTGTTCGTCTGGTTCGTCTGCAGGCAGAGTAGCTTCAGACGGGTTTAGAGCTGTCCAGAGGAGAGATGAGGACCTCTGAGAGAAAGGCAGGAGCACACCTGCTGCAGATCCAGACGAGGAAAAGGTCTTCTCTTTTATACTCCTGAAACTCTCAGGAGGGCAAAGACAAAGCACAGTTTCCTCCCTCCCTCAGGAGTTGAAGTCTTTTCTGTTTGCTCTTGTTGAATTTGAAAGCCTGGGGGTAGAGCTTGTCTCCGAGTCGACTCTCTTAAAGTGCTTTACGAGGCTGGCATACATTTTTAAAACCTTCAGCAGATTCAATACTCACTCTTATAGGTGATGGGACGTTAGATGAAAGCTCGATAATAAATTTAAACCTTTATACTCAGAGAAATCTCTCGCTGAAGTTCATCATTAACTCTCTGAATCCTAAGCAGTTTCTTTTTTTTTTTTGCTTTTCTCACATTTTTACTCACTGTCGTCTTATTTTTCTCTGTAGTATGAAGTCCAGCATCTCTATAGATTCAGAACAACCCTGCCTATAGGCCAGGGCTGGGCAACTTTGGTTACCAAGAGGGCCACATAAAAACTTTTTCAGTGCCTGAGGGCCACACTTTTACATTTTTGGAAAAATATGAATAATCAAAAAAATCGCATATAGGTTTTCAAAACAAGATCCTGCCAGCATTTATTTGAACTCAAACACAATAAAAATTGTGTTGTGCATTATGAAGTACTGGTTACTCATGATAAATTATATTTAGTAGCTGTTGTGTTTTTTTTTGTGTGTGTTCTTCATGTTTCCAATTTGCTTGGGTTTTTTTTTGGAAATGATTGGAGGGCCACATTGAGTGAGGCAAAGGACTGCATGTGGCCCCCAGAGGGCCAATTGCCCACCCCTGCTCTAGGCTGATGTAACTCAGTTATGTGTACATGCAGTGGAACACAAATTATAAGCTACAATTCATTAGAAATAAGAAAAAATGAAAATAAAAAATTCTAAATATTTATATTTATCATATTATTAATATTAATTATAGTAATTTACAGTCTACACTGCAGAGACAATCTGTCAAGCACTCTTTTCTTTGTAAAAACAGCAGTTTGCTGTAACACATCTTAGCTCTGAGCAGAAATTCAAAGATTTTTTGAATGGCGAATTCATGAAATATGTAAATCATTCAGGTCTTGTTGAAAATGGTGAGAAGCGTAGATTTTTTTTGTTTTTACAGAATTAAACTGGAGCAAACGGTTAATTTTCTGCAAATTTACAAAGAAGACATGAGAAAGCGATGTTGATGAAATCTCATGAAATTTGCCCGTTTTCGTCTGTTTTTTTTATATGTTGCCGACGTTACTTGTGATACATTCAGGCACCGTTGGAAACTTGAAAATCTAACGGTTGCACCAGTGCTTTCCATTTCTGGATAGGACAAAATGCTAATTTAAAAATAAGTGGTATTTGATCCTGCTGGTGTGATCAGGTAACTAAAGGTTAAATACCTGTTGTAAAAAAACAGAGGCATACAGGAAGGTCAACAAAATGTATGTTAACTTTTAATTGGTGTTAGTAATTAAGCTGCAGTTTGACCTTATAAACTTGCCTGTATGTGACTCATGTTACCGGAGGAAACCACCAGAGGGCGCAAAACACCTCAGGCTCTATTTAACTATCTCCTGTGGAAGAAGTAAGAAGTAAACTGCAAACATGGCAGTAAGGCTAAGAGTAAAGTAATAAAATAAGTGCCAATAATCAGAATCATCAGGAAATACTTGTTGACTACCCTCAGATCTGTCCCGGTGTTTGGGTGTAATGAGTTTCCGTGTTAAGTGGTGACTCGCTGCTAACTGTGTTGATAGATGTCATAGTCAAGTGCCGGAAAGACTTAGTTTGCATTTAAAGCCAAAGAACCCAAACTAACACAAACACATCCATGACGAAGTCACCAATGTACAAGGTCACCAGATGAATTCAAACACTGATTCGTTGTAACACTTTGGGACATTTTGAGCCATTTAGTTTTAATTTAAAGACACTTTAGCTGAGTTAAATGAAAGCAGCTTGTATTTGCAAGAAGGTAGTCATTTTATTAAAAGGTATAATTGTTGTCTCGGTTCCTTATATGAGCCTACACAAAAAACTCACACATGTGCTCCTAATGACAAAAAATGCCCCATTCAAAGCCTTTGAAAATGCAAATTTTGATCTCACATTTAACTTCGCATATACTTATACTTTCCTTTATGTTAAGAAAACATTACTGACCTTTACCATTAATTCATAAATGTATTATATTAGTCCACCAGATGGCGCTATTTTTTTCCCCATTCAAAGCTCAAAATTTCCCATTTTTCACCGTTTTCTGCGAGGATGTTGGCAAGGAAAATAATGTTTTTAGTCAGAGTTTCTGCCGGTCATTTACCATCTTAAAGCTGAACAACAGTAGTAATAATAACAATAATCAAATATTTTAATGCATTTTATTGAAATTATTGCACTTTGTTTTATATTCTTTTCAACTAGTCTCTTTGTTATTAAGCTCCAAATACTTTCTACCTGTTTCCACAGACTCGTTTTAGATTTAACTTTTGTGCAATCTGTTTACTAAATCCAAAATTTAATCATCAGAATTCAAATCTGGACGTTGACTTGGTCAGTCCATCAGGTCCTCCAGGGTCTTTTTTCTGAGTCCTTTTTCTTGGTCCAACAGTCTCTGCCCAGGTCTTTGTCTTGTTGGTATGTGACTCGACAACCATCCAAATAATCATTATTATTTTTTAAGATATAATTATGTGCTTTTCTGTTTTTCATATTTTATTGTTAAAGAGCAAATTTGAAAAATCATGGATAACACTAATAATTATATTTTAGCATTTTAAAACATCACTGAGCTTTTACTCTGGTAAGGTGCATTAACCATTGCAGAAACATAACAAATGATTTTTGTGATTAATGCTGTTAATTTAGGGAATAAACCTTCTGTTGTTTGGTGGTTTAATACATTTGTTGAGCACTGTTTGTATTAAACAAGCAAAAAAACAGTCATAGCAGTCATAAATCAGCTGGGTCATTAATACAATAATATCTATATTTTCAAAAATCACATTTTTGTGGTAAAAACAATAGTTTTAAAAAATCACTGATGACAGACATGTTTTATTGACACCATCAATTAAAGAGATTGTTTAATTTGAAAACTTAAGGACAAATTTTAAGAAATGTAAGTGCTTAAAGCTGTGGTCTACGATTTGGAAGCTTGGTACATCTTAATAACACCGTTTATAAGGCTGTTATGGTCCTATGGTCCGATCTCCGCAATATAAAGACCAAAAAGAATGAAAAAAATCCATTGAGTATATCCGCTGCAAAGCAGCATAATAGTTGACCAATCTGAACTGCCGTTCCCGGCGGTCCGGATTGGTCCGTGAATCCATCCAATCCCCTGTCTCCCCTGCTCTGCACCGTCTTACCCATGGTCCCGCCTCCTCCCCACTACCTCGCTCTTTTTCCGGTGAGCAACTAGCAGCATAGCTACTGAAGCATCATGGAGCGGGGAGGCTGCTTCTGTTACCCTCCACATCAAAGAGAAGGAAACGTAGAAGTTTCGAGGAAAAGACTGAAGTAAGGAAGAAATACGAGCAATACAGGTCCCAACGGAGACTCAACATTGGAGAATCGTACGGTGGAAAAAGCTGCAGAATGATTTGGGATTGTTGAACACTGCGCCGGCCACCGGCTACCGAATGGCTGGCCTCAGCACGAGCCACCGGCTGGCGAATGACCGCAGCACTGGGCGCCGGCTGGCGAACAGCCACAGCACCTGCCGACGCCAGACCCGCTTCGCCGCTGGTCCAATTGAAATGGCTACCGCTGTGAGTTACAAGGGGGATGACTGTCGTGTTTGTTACTTTCAGTTGAGCTGAGCTGTTTTTGGTTGTTGTTTTCTTGCTCTATCAGCGGGGGCGTGTTGTTAGGAGGCGACACGAGCTGGGGGGCGGGATCTTGGAACACTGAGGGGAGGGGTGAGTGAAGGGGGGGCAGGCTGTGTTTTTCAAATCTGTCTCAACAGCCAAACTGGTTTTCAGATGGTAGACCCTAGCTTTAACTAAAAAAGATCAACATGAACATACACGTATGTATTTAGCATTATTAATAATTGTCTCAGGGTTAAATCTTTGCACTCTGTTTCTATCTTAAATCCACACTCCTTCTCATTGCTCTCAAACCTTCAGCGGTGCATGCAGATCCTGCCCCTGCAGCTGTATTAACTCTGCAGCACAGATTTGCAGCATTGATTTATATTTGCATTAAAACTCCTTTAAATCCCTCTGGCTGAGATCCCTTATATCCCTGAGCTGCTTTATCCGCTCACAGATCAGGTATCGAGGAGCCGCAGTTCACTAATGCTCTTTGTCACCTTTAGGTTTAACCTCTGCGGCTGGTTGTCAGATACTCTCAGACTTTCTCTCTTCTCATCATCTGTCCTGCACAGCTTCTGTGAAACGTCAAGGAAACTGTTTCTATCATTATTTTAAATATTAAAACCTTAAGATAGATAGATAGATACTTTATTGACAGACTCAAAGTCCATAAACAAAACAATAAATATAAATACAACTTTTTTTTTTTAACATATCAATAATTATAAAAGACATCTATTCCGGTGTCTCCACCAGAGAGACTGGTATCGAATGGAGCTAAGCTGGGGATTTGTCAGCAGCCCCAATATAGAGTTCTGAGAGTCTGTCAATCTGCACATAAATTTATAAATCAGATTTCTCAACAGAAAGCCCGGCAATAAAGTTCACTTGCACTGGTCCACCTTGGTTTCTTCAATAACATCCTCAATGCATCATTGTAAGCTACATTTAGCCTCTAAATGCTAGCCTTTATATATCTCATCCAGAGGGGCAGAATAAAGAGGAGCACAATACATTCTAAAGAGAGTTATCTTAACACTATCAGAGCTCAGAGAGAATCTACGCACCAAAGTATTAGCTTAAAATCACATTTCAGTTAAAGATGCTGTGAGGAGTTTCTAAGTAATTACAAAAAAGTCTCACTTTTAGATACATGCCTGATGGAAATACACACTTTAAGATGAGTTTTATAGCATCAAAATAGGTTATCTATAAATGCTATTCCTTAGCTTCACGGTCGGGTCAGACAGGGCTGGACTGGCCTGGATACTCAACTTCAGGAACAAGACAATTAAAACTAGAGCAAATTTATATTATTCAGACACGTCTTAGAGCACCAGACTGTAAGTAGCCATATATAGCCGGCTACAAAACTACAAAGTTTTCCAAAAATTGCTTGTTGTCACACATCAAAAACTACCGCTACGTAACTACAAAGGGATACATTACTTCGTCTCTTTGCATCCTGTAAGTTGTTGAAAAAAGAAGTTGTGAAGCAATGCAGAGTTCTGAGGAAGGTCCGAGCTGCGCGTGCTCATGGGTAGCAGAGTCTTTATGTCGCCGGAAATAGATTCTCCTCCTAGCACCTTTAAGGATGCAACTGTCTAAATCAGGGTTAACATAGTTTAGTTTGTTTTAATTCTAATTTATTAACTGTGGTGTAATTAGCTTGGAATTTAGTTCAGTAAAATATCAAGTTATATCTGACACTTTGTAAGAGTTAGTTTAATTTAATTATTATTTTTAGTCCACTTCTGTATCGGAGGGCATGGTTTTTATACCATTAATTTTACTGTTTTTTTGATCAAGTTAACCCAAAATGTTCACAACCTGTTGATATTTCCAGGGAATGTTGGTTGTGGCACATGCAGTAATTTTTTAAGGATGTGCTAGCATGTGTTTTACCACATTTTTGAAGACATAACTCGACAACAGTGTTGAAAATGCAGTAGTGAAGCTCATGGAGCTCTTCTAGTTTCTGTAAGTATATTTCAGACAGATTATTTAAATCTAAGTTCTGGTATGTGGAACAACATTTGAGCATAAGATTGGTATCAGTACTCAGATTTGGAGTACATATACTCAACTTTGGTCCACTAGTGCATTAGTAGAGTTTAACAGTGAAGTAAAAAGTCTCCTTATAGTAGACTGTTTTGGCTGTACTAGTACTACAAGTAGACTTATATACTGTATGTTCACTAGTACTACTCGTAAATCTTATATGCTAATAAGGGAGCAGCAAATTCAGGCTTCCCATTGGCAGTCAATTACAACAACCCATCAGGGTGCTGGATTTGGTTAGAATCCCTCCTACTTCATTTGCAGCAGGTCTACTAATAATACTCATGAATCTTCTGGCTTTACTAGTACTACGAGTAGACCAAAAACAATCTACCAGTACTTCTAGTGAGACAATTTAATTTTACTAGTAAAGGTTTTTGGCACACTAGTGCACCAGTAAACCTAACAAATCACCTACTAGTAGACATCTGTGTGTCACTAGCACTACTATTGGACTTAGAAATGTAACTAGTAAAAACTCAAAGCTTTATTAGCACTACTAGTAACAGTAGCACTCACTAGTGCGCCAAACAGTTTTTTTGTTTACGCGTACTTCTAGGAAACTCAAAATATTTCTGTAGTAGTATTAGTAGACTGTTTTTAGTCTGCTAGTGGCATAGTTATGGTGCAGTGTGTAGAAATTAGCATTTTAGCGACATCTAGTGTTCAGATTTTGGAATGAGCCCATCTGTTTCTAACACATCACATCAGAGCCGGTGAAGACTAAAAAGGATCATGAACAGGGCATCATTTACGACAGTTATCATTTATATGTGTAACTATTATTTTGATAGATTATAGGTCAGTTAAAGCTGGGGTTGGTGATCTGATTTAGATAAACTTTTTGAAATACTGGTTAAAATGGTCTTTATGACCCGATGGTAATCAACTCATAGTGTGTTCTTAAAACAGAGCGAAAAATATCCGCTATCTACAGCAGGAGTAAAACAGGGAAAACACCAACCAATAATTTTGCCGGGATACCTTTTTTTACACCAATCAAATCCCGTCGCCATTCTGTGTGCCTGCTGCGCGTGCATTTTCCCGGTGTGCACAGACAGTGCGTGTAGCATGTAGCATGTAGAGTGTAGGGATCAGACTTCGCTGAAGTCCAAGTTTACCTTACCTTTCAAGTTTTGTCTTTGAAAATAAGGGAAGTCCGCTGTGAGCTATCCCACAACACCAACCAAGCTCCAGTATCCCTCACATTTAAGACAGATGTTCAAGAAATCTAAAATAAACTCGCGAGAACTGCCATCCATGCAGCTGCAGATGGCAGTTCTCGCGAGACTTCTTCTTCGGTGGTTGGCATCCATCATTTTGGAGCAGTACCGCCCCATTCAGGCTAGAGACAGAGTTCAGTTTGGAGAGGCAGAGGAATGTTTTTATTATTATATCGTCACACGGGAGATTTACAGGAGAATACTGATACAGGAGGACGGGAGAAAAGAGGAGAAAATACTGTAGTTTCATGGCTAAAACGGGAGACTTGACAGCTATGTGGAGAATGTCAGAGGAACTATCTATACCCCGATCAACATCGGGCTGTGAGCACTAACTAACTTTACATGTTTGTTTGGTGTTTTCTTACCGCTGACTGAGACATGACTTGGGGTAGTGTAAAACAAACACGTTGTGCTGAGGGTTTGGAGTTGAATAAGCCCTGAGGAGATGCTACTTTCAAATTCATGCTAGTTTTCCAAAATTGCCGACCCCAGCTTTAAGATGATGATTATAGGTTTTGTAAACTTTTGTAGACTCATCCAAAAATTGCGTTTTGCTCTTTTTCATCATTATGTCCCGTGGTACATAGATTTCAAAACCTTTTCTTTTTTTTAAGTTATTTTTTGGGGCTTTTATGGCCTTTACTGTATACGACAGCTGAAGATTGACAGGAAAGCGGGTGAAGAGAGGGGGGATGACATGCAGCAAAAGGCAGAGGCCGGTGTCCTGCCGAGTTGTCCTACCCATCAAGACGTCCTACTTTGCGTCACTGCGCATGCGCACGACTCAGGTTAGGGTTAGGGTAAGGCTTCGTAAGGTAAGGTAGGACGATTCGCGGAGGTAGGACAACTCGACAGAACACCGGGATTCGAACCAGCAGCCGCTGCTGGGGGGTTGGCAGCCCCCGTACATGGGGCGGATGCTCTACCAACTGAGCTAATGTCCACCCCCTAGATTTCAAAACCTTTTCTAACTTAATAAACAGAAATGTAAAGTTTTATTGGGATTATTACACGCTAATCTCAACAAATTTTACATACCAATCGAAACATTATATCCTATATTCAATGTTTTTGTTCAGTGAACACTACACCTTGAAGACAAAACATTATTACAAATCCAGCCTCTTGATTGGTTGTAATATTTTCAAAGCCAATGGGAAGCCTGAATTTACTTTTCCCCGTCCCTTATTACCCTATAAGGCTTACTCATGCCACTGAACATTTTCAAATCAACTAACGGTACTTGCTACACTTTTTGCTTCACTGGTGAGTCTACTTGTTTACTAGTTGAATAAATTTGAGTTCTATTACACTTTAACCATGTTTGATATCATCAATATTAACTTCATACCCAAACAGCTTCCACTCACTGAAGGTAACTAATCTGGTTAAACTTCATGAAGAAGAAAAAGCACAAACTGTTAGAATCACCGCAGAGACTCTGGAGTCAGAGGTTTGACTCTGCAGAGCTGCACAGGCTGGTTCTTCTTAATCTCTGCGTGTAATGACTTTTCTCTTTTTTTGGTTTTCAGATTAATTCTGGGATTGGGCTCGCTCCCCTCTAATCTCCTAACCCCATAATTCTTAATCAAAACCAAAGTCGGTGTTTCTTTATCTAATCCGTCATGAACGAGGCCGTGGATTACAGCGCTGACCTTGGCCTCCTGCTCCGCTGATCTGGACCGTCCCGACCCACTCTGACCACAAGTGACCTCACCTGGACCTGGTCCTTTTTGGTCCTCACCTGGACCTGCTCCTGTTTGGTCCTCATCTGGACCTTCTCCTGCTTCGTCCTCACCTGGACCTGCTCCTGTTTGGTCCTCACCTGGACCTGCTCCAGGGTCTCCGAATTCTTCTCTCTTAAACATTCCCCGGGTCTCCCTCTCACGAGCAGGCCAGAGAGCTTTGTGTTTTTATCAATCAATCAAACTTTATTTGTATAGCACTTTTCATACAGGACTTTGTAATACAACGTGCTTAACATGAGAAAAAGATAAAATAAAATAACAATAATGAGAAAAAGATAAAATATAATAAAATAAAATAAAATAACAATAAGAAAATTGCATAATTACATAAAATGAAAACATAAGACCCCTACAACCCCCCCCTCCCCCAAATCACATTCAATATACATACTCACCTACTCAAACACACAAAGACATAAAACAGAAATTAGAGGACTGAGGAAACGCTATCTTGAATTAAAAAAAATGAGGAGACAGGAGCTAAAACTAAAATAAGACTTAAAAATACTCAAAAATACCAGCGGGTAAGATAAATGAATGTGTAAAGACATAAATAAATAAAATAATATAACAGTATAGAATAAAAGTTGGATAAATAATATGGTAAAATGAGAAAGTGTAACATCAGGTGCATAATAAAATCAGCTAATATAGGATAATAAAAGGAAAAGCATTAAACAAAGAATAAAATTCCAAATAAAAAAAAAATCTGAACAGAAATGTAGTAATAAAACAAAATAAAAGGGTTAAAATAAGTTAAAATTTTACGTAAAATAATAAGTACAATCAGCTAAAAGCCAGATTTTATGCTCCAAAACTTTGGAACTCTCTCCCCCTGGTCTTGAGAACAGAGGCCTCTCTGTAAACTATTAAAAGCAAACTCAAAACAAACCTTTTTAATCTAGCTTTTGTTATTTTGTCTTGCTCATGATTAACATTATTACCATTTTATTACAATTGATACCATTATTGCTTTTATCACAACTTTTTAATCTCCCTTTTAATGGGTTTTGTGTTTTTATATTTTTTTTATTATTTATTTATTTTGATTTTATCCTTTTTTTTAAATATTTTTTATTTATTTTGATTTTTTTAATTATTTTATGGAAAATACTTTATTTTACTATGTTTTCAATGTATTTTATTTTGCTTTTAAAATTTATTTTAAAAATGTACTGATTTTTTTGGACTGATTTTGTTTTGAATTTCGTCTACTTTTACTCTTCTCACATAATGATGTCACGTCTCGGTGTTATATAAATTAACTTTTGAGTTGGAGAGTTAGAGTTTGCTCCCTCGTCCACTGCTTGAGAACAGAGGCCTCTCTGTAAACAATTAAAAGCAAACTCAAAACAAACCTTTTTAATCTAGCCTTTGTTATTTTATTTGCTCATGTTTAACATTATTACCTTTATTATTACAATTGATACCATTATTGCTTTTATCACAACTTTTTAATTTCCCTTTTAATGGGTTTTGTGGTTTTATCTTATGTTTTTAGATTTATTTTTTTTATCCTTTTTTTAAATATTTTGTATTTATTTTGATTTTTTTAATTATTTTATGGAAAATACTTTATTTTACTATGTTTTTAATGTATTTTATTTTGCTTTTAAAATTTATTTTAAAAATGTACTGATTTTTTTGGACTGATTTTGTTTTGACTTTACTTTTACTCTTCTCACATAATGATGTCACGTCTAGGTGTTATATACATAACCTGGAGTTTGAGAGTTTGAGTTTGCTCCCTCGTCCACTGCTTGAGAACAGAGGCCTCTCTGTAAACAATTAAAAGCAAACTCAAAACAAACCTTTTTAATCTAGCCTTTGTTATTTTATTTGCTCATGTTTAACATTATTACCTTTATTATTAAAATTAATACCATTATTGCTTTTATCACAACTTTTTAATCTCCTTTTTATGGATTTTGTGTCTTTATCTTATGTTTTTTAGATTTATGTTTTTTTTATCCTTTATTTTAAATATTTTTTATTTATTTATATTTTTTATTTTAAGGAAAATACTTTATTTTACTGTCTTTAATGTATTTTATTTTGCTTTTAAAATTTATTTAAAAAATGTACTGATTTTTTTGCATTGATTTTGTTTTGACTTTTGTTTACTTTTACTCTTCTCACATAATGATGTCACGTCTTGGTGCTATATAAATAACCTGGAGTTGGAGAGTTTGAGTTTGCTCCCTCGTCCCCTGCTCCTGTTTTGTCACCTTTTTTCTGTGTTTGTTGAATTTGCAGAAACTTTCAGTCTGAGTGATCCTGAAGCTCGGAGACGATGACCTTGGCGGCGGCGGCGGCGGCGTTGAGGGAGATAACGGGATGAAGGCCTCAGTCTGTTTGTTCATCAGGATGAAGGTCGGAGATTATAATCCAGACTTCTTTATCACTGCACAGGCGATGAGGAGGAGGTCCAGAGAGGACGGGGGTGAAGGTGTGATTAACTGTTGGACAGGATCTGATCGAGGATAAAGACAGACACTGGTTTATTCTTTATTTATTCAACTGTTCAAGATAAAAAAGAAAAGCACATTCAAAAGGAAGCAACAAAGATTATCTCCACTGTCTTTCTTCTAAGTTAAGAAATAATATTAATTAAAAAAGTACAAAAATAAATGTAAATAATGATGGAAAGTAAGAAAAAAAACAGTATTAAAAATTAAAGACAGAAGTAACAAATGATAGATCATTAGACAGATGATAGTAGGTAGGTGAGTAGATTGATAGATAGGTGGACAGACAGGTAGATTAATTGATAATAAGTTGACAGATTGATCCATCGTACTTTAAGGGTTATACTTGTTAAGTGTTGCTGTTATTGTCAGTAACCTTATACGCTGTGCTGCTGCCCCTTCTAGGCAGGAAACTTTTTTTTTCATTTCATTTTACCTTTATTTAAATCTCGATGAATCATTAAGGGAGAGCCCTCATTTACACTGATGTCGAGAGAACAACAACAATTAAACATCACAAGGAAAACAGCCAATAAACAGTTAATAAAACACCATTAACCCTTTAACTCCCAGCTCAACTGTTTGGCAGAGGTCAATAATTTCAGGAATATTTAATGTGTTAAAAAGGTGTCATTGTTGGCTTCTGTCAGTGTTTTAGAATATAGAATAAAATACAAACACACCAAAGAACATATATTGTCTTTTTGTGGGATTTAAAGGTTTAAAAGCTAAAAGCTATTATTATTACTATCAACATTATTTAAATATGTAACCATTGATTGATGATTTTTTGAAAACATTTTTGGTCATTTTTCAAACTCAATATAATCTATTTTAAGTGTATTTTTAACTTTTTTAATTTACAAACATTTCTGCCTTTTGTAAATGAATTTGCCCCAAATATTTCAGTATTTTTATGTCATCCCATAATCAACTGTTAGCTTTTTAAGCCTTTAAATCCCACAGCAAATATATATATATTTTTTGTTAATTTGTAGTTTCATTTGTTTCCTGAAATGTTGATTAAATCAAATAAAAAATGATTTGTTCTGTTTTTGAAACATTAAATATCCCTGTTTTTATTGATGAACTCTGCCAAACAATTAAGCTGGCAGTTAAAGGGTTAAAACAGTTACATTCAAAGGTACAGTAGTTGATAATTATAGTTTTAAATTGACCAATAGAAACCATTTTGTTGAGTTTAAGTGTACGTTGCAAGATGTTCAGGAGGAACTAAAAGCAGCTTTACCAAATCAGCGTCATACAATCTGTTGAATGTGTGGAGTACTTATTATTTGACCAGCTCAATCATGAAAAAGGGATTTTTAATCTCAACAAATCGTTTTCCTGGTTAATGAAGCTTAGAACAGATAAATAGGTGGATAAATAGATGGATAGATTGTGATTATTTACACTGATGAGTTTTGGTCACATTACCCAGGGCAGGTAGTCATCTGTAGTTTATCTGCCATGTCCTTGAGCTTTAACACTTGTTTTTTTATTTTTTATTTTTTTAAATGTATGTTTACCTTTACTGGACACCGAATGGACACTTAGATCCATACACTTAATTCATAGAGCACTTTGAATAGAGTTTGAGCCAACAACTCTGTATTTAAAGTTCTTCCACAACTGGCACATTAGCCAAAAAGGTGATAACTTGATTCAGATAAGAAATCACAAGAAGGCAGGAGAATAAAAGCGAGGCTTTAGGTGTTTTTAAAACAGTCCAGAGAGCCGGCAGATCTAATATGTAATGGGAGGTCGATCCACAGCCTTGGTGCAGCGACTGCGAAAGCCCTAGAGTTTTTCTGCGGGACCTTGGTGCAGTACGGAGTCCATGACTTGATGATCTGAGGGGCCTTGCAGTGCTGCATGGTGATATTAGTTCAGTGATGTAGCTGGGAGCAGTATTTTGATTAGCTTAAATACAAACAGAAGAATTTTGTAGAGTTTTCTAAACTAAACAGGAAGCCAATAAAGTGATGCTAGTGTGGGTGTAATATGATCTCTTTTTCACACCTGCAAAGCAGTCGTGCTGCGGCATTTTGAACCAGCTGCAATCGCTATATGCCTGGTTGATTCCAAAATACAAGAAATTACAGAAGTCAAGCCTGGAGGATATCAGGGCGTGGATAACTTTCTCCAAATCTTTATGTCAGAAATGGCATCATTTAGATGACGAATATACACTTTACTGCCAAAAGTATTCTCTCACCTGCCTTTACTAACATATGAACTTAAGTGCCATCCCATTCCTAATCCATAGGGTTCAATCTGACGTGGGTCCACCCTTTGCAGCTATAACAGCTTCAACTCTTCTGGGAAGGCTGTCCACAAGGTTTAGGAGTGTTTGTGGGAATTTTTTACCATTCTTCCAGAAGAGCATTTGTGAGCTCACACACTGATGCTGGACAAGAAGGCCTGGCTCTCAGTCTCTGCTCTAATTCATCCCAAAGGTGTTCTATCTGGTTGAGGTCAGGACTCTGTGCAGGACAGTCAAGTTGATCCACAGCAGACTCTGTCCTCCATGTCTTTATGGACCTGCTTTGTGCTCTGGTGCACAGTCATGTTGGAAGAGGAAGAGGCCAGCTCCAAACTGTTCCCACAAAGTTGGAGCATGGAATTGTCCAAAATGTCTTGGTGTGCTGAAGCATTCAGAGTTCCTTTGACTGGAACTAAGGGGCCAAGCCCAGCTCCTGAAAAACACCCCCACACCATAATCCCCCCTCCACCAAACTTTACACTTGGCACAATGCAGTCCCACAAGTATGGTTCTCCTGACAACCTCCAAACCCAGACTGGTCCATCAGATTGTCAGATGGAGAAGCGTGATTCATCACTCCAGAGAACGCGTCTCCACTGCTCTAGAGTCCAGTGGCGGCGTGCTTTACACCACTGCATCCACGCTTTGCATGTCACTTGGTGATGTGAGGCTTGGATGCAGCTGCTCGGCCATGGAAACCCATCCATGAAGCTCTCTGCACTGTTCTTGAGCTAATCTGAAGGCCACATGAAGTTTGGAGGTCTGTAGTGATTGACTCTGCAGAAAGTTGGCGACCTCTTCTCACTATGCGCCTCAGCATCCGCTGACCCCGCTCCGTCAGTTTACATGGCCTATCACTTGGTGGCTGAGTTGCTGTGGTTCCCAAACACTTCCACGTTCTTATAATCCAGCTGACAGTTGACTGTGGAATATTTAGGAGTGAGGAAATGTCACCACTGGATTTGTTGCTCAGGTGGCATCCTATCACAGTTCCACGCTGGAATTCACTGAGCTCCTGAGAGCGACCCATTCTTTCACTAATGTTTGTTAAAGCAGTCTGCATGCCTAGGTGATGATTTTAAACACCTGTGGACATGGAAGAGACTGGAACACCTGATTCTGATTATTTGGATGGGTGAGCGAATATTTTTGGCATTATAGTGTAGTTACAACCTTAGGCTTTGGGCTTTTGTGGTGTGTTTGCATGTTAATAACGTGGTTTATGTGTTAAAATTTGTCTGTAGAGGGAAGGATGTAGCTCTCTCTCCTCCCCTTTGGAAACGCTCTGGTCTAAAGGGGGCGGAGCTACAAAAGACTATGATAATATGCTAACCAGCAGCATTTTTTGTCACTAAGCTTTGACCATTTTAGACCCACAAACTAGAAAACAACTGCTCCACCCTGTTATTACTGTGATTTATTGCTCTTTTCTAATTCAGCCATCGTTAAATTTTAGCACGATAGCGAGCTGGCACACAGAGAAAGGACAAAATCAGACCCCTCTCCTCATCAATAGGCCCTTCTCCGAGATTCTCGCTCCTCTCCAGCATCTTAAATCTCACATTTACATCAGTCAGAGCTGTCAGATCTGCCCCTCCATCACTGCTGCAGCCTCTGAGCTGCACACGCCGAGCCGAGGAATCAAACCGGCGCGCTGACGGAGAGAGAGTGGCAGACGTTTGAGCTCGTCCCATCCATCACGCTGAGGCGGGCGGCCTCTGGGGCTGATAAGGCACGTCGGTGTCAACAGCCTGTCAATGAAGACAAACGAGGAGGACGAGGACTCCTGCAGTGCGGGGCCTCGTTTATCTCCCTCTGTTTGTCTCCCTGTCGCTCTCCACGGCGCCCCGCTGTAAATATTTTAGGGCCGATGCTCTCATCTGCTGGTGCGATGGCGAAGTGGCCCCCGGGACGCAGACAGAGAATCAAACCAAACAGCAATAAATCAGAACAAAGAGATCCTGGACAGCTTCATTTATGAGGAGAAGAAGTTTATTTTTGTTTTATTTTTCATGTCAAAGTGCCAGTATTTTAGTTTAATTAATAAAAAATGCCACATTCATTTCAGATGATTTATTAATATAGACTGTCACACCATCCCAAATATTAATTTGGATTATTTTTCTTTAGACAGTCAGGGTACTTCAAATAAAAAGCAAAACTATATAATGAAATAAATTGTTTATGTAGCACATTATAACAACCACAGCTGAGCCAAGCTGCAATCTTAACTAAGTTCTATTAGAAAACACAATAAATCAAAAAAAGAGTTTAATTTGTTTTTTTTGTAAATGAGTAGTTATCAAAGCTATATAAGGAAACTTTGAGCTGTTAAAAAAATCAATTAATTTAAAATACATTGATTAAATTAAGGCAACCAAGGAGACCATTAGACTAATTTAGATAAATAAACTATAATGATTGTGATATGAATGTTTTTTTTTCCAAGAAAAAATAAAACAAAAACTTTCAGAGATTTTATTAATGCTTTGTTTTCAGTCAGGGTTAAAAATAAACAAATTTACTTGAGTTACTGAAATAAAGCTGCTTTTTTTATTCCAATGAAGTTGGGACATTGTGTGTAATGTTAAAGAACAAAATTCATGATTTCAAGTCCTTTTCACATTAATTCAGTTAAACAGTATAAAGTGAAGAAACGTAATGGTCAAGCTGATAAACTTTTTAAACTATTCAACTTTTTTTCAATAATATAAAAAAATATATATTTTTGATTTAAGAGATTTCAACATATTCATCTTATTTTTTAGTAGAGTGAAACTTAACTAAATTTCCCAAACAACTGAAATTGAGTTGTTTTTTGCATTCTTTATACTTTGACTTAGATTGTTGGAAATTAAATGTTTTCACAATAGCATAAATCTGTTTAGATTAACAGGAATATTATTGTATTTCTATAACTGTTTAACTTCTATATTTCAATTCAAGGTATCATTACAATCTTTCCATTTAATTTAATTTTATTGTACAACTTTTTAATGCATTTTAAATTACAGCAAACTTGCATTATTTAAATGAATTTAAGATATCTCTAACTAATTTAAGGACTAGTTGTTAGGAAGATACAATTTGTAAATATAATAACTTAACAAATAAACACTTTATTGTTTATCCAATAAGAGACATTTACTCACTCGATGGTTTCACCCAAAAACCATTTACCTGCTACTGGTCAGTTACAGAATCGATACGGCCTCAATATTTGGACTGTTGTTGTAAATGCACTTTTGGTAATATAAACAATGGCACAGTACAAAGCAGAAACCAAGCTACATGATAAAAACACATGTTCCAAATTCAAAATTAGGTCTATGATCTTTGGGGACCTGAATTAAAGTTCTTAAATGAAATAATTATTTAAAACTCATGCTTGTTCTTTTTCTTCTTGTAGAAGCGCAGTCAATGTTACAATTTATGTGTATCAAGATACGTATCATATCGTGGCCTCATTAGTGTGATACGTTTTGTATCGTGGCCTCAGTATCGGGATACTTATCATATCATGGCCTCAGTATTGTGATACGTATCGTATCGTGGCCTCAGTATCGGGATACGTATTGTATCGTGGCATGTATCATATCGTTGCCTCAGTATCGGAATATGTATCGTATCGCGGCCTCAGTATTGTGATACGTATAATGGACTCAGTATCGGAATACGTATCGTACCGTGGCCTCAGTATTCGGATTTATATCGTATCGTGGCCTCAGTATCCGGATACGTATCATATTGTGGCCTCAGTATCGGGATACGTATCGTATTGGGCCTCAGTTTCAGGAGATGTATCATATTGTGGCCTCAGTATTGGGATACGTATCATATCGTGGCCTCAGTATTGGGATGCGTATCATATCGTGGCCTCAGTATCGGAATATGTATCGTATCATGGCCTTAGTATCCGGATACATATTGTATTGGGCCTCAGTTTCAGGATATGTATCGTGTTGTGGCCTCAGTATTGGGATACGTATTATATCGTGGCCTCAGTATTGGGATGCGTATCATATCGTGGCCTCAGTATCGGAATATGTATTGTATCGTGGCCTCAGTGTCCGGATACTTATCGTATCATGTCCTCAGTATCGGGATATGTATCGTATCGTGGCCTCAGTATCCGGGTACTTATCGTATTGTGCCCTCAGTATTAGGTTACATATCGCATCATGCCCTCAGCATCGGGTTAAGTATCGTATCGTGGCCACAGTATTCAGTTACGTATCGTATCGCAGCCTCAGTATTGTGATACGTATCGTGGCCTCAGTACTGGGATACATATCGTATCGTGGCCTCAGTATCTGGATACGTATCATATCGTGGCCTCAGTATCCGGATACATATCGTATCGTGGCCTCAGTATCCGGATATGTATCGTATCGTGGCCTCAGTATCCGGATACGTATCGCATCGTGGCCTCAGTATCCGGATACGTATTGCATCGTGGCCTCAGTATCCGGATACGTATCGCATCGTGGCCTCAGTATCCGGATACATATCGTATCGTGGCCTCAGTATTGGGATACGTATTGTATCGTGGCATTAGTGTTGGATACTTATCGTATCTTGGGGTTGCTTAACATACCCAGCCCTATTAAGTAGTAGTAAAAAAAATGAAAATAGATACTGTATTTGACACACAAAAAATGTTTTAATGGAATAACAGATTTTAAATAAATAAATCATCAAATTAGTGGTTTTGTATGTAAAATAATGATTATGGTAATTCTAATTTAAAAAATTTAGTTTTTTTTTTTTATGAATTCCAAACAAAGAGAACATCAGTTTTTTTGGTTTGTTTGTAGTATTTTCTGTATCCTAAAATAAGTGACTTTTTGTTTTATTTGGGTTTTTTTTGTTTTACAAATTCAAATTTATTGTCATTCAGTTAATACCAATGTATCAACAGTATGAGAAGGCGTTTCTCCAGGATCACAACAACTCACATACATACATACGTTTATACATCCCACTGAAATAAATAAATAACTAAATTATTTAATTGATTAATTAATAATGATAGAATTATAAATTAAAATAATTCTAGACAGTTGCAGAGACTAAGACTGGATGGCTTGTGGCAGGAAACTGAAAAAAAAAAACATATTAGATATTCCTGAATTTATTGACCCCTGCCAAACAGTAAGGCTGGGAGTTGAAGGGTTAAAGAGAATAAAGGGCCTTCTCTTCTGTTCTGTCTTTTATTAACCCTGACTTTCTTTGTCTTTTTGATGCAGCAGTCTCTCCTCTGCTCCCAGACCAACAGCTCGGCGCTCTGACCGTGTCACTCAGAGCGGAGCTATGAGCATTTTTGCGGGCTACTGTCATGTCATCTGAGACTTTTAATTGGAGCTGAGCCGCCGCGGGGGGACAGCGGACGGCATTCCTGCTCCGTCCGAGCCCTGTTGTGTTTGCCGAGAGCCGCGTGTCTGCCTTCCTGCTCGTGGATATAACATGTCCAAGCCCACGCAGAGCTGAGACGGGACGTCCTGCTGGAAACTCGACAGGGGTGAAGGATCCAGGAGGAAGTGGGCAGCTCCGTGGAGGGAGTGAGAGTTTGATGCTGGAGCGACTTTGTGTTCAGGAGTGAGCAGAGGGGGGAGCGACCTCTGTCCCTGCTGAGGATTTAACCTTCAACCTGATTTTATTGCCTACGTGGAGCCTGTGTGCTTCAGGTAAGTCCACCTGTTGGCTCGGCTCATGTGATCAAACTGTCCTTCATGATAATGTAGATTATCAGCTTTGTATTTGTGCACTGTAGACACATCAGACCTCTTAAACTGGAGAATATTCAGGAAAAAGTGGAGCATATATGTAAAGTCAATAAGACAGAAGATTGTACAGCATAAACACCCTCACTAGACTTTAAAAAAGTCCCAAAAAACCACTGGAAAAGTTCCTTTTTGCTGGAGCAGAAGGTCATTTCAGCCTGCGGAGAGGGCTGGGGCTTTAGCAGGGTTAAAGCAGGCAAATGCCCTGATATAAAAAGCCCAGACCTCCGAGTCAGTCTGTCAGAGCTGGCTAATTATTTAATCCAGACAGCACTCTAAATGCATGATGAAACTGGCTGCTGTGTGTGTAAATAACTCCCCATAGCTCACAAGGTGTGGTCCAGCCGGCTGATTTATTTAAGGCTGTGTTTGACACTCCGCCTGTCGAGGTTATTTTCAAGTTTAAGTCATAAACTGGTTTAAATAAAAGGTTTTTAATTGAGTTTAACATGAAGAAAACCTGTATTCTGCAAAAAATGTATTTTAATTAGCAGGAAATGACCCTACTGCCCCTCCAGTGTCATAAAAATCTTCTTTTTTCAGGGATATTGTATTTTTGTTTATATCCAATATGCCTCTTTAAAATATTCAAATATTAGTTTATTTTTATGGATATGGATATTGGATATGGATATAAATGATAATAATAATTATCATTATTTTCATTAATAGTATTGTTTTATTTTACTAATTCAGTCTACATTTAAATGTGTAAGACTCATAAATTATTAATAATTTACTCGTTTAACTTGCATTTACTAAGTGGTTTTTCACTTTAGTGATGATAATAAGAATTTAATTTGAATAAGAAGCAAAATGATCGAATGGCATACATTAAAAACAAATCATATGATTGTGAAAATGTGTTTTAATTGGCAGAAAACGACCACACTGGCCCTCCAGTGTCATAAAAATCTTTTTTCAGGGATATTGTATTTTTGTTGATATCTAATATGCCTCTTTCAAATATTCAAATATTATTTTGTTTTTATGGGTATGGATATTGTATAAAGATAAAATAATATTCTATTAATAATAATATATATTATTTTTATTATATAATTATGATTATTATTATTTTGTTGTTGTTGTTGTTGTTGTTGTTGTTGTTGTTGTTATTATTCTAAGTTATTATTTTTCTTATTATTTGTAAGAGTCATAAAATAATAATAATTTACTAATTTAACTTGCATTTACTAAGTAGTTTTTCTGTATTCAATAATGATAAGAATTTAATTTTAAAAAAGCAAAAATCTTGGCAAAAAGTTTTTAAAAAAATGATAAATGATATACATTAAAAAACAAATCATATGATTGTGAAAAATGTATTTTAATTGGCAGAAAATGACCGCACTGGCCCCCCAGTGTCATAAAAATCTTCTTTTTTTCATGGACATGGTATTTTTGTTGATATCTAATATGCCTGTCTTTCAAATATTCAAGTATTAGTTTAATTTTAAGTTTATGGATATTGGACATGGATAATAATAATGATAATGATTATTAGTTTTATTGTTATATTTTACTTGTTCAATCTACATTTGACTGAATTTGTAAAAGTTATAAAATAATCATTATAATTTAACAATTTAACTTGCATTTACTAAGTGGTTTTTCACTTTAATAATGATAATGAGAATATTGGATTATTTGATATCCCATATGCTTACATTTCAAATCTTAGTTTCTTTAAATTGATACAGATACGTAGAAATGACTGAAGTAGTTCATACATTGTGCATTTACTAAATTATATTCTACTGAAATAATAATAAAAATTAAAAAAAGACTAATTATTAACATGTTTTACAAAGTCGGTTTTAATTGGTCTGTATTAATAAAAGTCATTAAATGATAATAATAATGTCCTTTTTCAACTTGCATTTACTGTGTAGTATTTCACTTTGTCAATAATAATAAAATAATTTAACTAATTAATATACAGACATGTTATTTTAAGAAAATAATTAAAGTCATATACTTAAAAAAAAACAAGTCATATGATTTTGAAACATTTATTTTGATAGGTAGAAAATGACCATACTGGTCTTCTTGTGCCATAATAATATTAAAATTCCAATTCTACCTCTGATTGGACAATCGTCCTGTCAATCACATTCTTCATGGGCTAGCAAATAATGTAGTAGGTGGGAGCTACTGCTGCGGTGTAAAATACAAAACGTGAACCACCTCATAGAACAGACTAACCAAAACATCAGAATTAGAGTAAAAACATCCAGTCTGTGGAGAAATGCTCTTAGCATATAAGCTAATCTCCGTACGAGCAGTCACTTCCTGCTGTAGCTCCGCCCTCTTACTCTGGAGGACTCTGATTGGGCCGTCCCTCTTTGGGCTGTTCACAGTTGTGGTAGATTGGAGCTTGAATAATGATTTTTTTAATATAATGATGAAAATATTTATTCAGTATGTGGTTAAAAACAGGACTTTAGTTATTTAAAAAAAAATGTAATAATGTTAATGTAGGAAACACTGTCCTGAGGGGTCCACTCCTGGAATATTCCAGCAACATTTAATAATAGAGAAGATCGATTGGAAGTCATTTTAAACAAATACATATAGAAAATCAGAGCTGAGAGCTTCTGACCGTGGTTTTAACCTGAGCTGAGGAGAATTTAGTGTTTCATCATCATCAATAAAAACAATAATAATGATATTAATCCTCGTTTATCTGTGTTTTCAGCTTCTTTACCTGCAGAAACCTGTTGAGTTCTTCCTCGTTATCTCCTCTAATTAGCCCCCCGCTGGTTGTGCTAACAGCTCTGTTTGTGCCCGCGGCCTCGTGAAGGGATAAATGATCACCTCAACCAGAAGAGTGTCTCCTGATAAATCTGAAGTTAGAATCGCCTTCAGCCTCGACGACACCTCAGGTAAGCACACCGGCACACACCGATCACACTGCTCCTTATTACTTAAATTATTATTATTGGTTTGATTAACTCAAAACTGGAATCGCTTCATAGTTTATTAAAATTATTGTGACTGGTGACCAGTCTGCATGGAGCTGTTCTAAGTAGGACTGGGCAATATATAGATTAAGTCAATTAATTATAATAATTTTCTGCTGAAGATTTTAAAAATTAAAAATCAAGATTTTATTTCTTAACTTGTTGTAATGTTTGAAAGATTAAATACTGGAAATGTACAGGTTTTTTATGATGTAATGCCGTGTCAGCACATTTTTAAGGCTAATATTTGTTTTTTTAAATATCGTTCAGAGAGCTCCATGTTAAAATGTTTCTGTGTTTATGTAGACAAACTATAATATCAACATTTAATGACATTCACTTCTGAAGTTCTGTTTGGTTTGGGAAGATATTTGATAACATAAAGGCAAAACTTGATGTCATTTTAGTGTTAACTAGAGTTTCTCTCCTTTTTTCCTGGCAGGTAAAAAAGTTGATTAAAACTGTTTATTGGGGATTTTATTTTTAGGCCATTTCTCCCAGCCTTAGTCTTAACTCTTGTTGGTCACTTTATTACTTTTGTGGTAATTAGAGGACAAAAGCTGCTGTAAAAACATAACAGTAATATTTTTTTTACTTTTTCTTTTGCTCAAATCATTATATTAACTTGAGCCCTAATCAAAACTTCTACTGAAGGGATCGAAGGGACTTCTACTGAAGATCAGGACTAAATATACATAAGATTAGTAAGAAAAATCTATTTTAATGCATTATATTTATTTTATATATATATATATATATATATATATATATATATAGATATAGATATAGATATAGATATAGATATATAGATATGTTTGTACTTATTTTGGTCATATAATTCAGTTAACTCCAATCCTAATCAAAACTACCAAATATTTAATTTTTTTTTTATTTTAACTCTTTAATGCCCATTTGTTTACATGATGACACTGTCTTTTATTTTGAGAAATATACATTAAATGAGTTATTTTCCATTTATTTAATGTTTATGGGGTGTGTTTTTAGATATACATAAGATTAGTAACAATTGATTGGAATACATCATATTTTTTTTTTTAGTGTTCGAGTCTTAACTAAATTCTCTTAAGTAAATAAAGGACAAAAATGTTCTCCCAAAAACTGCTATAAAAGTATAACAGATTAATATGTTTTTTTGTTGTTGTTGTTCAGATCATCAAGCAACCTTTGTCCTAAATAAAACTGCCAAATGTTTAATTATTTTTTATTATTTTAACTCTTTCAATGCTCATTCGGTTACTTGATGGTACTATTTTTTTTTAGAAATACTCTTTAAATGAGTTATTTTTCCATTTAATTAATGTTGAAGGGTTGTTGTTTTTTTTTAAAGATCAGGATGAAATATACATAAGATTAGTAACAAAACTGATTTTCATGCATTATTATTTTTGTTGCACTGACGGATTCTTAACTTACCACCCTTTCAGGTAAACAGAGGACAAATAATAATTAAAGAAATACATAACAGATTAATATTTTTGTACTTTTTTGCTCAGACTATTCAATTAATTACCTATAAGGGTTGTAAATTTGCCCCCAGTGTATCGCTGAACTCTGAAAAAAACTGAAATTTAGGTTTTTTCACTAAAACATTTCCTAAAAAAAATAAATAAATCTCGAGAAACACAACCAAAATTCTGGCCAAAAATAGAGTAAGAAAGGATAAAAATGTCTCTGTTGACCCATCAGGTTGGTTCTAGGTGTTCTTCAGAGATGTTGGTCCACATCTTCATGACAGTTGCTGAACACCCATGGTGAGAATCTCCATAGGTACTCCATTAGATTGAGATCTGGTGACTGTGGAGGCCACTGAAGTGCAGTTTGATGTTGAAGAAACCAGTTTGAGATGAAAATGAGCCTCAGTTTACTGTCATGAGCTGACAGGAGTGTCACCTGGTGTGGTCTCCTGCTGCTCTTATACTTTATGTTCAGAAACGATTTTCAAACTTCGATTACACAGAGAGAGTTTTTTTATTCTTCCTCACGCTGCTGTAACTCGAGCAGAATGTGTCTAAACCTGTATATGGAGCCTTCTTAGGTGTGCAGGTTACCCATGCCATGGGCACTAACACCCCCAATATTGGTATCAGCAGATGTGACAATTCCTGCTGATATAAACGGTCAGTTTTAGGCCAAGTTATTCACAAACTGAACAATTGTTCCATAATGGTTTACCCCATCATCATGAAACGCCCAACTCAGTAGATAAAACATATTATTAGTTTTCCTAAGACTTTACGGTCATTAAGCCCACAAGTATTGGTCAAAGTGACTATCATATATAAATCAGAAAATGGTATAAATGATCCCCCCTTTTTTATTATTTTTATGCATTTTTTATGTATTTTATTTAATTTTGTGATTTTTTTATTTATTTATTTTTAATAATTATTATTTATTTGTTTATTTATTGATCTATATATTTAATTAATTAATTTTCTAATTTTTTTGTTATCTGTATATACTGTACTCCCTAAGCTGTGACAGAGATTTAATGTCAACTGGTACTTTAAGACATGCAGTATATCACCCTGGCACTGGGATGTTCCTGTTTTGATATCCTTCCTCGTGGATCTTTGGACAATTTCTTCCTTCTATCACATTAGTATCTCATAGTTGTGTCCCAAAAGATAGTTTCCCCACTCCCTATGGTGACTATAAAACTTTCATTGGAGAGACTTCCACTCAGGCCTGGCCCGCTCACATCACGTGCATGCGCACATATGCACATTCTTCCTTTATTCATGTATTTCTCAAAATGTAAAAAGTAAAATAGAAAAGCACTCAGAGAGCGCAGACCTCCACCAGAGCCACAGTCCTCACCCATATTGGGATTTTCACCATAAATATGAGTCCTGCCTTTATTTCATCTAAATATTTAGATTCCTTGACCATGAAAACATACCATTAACAGTTAGATCAACAATAATATCTATGTTAGTTAAGAAATTATTCATGAAAATCACATTTTTCGTCATGGCGGATCCAGATGGTGATCCGTATCACTCCCAAAATCTAATCATTTGTTCTTTGTCC
Source organism: Scarus forsteni (assembly GCA_036419115.1). Taxonomy (NCBI): domain Eukaryota; kingdom Metazoa; phylum Chordata; class Actinopteri; order Labriformes; family Labridae; genus Scarus; species Scarus forsteni. The sequence goes on from JAZDUH010000035.1 coordinate 614,543, forward strand.
CCATACGGACATTTCCTGAAAGTTTCATTGAAATCTGTCCATAACTTTTTGAGTTATCTTACTAACAGAGAAAAAAAACAAACTAACAAACAAAGAAAAATACAATAAGACGCCGGCAAAAACATAACCTCCCGGTGGAGGTATTGACCAACAAAAACAGATGACGTTACAGAATGTGACATTTTTAGTATTTCATCAATCTTGTTCCAAATCTGTGGCCCTCAGTGCAAAATGCTAAAGCTTGAGCATTTTAGCCTTTTTTTTCCAGTGATTATATTTTCATTCCTGGTCAAATTTCAGTGGCAACAAATGGAAGAATTCGCCACTCCGTTAAAATAAAGAAAATATCACCATAACTAGAAAAGCACTCGGAAAGCGCAGACCTCCGCCAGCACCACAGTCCTCACCCATATTGTGATTTCCACCATAAATATTAGTCCTACCCTTATTTCATCTAAATATTTAAATCCCTTGACCATGAAAACATACCATTCGCAATTGAATTCATAATGATATCTATTTTAGTTCAGTAGTTATTCACAGAAATCACATTTTTCGTAACACGGATCCAGACGGTGATCTGGATCACTCCCTAAATCTAATCATTTGTTCCTTGTCCCAATCCGGACATTTCCTGAAAATTTCGAAGAAATTCATCCATAACTACTTGAGTTATCTTATTATCTTACAAACAGACACCGGCAATAACATAAACTCCTGTCCAAGGTAACGACCAACTAAAACAGATGATGTTACAGAATGTGACATTTGTAGTATTTATTAAGCTTGTTCCAAATCTGTGGCCCTCTGCAAACCATGCCAAAGCATGAGCATTTTAGCCTTTTTTCCAGTGATTAGATTTTTATTCCTGGTCAAATTTCAGTGGCAACAAATGGAAGAATTCGCCACTCCGTCAAAATAAAGAAGCCCTCACTCTTTGGAAATATCGCCATAGCTATAATAGCACTCAGAGAGCCAGCACCACAGTCCTCACCCATATTGTGATTTTCACCATAAATATTAGTCCTACCTTTATTTCATCTAAATATTTAGATTCCTTGACCATGAAAACATACCATTAGCAGTTGGATTCATGATATCTATTTTAGTTCAGTAGTTATTCACGAAAATCACATTTTTCGTCATGGCGTTTTCTTCTGGATCTAGCTCCAAAGTTTTTGAAGTTACAGCAAATCAGATTGAACACTCCAGATTTCACAGTATCTTGGCTTTATTTTGGCGTTTGTTGTAAGTCTATGTCTTTATTTGTTCCCTTGCTTTGACAAAAATTCCAAGGATATCTAAATTTTTCTTGTTCTGGATCAGAGAATAAAGAATTCTGCCGGGATCCAGATCAGTCTTTGATATCTTGTAGAACCTGTTGGAAACTTGTCCTGTATTTTTTTCCCAAATGCTCTGACTATTTTCGGTGGAGTAATATGCACAAATGCTGAAAATGGTCCTATCTCGCAGTGTTAAAGAATCCTTAAAAAAATTCCAGGATCCAGACGGTGATCCAGATCACTCCCAAAATCTAAACATTTGTTCCTTGTCCCCATCCGGACATTTCCTGAAAATGTCTTCGAAATCCATCCATAACTTCTTGAGTTATGTTGCTAACAGAGAAACAAACAAACCAAAAAAAAACAACACGATGGCAATAACATGAAATAAATCATAAATATCAATATTGTGCATCCCTATTTGATTTAGTTTGAGTTTTTGTCCATGTGCTTGTTTTTATTAGTTACTGTCTAGTTTTCGTCTGGGGAAAAGGTTGTTGACGATGAAAATAATTAAATGAACACCGGCTCTTTGGTCAGTTTTTCCCGTTCGGCTGCAGCTCTGTTCTCCACTCTCACTGTATTTCCAGTATGTGTGCGACACATGCACCACATTCTTCCCACCAAAACAGATCGGGCACAATCTGCACCCCCTCCTCACACCCTATCACTTCAGCGGAGTCCATTCTTCTGGGACAGGTGCTCCCTCTATTTCTGTAGGGGGGCTCTTTAAAAACAAACCATGCCTGCATCTGCAAAGCTCGCAGTAAATACTTCTGTGGCCGTGCACTAGTTTTATTCTCGTCTTTATTTTTCTGTCAAAAGATGCACGGCTGTCCCACGCAGGTCCTCGAAGGTCCTCCTCCGGCCTGCTGTCAGTCGGGATGTTTTACTGCGGGATGGGGGGGGGGGCTCGGTGCTGGGACGGCAGCTGCAGCGGTGCAAAGGCAGAGTCAGGTTTCCCGGCTAAGACCGGCGCTGTCCCACTGCCTGATTCACTGTTCAGCTTTAGAACACTGGCCTATATTTATAAGCAGTTAACAGGTCCAGTCCTGCCCCACCCGGCCCTGATCCCCCTTGTCTTTCTCTGAGGGGTGAGACGGAGGGAGGGACGCCCAAATCCCTCAGAGACCCGAGCCGTGACATTCTGACGCTTTATTTATTTTAGTTTTTATTCTCGATCCTTACAGGCTGCTCCTGCTGTGGTTATAGAGACAGTAGGGGTGTAACGTATCACTGTTATTGTGACCAAAATTATCATTACTATCACGATATTGTTGCAGTATGTTCAAAACGTGCTTTTATTTATTAGAAAAAAATGGTTGTTTTAGGTGGTTTTCACACATACAGCTCAGTGACAAAAATGCTGCTGGTTAGCATATTATCATAGCCTTTTGTAGCTCCGCCCCCTCAGATCAGAGTGTTTTCAAAGGGGAGGGAAGAGAGCTACATCCTTCCCTTTACAGACGCATTTTAACACGTAAACCATGTTATTAACATTCAAACACACCCCTAAAGCCTAAAGCCTAAGGTTGTAACTACACCATCTGGCCAAAGGTATTCGCTCACCCATCCAAATAATCAGAATCAGGTGTTCCAGTCTCTTCCATGTCCACAGGTGTATAAAATCAAGCACCTAATCAAATCCAGTCGTGACATTTCCTCACTCCTAAATATTCCACAGTCAACTGTCAGCTGGATTATAAGAACGTGGAAGTGTTTGGGAAACACAGCAACTCAGACCTCCAAACTTCATGTGGCCTTCAGATTAGCTCAAGAACAGTGCAGAGAGCTTCATGGATGGGTTTCCATGGCCGAGCAGCTGCATCCAAGCCTCACATCACCAAGTGACATGCAAAGCGTGGATGCAGTGGTGTAAAGAACGCCGCCACTGGACTCTAGAGCAGTGGAGACGCGTTCTCTGGAGTGACCAATCACGCTTCTCCATCTGGCAATCTGATGGACCAGTCTGGGTTTGGAGGTTGCCAGGAGAACCGTACTTGTGGGACTCCATGTGCCAAGTGTAAAGTTTGGTGTAGGGGGGATTATGGTGTGGGGGTGTTTTCAGGAGCTGGGCTTGGCCCCTTAGTTCCAGTCAAAGGAACTCTGAATGCTTCAGCACACCAAGACATTTTGGACAATTCCATGCTCCAACTTTGTGGGAACAGTTTGGAGCTGGCCCCTTCCTCTTCCAACATGACTGTGCACCAGAGCACAAAGCAGGTCCATAAAGACATGGAGGACAGAGTCTGGTGTGCAGGAACTTGACTGGCCTGCACAGAGTCCTGACCTCAACCCCATAGAACACCCTTGGGATGAATTAGAGCAGAGACTGAGAGCCAGGCCTTCTGGTCCAACATCAGTGTGTGAGCTCACAAATGCTCTTCTGGAAGAATGGTCAAAAATTCCCATAAACACTCCTAAACCTTGTGGACAGCCTTCACAGAAGAGTTGAAGCTGTTATAGCTGCAAAGGGTGGACCCACGTCAGATTGAACCCTATGGATTAGGAATGGGATGGCACTTAAGTTCATATGCCAGTCAAGGCAGTATAGTATATATTAAAGGGGGTCCATCTTGGTACTAGCAGGCTATAACTAATAAATTGGCCATTGATTGCACAGTAATATGGTACAGAAATGTATTTATGTGTGTGGAAAAACTGTAAAGAGTTGTTCAGATCAGTTTCTCCTTCATTTTCCTGTGCTTGCTCCCTCTTGTCTGCATCAAACTCTTTAACACTTTAATTAAATTGATGTTTGGCTCTCCTGCTTGTTTCACTTTCGCTTAATAAATTAGCTTTTTAGGCGTTAAAAAACGATTTTAAACCCACAGAACCAGCCTTGAACTTCGTCTGAGTCTCAGAGAGGCTTGGATTGGATTTGATGGTGACTGAAACTCTTCTTAATGATCTTCTTTTTGGTTTCAGCGTGTGATTTTCTTGCCTCTCCTCTTCTTTAAATGTGCTTCAGCCCTCCAGAAACAGAACCCCCCCCCACCGCCTTGTGATCGTGTTATCGTCTCTTTGAACTCGTGTTTCTCGGCGGGGGGTCGACCGAGACTCGCACCCCGTCCAGGGATCATCCTGCAGGCCCATCGTGACTCCATGCCGGGCATACTCTCCCCCCTCCCCTGCTCCGAGTCGAGCCGCAGCATGAGGACTGTATTTATTCACCGTCATAATTGGCCCCATGGCCGCGGCTAATGCTGCCGCTTTTAGACGCTTGCATCACCCCAGGATTCTCCACATGTGTTCCACAACTCCAGCGGGACATTTCTGGCGAGGCGGGGGCCGGTGCAGACAACCTGTCTGATTTTGTCCGTCCATACATCTGGGTCGTCTGACGGCTCGGTGCTTCTCATTCATGAGTTTAGCACTGTGTTGTGGCCACACTAGACGGCCCTATACGGTTTCATTTTGAGCTTTTTATGAGGCGAAGAGAGGCGCTACCGCACTTAGCTGCAGCGCTAATGTTTTTGATGGATTATATTCATCATAATCTTCAACAACAACCTGTTTACCCTGATGAAAACTAGACAGTAACTAATAAAAACAAATACACACGAGTAAAAACTAAATTAACTGACTTTTTTTATCATTAAATAAAAAAATAGACTAAAATGTCATAAATGGTTTTCTCACTGTACTGGTAGGAAGGGGATCAGCGTATTTTATGGAGGAATACATAATTCCGATGGAATTGCATCTAATTGTAGTTTATTATCATTATTTATTTTATTTTATTATGATTATTTTATTTATATATTTAATTATTATTATTATTTATAATAATAATAATATATATATATATTTTTTTTTGACCTGGGTGGGTGGGCTAGTGTTTTGTTTCATTGGTTTTTTTTTGTCATGTTTGTTGTTGTTTCTTTGTTGTGTTAATGTTCTTGTAATTTGTTGGCCTTGTTCAAGAAAATTAATAAAAATTTTATCACAAAAAAAATAAAATAAAACTAGACTAAAATGTCTGACAGACTTAATCCAGTCAGACCTAATTTAGTCATGTAGAAACTAGAGACAAGTTAGGAATATATCCAATATCCATAATCATTTAGACATTCAAGCTTTACTAACATTCAATAAAGAGTTATTAGATGTTTTATTTTATCCAAGAAAAAAACATACCTTTAGAAATGTAAGGAAACATAAAAATTCCTAACCCTTTACACTTAATATTTTATTCCATTAAATTTACTATTCTATTTTCGACACCCTTCAATAGCAATTTACCTACAAAAGAAATGAATAGCATTAATTCACCATTGTCTTTATTTATAAGATAACATTTTGCCCAATTTACATACTTAACAAATTACAAATAAATAAAAATGAAATATAGTATAAATACCATTACCACAAAAGTCTGTAAGTAAATAAATAATAACAGTATAAATTATAAATAAAACACTCAGTGTCAAACAGATTAAATAGCCACACAATAAGCTATGTTACACTATGCAATAACTATATACAAAAACTTAATAAAATAACTATATTGACTTTTTTGATATTGTCATTTGTAGATTAGATTAAGGGTCCAGCAGCAGGGGCATAGAGCAGATAAAAACATTTATTTTTTATAGATACAAAAAAATATATGAATAAAAATATAAATTAATATAATGAAAAAAATTCTGATAATATGAATAAAGTCAAACAAAAATATAATTAAAAATATTAATAAAAAATAGTTTAGAAAGAAATAGATGCAAATAAAATTATGGCAACAGGCTGTTTTTTTAGTAATATTAATAGGACATGTCTTTAGGTTTGTATCAGCTGGAGATTTTAAAGTTTAAGAATGTTTTAACTATTTTAAATAGTAATTTTTATACCCAGGAGGCCACGGTGCCTTTAGCTTTTGTGTGTGTTGCCAGTGTTCCCAGTGTGTCAGCCGGCTCTGTTTACCTCCATATGAACTCCCTCAGTGTTAAATAAAAGCTCAGACTGACTGATCCTCCTCTTTCTATGGAAGCCCATTTCTGCCACTTAAAAAAAATAATGGAATTTAGAGGAACGGAAAAAATAATATAGGCTTTGTTACCTCACAACTTTGCCTTTATGTCGTAATTATGACTTTATATCTCATAATTTCGACTTTTTATCTCATAATTATGCCTTTGTATTTTTTTGTCCCCTAATTTTTTTTTAAGTGGCAGAAACATGCTTCCATATCTCTCTCATAGTGACCACTAAAACTTTAAAATCATTATTCCGAGCTGATGAAATGTGGAGATGAAGGTTGGAGTGAAATTTGTCAGCTGGCTGCAGTTTTCAGTTTCACCACCAGGCGTCAGTAAAGTCTTCACTCTGCTCCTTTAAAAGAATCAGAGTGTAACTGCAGAATACAGACATTTAAAGACATTTTTACTTAAATCTGACTGAATTTAGACATGATACTTCATTCTCAAACTGGTGAGCTTTGTTGTTTTGTGTAAAAATTAACTGATTTTAAATTTGACGCCTGCAGCATTTTCCAAAAAGCTGGACAGCAGCAACAGAAGACTAAAAAAGTTATCCTCAAAGGCTCAATCATTTATGAGTGAGCAAACTCTCTGATGGTTTAAGAGGCTCACCAATCATTTACAGAAAAAAAAGAAATATAAAAAAACATCTGCTAAAGATGATTCACAGGTAAGTGAAACAGGTGATCAAATACTTCTGCAAACGTAAGATTGCTGTCATTATTAAAATATATGATAGAATCTATAAATATCTTTCATGAGGCATTAAAACATAGTTATACTGTATGTAAAACTATATTTTGAAACAACTGTAGAGGTTATATATTTGTTGTTTAAAAACTCAACACTATTCCTTTATTACATTGAAAAGAAGCTTAAATTGGCACCAAATGTTTTTTTTCTTGGGCGCACCAGTGCACCAAGAAAAATGTTACACTTTTGCAAAACTGCACTCTTACAAATTTAAGTTTACCGAGGTAGCAGAAAAATCCACTGAAAATGGAGATGACACAGCACCTGCTTCCTCTTTTCTCTGTCTCTGCGTTGCATCTTCACAGGCTGCAGGTTGCAGGCCCGCCGAAACACATGCACACACACTCGTACGCACACACGCACAGCCCTCAGTAATCATCCAATGAACTGTTAGTATGCAAATGAGTCCAGACAGAGCCTGACTGTGGTGTCAGGTTTCAGCACGGAGTGGTAACTCTGAAAAAGCAGCGAAGCTCTGACAAATTCGTCTTAGTGACTGTCAGATAACTAATCATTGCCAGCAATAACAAGGCGAACAAAGTAACATTAAATATAATATCTATACTTGTTCAGTCCTTTCTCCTGTTAAAGGGGAGTTTCTTAGTCACACAGGCACAGAGATGAGTGTTCACATCCACTGAGGACAAATGACCTGATTGACAAACCCTGACTGAACATAAAGAAAAAAAATAAAGAAAATAAAGAAAAAAGTCATAAAATGTTCTGTCCTACATGTCGTTTTTTTTATAAATAGTTTGAGAATTGTTTTTTCATTATTTATCTTAGTTCCAGTTTTGTAAATATTGACTATCGTATGTGAAGTCTTATACTAGGTTGAAATTTATTGGAGAATTAGACCATCCAGGTAAATGTTATGTTGTTGGTTGTTAAAATCTGGATATTTATTTCATTTTTCAGTTCAGTATAGCACCTTAAACATTAGCACCTTTTTATTTTGAAATATTTTATGTAACTTGACATGTTTGCGTTTGAGGTATTAAAGGATAAGTTTGGTTTCTGCAGCTTTCACATTGTTTATAGAATGAAGTAGAACAATATACTCACCCAGAAGGCTTTCCTGATCCAAACAGTGCTTCAGGAGATATTTAGATCCAAAGTCGAGCAGCGGACATCCGTATAATGGTAGCACACGGGGCATGTATAGCGCTGCCCCTAAAACTGCATTAATCGTCCAATAACTCATTAGTTTCACCAATATTTCATCATGGTCCGCTCGGGCTACTCCTCCAAGACAGTCGGAACAGAACAAAGTTGTTGAGTAGCCGGTGGTCGCCCCTGAAACAATGAGCCGTACTGCACATGCGCGGCAGCCGTAAACAAAGTTTTCAGTTCAGAGGTCAGCACAGTCACAGAAACATGTCTGGAGCGACACAGACTGTAATAGAGGAGTAGCCCGAGTGGACCATGATGAAATATTTGTGAAACTAATGAGTTTTTGGACGATTAATGCAGTTTTAGGAGCGGTGCTCCTAAATTTAGATCCTAGATTTAGATCCAAAATTGAGCCGCTGCTCGATTTTGGATCTAAATATCTCCTGAAGCACTGTTTGCATCAGGAAAGCCTTCTGGGTGAGTATATTGTTCTACTTCATTCTATAAACAATGTGAAAGCTGCAGGAACCAAACTTATCCTTTAAGTTCAGTTCAGCAAAGCACTTGAAGCACTTTTATTTGGAAATGTTTTATTTTGCCTAGAGTTTTAGTTTGAATTTTTAAATTTCATTCAGTGAAGCACTTTAAATACTCGTTTTTTCTTTTAATATAAAATGTTGCTTTGAATAAAGACAAGTATTTCTTTACATCTTAGTCTTGTTTAAAAATAATTTACATTATATAAAAGTTATAGAGAGTGATAAAATTTGGGTTCACCTAATGTTTGTGCTGGTGCACATTAAAAAAAAAATGTTGCACGGTTGCAACCAATGCAGACAGTTAGTCTGGGGCCCTGATAGAAATTTTTTGAAGGTTAACAGTTTGTACATGGAATATCTTGTCGTTGTTGTGTATTGAGTTGAACAAAGGTCTTAAAGGATTTGTTTTTATTTACATCTTTCATTTTGTTTTTTGTAGCAGCGTCTTAGTGACAGGTTTGCTCTGTTTCAGCAGAAGTCAAAGATGTGGAGGACGTCCCGCAGACCTTCCCCGATCTTGAACAGCGGTTACAGGTGTGAAGTTCCTGCTGTTTGTTTCTGTTATTAGTGCTGCATAAGTGAGGACGAGAGTAAAAGACAAGGCTGCACCTAGAGAGATTTACAAAGTTCATTTCTTTAATTACTCTTTGTTTTTATGATTGAAGCTCCTGTTAGACCTACAGATTCACACTTCTGGAACTTCTAATCCTGAAAAAGTTAAAAGATAAATAAGCTGATTTTGATTTTAGTGAAGAACATTTGGACAAAGCAGGACATTCTGTTTCCTTCAACTTAACATCACATCTTGAGTTTCTAAAAAAAAAAAAGATTGATTTAAGCTGAATTCTCTAACTGTAGATAATCAGATGCAGCTCTCTCTCCCTCCCCTTTGGGAACGCTCTGATCTAAGGGGTGGGGCTACAGGAGGCTGTGATAACGAGCTCCGTGCTGATTGGCTGCCCAAATGATGCCTGATGAGAGGAGACATGTAGGAGGAGGCTGTATAGCTATGACATCATAAACAACAGGAAATAAAAACAGAACATTTCTATGTGAATGGAGAGTTTATTAAAATGCTTCATGGTCTTCTGCTCTACAAAAAAGAATTTCTCAGGACATGGGAGCCTTAAGGAGACTGATCAAATGGGTAAATTAAATGGGCAATACTATGAGAAATCTCTTAGGATGGTTAAAAGGTCAGGGGTCACCTCATAAGGAAAGACCCAAGCAGAATTTCAGACCAGGATGTAACACAATCGATCTAGAGGTGCTCTGGGTATTTGCCAAGCTGACACTATTTCACCTCTCTCACAATGTCAATAACCTGACATGCCAGATGGACAGTTCCACATTGGAAATATTTCTCTAATCCATCTGGGAGGAGCCCTGAGAAAATGTTTTCAGGGGCAGAAGCTTCAAAAACAACAGCAGCTTGTGATTGGACGATCGTTTGACTCATCAGACTCATCACAGACCAATCCATGTCAAGCAGCGCTGCTATGATGTTGCATAAGTAGCGGCTTAACGTAGCGGCTAACAGCTTACAAGGGCAAACAACAGTTAATGGCTGTTAGCTGTAGCAGCTAACTGTTGTTAGGGCTGTTGTTAGGTTAGCTACAGCTAACGGCCATTAACTGTTGTTTGCCCTTGTTAGCTGTTAGCTACCTTAAGATTATTGTTTCTCATTAAATTATAGCACACAGATGTTTCATTTAACACTTATATGTGACATGAACCTCGTCAAAGACAATCCCTACTAAGTAAACGTACGAGGAGAACAGATTTCTCCAAGTATAACTGAGTAAACATGATGACAAGGCTAACCAACATTAGCCGCCATTATTTATACAACAGGAAGTGACTTCACTTCCTGTCAAGTCACTTCCTGTTGTCGTCACGCCCACAGCTCCCGCCTCTCTTCCCTGATTGGGCCATTAAGCATTTAGCCGAATGAAACCGTTGGACACTGGAGGCTGGCAAGATGGAGATGCAGGATTTCAGAAAAAAAATCCTGGATCCACTTCTGTATTCGGATCAGCACCAAAATCTATTCAGCAACACCAACATCACCTTAAAGTCCTATCAAAATCTGTCGTGAAGTTTTTGTAGTATCTCAGCAGGAAAAACATGATATTAAATCCTTTTGAGTTTGTAACTTTTTTTTTAATTAAAACTGTTTTTAAGCAGGAATATTTCCATTGATTTATAACATAGCTTGTCATCTAATTTACATGCATAAAACATTACAAATAAATAATAAAAAAATGAAATCCAGAATAAATACACTTCCCACAAATAAAAATTTGGTATTAGCATTTGTTGTAATGTTAAGTACTTTACATTTGAATCAATGTGAGCTTTTAAATTTTAAGAGTTAACCCTTTAACTACCAGCTCAACTGTTTGGCTGAAAACATCAATAAATTCAAGAATATTTAATCTTTAAAAAGAAAGAGAACAAATAAAATCATTGTTTGATTGCATTAACATTTCAGGGAACAGAGAAACTACAAACAGACAAAAAAACATATTTTCTTGGTGTTGGATTAAATGGTTTAAAAAGCTATCCGTTTATAATGTGATGATATAAACTGCATAAATATTTGGGACAATGTTACAAAAGACCGAACTCTTTCTAAATTAATCAGCAATAAAAATAATTTAAAATAGATGATACTGAGTAAATTAGATAGATGCAAAAAAATACAAATAAATATAAATTAATATAATGAAAAATATTAATTAAAATATTTTGAAAAGAAATAGATTTAAATATAATTTTGGCAACTGCCTGGTTTTGTAGTAATATTAATCAGACTTTTCTTTAGGTTTGTATCAGCTGAAGATTTTCCATTATTAAGAGTTAATCGTTTTAACTACGATATAAAAATGCAAATATTTGGGACAATATTAAACAAAGGCCGAACTGTTTGTAAATAAAATAGCAATAAAAATAACTTAAAATAGATGATACTGAGTTTGACAAGCACACTGAAATATTTTGATGAATAACAGATTTTATAAACAAATCATAATATCAGTAAGTGGTTAAGTATTTAAAATAATAATGATGGTACTAATAACAACAGCTTTACACTTTTGAACCTTTTAATCCCACAGAAGAAGAAAATATAAATTATTTTGGTTTGTTTGCAGTTTTTTTCTGCATCATAAAAAAATGACAGAAACAATGATGTGGTACTTTAAAAAAAACATTAAATATTTCTCAATTTATTGACCTCTGTCAAACAGTTGAGCTGGGAGTTAAAGGATTAATAGTTATAAGTTTTACCAGAATTATATGGAGGGTGAATATTTTACTGATTACGTGGCGCCCCCTGGAGGTTGTGGTGGTTTTAGCATTTGCCTGTATTGCCTAATGGGACAGCCAGGTGGAGTGAGCTTGTTGAAAGGTTTTTGTTTAATTTTTTTTAGACCAAATCCTTCAAGAGTGTTTATAGAATTGAATATTTTCCATATTTAATCAAACTTTTCTGCCTCCTCCTGCAGCCCGTGCCCCCCTGCATGTCTCTGAGGGAGAGCGTTCAGGTCTATAAGGAGCACTGCAGGATGGCCCGCGAGTTTCACCAGGTCAAACACGACATCGCAGTTCTGGAGGACCGCAAGTGAGTCTATGCTAACGCTTCAAAAAGTCTAAACCAGGGGTTTAAAACCAGCAACGTAGCCGGTCCTACGCAGTGTGGAGGCGTAGGTTAGATTTTATACACTGCCACCTCCATCAGAGATTGTTTTTACCTTTGTCTTCATTTATAAGACTCCAATTTACACGCTAAAAACATTACAAATTGATTAATTATAATAAAGCAGTCATATATTTAAACTTTGTTTTTTTTATCATTCTTATAATTTATCTCAATCTGTGTATGTATTTATTTTAATTCTATTATTACTTGTATTCTGTTTTTAATTTTTAACTTTTATCTCTGTTTTATTCTCATTTTGAACTCATGCCTCACACATTGATTGATTGAATCTATTTAAAAAATATATAAATATATTAAAAATACATTTACCTAAGTTTAGATGTTAGTGTATTCATAATAGGATTGTAATTATAATTTTAAAAAATTAAATAAATATATCAGAACATAATGATGTAATAAAATAAATAGGTTAAATTTTAAAAAGAAATACAACAGCAAAGCAATTAAAGGATTCACAGCTGTGCAAAGAAGAAATAAAAAATAAAAGCTTTATTGGGTATATGCTGACCGCCATTTCCTGCATAATCGTCTGTTAGATGTTTGAATACACGTTTCGCCAACTTTCGAGGCTAGCTTATGCTGGCTGGGAGGTAGTCCTTCATTTTTGTGATTTGCCTTCAAAATCCTCGAGCCATGAGAGGAAACTTTACCTTTTACCTCAATCAAGACAAAGAAAATCACCTTAATGTGGTCTGTGTTTTGGTCTGGAGCCGCCTGGTGGGGACACCTGCTCAAACGTAGTCAGGCTTTACTCACTAAGATGTTGACAGATTTACATCGCTGACATTTTAGTGCCCCCTAGTAGGCACAGAGCTGAATTACACTTACATGTAACATGAATACTAATCCTCACACTGTAACTGTATTATTGTTACCTCCACCAAGGAGGTTATGTTTTCGGGAGACTTTGTCCGTCCGTCCGTCTGTCTGTGAACAAAATAACTCAAAAAGTTATGGATGGATTTTGATGAAATGTTCAGCATGGGAAAAGGAAAAACTGATTCGATTTTGATCCTGATCAGCGTCTGGCCGCCATGGCGAAAAATGTGATTTCTGTGAATAACTACTGAACTAAAATAGATATCATTATGAATCCAGTTGCTAATGGTATGTTTTCATGGTCAAGGAATCCAAATATTTCAATAAAATAAAGGTAGGACTAATATTTATGGTCAAAATCACAATATGGCTGAGGACTGCGGCGCTGGCGGGGGTCTGTGCTCTCCGAGTGCTTTTCTAGTTATTATTATTATAACTACTACTATTTTATTATTATTTGCTATTTATGAATCTTTGCGTTCCGTTTGTTTATTGTCTGCACCATTAGAGCTAAACAATTACACCAAAGATGTAAAATTTCCGTATGTTTATCTGTGGCTGTGGCTCTGCAGATATCCCCTATTGCCCCCTGCTGGTGACCATATGAACTGTTTCAGTCTGGAGCCCCCTGGTGGTGACCGCTAAAATGTTGACAGATTTAGGTACAAACGGTTTGGTATATTACAATGTTACAAAAATAGTAGTTCAGTATTTTAAAGGAGACATATCATGCTTGTTTCTCCTTTTCACTATGCCAGACTAGGATGCCTGTAAAGCATTTCTGCCCTCAGTACAAGTCATTTAGTTCCTTCATTGTCCCACAATAGCGTTCTCAAAATCCTCATTTTGGGCCATTATCAAGCTCTCGTTGAAACACTCGGATCTCAGGATGACCTAAAGTTTCCCCGCAATGTCGCAGCCCTTTCTGCTCTGATTGGTCAGTTGTATCAGGGGTAGAGCCAGCCTGTCCTTCTTCTTCTACTGTATTTTCCAGCGGACTCAAAGCAGCGACCGTATATTGAGTCCCCCTACAGGCCAGAGCTGGTAGTGAGTAAGTGTGAGCTAGGGAGCTATATACTGCTGCTGGACGAATGTGTTCCTCGGTGACGGTTTTGTGGCTAACAGACATCACAGAGGAGGAAGTGTTTTATCAGATTACTCCAATAAAAAGAAAGATACCTCGTGTCATCACGACAATTTAAATCTTGCGGACATCTTGCAATGACCTATTTTCAGAGGCATCAAATGTTCTAGGATATCAGAAAAAATACAATATCTCATTTTTTGAAAATTAAGGGTGTAAGGTCTTGTTTTCAAATTTATTATATTATATGTAAGTATTAAATCATGCATCAGCATGATATGTCTCCTTTAATGTTACATTTAAAAAATGTAGCCCCCTGGTGGTGACTGTATGAACTGTTTCAGTCTGGAGCCCCCTGGTGGTGACTGTATGAACTGTTTCAGTCTGGAGCCCCCTGCTGGTGATTTTATGAACTGTTTCAGTCTGGAGCCCCCTGGTGGTGACTTTGTGAACTGTTTCAGTCTGGAGCCCCCTGCTGGTGGCTGTATGAACTGTTTCAGTCTGGAGCCCCCTGGTGGTGACTTTATGAACTGTTTCAGTCTGGAGCCCCCTGCTGGTGATTTTATGAACTGTTTCAGTCTGGAGCCCCCTGGTGGTGGCTGTATGAGCTGCATGTTTAAATGGAAAAAGTGTAAAGACTCTCCCGGTGTTCACTAACCCCCTGTGCCCTCAGCAGCTGTGGGGAGTCTTAGCGGCAGGATTTTCAAGGTCAGCTCCTCCCCCCCCCCCCCCCCCCCCCACACACACACACCTACACACCTACACAAACACATAGATACGTGCACACAGATATGCCCACACGCTCAGTGGAAGCTCCTAAATCGAGCGCTGCAGCCTTGAGTTTGATGAGAAGTGGATGATTCAGGCTGTCACACACGTCCTCAAAGTTTATTTATTATTAAAGTGGAAATATAATAAACTTATTCATGACATTAATATCATTTACGTCTTTTATTACCTTAAGCTTTGACTTAAACACAGTGAACATGTTTGGGGAGGAGCTTTATTGTTTTTTAACATTGTTTTTGAATAACAAAAGAAAGTTTTTTCTGCTCCTATGAGGAAAGTTAAAGACAGCAGAGCCGCAGTGATGCAACAACGACAGGAACAAAACACCGAGAGGGTTTTTCCAGCGTTAGCTCACTGCACTCTGGTCCATTTTTAGGTTGTAAGAGAAATGATGAAGCAAAAAGTCAACTAACCGGATGAGCAGTCTCTTTTTCACATTTTTTATTTATTTTAACATTTTTTTGCAACAAGCCAGCTGGACAAGATGGAAAAATAGAAAACGTATGAATAGTTACAGCTCTGGTCTTCTCAAGGGAAAACATAATACTTATTATAATAATAATAATTATGATAATAAAACAATTAAATTGATAAATTCAAAAAGTATAATAATGCAATAAAATGACAACAATTTAAAAAGAAACACAACAATTGGACTCACAGTCGTGCAGGAAAATGAATTTTAAAAATGTGTAGAGGTTTTGTACATTTCATGTGTCGATGTCCGTTTATATGAAAGTGTAGACACAAACCAAAAGTGGACCTTAGTCCATAATAAACATAAATGCACATTACACACACGCATACTTGTTTAAATGTTTGTATCAATTCCTTTATATAACACACCTTATTTCATTTATAGATAAAAGTGTGTGTGTTTGCGTGTTTTTTTTGCTTTTGTATGACAATAGTAATAGTGATTATAAATTATAAGTAATGGAGCAATGATAATAATGACAAATATTTATGTGTACAAAAGAAATAGATAATAATAGAATAAATTAATAAAACTGATTAGAAAAATAATAAGAAACAGATAAATAAATAGTAACGGTGAAAATGTACATACAGTCAGTTTCTGTGACAAAAATGAAAATATATTAACTTTGTTATCCGTCACATTTTTATAAACTGATTATGTTTTGTTAAAAGTTTAATTTTAAGCTAACAAGTAATATATAAATAAATTAGAATAAATAATTATAATGAAACAAAATCACACATTGATTAAATAAATGAATAAAAATGTAATAATACTATTAATTATAAGTGTGAGGTGAATTGATAGTGAAAATAAATAAATAAATGATTAATATATTATCATAGTAATGATAGTAATAATGATGACAGTGATATTAATAAAATAATAAAAATGCATAAATTAAATGAATAAAATATAATAATGCTAAAATTATACTAGTAAATTAATATTAATAAATATTATTAAATTCATAGATTAATATATAATAATGATAATAAAGTTAATAATGATGGCAAAAAAATATATATATATATATTATATTTATTCAATAAATGAATAAAAATTAAATGACGGTGCTAATAATAAATTAATAGTCATAATAATAATAATAATAATATATTTTATTGAAAAGCACCTTTCAGAAACACTCAAGGACACTGTACAGGATAAAAACAACAACAAAATCAGTAAAAACAACAGACAATGATGGATAAGTGGATGCATGGTTAAGAGTATACAGTCCTAAAGAGGTGGGTTTTGAGTCTGGATTTAAAAATCTAATCTTATATAATCTTATTTTATAACTCCATATGTTTTTGATAATTAGGATGATATTTTTGGAGAACGTTGGGCTCAACAGATGTGGGATTCGACTTTGGTGCTGCTTTTTATTTTGCCTCCACAGCTGGGCGAACATAATCGCTCTTTCATTGTTGTTATTTATTTAGTTTATTATCTGTTGTGGGTGTTTAAAACCTCTGCAGGGCACAAATAAACCCTCCACTCTGTCATTTCTCTGGCTGTGTCTGAAATGGCATACCAACGTACTGCTCATACTAAGTGTGACGTCAAAATGAGTATGTAGTGTGTTCACATTAGATAGTATGAAATGATCGAGTGTGCGAGAAACACCCGGATGTATACTGTATCAGAAAAAATTTTAAGTATGCAGGGTGGGCGTACTATTCTCACCCATAATGCATTGCGATACGTAGGTACGTATTAATCAAGTGCCGGAGGCGACGGACGGATCCTATTCAGTGTCTGTGGGGAGTCAACATCATCATGAATGTTGAATCGTCTTGAGACCTACATTCAGCTAAAAATCAGCCACTAGCAAACTTTCAAAACACAGCTGCCACTGAGCGTGTGGGCATATCTGTGTGCACGTATCTATGTGTTTGTGTGTTTCAAAATAAAAGCATCTTTTATTATCTCCATTTAGTCCTTTAATGCTTTTGTAAATTGGGCTCTTGTTTTGGAGCCGACCGGAAGTTTCTTCGATAGCATAATGACGCACATACTCTGGCCGTTCTCGAATTCGCCTACTACATGCTGCGTATGATAGTAGTATGTAGTAGGCACTGCATACTGCCTGCTACCAAGGCCGGATTAGCCAATGGGCCTTATGGGCACAGGCCCAGGGGTCCACGGGCATCTGGGGCCCAACCAGACAGCAGCACCGCTGGTCATACCTGCTATCACGCCCGCCGACAGGGGGGGACAAACGGGTATGTTGTCCCGGGCCCTGGGCGGGCGGGCACAGCAGGGCAGAGATGCGCGAGGAGCCTGCTGCCCCAGAGCGGAGGGTCAGACTCGCTGCCAGGCTGCCGTGAGAGCAAAGATAGAGAGCGTCGCGGTGAAGCGAGAGGGGGCCCTAATATTAGCGATCCTGCATTTTACACGCGATGTGCATAGGGCTCCATGATTCATCGGGAGACCCATTTTGCGGATGAGGGCGCATTGCCCACTGTCTGAAGCAGCAATGATCCGCTTTGTGGACTACAGGCCAGATAATTTTCATCTAAAACATGGGTGTTACCATTGTTGTCTGTCAGTTTGCAGTGCCGCCGATGTGCACATGAACACTTGATCTACATGCCTCCCGAATCGCTCGGCGTCTTTGGGCGCGCGCTCTTCCGTGTGCCGATGGACGCACATCGCAGGGACAGTGATGGATCATCAGTTACTTGTTCTTCATCAGTCCAGCTCTGAGTCACTGTTTCACTCACTCACTGTTTTGTAAATGGTAAATTCATCCTGAGGGTTCCTTCATCACGCATTGTCCATGATATAAAAACAATCTTTGAAGCATCAAGCGCAAAATACAATCTACTAGTGCAGCGGTTTTCAACCTGTGGGTTGAGGCCCATAAGTGGGTCTCAGAGCTGTTTTCTGTGGATGGTGTATAAATCAAGTAAAAATGTGGCAAATATGTCTCAGTGTATGGAGGCACTAAGAGGGCAAATATCCCTAAGAGTATATCAGAGTTTACCCACTAGAATAACCAGACTGCACTGCTTGAAGGTGAGCATGTGTGTTGTTGAACTAAAAAGAAAAACCTTGTAGCATAAACATCCCATCTGCTAGCCTACAATCATAAGACAGAAGAGAGGATAATTCTGTCTGGATAAAGACTGGAGATTAAATTTCCCTGCAGCCCAGATTATAATTTTTTAAGTTAACTGCATATACAATATATTCATCTCTGTTGAAAAAGGAGCTCGTAATTTAGCAGTTGGTGATAGTTTGTGGGGTCAGGTTTATAGGAGGGTTTCCATTGACTTGATCGGGAGGGGGGCCTCAAAATGAAATAATGTTTGTTTGGTTTTGGGGGGGGGGGGCCTCCAAGAATTTGTGCCCAGGGGCCCCTGTCTTCTTGATCCAGGCCTGCCTGCCACGTTTGAATGTAGTCTGTAGTATGTCTGTTCTGTTAGGTTTATTTTGTAGCTACGCTGGTTTCCAGTTTGAGCAAAGCAGAAGTAGGCCACAGCTGATTAATTCCCAAACTTAATTTTAATTCTACAAAACAAACAAACCATGAGTACATGTTGACATTTCAGTTATTAATCTGCAAAGATACTGCCAGAAGCAGAATTTTATGTCAATAAAAATAAATTTTGTCAGTCAATGGTGGAGAATACATTTTATTTCATCGAGGAATTATTTTATATATTTTTGTGTGATGGCGTACGACGGTGTATTAGGGCCACTTAAAGAAAAAAACAATTCAAGCACAAACATCACACGCACAATACAGTATCAAGAATGAGGAGAAATACAGAACGTAACAGTAAAATGTCAGACTTGTCCGTGGTTTACGCTAATAATGCCGCAGGTATAGGACGGACGTAACACTACCGTCAGGCCGTTCCAAACCGTTAATGGAAAAACAACAAGAACAGACCTTTTTACAACTTGTTCCACACCATTACATGTTGAAAAGGTAAAGGAAACAAACAGTGGCTCTTATATTTATTTTCGTGCGCTGCTCTGGTTGTTGAAGCTTCGCTTCAGCCGCTTTGCATTGTGGGTAACAGTAGGCGAAGCAGACTGGTCTGTTGCATGTAGTATGTACTATACAGTATATATACATGAGTATGTACTATGTAGTACGTTAGTATGCCATTATAAACCCTCCACTCTGTCCTCGTCCTCTCAGGCGGAAGCTGCTGGCAGAGCTGGTGGAGGACGAGAAGGTGGCGGCGGAGATCGCCCGTCTGGAGGAGGAGTTCTGCCGACTCACGGAGGAGAACCGCGCCCTGATGACAGTCCACGACCAGCGAGCCCAGCAGCTGGAGACGCTCTGCCTCAACAGCCCCGCGGCGCAGGATGACTCCTCGTGACCCGCGGGAAACCTCCAAAAACACATCCAGCTGGACATTCAACCAGAAAAAGACTAAACCAGTGAATCAGCCAAATCCACAGAGAGGCTGTGAGTCAGTGTTTACCCACCATGGGTGAAGCTCTGAGGCCACTCCACCAAGGCCTCCACACCGCCTTAGTCCAGAAGGGACTCGGATCTTTACCTGAGGGAGTTGCTGCCCTGTGGTCCAGTTTCATCCCTCCTCTTCCCTCCTCTCGTCTGTAGTTCCTGTCGCTCTAAAAAGGAAATGAGTGTTTCAGTCGGTGTCAGGGATCAGGGAATCGAAGCCATGCATGAGGAACAGTAAAAGAAGAAGGGGCATTGTTTCACCGTCAGAGTTGTACATTTCTTTTTCTTTTCACGCCCCATCACCTGCAGGAGAGGAGGCCGCTCATCCTCCTCCGTTATTAATAAAACACATTTTATTTTAACGCCGGCGTAGTTTCATTTCTCCAAGACGGTGCTGATAAAACACTGCAACACTTACCAGGAAAAGGGAAGTTGATTGTTTTATTTCCAAATAGAGATTAGCTCACTCTGGAGTTACGAAACTCTCGACTCTGAAAGGCTTCCTCCTCGAAATCATGTGATCAGCCAACTGTGCTTTGTTGTGATGACAGCTCAGTTTTTAGCTCTTTGAAGGGAAATTAAAAAATCAGCTGTAAGGCGACTTTTACTCTTCATCATCGGTCAGATTATTTTAAAAACACACCATCTCAGTGTTTATTTTGACAGCACTTTGTAATTAGTAACAATAATAATAATTGCCTGATATATCTTTTAGTTTGAGTCCCAATTTGGTCTCTAAGTTGTTGTAATTTTAGTCTAGTTTTAGTTGATGAAATCTACTTTAAATTTAGTCGACCACCAAATATGATACAACAGGCATTAAATGGTTAATTTTACAGCCCGTTTTTAGTTTAGTTTTAGTCTTTTGCCTGAAATATCTTTAAGTTTTAGTCACAATTTAGTCCCTAAGTTGTTTTGATTTTAGTTCAAGTTTAAGTCGATGAAATTTCACATCATTTTAGTCGATGTAATCTACTGTAAATTTAGTAGACTATCAAATATGATATCCTACAATTGGCATTAAATGGTTAATTTTACAGCACTTTTTAGTTTAGTTTTTGTCTTATGCCTGAAATATCTTTTGGTTTGAGTCACAATTTAGTCTCTTAAGTTGTTTTAATTTTAATCTAGTTTTAGTTGATGAAATCTCACGTTAGTCGATGTAGTCTACTGTAAATTTAGTCAACTATCAAATGTTTACAAACTCTCTCCTGCAGCATCACCTATATTGGCTCAACGGTGCCCTCATGGGGCCTTAAAGGGACAAGCTAACATTTTTTCTTTTCATCATTCATTTCTAGACATTCTTTTGACTGTGTGTGCAGTGACAAGGAAGAGACAGGCAAACCTAATGCTAATTAGCTTAGCTCATACACTGAAGGTCATTGGGAAGTGTTAGCCTGCCTCTGCCAACAGTCATCAGATTAACTTTTCAAATACCCTCAACAGTCCTTGTGTGCTTGTTATGACTCATCTTTGTCTGTGTTCTTTCTGTTATGTATTTTCAGACGAAGATGAAAATGTTTTGTTATTTTTAAAAGAAACACATAATACTAAACGACAGGGCGCATGCATAAACCACCACAGATGCTTGGAAGTAGGTCAACAGAGCAAAGCAGACCTTTGTGGAAAAAAAAGTCACAACAGTCACAGGGCAATTTAGAGTTGCTGAAGAGTTTATCTGATGACTGTATGCAGAGGCAGGCTAACACTTCCCATTGACTCCCATTGTTTGAGCTAAGCTATTAAGCAGCATCTCTTTCTCGTTACTGCAGCACAGTTGAAAGAATGGAGTCTTTCTGCCACTTCATGGACTATTCCTTTAACAAGTAGCTGATTTTTTTTCCATAGAACCAATACCTTTATTAAATGTTTTAAATAATTACATAAAAATATAAGAATCGATACTATCGCCATGCCAAGTGTCCCAAAAACCAGGCTCGCATCAGTGATATCAGTGATAACACACTTCCTTTAAGGCTTTTCTGATAACAACAAAACCAAACAGTCACTGTTGGCGTCAGTTTTGGACAGCAAAAGGAAACCAGGACGAGAAACGCCGCTGTTTTAAAGCACCTGGCCTCGCTCTCCTGTTCAGGTCACCTTTGGCTGTTTGGTTTCGCTGATGTGACTCTAAATACTCCTAATCTTCACTGACTTGAAACGGCTCTGCAGACAATAGGCGTTATCCCGCGTAAGCACTGGTTTAAGATTCCTAAACTTCACCTTAATCCCTGCATTGTGCTTAACCCTTTCACTCCCACCACCAGCAGAAAGCAGAGAAAATATAGTTTGCAGTTTTTTATCCCCTCAGAGCACTAACAGCAACAGTGAGAGTTTAACACAACAGTTATTCTTTAAATCGTTTGTCAGCTCGAGCTTTTAATGTTGGTATTGTGACAAAACATTTACACAAGGACTAATATTCAAGTAAAACACTTTATTTGTCTTTAAGGACACTACAAACAAAAACGAAATCTTCATTTGATCAAAAATTCGCTTTTTAATGCCTTTAATACAAAAAATATTCCAAATGCCATCTCTAATCCCCTGACATTAAAAAAGTCCTCCTTTCAGTCACCTGCTCGCTCAACCTTTCAGTCAAATAAAATAAAAGAAAACGCCCTGTATTGTCTTTATACTTAAGGTGAGAGTTTCTCCTTCTTCAGCACAATCTGATAATCATACAAAAATGTCAAAGATGTACTGGGAAAAAGATGTACTGGTATGGATCGTCGCCAAACCGCGACGATCCATACGAGACCACTTGGTGGAAACAGGGCTAAATATTACCTTCAGAGAGAGAAACTAAATTAAATCTA
The DNA here is from genome assembly GCA_036419115.1 of Scarus forsteni. Lineage (NCBI taxonomy): Eukaryota > Metazoa > Chordata > Actinopteri > Labriformes > Labridae > Scarus > Scarus forsteni. The sequence continues at coordinate 637,364 of JAZDUH010000035.1, forward strand.
AAGTAGCTCCTGCTAACAGCACACATATATCAGAATGACCTTGACCATCATGGATGACCTGCTGCTGTGGACTCACAAAGCTCCAACAAAAGCCCCATTTCCACCAGAGGGTTGAGTGCGGTTTGTCTCAGTACGGCTCGCTTTTTGTGGCGTTTTCATAGCCTAAAACCAGAACAGGACCCCTTATAAGCTAACCGTACCGTTCTGCTTTTTGGGACCCTTATGTTGGGGTGCCAAGCATACTGATCCGACCCCAGAAGGTGGAGCTAGAAACACTGCAGTCTGTTGATTGGTCGAAGAAGACTTCCTGTGCGACAGTGGAACAACACATAACCCCGCCATGTTTAAATCCCCGCTCGTCTTCGTGAAGACAACTCTGTTGGCACACGTTCTTCTCTGAAACAAAGTTTGATTGCACTACATAACAAAAAGCCACATGCTGATCACAAAAAAGTAGAACTGCTGGATGTCTTCCATTGTTACTCTATAGCCCTGACCACCAAGTGGTCCAGTATGGATCGGCACGGTTTGGCTCAGGCCGGGTCGGTAAAGCCTGATCCTGTTTGCGTTTCCACAGCCAACTGAACCCTACTTGGTCGGCGGCGTCTAAGCCAGATGCCGATAGCATGACGTCATAGCAGCGCTACACAGTGTACCCGGCTATTAAATACAATGAAAAAGAAAACACAACACAGTAAACAAAGAGCAACAATGGAAGACATCCAGCAACTCTTCTTTCTTGTGATCAGCAGGTGGCTTTTTGTTACGAAGCACAACCAAGCGTTGTTTCAGAGAAGGCTGTGTGCCGCCAGAGTTATCTTCACAAAGACGAGTGCAGATTTCAACATGGCGGGGTTATGTGTTGTTCCACTGTCATACAGGAAATGACGTCTCCTTCGACCAATCAATGGACTGCAGTTTTTTCACTTCCACCTTCTGGGATCAGATCGGTATGCTTGGCACCCCAACAGACAGGTCCCAAAAAGTACGGTTTGCTTATAAGGGGTCCTGTCCCGGTATTAGGCAATGGAAACGCCACAAAAAGCGAGCCGCATCAAGATGAACAGAACTGACCCCTCTGGTGGAAATGGGGCTTTTGTTTACTGTGTCGTGTTTTCCACTTCGTTTTATTTAATAGCCGGGTACATGGTGTCATGCTGCTATGACATCATGCTAGCCGCATCCGACTTAGACGCTGCCTACCAAGTAGTACCAAGTAGTTGTTTGTGGAAACGCAAACAAGATCAGGCTTTATCGATCCGGCCTGAGCCAAACTGCCAATCCATACCGGACCACTTGGTGGAAACTAGGGCCAGGACGGTTCACTTTTCTCCCAATTCGATTTTTTACAATTTTTTAGGTGCCGATTCGATTTAAACTGGGATTCTACGATATTGCTGATTTCCACAATCTTAAGTAAGCTTTTTTAACACCAGTGGAAAAAGATGAACAAAGATGATGCCTACAGACTATATCAGAAAAAATACAACTGAAACCCGTCTAACAAAACGAGATAGAATGACGGTAGAGATGGACGAAGAATAACATATCGCCCTCCGCTGGAGAAAACCAGTAACTTTTTTCTGGTCCAGCTTATTATCAACACGGACTAAAATGAAGTATTTAAATTTGGAAAAAAATCGATACGATTCAAAAATCGTCAAACAAAAAATTCCCGATTCTTATGTGAATCGATTTTTTTCTCCCACCACTAGTGGAAACGGGGCTTTAAAAGATCGGCCTTGAGTTTGTTTTGGAAACACAACTACCTCCATCTCTGCTCTGAGTCTGATCTGGTGATCCAGAGTAATGTTTCCCGGGGGTTTTGTGAAAGCCACTGCTGTTTTTGACACAGCTCCTCTAGCATTGAGGTTTTTGACCGGCTGGTTGAGCAGGCAGTTTAAGGGTTAACCTAAGTCTGCAGAAGTGTATTCTGGAGAAGACAGATCCGAGGGTGGGATCGGCATGGTTGGGAAAAAAGTGCTTGCTCACTCTATATCAGCAGGAGCGCATGAGTCAGCAGTCGCTGTTACACCCAGAGCTGTTGCGACACACACACTCACACACACACTCTATTATCTCCCTCCCTCTCTCACACTCACTCGGGCCATATGACTGAGTCAGGCTCAGTTTTAGTTTGAAGCAGAGTTGCGATAAGGCTTTCTGGGAATCGCAGCCTGTTGGACAGCATTCCAGTCCGCGCAGCATGAGCGCAGCAGCTGTGTGAAGTCCTCTTTCTGAGGTAGGCGCGTCTCTTCGGCTGTTTGAGTCCGGATCACAAACAGGAACCAGCCTGAGCGTGTGTCTCTCTGCCCTCGCAGATGGCTGCCTCTGCCCCTCCTCGCTCGTCCTCCTTCACCTTCGAGTCCACGGTTCACTCCTCCAACGTGCTGCTGCGCCTGGACGAGCAGCGGCGCCGGGACGCGCTGTGCGATGTCACCGTGCTGGTGGAGGGGCTGAGCTTCAGGGCGCACAGCTCCGTGCTGGCCTCCTGCAGCGAGTACTTCGCCCAGAGGATCTCCACGCTCACGCACCACGGGGCGGTCATCAGCCTGCCGCAGGAGGTGAGGGTCACCTGTCCACACCTAAAGGGGGAGGGGGGACGAAAACAGGCCAGGGGGGAAGAGGGAGGGGAAGTGAGAGGCTCGATTCCTCAACCAGTTAGTGGCTACAGTCAGGAAAAAAACTTTTTAGAGTAGGAAACAAGTTCAAGTTTGGATATTTACACTACAAAAACTCAAATCTTAGGAGGTTCATTTGTCTTATTTCAAGACCAAAATAGTCACAGTGCTTCCTAAAACGTCATACTCATTTGAGGAGTCCAGGTGGATATCTTATTACAGGAAACAAAAATAAAAAACAATGAATAACAAGAAAAATCTTACCCATTGAGGATCTTAAATCAGGTCCATAAACTTCATAAGACAGCACATGTAAAATTTGTCTTACCACATTGGCAGATTTATTACACTGCAAAACTCAGATCTTAGCAAGTTAAATGATCTAATTTCAAGTCAGAAAGATCCACAATACTTACTAAAATCTCAAAGTTATTTAACAAGACCGGATGGATATCTTATTACAAGGAACTAAAAACACAAAGCACTGAATAAGCTGTATATGTGAGAAAATATCTGCCAATGGAACAGCACTATTTTACTTCTTGAGGATCTTAATATCAGGTATAGAAGACAGCACATATTACTTCTAAGACAAAAGTTAAATTGGCAGATTGGCAGATATTGTGACGTATTACAAGCAATTCGTGTTTTTTTCTTGGTCAGTAAGTACTCAAATAAGATGTATGGCTGGACATTTCAGGCATTTTTGGCGTACAGTAGGTCTTGTGAGGTTTTTAGAATTGAAACTGGAGGAATAAACTTCTTTAGATTTAAGATTTTGGACGGTCGCTTATTGCATTCACTTGAAAATACATAAAATCCACCTGTTTTTATGAGAAGCACAAAGTCCACAGTTTTGACATTTTTCGAAAAGTTTGTCATTTTTAAAAGAAAGAGTTATTAAGGGGGTGCTGTGGTTTGGCGTGGTTGGCACCCCATGTGCATGCTTCTGCCAGTCCGGGTTCGGGTCCCGCCTGTGGCCAGTTTGCAGTGTCTTCCCCTGCTCTCTCGCCCCCTTTCGCGGGCCTGTCCACTGTCTCTCTCCTATCAATGAAGGCACAGAATGCCCAAAAATATACATTTAATAAAAAAAAAAAAAAAAAAAAAAAAACAAAAGAAGAGTTATTAAATCTGGTAGTGATCCAGACCTGGATGTGACCTTCAGAATATTTTTCAGGATTTGTTTACATTGCATCACAGGATAATTTTCCAACACGCCAAACAAAGCTGGGAATGCTTTGGCAGAGGTTTGTGCTCTCGGAGCACCTCTAGCTTTCATTCATTTCTCTCATTTATTTTCTGTTTATTTGATTTTGTATGGGTTATGTGGCATAGAATATATATATTTTTAAAAGTTTAGCATTTCAATATCACTGGATATTATCCAGTTAATGTATAAGTTTGTGATTTTTTTATAATTAATACTTTATTGAAGATTTGAACAAACACTGCCACATCAAAGTCTATAAACCTCATGGTCTGTTCAATATTTTTATGAGGTTTAAAAAGATAAATTAAATATTATAATACAAATATCTAAATATATAAATATCATAACAATAAATTAAAAAGATGATGCAAAAGAATATAAAAGTAAAATAAAACAAAGACTTAATAAAATATGAAGTTAAAGAAATCAGCCTTAATATAAATATATTCACTTTAACATGTGTTAAATACAAATCTTTACATTTCCCAAAATGCATATCAAATTAAAAAAATATAATAATACTAAATAAGAGAAAAAATAAAAGCAAAAAATAATGTATGTGTATCTGTTCCTCAATCAGCAATCACCATAATTCATTCATTTATTCAAGGTTAATTCATCACAGTGTATGAATGTATTTTAGATAGTCTCCCCACTTTATGAAGTATTTTTCAGTCCTGTTATTGCACCAAAAAGATATTTGTTCATATGATTCCACCTTTGCCAGTTCTGTAAGTTTGTGATTTTTAAAATTACAAATGCAAAAGAACATCAAGCACATCCAACTTCAGGTGGTAATGAAATATTTAGAACAATGTGTGAACAAATACAGCAGATAACTTCTAGATGGATGTATATATGTTTTCAATTGTTTGATTCTTTATGTTATAATACATAGTATAGATACATACATATGCTAAACTACCTTGTTTTAAGTTTTCTAGTATTTTTTTTCTGTTTTTGTTGCTTTGGACTAAAAGCGGGCCTGTTGTGAAATGGTTAACTTGTTGAATGTGTGCTTGTCTTTTATTTTAACCCTTTCACCCATGGTGTCCACTACAGCAGACAGATATTTTAGATAAGTTTTATACTCTTTAGGCTGCAGCACCATGTCCACCAGGTGGTCAAGTCCAAAACCCCAGACTTAAGTTTCATGAAAATATTTTCATTGTACATTTTTAACATCTGGAGCTACTGCATCATAAATTTAAAAGTAGCCAAACAGCAAATGGGTTGTTGTTCCTGTGTTCAGATTTTACATAGTTTTGTTTTTTTACTTTACACTTTGTTGTAATTCAAAAGTGAATGGTTTGATGAAACAGCAACAACACATATACTTTAGATTTTACTTTTTTCTTTTAGGGTCATTAGTAAGGTTTTTTTTAATGTGTTGTGGCATAAGTGAATGTTGACTTGAAAATAGACACCTGCCTTGATTTTTTGTCCTTTAAAGACTTTTTTGATTTAAATGTGAGGATAAATCTGTTTTGTGGTTTAAGAAATGATCACTGGATGATTTTCTGCCTCTCAGGTGACCGTCGCCGGCTTCGAGCCCCTGCTGAAGTTCGCCTACACCTCTAAACTCCTCTTTGGGAAGGACGATGTGCTGGAAGTACGAAACTCGGCCACCATCCTGGGCTTCAGAGACCTGGACGAGGGATGTTTCGAGTTCCTCCTCCCAAAGTTCTTCTCCAGCTCTCAGGGTTCAGCTGCTTTTCCAAGAAAGACCTGCTGTGAGCAGAACTGCAAGAGGGCGTCGATAAGGAACGGCGTCACAGACTGTGACGGCGTTTTGCTGGATGAGAAAGAAGTCAAACCAGTCGGTGAGTCACAGTTTCAACAGGAAGCCTCGTCGCTGTGCAACAAATCATCAAACAGCCAGAGCCGGAGCACGTCGGCCTCCGAGGGGGACGCTCACATCTTTCACCAAAGTCCAAAGTATCGCAAGTTCCAGCAAGCCTGTGGGAAAGAGACCTGCTCAGAGAGGAGCGGGAACACCCCGGCCTCAGTCAGCAGCAATGGCTGTGACCTCCCCTGCTCCCCCTGCTGCAGCAGTAAGACTGAAAGTGAAGCTGAACTCCTGCGAAACTCTTCTTCAAACCCCGTCAGACAGAACACATGCAAGGGCGATGACTCAGGCTCGTCTGAAACTCAAGACAAGCCCAGAGAGGAGGCAGAGGAGAGGGGCCAAAGATGGAGACCCCAGGACCAGGACATGTGTTTAGACTTTTATAAAGGCTCTAGTGCAGCACCGCCCGAGGGGCCGTCAGGGTTAATATTGCACCACTGCCCCTTGAAGACCCTCGGTGTCAGCGCTGCAGGCAGTGGGTCAATGGGGCAGGACGGGTTTGCCATGGACGTGACAGAGGGCGAGAAAACGCTGGTGTCCACTCACCCTGAGAGAGGTCAAACTGACCGAGGGAAGAGGCCCGCCACGGCCCACAGGAGCAGCGTGGAGCGGGAGGTGGCCGAGCACCTCGCGGGTCGAATGGGCTCCGATGGCCTCGCGTACCAGGACGTGAGGAGACCCCAGGACACCCACCTCAACACCAGCTGCCCCTTCAACCAGGACCCAGAGCGGGCGAGGTGTCCGTGGAAGGGAGCGGAGCTGTCCGAGTGCGAGGGGGCGTCCCAGTCAGGAGTGTCGTCCTTTAACTCGGGGGAGGACGGGGACTCGGAGACGGAGACGGAAGGAGACAGCGAGGCTTCAGCGAGGGAGAAGGCCAAACAGGTGAGGGAGCTTTAACTTCTTTTTAGTATCAGGTTTGGTCTTAGTTTTTGTAGTGACCAAGTAATCAGGCAAAGGACGAAGATGTGGAAAAAAGATCTTCATCCTTTAAAGATGTAACTTTAAATCCTATAATTTTGACTTTTGTCTCCACATTTTTGCCTTTTTATCCCATCATTTCATCTATAAATCCTATATTTTAGATTTTTTATCATATAATTTTGACTTTTGTCTCCACATTTATGCCTTTCTATTCCATCAAGTCTCTCTTTTAGATATATGCCTGATGGAAATGCACACTTTAAGATGAGTTTTATAGCATTAAAATAGGTTATCTATAAATGATATTCCTTAGCTTTGTGGTCAGGAACAACTTCAGGAACAAGACAATTAAAACTAGAGCAAATTTATATTATTCAGACACGTCTTAGAGCACCGGGCTGTAACTAGCCATATATAGCCGGCTACAAAACTAACTAAACACGATACTAAGTTTTCCAAAAATTGCTTGTTGTCACACATCAAAAACTACCACTACGTAACTAGAAAGAGATACATTACCTCGTTGCTTTGCATCCTGTAAGTTGTTGAAATAAGAAGTTGTAAAACAATGCAGAGTTCTGAGGAAGGTCTGAGCTGCATTCATTAGCATCACAACAAACACACGCTTTAGCTTGGGTCACGTCTTTACAACAGTCACCGCGCGTGCTCATGGGTAGCAGAGCCTTTATGTCGCCGGAAATAGATTCTCCTCATAGCACCTTTAATTTAACTTACAAAAGAAACAGTCAATTACAAAATATTAAATTAAATGTAAAGAAAATAAACAGACCCTGGGCCCACACTAAAAGAGGTCAACTCAACAAAAGGAACTAAAGCTGCAACCAAACAAACATAACTACACTGACCTAACCTTAGTGAGACATGGAGGGGCTTAAATAGACAAAGGACTAGTCCAACATAAACAAAAGGGGAAATTAAGATGAATACCAACTAAATATCAAACAAACTCAGAAAACCACCATCCAATTATCAAAACAAACCAACCAAATTAGAAAACTACTGCCAGTGCGATAAAAGTGATTTTATTTTAACAAAGAAAGTGTGTAATGTGCTTCTTTCAAACTGAAACAAAACTACTGTGTTAAACCCAAAGAAAGCAAAACTAACATGAGGTGGTGGCGGTTGAGGCCACCACAGTCCTACGCTGCAAAAACCAGACAGTGTTCATCCAATTTCTTCTTTTTTAATGTAAAACAAAACTAAAAAAGCACTCGGAGAGCACAGACCTCCACCAGCACCTCACCCATATTGTGATTTTCACCATAAATATTAGTCCTACCTTTATTTCATATAAATATTTAGATTCCTTGACCATGAAAACATACCATTAACAACTGGATTCATAATGATATCTATTTTAGTTCAGTAGTTACTCATGAAAATCACATTTTTCGTCATGGCGTTTTCTTCTGAATCAAGCTCCAAAGTTTATGAAGTTACAACAAATCAGATCAAACATTCCAGATTCCACAGTATCTTGGCTATAGTTTGGCGTTTGTGTCTAGTCTATGTCTTTATTTGTTCCCTTGCTATGATGAAAATTCCAAGGATATCTACATTTTTCTTGTTCTGGATCAGAGAATCCAGAATTTTCCCAGGATCCAGATCAGTCTTTGATATCTTGTAGAACCTGTTGGAAACTTGTCCTGTATTTTTTTTCCAAATGCCCTGACTATGTTTGGTGGAGTAATATGCACAAATGTTGAAAATGGTCCTATCTCACAATGTTAAAGAATCCTTTAAAAAATTCCAGGATCCAGATGGTGATCCGGATCACTCCCAAAATCTAATCATTAGTTCCTTGTTCTCATCCGAACATTTCCTGAAAATGTCATCGAAATCCGTCCTTAAATTTTTGAGTTATGTTGCAAACAGAGAAACAAACGAACAAACAGTCGCCGACAATAACATCACCTCCTGGTGGAGGTAAAAATCTCACTACCTTTGTTCTAATCCACAATTTCCTTACGTGTCTGGATTAGGATCTTAATTGATCTTATATTTGTGTAAATATAAATCAGCGTTCCTCTGTTATCTTAATCTTTTGTCCCCTCCATGCCAGCTTTTATAGTGTTGGTTTCAAAATGAGCATATATATTGTGTTTTTATTCACACAACTCGATTGGAATTAGGGCTTGTAAACAAAGTGATTGAAAGCTTTTTTTTTTATAATTGGCGTTCTTAAACTAAATAAAAAAAAAACATCCTGCTGAATTTTTATCAATATAATTTATAATTAAATCCAAATGAAGCCCACTATTTGTTATAATTAGTGTTCTTAAACTAAATTAAAAACAGCCTGTTGATTTTTTATCCATAGAAATTACAATTCAATCTAAATGTAGCCCGCTGTTGTTGAGTATTCTTTATGAAATGTTTTATAATGCAGTGCTTACTGAAGGATTGAAGGTCACAGGCATACAATGTTGTTCTTTTGCTCTGCTGCTTCCATACAGAGATTTCTCTGGATTCTCTGAATCTTTTGGTGATTTTCTGGACCGTAGATGATGAAATCCCTAAATTTGTTGACTTGACCTGTGGTTTCTTTCCCTCTTTTCTTAACGTTCTCAGTCTTTTGTTGATCCTTTCAGCTTTTCTGGAGGCATCAGATTTAAAATGAGTGAATATCTGCAGTAAAACAGTGAAGTTTATGACATGTTTAGAGTTTGTGGTGTTTTCAGTTGAATATATGGGTCACTAGGGTCGTTGCATTCTGTTTATTTACCTTTTCAAAAGCGTCCCATCTTCATTGGAAGAGGGTTTGTGTTGTTAAAGTGGACTAACGGCGGCTCCCAGACGTCTGTGGTCATGTTTTGTGGGTAACACTCAGCTGGTGTCAGGTTCAGTTTGTTCTTGTATTAATCTGCCTGAATAAACACTCGGCTCACCTGTAGTTTACTTCTGCGTGTTTGTGTTAGATAAGAGACTTCAGCAGCGAGCGCTGGAGAGCGTGCTCAGTTAATTAGTTCAGAGTCCAGTTGTGCTTAAGTGACAGCTCAGCTTATTGAGTTACCAACGACGACGGCGAGCAGCACAAACAACTCGATGGAGGAACTTCTGCTTCTCCTCCACGACTTCTCCCACTAACACAGACACACGGGGAAATACTACAACAAACTCTGCTCCTGTTCACAGCTGTGGCTCCATCTCTGCCACACAGCAGCGACCATCCCGTTCCCGAGCTCTGCTTTTAAACATTATCTCTTGTATTTGAGGTTTAATGATTAACAGGGCGGTGAAAAAATAACCGACTGTCCAACTTAAGGATCCACTTTAACTTCATGATCACCCCCGTCCCTTTAACATGATTTATTAACATGAGTTACCTTTAAATTTCCTATTTTGGGAAATGTTTACCTACTACATTCTGCTGAATGTGTCATTCTTTTAATTATGGCTGTTGCCCTTATGAGGAGCGAGGTTATTAAACGCTGACTCATTGTTATTATTCAGAAAAGCCTCACCGATGTGGCCTTGAAAAGGGAGCGACAGTAAACAGAGCAAGGTGATCAAACAATGTATGCATCAGCTCAGTCCAAAGAGGCCTGAACTGGCCCAAAAAAGATGATGTCAGATTTTAATGAGTTTAAAAATAACTTAAAGTAATTTAACTAAGACATTAAATCATTGCAATAAATGTAATAAAACAAAGACAAAGTCCAAAACTGGCACAAAAACATGATGCCAGATTTTAATGAGTTTAAAAATAACTTAAAATGATTTAACCAAGACTTTAAGACGTTGTAATACATGTAATAAACAAAGACAAAGTCCAAAGAGGCCTAACTGGCACAAAAAAAACTTTATGACAGATTAAATGAGTTTAAACATAAGGGAAAATTATTTTTTTTCCGCCTAGAAGTGCTCCTAAAATCCTAAAATTCTTCAATTAAGAGTTCTCCATCTTTGAAATATATTAAGTCAAAGAAAGAAAAAGTCCAAAGAGGCCAAAAATTGCACAAAATATTCTGACAGATTTTAATGAGTTATAAAATATCTTAAATTAATTCAACCAAGACTTTTCCACCATTGTAATAAATGTAATAAAGAAAGACAAAGTCCAAGGAGGCCTAAACTGGCCCCCAAAAATATTCTGACGGGTTTTAGTGAGTTTAAAAAAAGGAAAAATTATTTTTCCCCCTTGAAGTGCTTCTAAAATCCTAAAATTCTTCAATTAAGACTTTCCATCATTTCAATAAGTGTAATAAAAGATGAAGTCCAAAGAGGCCAAATGGCACAAAAGACATTCTGATGGATTTTAATGAGTTTAAAGATGAGGGAAAATCAATTTTTCTCCTAGAAGTGCTTCTAAAATCCTAAAATTCTTCAATTAAGAGTTTTCCATCGTTGCAATAAATGTAATACAAGAAAGACAGAGCCAAAGAGGCTTAATTGAGATCTTAAAAAAGGGAAATCTATACTACTAGAAGTGCTCTTCGGGCAGAAATTCTTCGGCCAAGGTTTTTCCAATGCTGGGCGAGTTAATAGTAATAATAGTAATAGTAATAGTAATAGTAATAGTTAATAGTAAAAATGTGGTAAACTGTCCCATCTTACACTTCCACTTCAGATTCAGATCACCACCAAAATCTGATCACTTCTTTTTTTTTTCATGACCAACATTCACTAAAAATGCCCTCAAAGTCCATTGAGAACATTTTAAAGTAGCTTAAAATAAAATATCTTAATCTTTTAATAACTGTAATAAAGTAAATTCAAAGGCCAAAGGGGTGAAAATTGGCTACATAAAGATATTCGGACTGATTTTACAATCCTGGTATCATTTGGCTCGGCGTCACCTGCATTGTCGGGCCAGTTATTCAAAGCGTTGAAAACTGTGCTGTCTTGCACTGTAAACACTGCAGAAAAATCTTGGATTACATTCATTCTCAGATTTCATCCAGAATCGGATCACCTCTTCCTTATGCCATGACCAAAGTTCTGTAAAAATTTCATCAGAATCCGTCGAGAACTTTTTGAGTAACTGACAAAAATGTGGAAAACTACTTTGTCTTCCAATTTGATCAAATCCTTGAAAGTCCTTGATAAGAATCCCTCATCAGATCAGATCCCTTCTTCCTTGTGTCACGGTTTACATTCCAGGAAATATGAACAAAACACACAGACAGCTTATTGAGTTTGTAGCATAAATGAGGGAAAATTCCTGAATCCACATCCTGTTTCAAACCATCACCAAAATCAAATCATTTCCTGATTGAGCCATGACAACATTTCCAGGACATTTTATCCATGTCTATTTAGGGCTTATTGACCTAATTGCTCCATTTTACACTGTGAGCAATTCCTTGAAAAAAATCCTGGATCAACATACAGATGTGGTTTACCACCAAAATTAAATCACTTCTTTCTTGTACCATGAACAACATTCCCTCCAAATTTCTTCAAAATTGAGCAAAAATGTGAAAAACTGCCCTGTCCCAAACTCAAACTCAAGTTTATTTCTATAGCACCTTTCATATAAATTATTATACCTGCAGCCTAGGGGTGGACGATATGGCAAAAATATCATATCATGATTTTTTAAAAATAAAATCACGATCACGATTTTATCACGATTCTTTTTTACGTTGATTTTTCTAGACTAATTTGCATGTTTGACCATTATTACCCTATATTTAACATATAAAACATATAAAACCCTAAAAGAAAAAAAAAGACAATTAAAGCCAAAGAAACTTTCTGAACAGGTTTTAATTTAAATAGTGCAGTTTTTATAAATATGTTCAATAAATGTAAACATAAAAGGTAATGACCAACAATATCAACATTATCTCTTAAAGTGCAACAATTTAGAACAAATGTTTTCTAACTGTAATGTCTATAATCTGAGTGAGTAATACAGCTGCTTTAGAACAGATTTTTGTTCAGACATCTTCAAGCTTTTATCTCCTTTTTTCTTTCCACCATGGCTTCATGCTACATAACCAAACAGGAGATCCCACCATGCACTGGGCGTAATGTGCTACGATTGGTTAGTCTGGTGTGCGTCAAAGTCTCTGCGCCCACACAGACGATCTGACGATCTTTCTGCTTTATGATGATATAAAATCGTTATAATCCTTAACGATTTAATATCGTCATATCACACACCCCTAATGCAGCCCAAAGTGCTTTACATAGCAGCAGAAGTGTTTTCCTTAAAATAATAAATAAAATAAAAATAAATAGATTAAAATTAAGGTTAAAAATCAAAATAAATAAACATAAAACACACAATATAAAAACACAAAACCCATAAAAACAAAGATTAAAAAGTTGTGATAAAAGCAATAATGGTATTAATTGTAATAATAATAGTAATAATGTTAATAATGCAGTCCAGGTCATGAAGAAGATAATTTTAGATTAAAATCTAGATTATAAAGGTATTTTTTGTGTTTGTTTTTAAAAACACCTGGAGAGGCCTCTGTTCTCAAGTCCGGGGGGAGAGAGTTCCAAAGTTTTCTTAAAAAAGAAAAATCAGGTCCACATCCAGATTCTGATCACCACCATAATCAGATCACTCCTTTTTTGTCATGACGAACATTCTCTGGAAATTAGTCCGTTGTGAACTTTTTGAATTATGAGTGAAAACGTGGAAAATTGCCCAATCGCCCAATTTGAATGACCTCTTTAAAGAATCCTGGACCGATTTTCTCTGTGCAAACATTTCATCAAAATCCTTTCAGAACTTTTTAAAAGTTGTCCTGCCAGCTTAGTCAAACTTCTTTTTATTTTTCTTTTTTTCATGTACCACAGAGTATAACAATTAATTTTCCGGTCAAACATTAATCATACAAACACATAAACATGAATTCAGGAAAAGCAGAAAGAGGAAAAGAAAAATAAATAAATAAGTGCAAATATAAATAAGAAAAATCCAAAGTGAACAGCAGTGTGTTAGGTTTATCGGTCTCCTCATCATCAAACCACATTTGACAATTTTTCTACTAATTTTCTGATTATTTTCTCTGTCCGCGAGGAAGAGAACAGCAAACAAAATATTTATAGTAAAAAGAATAGTGACATAAGTTGATTTGGCCTCTTACAGTGAGATAAATGAGTATGAAAACAAGAAAGAGAGAGGAAAAAAGGACAAATGCATGTACATCTGAAAAAGACCTAAAATTGGATTAATTGATCAAACTGGAGAGGCCGATAAACAAACTAAGCAGTTTTTGCTGTGCTGTTTAACTTTTAATGTGTTTTATACTTTTACTGGCTGCTTCCTCGCCCAGGTCTCTCCGATAAAAGACTTTGTTTTTTTTTATCTTAGTGGGACTTCCTGGTAAATAAAAATTGAATTTAAAATCTATTTTCTTTAGAGTTTTAGTGTTAGTGTTTTTGGGAGGTGTCCATGGAAGCTTTGAGTGAGATTTAAAGTTTTATTTCAGTTATAAATGTATGTTTTTTAATGGAAAAGGGCTCTTTTTCTGGGAGCTGTGGTAAACAGGTCAGCTCAGACTGAAGTTGTTTGGACGAGCTGTGAGTCACTCTGCTGCCGTGCCACAGACTAAACCTGATGACCTTTGGCTGTAAATCTGTTTGGTTAAAATCACTTTCATGAAGAACAACTGGGTTTCGATGGTCTGTTTTAGTAAAGCTCTGTTTTTATTTCAGTTTCACTGGACAGAACGGTTGTGGAGACTAAGATTTTGTTATATTTAATTGTTTTATTGAAGTGTATTAGTATTGGGACAGTATGAAGCAAAAAAAAAACATTACCACACATGACAGCATTTATAGCCTGAGCTAATTTGCAATGCCCATCCTTAGTTGAGCCTGAAAAGACATAAACAGCCCAAAATAAATACTGTTGAAACAAAAAACAAACTAAAAGTATCAGTAATTACAGACCAAACAAACACAACAAAGCAGCAAGAACAGGAACACTTTATCATTTATGAGAACATATAATCATAATAATAATAAATCATAACTTTATTTATACAGCACCTTTAAAACAGATGTTAAAAAAGTGCCTTAACAGACAAAACAGGCTGAAAAGGCAAAACTCTGGAGACAATAAATCATCAGTCAAGTCAACAGAAACCAAAAGAGTAAAAACAAAAGTATCAGAGAGTCAAGTCATTTTAATGAAAGCAATAAAAGGAAAGAAAATGGTAAACTGATGAGCTTGAAACAGAAATATACGACATTGTTTTATATATAATGATAAGGAGACGATAAGACAGTAAATAGATAACAGATTTATAGATACATAGATGACAGTTGATAGTTGACCACATCACATCAGGAGGATGGAAGAAAAGGGAAGATAGAGGATGGATAAAAGAGAATAAATAGTGAAAAAACATAAAATAAAGTATCAACAATAAGAATAATTAAGAAGGGAGTATATTAAAAGATGAAAAGACGGTTAAACAGGACTAAAATTATGAGAAACCGGCGAGGGGAGGAAGAAGAGACATGTTTAAAAATAGCTTAATAAGAAATTGTAATATTAGTATAGTATAGGGATTCATGATATTATGGGTTTGATATCGTTATCAAACATGTTATATGTTGACATTTTTGCAGATATTTACAGCTGTTGTATGTTAGCCACACATATTGGCTGGAATATCTGCAAATTACACAAATGTTCATAAGTGATGCTCCTTCTCATCACTGCGTATAAGTACATTTAAATATCGAAGGTTTCATTTTTGCAAGAGTTAAAAGCTGTTTTTCTTATTTTACATCTGTTCTTGTGATAATCTGCTGTAACACTGAAAGAAATAAGTCCATTTTTATTAAGCACAGAGCTTGTGCTTTTGACCTGAAATATCATAATTGGTGATAATGAATCAAAAAATATCAAATATTGGCAAAAAATTCAATATCGTGCATCCCTAGTAGATAAGATAGAGTAAAAGCAAGTCTAAAAAAGTGAGTATTAAGATGTGATTTAAAGGTTTTGAAGACAGATTAAATAAAAGCAGTTTATTTATTTATTATAAACATATT
Source organism: Scarus forsteni (assembly GCA_036419115.1). NCBI lineage: Eukaryota > Metazoa > Chordata > Actinopteri > Labriformes > Labridae > Scarus > Scarus forsteni. The sequence goes on from JAZDUH010000035.1 coordinate 652,956, forward strand.
AACAACAAAAATGCAAACAAAGCAAAAAAAGACCAGAGAAAATAATAAAAAAAAGTAAATAACTAATAGATAATATTCATTAGTTACAGTGTACATGCTCGAAAAGGAGCAGGAAGAAGTCAAACTTGTCTGGTCCTACCCCTGAGGCCCCATCCACACGAGGTCTAAACGCATAAGTTTTTGCGGATCTGCGTGTCATCCATACGAAGACGGCGTTTTTGGGGGTCTGTAAACGATCATTTTTGAAACCAGGTTCCAGAGTGGAAAGATTTTGAAATGCTGTATACGCAGCTCCGTGATTACTGGCTCTCCGCAAGTTTTCAGATACGCTTACGTCATAGTTTCATATCTTCATTGACATGCATGCGCCACACGCGGCAAAGACAACAACAATGGCGGCGTACTGTGTAGCATATGTGCTGATGAAGCTAGTGACCCTACTATCCCTGTTAGAGCAAAATGTCCTTCTTCTCAATCACCACCGAGTTGAACAAACAATTATCGAGGACACATTACGGCACTTTATGATCACTTTATCACAATCTCTATTTACAACTTTTGAGCAAGTGCGCATGCCCACTGTTTTTTTGTCTGTTTCCGCTTGTTCCCGTCATATTGTTACAGCACCCCTAGAGGTCTGGCATGTGTTTTACAGCGTTTTCATGCGTATCGAGTGCATTCATGTAGACGCACACATTTTCTGAGACGCCTTCGTCTTTATGACGATCGTTTTGGAAACTGTTAAGTGTTTTGTCTTCATGTGGATGGGGCCTTAGTCTCTGTTACATGTTTGACTTTAGTTCCACTGATGTGCTCCAACAGACTCATCATAAAAGAAAATTACATGGCACTATGAAATATATCTATACATTCACCTACCTACATGTATAAATACCTCTCTGCCTATCCGATTCTCATATCCACATATTTAAACACCCACACCTACATATAAAAAACATATCCATAAATTCACACAGTAATCCTGCTGCTCTGAATCAGCCCGTTTCTTCTCTGCTGTCCTCAGATGAAACTCCCCTTCCCCGTCGACTGGATCGTCGACCTGAGCAGGAACGACTTCCAGCAGCTCCTGAAGCAGCAGGTGTTCACCCGCGAGCAGCTGGACTTCGTCCACGACATGAGACGCCGCAGCAAGAACCGGCTCGCTGCCCAGCGCTGCCGCAAGAGGAAGCTGGACTGCATCTACAACCTGCAGTGTGAAATCAACAAGCTGGTAAAGCCTCATTTTGTTGTGTTCGACACCATCCACTCAATCACTCACTGTGCCCTGTGTGGTGTAAATGAAACAGTGAACTACAGAGGGAATGACCTTAGAGATTCTGACACAACAATGGAATTTTCTAAATGCAAAAACTCAGATCTTAGAAAGTCTGTTTGTCTTATTTCAAGTCCAAAATATCCACAGTGCTTCCTTAAATTTTATTTTCATTTGAGGAGTCCAGATAGATATCTTATGACAAGCTATTAAAAACAAAAACAGCACTGAGTAACTTTAATTATGAGAAAATATCTGCCAATGAAACAAGCAAAATCTAACTCCTTGAGGTAAAAAAAAAACGTCTTAAGACAGCACATCGTATTTCAAAGACATCATACAAGTTAAATTTGTCTTACCACATTGGCAGATTTTTTAAAACCATTATAGGCAATCCAGGGTTTATTTTTTTAATACTAAAATAAGGTGTGTAGGTGAACATGTCAGGCAATTCTGGCTCACAGTAAGTCTTGTGAGATTTTAAGAATTGAAATTGGATGAATAAACTTCCTTAGATTTGAGTTTTTGCGGTGCAGCATCAGAAGATGAGCCGGATATTCTTGTGACGGAAGTGGATGCACCAAGTGTCACGTAAACAAATCGGGCACTCAGGAGGATCAGTAGCAAAATTTGCAGCTGTTTGAAGCCATAAAAAGATGTAAAAAAATAGACATTTATTAACGAAAGTAGCGCCAATTTGTGACTTAGCAGCCTTCTGTCTCTCTTTTTCTGGAAAAACGTGACGGTGTTGCATTGTGGTATACGGGAGTACAATATAGGGTTCATCGTATGTACGATCACATTTGCTGTGCATTGTGGGTATTTTGTAGTGCACTGTATTGGCCGTTTTCGAATTCGCCTACTATACTAGCAGCGCGTATTGATTCGCCCAGAATGTAGTCTGCAGTATACAGTATGTAAATAAATGTTTAAATGTGCAGCATGCAAAAAATTCCCAGATGACATTCTGAGTAGGGAAAAATTCACAGTATGCATCGGATCAGTCTGCTTCATCTGCTGTTACCCACAATGCAAAGTGCTTGAATTGAAAATGGCTGAGAGAGGAGAATCAACAACTGGAGCAGCAGACAAAAACAAATATAAGAGCCAGTACTTCTACCTTTAACATATACTATTGTGTAATAAGTTGTAAACTGATTTTCCGTTACGGTTCGTAACGGCGAAAGGTGTTCAGTCTGTCCTTTACCTGAAGCATTATCAGTGTAAACCACTGACAAGTATGGCATTTTAAAGTTATGTACCTTATTTCTCCACCACCTCAAATTTTCCAGCTTCTCCTCATTCTTAATACTGTACTTTGTTTATTGTTCATGTGTTGTTTTTTCTTAAAGTGGCCCTAATACGCCGTCACACAAAAGCATACAAAAGAATTCCTCACTCTAATGATGAAACTTTATTTAACCAGAAAAACCTCACTGAGATTAAAAATCTCATCTCTGGCAAAAACAGGCAGCAACACGTTTAACAACTGGAGCAGCAGACAAAAACAAATATAAGAGCCAGTACTTCTACCTTTAACATATACTATTGTGTAATAAGTTGTAAACTGATTTTCCGTTACGGTTCGTAACGGCGAAAGCAGTTCAGTCTGTCCTTTACCTGAAGCATTATCAGTGTAAACCACTGACAAGTACAACATTTTAAAGTTATGTACCTTATTTCTCCACCACCTCAAATTTTCCAGCTTCTCCTCATTCTTAATAATGTACTTTGTTTATTGGTGATGTGTTGTTTTTTCTTAAAGTGGCCCTAATACGCCGTCACACAAAAGCATAGAAAAGAATTCCTCACTCTAATGATGAAACTTAATTTAACCAGAAAAACCTCACTGAGATTAAAAATCTCATCCCTGGCCAAAACAGGCAGCAGCACATTTACAAAGTTAATGACATAAAACAATTTCAGACACAGATACAAACAAATAAACCAGTTAAGTCAGAGTCACAGAGCAGACAATTTTCAGTACTTACAGCCTACTTCATCTTCCTCTAAAGCCTTACATCTGCGTTTAAAAGTCTGTCTTGCAGCAGATTCCAGTCTGCAGGAGCAGATCTGAAGATTCTTTTACTCATTTCAAGATGAACTTTAGTGACCGAGAGCAAGAGTAGATTTGTGACTGAGTCACAGAACGAAGGCTGAAGCTTCAGGAGCTTTTCACATGACTATAATTACTCAAGTAAGATGGAAGCAGGCCAAGAATAGCCTTGTAAATCAGGAAGTGCCAATGATTCAGTCTTTGAACGGCCAGATAGGGCCTCCCAACTCACAAATACAGAGAATAATGATGCCTTAGAGCCTTGAGATTCATTATGAACCTTATAAGAATAATAACTATTCTCCACCATTGACTGTTTCATATAAAATGCTGCTTCTGCCAATATCTTTGCAGATTAATACATGAAATGTCAACATGTACTCATGGTTTGTTGGTTTTGTACATTTAAAATAAAGTTTGAAAATGAATCAGCTGCAGCCTACTAACGCTTTGCTCAAACTGGAAACCAGTGTAGCTACAAAATAAACCAACAGAACAGACTACAAAACATTCCAGTGTAGTAGGCAGTATACAATATGTACTACATACTATGTTCATATGCAGTATGTAGTACGGGAATTTGAAAGCAGCCATACTGAATGAAATCAAACAACACTACAAAATGGCAAACACACTATATATATATATATATATATATATATATTTATATATATATATATATATATATATATATATATATATATATATATATATATATATATATATATATATATATATACAGTATACTGCAAAAATCCAGATTTTAGCAAGTCTATTTGCCTTATTTCAGGATTAAGATATCCACAGTGCTTCCTAAAATTTCATTTTCATTCGAGGAGTCCAGATAGATATCTTATGACAAGGAAGTAAAAACAAAAAAGCACTGAATAAGTCAAAATATCTGCCAATGAAACAAGCAAAATCTTACTCATTGGGGGTCTTAAAATCAGGTATATAAACTTCTTAAGACAGTGCATCTTACTTCCAAGACATCGTACAAGTAAAGTTTGTCTAACCACATTGGCAGATTTTTTTAAACTCATTATACGCAATCCATTTTTTTTTTTTTTTAAATACTGAAATAAGACGTGTAGGTGAACATTTCAGGCAATTTTGGCTTACAGTAAGTCTTGAGAAATTTTAGGAATTGAAATTGGATGAATAAGCTTCCTTAGAGTTGAGTTTTTGCAGTGTAGTCCTGTTTTAGAAATATAAAAATCAGACATTCATACCTGTATCATAAGATGATGTCTTGCTGTGGATTTTCTTGGATGTACCTTCCTTGTCTTTTGTCTTTTTGTATCACTTTAAATACAACAAAATTACAATAAGTCATTTGAGTTTTTGCAGTGTAGTACACTATATCCGTGATAGGACGAATTTCCAACACAGCTTCTGTCTGCCCCTGACCTCTGACCTCCTCCGTCTGTGTCCTCCAGAAAAGCGAGCGGGAGAAGCTGATGACGGAGAGGAGCCGCCTGAGCCAGCTGAAGCTGCAGACCTGCCACAGCGTCTCGGTCCTGTGCCAGCAGGTGTGCAGCGAGGCCGAGCTGCAGCCGGAGCAGCTCCAGGTCTTAGCCAAGTACTCGTCCGCGGACTGCCCGCTGTCCTCCGTCTTCCCTCACATAGACGCACTCCTGTCGCAGCCCGAGCTGCAGCGGCGGCTGCACGCCCCCGGCAGCCTGCACCAGTACTTGCCACCGCAGGACGCCCCCTGCAGCTCCACCATGGACTTAATCTCATCAGCTGGAGATTCTCAAGGTTTCTGAAGGACATCAGGACCCCAGCATGGATCAAACAGCAGGACGTAGACCTGGACCAGGACTTAGACCAGACTCATCTCAGTGCGAGGAACATTTAAAGTGAACAGAAGCACATTTTTTAATCAGTTTTTATATAAAGTGAGACGAACCAGGTGTCCAGAATCATTCATTTGGATCTTTCAGGTATTTCTCAGCCTCCTGTCCAGTTTGTTTCCTGCTTTGTAACAAAGTCTTAACCTCTATAGCCCCTTTTTAAGCCTTCTGCTCCACAATGACATACTCCTAAAGAGAAGAGTGTATCTCACCACAATTTATGGTGTCATAATAAAAGTAACACTTTAGAGATTTGTCCAGAATTATCTGGACAAATGAATTATCAGTATATGTGTCACTGGGACAGAGTAAATGAAGAAAGAAGTCAGAAAAATCTGAACCTTGCCGACAAAAAAACAAACATTTTTTATTGTGAATATCTCTTGGAAATGATGCTGGAGTGGCTCTTAAACTCTAAAAATGAATAAGAAAATGCTTTTACATCATCTCTGCAAATGACTATTGTTATAAAGTAATACAGAGAAAAATTAGAATGGTTTTATAACAATATGGTCAGGTGAGGATTATTTAAAACATATTGAGCCAAATGTCAAAATAAATGTTTTTTTTTTTTCAAATTCAAGCCAAATTTAATAATATTTTATATTTAATACTGCTTTGTGCTGTCATGTTGAAGAGCTTTTCTCTTGAGCCCCAGCAGACCCCAAATTGGGTCCTCTGGGGCCACAGTAGTTTTAAATATAATTTGATTAAACTGGCCTTACAGTGACCATATTGACCATATTTAAGGGTGTTTTGGCAATAATCTGTATGCGAGTATAAATAACAGATTAAATCTGATTGTTGTGGAGTTTTATTCATAAAGATAGAAGTCAGAATAAGTTAAAATTTTCATCCTTGCCTTAATAAAAAACATTTTTTATTGTGAATATCTCTTTGAAATGATGCTGGAGTGGCTGTTCAAAACTCTAAAAATGATTAATACAATATTTTTACATCATCTTTGCAAAGGACTTTTGTTATAAAGTGATGCAAAGCAAAATTAAAGAAGTTTTATAACAATATGATATGGTCAGGGGAGGATTTTGAAAAACAGTTCACACTGTACAAGCATTCCTGAAATCGGATACTTTGGGGCTGTAGAGGTTAATGTTAGTGTTTTGTATTTAAAATGAAAAAATGCCTTCTTATAAATCAATGCTGCCAGTTTCACTTTTGTAAGAGAACTTTTGCAGGGATGCACAACATCACATCGAGCCGATCCACTTTAGCAGGAGCAGTGTTGCCAGGTTTGCTTTTTATAAGCGACTTTAGTTAAACGTATTTGTAATGTAGCTGTTTCTGTTTTCTCCATTAAAACGCTGAAGAGGATCAACATAAACTTAGATAAAAGCCTGTCTGTGTCTCTTTGGTTACAAAAATCAAGTTTAGACAGACTGCTAGGTGATAACCGAATTATAAATATTAATAATAATAATAGTAATTCACTTCTGTATAAAGAAAAATATGTTGAAAAGTAAATTAATGGACAAAGTAGAAAAACGTCACTATGAAAAAGAAATGTAATGTAGATGAAAATCAAAACTCACTTTTGTAGCTTTTTAAAAAAAAAAAAATAGAATGATATATATAACATTTAAAGGTTCTCTTATTTGGGCTTGTTTTTATTGACCTGGTTGCTTATTCCAGCTGAAAACCTGGCAACACCAAAAGTGACGGGGCGTCTGGTAAAAACTGTCCCACAATCAGATTTTGATTTTGTTGCTTATGCTCCCTTATGTCAGGCATAGTTAGGGCACAGTGTTAGCATAAACTTTAAATTTAATTTAGTATTTTCTTCTTTTCCTTTATTTTTTATGCATCCTATTCATCCTTCCATGAAGCCACCCTTTATACAAATGTTTAATAATAAATACAAACAGTTGTGACGTTTATACTTCGTCATGGGAGCAATCATACCTCATTAAAAAGCCTGAGCTACAAAAATACTTATAGGGGCTTGTTTGGTGCATACTTTTATAAGATAGTATTGACTTTTCCACTAATAACACATCACATCATAAACACTGCCAAAATGCATTATTCTGTGATTAAGAGTCTCTTTACTTATTAAGAGTAATAAAACCCTGTTTTACAAGCAGATATAAATCATTAAATCAGGTCAGAAGTTGCCATAGTAGTAAAAAAAATATAAACTCACTGAGAACAAGCAAAGAAAAAATACTGTAACATATTTTTATATATTTACTTTAAACTTTAATAAACAATACTTAAGCCTGAGGCAGCTACAGTGACGCATGATCACGTAATAATGCAGTTTTAAAGTGTGTATAATGCGTTAATCATTAATTATCTTGTATTTCAGGAATAAATAATGACCTTTGTGAATAGAGGAAGTGTCGGGTAAATCACCGAACCTCATTACCCAATAAAAAGGATTAACAGTGGGTCTGATTATTATGTTATTAGTCTTTAGACATTTTACAGCACCTTGTAACATTAATACAACGCTCTGTAAATATGTTTGTAACTTATTGAATCATTGCTGACTTGTGAATATAAATCTTTAGAAATGATCACAGTGTTTAGATTTTGTTTTGTCTATTTATGTACAGCACTTTGTTTTTAAAGTGTTTTATAAATAAATATGTTGAGATATAGTTATGATTATGCAGCATTATAACATATTATGATGGATTAATTACAAACTTACTGAATATATTTCAACCCTACGTTATTATGTTTGTTTGGTTGGAAAATTGACTTTTACTTCACCGGTTTAAACTCAGATTTCAACATTACGTTGATATTTTTAACAAACAAGACTTTTTTTCAGGCTGTCAGTCAAAAGTTTGACATTTTGGTTTAATTTATGTGTAATTTACAGCATTTGGAGCTTGATAATTGGAATATTTAAAAACAAGAGCAAACCATCTTCTTAATATCCACAGAGTTTGATTTATATCAGTTTGTGCTCCAGTGATATAAATAGTTTATTCATAGACAGTGAATGTGTAAAATTGTTATAATAAAAGAGGCTGGTTTTGGTTAAGAAAGAGACGTTTTTTTGGCATATAAGAAAGTTTTTTAAGCCAATATAAAACATTTAATCAGGTCATAAGTTGCTTCAGTATAAGCAAAACATATATAAACTTACTGAACAAGCTAAGAAAACAAAATGCTACTTAGTTAGTTTTTACAAATTTACTTTGAGCTTTAATCAACAATAGTTAAGCCTTAGGCTTAATGTTAATATGTTTGTTTAGTTGGAAAATGGACTTTTACTTCACCGGTTTAAACTCAGATTTCAACATTACGTTGATATTTTTAACAAACAAGACCTTTTTTTCAAGCAGTCAGTTAAAAGTTTTGACATTTTGGTTTAATTTCATTTGTAATTTGCTGCATTTCAAGCTTGATTATTGGAATATTGAACATTTCTTTGCCACTTGGGATAAATACAAGAACAAATAATCTTCTTAATATCCAGGGAGTTTGGCTTATATCAGTTGGTTCTCCAGTGAGGTACGTAGTTTTTTAATAGAAACTGAATGTGTAAAATTGTAATAATAAAAGAGGCTGGACTTATTTAAGAATGAGAAGCTTTTTTGGCATGCAAGAAAGTTTTTTAAGCTGATATAAAACATTAAATCAGGTCATAAGTTGCTATAAGCAAAAAAATAAACAAAAAAACACACTGAACACAAGCAAAAAAAATGCTGGTAAGTCAGTTTTATACATTTACTTTAAAATTTATACATTCACTTTAAAATTTAATAAACAATAGTTAAGCCGGAGGCCTAACTTTCATATGATTGGTTGGAAAATTGACTTTTTCCTACCAGTTTAAACTCAGATTTCAACATTACGTTGGTATTTTTTAACAAACAGGACTTTTTTTTCAAGCTGTCAGTCAAAAGTTTGACATTTTGGTTTAATTTATGTGTATTTTACAGCATTTGGAGCTTGATAATTGGAATGTTTAAAAACAAGAGCAAACCATCTTCTTAATATCCAGGGAGTTTGATTTATATCAGTTTGTGCTCCAGTGATATAAATAGTTTATTCATAGACAGTGAATGTGTAAAATTGTAATAATAAAGGAGGCTGGACTTATTTAAGAAAAAGAAGTTTATTGGCATATAAGAAAGTTTTACATGCCGATATAAAACATTTAATCAGGTCATAAGTTACTAATAGCAAAAAAATATAAACTCACTGAACACAAGCTAAGAAAACAAAATCATCCTGGTATGTTAGCTTTTATACATGTATTTTAAAATTCATACATTCACTTTAAACTTTAATCAACAATAGTTAAGCCTGAGACTTAACATTATTATGTTTGTTTGTTTGGAAAATTGACTTTTACTTCACCAGTTTAAACTCAGATTTCAACATTGCGTTGATATTTTTAACAAACAGGACTTTTTTTTCAAGCTGTCAGTCGAAAGGTTTGGCATTTTGGTTTAATTTCATTTGTAATTTGCTGCATTTGGAGCTTGATAATTAGAATATTGACCATTTCTTTTGCCACTTGGGACACTTAATATCCAGGATGTTCGATTTATATCATTTTGTGCTCCAGTGATGTACGTAGTTGATCTCTTAAGGGAGGCTTCATAGAAAGTGAATACATAAAATTGTCATAATAAAGGGGGAAGAAGTTTGTTGGCATGTAAGACAGAAGTTTTAACAATTCAGATTTGGCTCCAGTCAGATGTTGTGCATCCCTAACTCAAACCAAAGACCTTTCTTAAACTTGCTGGAATGTTCTGTGTATTTCTGTAAACTCTTTTGTCAGATCATGTCTTTATTATTTGAGGCTCTCAGGTTCTTGTCTTCGATTCAGCACACATTACCTCCAACGGCCGGACAAACAGACTTTGACGCACCGTGTTTACCTTCTGACTTTTGGATTTCAGGCGGTCATCGTGGCCTCTGCCCACAGTGACACAGCAAACCTCACAGACTGACCTTATTCTGCTTACTGCGCTGTGCAGACCGACCACACCTTTACGGCCTTTTTATGGGAGCAAAGTGCGCCCGGAGGAGAAGTGATGCCTCACCATGAGTAATGAAAACGTCAGAAATCACACGGTGTGCCTTTTCTTTGTGTTCCCCACCATCTTATCACCTTAGACACCTGTTATCTACACCCAGGTCAGAGTGTGGAAACATCACAGGCAGGCTCACAAGTCGAGCTGATTCATCGCTCAGGATCACCAGAGTGTTTGTAGCTTCTTTTTTTTAAATTCAGGTGTCGTGTGTAGAAGTTAACAGCATTTCACCAAACAGAAACGGTTCATATATTATATAATGTTTCTATTTATATGTAAAGTCCGTCAAAACAGGTGTACAATCATCCTCATAAAACTTTGGTTTTCTTTTTATTAAGTTAGATATTTTTTTTATATCTATGTACTGTGGGTCTCCCCTGTGTGGAGGCTAATATAACGATCCACCATGTTGTCTACGGGTGAGTTTAAGGGACAAAAAGAGTGAAATGTGATTTTTGAATACGAATCTAGAAAAGTTTGCAAAGCCTATAATCATCATCTTAACTGACCTATAATCTATAAGGTAACTGTTGTAAATGATGCCCTGTTCATGATCCTTTTTGGTCTTCGCGGCTCTCGTCGCTTAGTGATGTGATGTTTTCGAAAAAAATTCCAATTTCTACACGCTGCACCTTTAAAGGGATACACCAATATTTGTTTTTCTTTTTGAGTCCAAGACAAGCAGATAGACTCGATTCTTTTAACTATGCGTGCCATAAAAATGAAGAGATGGACAGAACTTGTCCACCGCTAGTTAGCTTAGCTTAATCACTGGGAGTCAATGGGTAGTGTTAGCCTGCCCCTGCCCACAGTCATCAGAAAAACTCTTGAGTTACTCTGAACAGTCCTGTGTGCTTGTTGTGACTGTTTTTTTCACCGCATTATGTTAAGTTATCATCCACTTCATCATATTTTCTTTTTTGTTTGTTTTGTTGACCTACTTGCGTGGTGGTTTGTGCTAGAGATGTGACGTTCGCGGACGAGTCAGGTCTTTTGAACAGCTCTTTTAAGTGAACAATGAAACTGATTCATAGTTCGGTTCATATATTGAAAAACATTTTCTATTTAAGAATGGCTTGCATACGAACGGCTCTCTCACAACTGCGAATTGGCTCTCATCTTCACTTAAAAGAGCTGTTCAAAAGACTCGACTCGTTTGCGAACACCACATCTCAACAAAACAAAGCCTCTGTTTTGGAGTAGAAGAAGGTAGTGTGATGAAGTCCGAAGATAACAAACATACAGGGCTATTTGGAGTTGCTGAAGAGTTTATCAGATGACTGAAGGCAAAGACAGGCTAACACTACCCATTGACTCCCAGTGTTTGAGCTAAGCTAACTAGCGATGGGCAAACTCTACACGTCTTCTTCCTTGTTACTGCAGCACAGCCGAAAGAGTGGAGTCTATCTGCTTGTCATGGACTAGGGAGTCAGGAAATACAGGACAAAATGTTGGCATATCCCTTTAAAGGGATAGTCCAGTATTTTATTGAGTAGGGTTGCTTGAGGACTATGGTACTAGTAAAAGCCAGAAGTGCTCCAAAAGCACAAAAACATCTGCCATGGCTTTCCTGCACTATTCTCCTTATTCCAGTTTTAAGACGTCCTTGAACTAAATCACTGCTTCCTTGTTCCATTCACAACATTTCCTGAAAACGGCATCAAAATCCATCATGAAGTTTTTCAGATATTTGTGAAAATGTGGAAAAATCTCAGTGTTAAAAAAATCTTTTACAACAGATTTGGATCCCCACTAAAATCTCACCACTGTGCCATTACCAATTTTCGCTGAAAGTTTTTAACTTTTTGTTAAAAAATATTAACATAATGTTGAAATCTTAGATTAAACCAGTGAAGTAAAAGTCGATTTTCCAACTAAACAAACATACACTGACTTTTGGTTGAAATACGTTAAAAGTGCCTGTTTGGTAAGTTTGAATAGTTTGTAGTTTTGATGTGTTTAAATGTAAGGGTCCATTTAAGAAGAGAGAAACATCCAGTTCTTATATTTGATCTGTGAAACAGTTTTTTTTCTATTTTTATTTGTATTTTATACATGAAAAGAAACACAGTATAATCAGATACTGTGGCCAAAAAAGAAGATGAAGATTATGCTCTACCCTAAGCTCCTCCAGAAGCCTCCTCTCTCCTCCATCCTCGCCTCCTTCAGGTGCATTTAAGGAGTCCAAGGATCCTTCATCATGGATCTCTCCTCCTCGTCCTGGAGGAGCTGTACTGGAGGATATCACTCTCTGATTGGACGATTAAAACATCTTTTAAACAAGAATTTCCATCAAATAATAATTTAACAAAATCAGTTTTAAATCAGAGCACCAGTCCAGTTCTGATCCTTACCTCAGGTATTTATCTTTAAAGAAGTTAAAGAAATATTTTATTAGCATTATTAACTTTACCATTAACCCTTTAACTACCAGCTCCACTGTTTGGCAGAGGTCATCAGTAAATTCAGGGATCTTTAATGTTTTAAAAAGCAGAACAAATCAAATCAGTGTTTGATTCTGTAAACATTTCAGGGAACAGAGAAAAACACAAACAAACCAAAAAACATATTTTCTTAGTGTGGGATTTAAAGGTTTTTAAAAGGTAACAGTTGCTTTCTCTAAAATATAAAAATTCATAAATATTAGGGACAAAATCAATTTAAAAAGGACTATTTTGTGAATAAAACAGCAAAAATAACTTAAGATATGATTAGAGATTGACTCATATATCAGTAAATAGGTAAGTATTTAAACTAATAATAATGATAGCTTTTAGCTTTTCCACCTTTAAATCCCACACAAAGATAATATCAGTTCTTTTGGTGTGTTTGTAGTTTTTTCTGAATCCTAAAACATTGACAGAAACAAACAAGGATGTGTTTTAACACATTCCTGAATTTAATGATCTCTGCCAAACAGATGAACAGGGAGTTAAGGGTTAAATATTAAATTAAAGGTGTGGTGAACTCTGATTTAATAAGGAAACTCTTTGTACATTTATAATTTAATAAACTTTATCATAAGGCTGATCATTAATAAATGTCAGGGTGTAATGAAGTTAAAATCAAATAATCCATAAACAGGACTGCAGATGCATCATAACAGCGTCTAATATTTATACATTAAAGAGTTTTAGTTTAAAAACTTCACGTCATCAATGAATGACAACAGAATATTTTATTAACTTTAAACTTTAGAGTTTTTATCCAAACAGAAATTAAGAATAAATAAATTATTAATTCTGTATTAACGAAGACTCTTGGATCAGCTGATCATCCCAAACAGACAAGAAGCTTCAAATGAGGAGATGTCTCATGTCTCCTAAAGACGTGTCTCCTTTGTCCTTGTGTCTTGTCCCCACTCCCCTCCTCTAATTCCTTAACTGGAGGAGTTAGGATGCAAGGAAACACCTCAAGTGCACAAGTGGACAAAGTAATGTAATAATAAACCCAATGGCTGTGTCTCATTCCATAACTTTGTCCATCCTACTTCCTTTATTTGCTTCAGTTCCTTGCTTCCTCACTCATACCAGCGAGGAACTGAAAGAGAGAAGTGGTGAGGAGACACAAGGACAGAGGAGACACAAAAGAGTCCTTCACTTCGTCAGTCCTTCAGGTGGATTTAAGGAATCAGAAGATCCTTCTTCACAGCAGTTATGTGAGGAGAAGCTTCCTAAGTGAAGGACTCATTTCTGCCTCCTCTGTCCTCGCTCCTCACTGGAAGGAGGAAACGACTTGAGTGAAGAAAGCAGATGACATGAGAAGCTCCCTCAGTGTTTCCTTTCCTTGAAAAGCTCATTCTTACCCTCAGATTAAATTGGTGTTCGTCGCCCTCTGGTGGCAGAGCTGATAAATCGCAGCCTGGTTTGAAGCTTCTAAACTTTATTAAAATAATTAATAAGTGATGTAAAATGATCAAATGGAGGAATCTGAGCTCTGGACAGCAGTGTTTATTTTGACGGTACCTTAAAATGAAGTTTTAGTTTTATCATTTTGCCTAAAATATCTTTTCTGTTTTGTTTATCTGTCTGTTTTTTAATTTTTGTGTTTGCCCGTCTATTTTTTTATTTGTTTGTTTGTCTTTTTGCTTGTTTAATAGTCTATTTGTTTGTCTGTCTGTTTTTTGATTTGTTTGTTTGTTTATTTATGTGTTTGTTTGTCTTTATATTTATTTGTTTTTGTCTTTTTGTTAATTTGTTTGTCTGTTTCTTTGTTCGTCTGTCTGTTTTTTTATTTGTTTTTTTTTGTTTTTGTGTTTATCTGTCTGTTTTTTAATTTTTATGTTAGACGGTCTGTTTTTTTATTTGTTTGTTTGTCTATTTGTTTGTTTGTCTCTGTTTTTTATTTGTTTTTTTGTTTTCTGTTTATCTGTCTGTTTTGTTAATTTGTATGTTTGCCCGTCTGTTTTTTGTTTGTTTGTCTATTTGTCAGTTTGTTTGTTTGTTTGTCTATTTTTCTGTTTGTTTGTCCATTGTCTACTTACCAGTTTATTTGTTTGTTTCTCTGTTTGTCTGTCTGTTTTCTTGTTTATTTGTTTGTATTTGTCCCTTTGTTTGTCTGTTTTTTTTGTTTTTCTGTTTAGCAGTCTGTTTGTCCATTTGTATGTATGCCCGTCTGTTTTTTGATTTGTCTATTTGTTAGTTTGTCTGTTTTTTTATTTGTTTGTTTGTCCACTTGTTTATTTGTCTGTATCTTGATTTATTTGTCTGTTTTTCTGTTTTTTTAAATGTTTGTATGTCTATTTGTTTATTTGTTCGTCTGTTTTTTATTAGTTTATTTGTTTTTCTGTTTGCCCGTCTGTTTTTTGTTTGTTTCCTTCATTTGTCCGTTTTTTTGTCTGTTTATTTGTTTGTCTGTCCATTTTTCTGCTTCCCAGTTTGTTTGTTTTTCTTTGTTCATTTGTCGTTTTGTTTCTTCATTTTTCTGTTTGTCAGTTTGCCCATTTTTTATTTGTTTTTTTTGTTTTTCTGTTTGTCCATTTGTATGTCTGCCCATCTGTTTTTTATTTGTTTGTCTGTCTGTCTGTTTTCTCTATTTTGATTATTTGTTTGTCTGTTTGTTAGTTTGTCAGTCTGTTTTGTCTGTTTTCTGTTAATTTATTTGTTTGTCCGTTTGTCTGCTTTTTAGTTTTTTTGCACGTTTGTCTTTCTGTCTGTTTTCTCTTCCTTTTTTTGTTTGTCTTTTAGCTTATTTGTTTGTTTGTCTATTTGTTTGTTCATTAGCAAAATAAGGCAAAGACTTCCTGAAGGACGGCTCTAGTTGGACCTTGTTTCCGGCCCCATTTTGCCCCTGGGTCATAGTTTGGACACTTTTGTTTTAGAGCCAATTAAACCTGCTTCTGTCCAGTAGAGGATCAAATAAGAGCAGATTTAAAGAACATTTTACCTTTCCATAAAGTCAAAGACTAAATTAAAAACACTCAGAGAGCAGCTCACTTTGTCTGTTACATCTATAATCATAGTTCTATGATAAGTTTCCATCATGACATGAATCATGACCCTGAAAACACACCAGCACTCAGAACCATGGTGGTATCATATTTAGACTGTTACTGGACAAAAATGACTGTTCAGCAAAATCTGTGCAGAAGGTTTCAGTGATCTTCTTAAACAAACAAACAACAGAAACAAACAAACACACGGCAGAGGAAACAGAATCACTTCATGGTTGTAACTTTGTGAAATCTAAAATGTCCTGGCGGCTCCATGAGTGGGAGACGGGCTCTGCTCCACGGATTTTGGCTCAGGGGGGTGGGAATGGAGACTGGTCCAGGTCTCAGGTCTCAGGGATGAGGATCTGGTCTAACAGGAGGTCACCTGATCCTGTTCACACGCTGGATTAAGACTTTAATCTGGTTTCACTTCAACCTCAATCACCGTGCTTTAGAGGGGAGAAAAAGATCTATGGTGTTTAAACCATAAAGATTAACGAGTGCTGCTGATTAAACTAATTTAACTCTTAATAAACATTTAAAAACACATTTATTGGATTATCGGGACCGTCCTGCAGAGCTGAGGGCCGAGCAGAGGGATGTAAGTGAGAGTGTTTGTCCAGTTTCAAGACAAAAAAAATATGTCAGCAGACTGATTCTAATCCACAGTTTCCTGACATGTCTGGATTAAGATTTTATTTGAAGATATAAAAACTAAAAATAAGGCCTGAGCTGCTCGTTAAGTTAAATAATCTGCCAACAAGACAAAACAAATCCATCTTTATATCTAAATTAATATCTTTAATAATAAAGTTCTATCTAATTTAATCTAATGTAACATGATTATCATCAATACTTATTATGAGAACCATATTTTAAAATTGATCTTCATTATTATTTTTTAAATTGAATGCATATGCTACACTTGTTTATATTTTGTTTTGTTCTGTCTTGATGTAAGCATGATTTATTGCAAAAAATAAAAATAAAAAACTACAGTAAAAATGGCCGTCAATCTAAAGCTCTATAGTGGTGACAGATGCTATTTTTTTAAAATTATTTATGTATTTATTTATTATCAATTACATTATAGCAGGCACCTCAAAAGTACCTTTCTGGCAACTGAAAAAAAAACAATGTTTTATTTTTTAAAATCTGTGCAGTGTTTTTTCTCTGTTTTAAAGGGGGAATTTTGACTAAAACAAAAACCTTTATATTCATGTAAATGAATAAATCATTTTTATTTTTCGTGCTTGTAACTCCTGGCTGCTTCAGCAGGGGGCGCCGGTGCTCAGCAGCTACCGGAAGTGAAGAGTAGAAGAAGAGTTGATCAGGCAGCAGGTGAGGAGAGGTGAGGACAGGTGAGGACAGGTGAGGACAGGTGAGGAGGCCACAGGCTGCTGCAGAGCTTTGACTCTTCATTAATCAGCTTTAAGCAGAAGTTTAGTGAATAAAGTTCGACTGAACCGGAAGTGGACTGTTGATTTTACCCGCCACTCTGGAGACGCCGCCCACGCGCCAAACATGGACGTTTCCGGTGTAGCAGACGTCACGCGCCTCAGGTTTGTTCTTTTGTTATTTTAGTCATTAAATTAATCAGGAGATAAAAAATTTAACAGATAATTAAAGAATCAGGATAAAAAGCTTCAGGCTGAAGAGTAAAGTTATTTTTTAAACTTACTGTTTTACATAAATAAAGAATAAACATTTAAGATCATTGTTATTTCTTGGTTAACGTGTCAAATTAAAGTTATTTACTTTTATTTCTGAACAGATAAATAAGTTTTATTGGTTTAATGTTCTGTTGATGAATTTCTGAGTCCAAAGACCTGAAATCAGTTAAATTGTCATTTCTGTTGTAACTTTTTTCAATTTCAAAAATGTTTTCATGTTTAAAGAAGTCTTTAAAGATTTCTAAAATATTTATGTTTTCTTGACAGGTGGTCAAATAAATGTGTTAGGCATTAAAGTATAAATAATAATTTAATTTACTGATTTTAATATAGCATTATTTCACATCACTTTTCAATATCATTATTAATTAATTTAATTTATTTATGTTATTAGTATATTTATTTAATTTATGTTTTTATTGTTATTGAGATTATAATTTCTTCTCTGCACTAAGTGAACATATATTCAGCTTTTGAATGAGTCTTAGGGTTTCTAAATATTTGTGTTTATTTGTTTTTATGACAGCTGTTTGAATAAATGTGTTACGCTTTTAAGAAAGATTTTAAATAATTTATAGAGTTTAGTATAATTATTACTTTCAATAATTATTTTCACCTTCATTTATATTCATTAAATTTGTTAATATTTTATGATTATTAATCTTATTAATTCTTCTTACTTTGTGCAAAGTGAACAACTTGTTTTCAGCTTTTTTTCTTGTTTATATGACAGGTGGTTTAATAAATGTGTTTAACTCTTTATGTATAGATAATAAATTATTTATTATTTTTTTAAATACAACTATTATTTTGGTGTTATTGTTTTTCACTCATTTTATTTTTATTCATTTAATTTATCTGTTTTTATCATTATTATCATTATTTGTTCTTTCTTTGCACAATGTGTAAAACTTTTTTCCACTTTTTTCCCCCTTTGGTGCTGTTATTATCATGTTTTAATAATACTGCTCTTGTCCAGTCCTTTAATTAATGCAAATATCCCAAGTGCAGCTTTGTGTTTTATAAATGGAAACTCATTTATTAATTAATTTATTTTTTATTAGTGCTGTTGTCATTTCTGCAGCTCGTGTGTTGCCATATGTTCTGTTCAATCTCTTTGGAAGTTTAATTCACAAAAAATATGTTCAGTTTAAAACACTAATGGACCGTTGTAATGAGCTTTAGAGGATTGTTGTGATAAAACTTTAAGAAAAATATGTATTTTTTATGACTGTGAAACCCATCAAACTAGTCAAAACAGTGTTAAAAATTTAAATATTAATTTTTTAAAGCAGAAAAAACAGAATTTTTAATTGTTTTTAAGTACTATACTGCAGATAAAGCGAAACCTCAAAGAGCTGGGACAGGGCAGAATAAAACCTTTTTAGTTTTTTTAATGTTTGAAATGAAATATCCTAAGTAAACAACAACAGCAAAGGACAGGACACTCCACTTGTTAACAAAATGTCTCTCATTTTAATTTTAATGCATTTTAAAATAGTTTTATTCATGTAATTGTGGAGTAAAGATGCCTTTTCTCTGGATGGTTTAATGTTTTAATCCGCCTACAGTGACCCTGGTCGGCCTGCAGGGGGCAGCACAGGCGCACTCTCAAACAGAGCTGACTTAAAGGGTCAGAATAATTATTTTTAACCTTTTATTTCCTCAGTTTGAAGCCATAAGTGATGCTGCTCTGCTTCTTATTAACACATCTGTTTTTATTTTTAGCAGCTATAGCGTTCTGAGTCATAATCAGTCGATAATCACAGAAAAAAAACCTTAAAAGCTTCTAATCTCGACCTTTTAGACGCCCTGCTCACCTGCGTCCCTCCTCCTGCCTGCAGCCTTTTAGCGGCTGCACTTAAGTGTTATTATCTCCCCTCTCTTCTCCTTTCGCTCGCTCTCTTTCTGAGGCTGTGGGTGTTTTTTTTCTGTGGGTGGTTCTCTGGCACAGCCGGAGAATCACAGCCAGCACAATATGTCGGTCTTTGGAGCGCAGCGATGGAGGCAGAGCGTGCCAGCTGTTCTGGGAGGAGGACTTCACCAAAGATTTTGTTTTCTAAATCAAAAGAAAGTTTCACAATGCTGCTGCTGAGCTGCTAGTTAATCGTTTAAATGCAACAAGAACTCAAAACCTGAAATGTTTGATTCTGTTCTGCATCAGTTTTATGATAAAAACAGATTTTAAGATTCTTTAAGGACTTGGAAAGGTGAAACTCATTGCTATGCAGAAGAAATCTGCTTCAACAAACCACCAAGCTAAGACAGAGCGATTTCAGGAAAGATCTTACCGTTATTTTTCTGCCAGATATTGCAATTTCTATTTGATTCACCATTTTCCTCAAATCAAGCTTCAGTGTAATGTTCATTATGCTTACAGTATAGACAACAGTAAGGAAATCAATGATCAAAAACACATAATACATTATTCAGATGAGTTTTATAGCATCAAAATAGGTTATCTATAAATGCTATTCCTTAGCCTTCAGGTCGGGTCGGACAGGGCTGGACTGGACTGGATACTCAACTTCTGGAACAAGACAATTAAAACTAGAGCAAATTTATATTATTCAGACACGTCTTAGAGCACCGGGCTGTAAGTAGAGATATATAGCCCGCTACAAAACTACGATACTAAGTTTTCCAAAAATTGCTTGTTGTCACACATCGAAAACTACCACTACATAACTAGAAAAAGATACATTACCTCGTGGCTTTGCATCCTGTAAGTTGTTGAAAAAAGAAGTTGTAAAGCAATGCAGAGTTCTGAGGAAGGTCTGAGCTGCATTCATTAGCATCAACAAACGCACGCTTTGGCCTGGGTCACGTCTTTGGTGCGTTCTAGTTGTAGTCAGAAGTAGGAATTTCCGAGTTCCGAGTAGGAAACTGCAACTGCAATGCCCCCAGAAGTCGGAATTTCCTACTGGGAACTCGGTGAAACCTCCCCCTAAGTCCTTTTGAATTCTCCTTTCTCCTTTCCTTAACCTCATGACGTTCTCCATCTGGGGTAAGGAAATTCGTAATAAAATCCAAAAATCGATCTTTTCACTTGGGAAGTTTCTTCTTCATTCAACGTGCAGAGAAGCAACCTGTGGTATCAACTAGGGCTGGGACGATATGCTTTTCTCCAGATTTGATTATTACGATTTTTTTTGGTGCCGATTCCATTTAAACGGCGATTCTACGATATTGCTGATTTTTGCATCTTTAGTTATCTTTTTTAACGCCCGGAAAAAAAGATGACCTTGTTCATATTCTCACTCATTCATTTTTCCATCAAAAGGAAGTTAATATAGATTAAAGGTTCGGCCTGTGTCAACTTTTTTGACATTCTGACTGGATTTTCCCTTTGGAGATTGATTAATTATTTCTGATTCTGATTTAAAATGCATTAAAAAGTTGTAGAATGAAACAGACGATGAGGCTGTTTTGACAGAAAGCACCTTAAATACAGTCCTGATCAAAATCTTAAGACCAGTTGAAAAATTGCTAGAATATGCATTTTGCACATTTGGACCTTAATGAGGTTTTAAACAGAGCTACAATATGCAAAAGCAAGAAGGGGGAGTGTGACAAAAAGCACTTTGAAAAAGTAATTTATTGAAAATAACAAACTGGAATAGGCTGTTTATCAGCTGATCAAAAGTTTAAGACCATCACTCAAAAAACAACAAAAAACTCTCCAAACCAGAACAGAAATGTTTCTCAGTAGGACTCAGTCATGAGTAGCTCCACCGTTCTTGTTAATCACTTCAGAAAGTCGTTTGGGCATGCTTGATGAGAGTGTTTCCAGGAGGCTTTTGGGAACATTGCTCCAAGTGGTGAAGATGGCTTCATGAAGGGCATCAACTGTCTGGAACTGACGGCCATTTTTATAAACTTCCCTTGCCATCCATCCCCAAATGTTCTCTATGGGATTTAAATCAGGGGAACATGCGGGATGGTCCAAAAGAGTGATGTTCTTCTTCCTGAAGAAGTCCTTGGTCAAGTGAGCATTGTGAACTGCAGCGTTGTCCTGTTGAAAAACCCAGCTGTTACCACACAGACGAGGGCCCTCAGTCATGAGGGATGCCCTCTGCAACATCTGCACGTAACCAGCCGCCGTTTGACGACCCTGCACCACCTGAAGCTCCAGTGTTCCACTGAATGAAAAAGCACCCAGATCATGATGGACCCCCTCCACTGTGCCGGGTAGAAAACATCTCAGGTGGGATCTCCTTGTCATGCCAGTAACGTTGAAGCCATCTGGACAAGGTTACATTTTTTTCTCATCAGAGAATAAAACTTTTTTCCACCTTTCAATGTCCCATGTTTGATGCTCCCTGGCAAAGTCTAAACGGGCAGTTTTGTGGCGTTGAAGGAGACGAGGTCTTTGAATTTGTTTTTTGTTTTTGAAACCCTTTTCCTGCAGATGCCGTCTGATGGTTATTGCGCTGCACTCTGCACCAGTAAGGGCCTTAATTTGGGTTGAGGACCGCCCTGTGTCTTGATGGACAGCCAATCGGATCCTCTGGCTCAGCGCAGGTGTAATTTTTTTGGGTCTACCACTTGACTTTTTTTGTTCCATAATGTTCAGGATCTTTCAAAAAATGTAAAATGACTGAAGGCCCCTACACACCAAACGCGGCGAGCGCAGGCGGTCAGCGGTACACCCCTTCATTGTGTATGTGCTACCGCCGCGCAAGTGCGACCGTGCGGTGAGCGGGGTCCAGCGACGCGCACTGCGGGCGCCTGCCGCCTTGCCTCGCGCTGTGACGACATCTTGGTGGGTCCAATAGGAGAGGCCAGCTCAGAAAAAAAGTGGTCGCGGATACAGAGCTGAACGTTCAGTTGGTGAGACGGGCTGCCTGTAGTTTGTCTGCATTCTCACCAGACTTGGACCAACTCTGGACAACAGGCTCTCGAACTGCTCCTTGGTCAGCCTGAAGTACATTTGGAAGCCGTCTGTGTGAGAATGCAGCTCACGAACCAGCCTATACTCCCCCAATTCCTGCCTTGCCATCAGGATCGGGTGGACCCACATCCTTCTCCTCCCCGCTGCTGATGCTGCTACTCTAGAGGATTACAGCTACAGATTTTTGCTACGTAGTTAAGGTACTACTCATCGAACCAAGCGCGCCAAGAACACTTCCTGCTCTGTCGCTTAGCAACTGGCTAATGCCGCCATGCTCAGCGCTGGCTCTGCGCGCACTCTGCGCTGTGCCGTGTGGTGGCTGCCGCGCAAACCGCGCTTGATGTGTAGGGGCCTTTACTGCATCCAACCTCAGCAGTGATGGCACGCTGCGAGAGGCCTTGCTTATGCAGCTCGACGATCCGACCACGTTCAAGAAGAGAAAGCTTCTTAGCTTTAGCCATCAGGAGGGCATGACCGTGTGAATGCCTGACAGAAAATGAACATTTTGAGCAGATTTTGGCTTTTATAGCCTGTGGTCTTAAATTTTTGATCAGCTGATAAACAGCCTATTTCAGTTTACTTGTTCTCAATAAATTACTTTGTCAAAGTGCTTTTTGTCACACTCCCCCTTCTTGATTTAACATATTGTAGCTCTATTTAAAACCTCATTAAGGTCCAAATGTGCAAAAGGTAAATTCTAGTAATTTATCAACTGGTCTTAAGATGTTGATCAGGTCTGTACCTTGAATTGAAGTAGATAGTAATAAATACAGAATACAGTAATAATCCTGTAAATTAGAATACAGTGATGCTGCTGTGGAGACATTTTCTGACATCTTTTTACTGTAAATGAATAAAAACTCTTTTTCCAGTGAATCCTGACTCTGCTGAAGCTTCTTCATTACGGCCTGAGCCTCTGAAGCAGCAAAATTAAATAACAATGCAGCACTATTTATAGCAGCAGCTGCAGGACGGGAGCTTCAACACGTTTAGATGGAGAGAGGGGGGGAGTGCGGTGAGATCCGTCCTGGACGACCTCTGTGTGTGTGTGTGTGTGTGTGTGTGGGGGGGTCATCTCTGGGTGATGCCGGCCTGTCCGTCAGTTAATGGACGTGAGGGGGCGTGCGGTCTTTTTTTAAACCTGAAGAGGAGCAGCGATTGTCTGGATGTGATCTGGACTTTCTTACGAGTTTTCCTGCCAGAGTTGAACCCTCGGTGTCCATGGTAACTAGATTTTCTTCTATGGGCGCCTCCACCGTGGAGCCCGTCATAAAATCATAAAACATACGTTTACTGTGATTTTACATCCTCAGCTCGGTTTCTCTTCTCCCCTCTGATTCTGCAAGGACGAACCCGCGATGCTGCTAACATTAAAGAACAGAATTAGTCATTTTTTTTCTTTTTATTTCCCCTTTATTCCTTCTTTTTTCCTTATTTCCATTTTTCCTGTTTTTTTTCCTTTTTTATAATTTTTCTGTTTTTTTCTCCTTTTTTCCCTTTTTCCCTCTTTTCTTTCTGTCTTCTTTTTTTCCTTTTTTTTTTTTTTTACCTTTTTTCCTGTTTTCTTTCTTTCTTTCTTCTTTTCTTTTCTTTTTCCCTTGTTTAATTTTTTCTTTAATTTTTAATTTTTTTCCTTTTTTCTTTTTTTTCTCATTTTTTCTGTTTTTCTTTTTTCCATTTTTTTCTTTCTTTCTTTTCTTTTTTCTTTCTGTCTGTCTTTTCTTTTTTAGTATTTTTTCCTTTCTTTCTTTCTTTTCTTATTTTTTCTTTTCTTCCGTTTCTTTTTTCTTCCACAAATGATCTAAGCTGACTCTGTAAAAATAAAACCTGACAGTCTCAAATGTTTCTTAAATCCTGGTGTTCATTAAAGCCTCACGGCTCACTGGATTATTCTCCGGCTCGTGGGATGAAGTTTGGCCTTCTGCTCTGACGATCAATCACCCATAAAATCATCTGAGAGCCTCAAAGACGACGTCTGCCACCTGAAACTCTTCATATATAAAACTATTTCATAAACTCAGACTGTAAATGAATTCAAACAACAGTAAAATAATCAAGCATGTGCAAAATTAAGCACATCAGTGCTGCTCCTGAAGCAACCACATCAGGAGGACGTGCAAACATACATTTAATTTTACTCCATCATCCCATTAAAATATTAATATTTACCTCATTTTCCTCTTTATTCTGCACTGGCAGCACAGTTTTCCTGATACAAGCTCCGATTTCTGCAAAGATCTTGAGAAATTAACTTAAT
Source organism: Scarus forsteni (assembly GCA_036419115.1). Lineage (NCBI taxonomy): Eukaryota > Metazoa > Chordata > Actinopteri > Labriformes > Labridae > Scarus > Scarus forsteni. The sequence goes on from JAZDUH010000035.1 coordinate 677,417, forward strand.
TTTTAATAAAAAGCAAACTCCAGAGTGCTCCATAATTTAATTTATACCTTCAAAAAAGTCATAAACTCAAATGATTCTGGGAAAAACTCCAAAGTTTGTGATTAAACCCATAATAAGCAACCCTTGATTTTTCAGAACTTTTAATAGCCCATCCCCCGTTTTAAGCCTTCTGCTAAAACATGACATACTGATTTAGAAAAGAGTGAATCTCTGCAACCACAAGGTCTGTTTGAATTATTTTGGTGTCATAATCAAAGTAAGACTTGAAAGATTTATCCAGATGTGGAATGATCAGTATATGTGTTACTGGGACAGAGTAAATGAAGATAGAAGTCAGAATCATTTGAACATTTAATCCTCGCCTAAAACAAACAACAGTTTTTATTGTAAATATCTCCTTCAAATGATGCTGAAGTGGCTGTAAAACTTTGAAAAAGGAATAATAAAATGTGTCTACATCATCTCTGCAAAGGACTATTGTTATAAAGTGATGCAGAGCAAAATTAGAGAGATTTTATAGCAAAATAATATAATATTTAATATTCAATACTGCTTTGTGCTGTCATGTCGATGAGCTTTTCTCTTGAGCCCCAGCAGACCCAAAATGGGGACCTCTGGGGCCACAGTGGTTTGAAATATAATTTGGTTTAAACTTGCGGCCTTGCCATATTGACCATATTCAGGGATGTTTTGGCAATAATCTGGTTGATTATCGACACAGCTCAAGCCGCATGCCACCTTATTCTGCATGAAGAGTATAACTAACAGATTAACTCTGATTGGTCTGGAGCTTTATTAAACTACCTTATGAACAGCCTACATCCAAAGACCGATGCGATGATGTTAGAAGGAGGAGGGCAACACTGAAGACAGACAACAAACCTACTGGGATAAAGGACTTCTGTTTGTATGTACAAACATTTGTTGAATTAAATGTTGAAATTCAGTAGGCAGGACCAAAATCAAAGCTGCTGGACTTTCTGAAATGATCTGTTATTTTCATTATGGCGCTCTACACCAGATGGGACAAACGATTTAAATTTACAATTCTGATGCTGAATTCCTTTTCTCATTATCATTACAGTTCCTGATATTAACTTCAGAAAGATGAACAGACTTAAACACAAGATAGTTCCTGCAGACAGCAAACATACATCAGTTTGGCCCTGACAACATAAAACACACTTCTGGACCAGTTAAACCATTTTATTGACAGTTCAGATCGATGCTGTCTTATGAATCAACATCATTCCTTTGCAGATTATATTCATCACAGATATCCATGCTATAGACTGATCTCTCTATCCATGGTTGTATAAATTATTCATCCATAGTAATATTCTTTACAACCATACAGACATGAAGACTGAAAATGAGATGCCACATCTCAAGGGGCTTATCTTTAAAGGTGCAGTGTGTAGATATAGGCATTTTGGCGACATCTAGTGTTCAGATTGTGGAATGAGCCCGTCTGTTTCTTAAACATCACATCACTAAGAGACGAGAGCCCAAGACCAAAAAGGATTGTGAACAGGGCATCATTTACAACAGTTACCAAGTGAGGGTTTTTCATTCATATTTGTAACTATTATTTTGATAGAATATAGATGATGATAATAGGTTTGTAAACTTTTGTAGACTCATATTCAAAAATCGCTCTTTTTGTCCCCAAAACCCACCCGTAGACAACATGGCAGATCGTTATGTCAGCCTCCACAGGAGGGAGACCCGCAGTACATAGATATAAAAAGGTTTTTCTAACTTAATAAAAATAAGTTTTATGGGGATGATTGTTCAACTATTTTGATGGACTAAACATAACAATAGAAACATATCCTTTATTCACCGTTTGTTTTTGGCGAAATGCTGCCAACTTCTACACACTACACCTTTAAATAATAAACTTAGATTAAAAAAATATGCTGCTATACAAATAAAGATTGTTTCTATCTTCATCAGAGACAAATGTGATTTTAGGCCCCATCCACACAAGGTATAAACGCATATGTTTTTTGCAGACTCTGCGTATCATCCATCCAAACATTAAGACGGCGTTTTGGGGGTCTGTAAACGATCATTTTTGAAACCAGGTTCCAGAGTGGAAAGATTTTGAAATGCCGTATACGCAGCTCCATGATGACTGGCTCTCTGCAAGTTTTCAGATACACTTACGTCATAGTTTCATATCCTCATTGACACTCATGCGGCACACGCGGCAACGCCAACAACAATGGCGGCGTACGGTGTAGCATGTGTGCTGATGAAGCTAGTGACCCTACTATCCCTGTTACAGCAAAATCTCCTTCTCAATCACCACCGAGTTGAACAAACAATTATCGAGGACACATTACGGCACTTTATGATCACTTTATTACAATCTCTGTTTACAACTTTTGCAGCAAGTGCGTATGCCCACTGTTTTTTATCTGTTTCCGCTTGTTTCCGTCATATCGTTACAGTGCCCCCAGAGGTCTGGCATGTGTTTTACAGCGTTTTGATGCGTATTGAGGGCATTCATGTAGACGCACACATTTTCTGAGATGCCTTCGTCTTTATGACGATCGTTTTCAACACTGTTCAGCGTTTTGTCTTCATGTGGATGGGGCCTTAGTCTCTTTTGGCCCTTTTCCACTAGCACACCTTGGCTCTACTCTACTCGGCTCTACTCGATTTGCAGCGTGTTTCCACTAGCCTGGTACCTCCTAAAACAAGCTAGTTTTAATACCTACTCCGCTCTGGTTCCAAGCGAGCTGAGTTGATACTGAAATATGACGTCACCGACTGCCGGCTACTGATTGGTCAGACAATGTTGTCATCGATGAGTCATGAGCGCGACGACCTAGCATGCTAGCGGTAGCTTCCATTAGCTTACCCTCATACGTCTTTTCTTTGCAGCTGGATTGCTCTCGTCCTCGGCTTCATTCTGTTGTATAGCTTCCAAAACTCTCCTGTGCTTCTCAAGGAGTATTTCTTCTTACCACCTGCAGCCTTCTTCTGCTTTCCTTTTTTACTTGGTTTGTGACAAAAAGACACAGATTATTGTGTCGCGCTCAAAATGATGTCACCGCAGTGCCGCTCAGCTGTTTACAGCGACACTGCACCCCGTTGTGCAGGCGACTGGGGCTAATGGAAAAGCAGCACAAGGCGAGTACAGTAGAGCCGGGTAGAGTCGAGTAGAGTATAGTCTCTGCTTAGATGTATGTGTGTATACATATATATAGATGTATATTTTATAAATGAAGAGTTTGTCTTTGGCTCTCTTGTATAGAATCTTGAGAAAACACTTGTTGACCTGGTGCTGTACAGATAAAGATTAGTTCTTTGAAATGGAGCAATAACTTCAACCTGACTTCCCGAACATGTAAACATACCGACTGATCGGCCTTTTTCATGGTCAGCGGCCTGTAGCCCGCTGTCTGTTGACGAATCTCGGCCTGATTGTTCATGTCAGATGGATTAAGGCAGAAAACAGCAGCACATAATAAACTTATTTCCTCTTTGTTCTTCCTCTTATGGACAGTTAGCACGGAGCTGATCGTCACTCGGTTTGTGTCTGAATGTGGAGATAATCGTCTCTCCTCTACGCTGCATCAAGCTTCAGGCTCTGACACATATGTGGTGGAAGCCCGGGCCAACTCTTGGCCTAAGCTGTAACCCGGGTAACCTGACAGCCTGGACCAGTCAGAGAGGTGCAGTACACCTATCCGTCCACAGGGGGAGCTGTAATCAAACACAAACAGTAAGTTCCTCACAGGAGCTTTAAAACATCGTCTACAGTTTTTCGATATCGATCCTTAAGACTTTCAGAGTTTTAAAAGCCTTTAAAGTCATAGTAAACATTCGAGTCCATCAGAAAATGCAGCACAGTCTCTTTCTGTCCTTCTGAGTCTCCGCTGACGTGGTCATTTCAGGCAGCCGGAGCAGCTGGACTGCCTGTCGGGGTCGTACTTCAGCGAGATGGGGTCTGCGATCACGCTTTTCAGGATCTCATTCTCCGTGGCCATGATGTGCTTCACCAGGAAGTTTGCAGCTTCGTTAATGTTGAGATTGTCCTGAAGAAGAAAGACGAGAACAATCAGACGTGAGTTGATAATATTTCATCAACTCTTTTAACACTGCTTACTGTGTTTTTATCCCTCGATGTCATAAGACGACATGCTAACTTTGTTTATTAGCTCGTCTAAGAATGTCCGACATGCTGAGGTGGAGGTTTGTGCTATAAGAGCTCTAAAGTAAACTTTAGAGTTATGGCATCACTGACAAAGCAAAAGGAGTGCTACCTGGACTTAACAGAGTTTCTTTGAGGTGCTCTTTGGAATGGGATTTCAAAAAGTCCTTGAAACAAAAAGACGAGACTCTAAGGCACTCTCTTAATTCTATTAAAATGCCTTTATTTAAACAACATGGTCATGTAGACCTTAAAAAAAAACTTTGACGCGTTTCAGCATCAAGCCTTCAGCAGGAAGTCATGCAAAACCTTTCCTGATGGTTACATGACCATGTTGTTAAAATAAAGGCATTTTAATAGCATTAAGAGTCTCTTCTTTTTGTTTCAATGGCATCAACTTTTGGCCCGGGAGCCACATCAAGCTTTTTATCACGGCCCTGAGTATTATTATACAGAAGAGGATGAAAGCTGATCAAACTCAGAAGGTTTTGAAATTAAAGTCAAAAAATAAAATCTGAGCAAAAAGTCAAAATTTTGAGAAATAAAAAGTCAGATTTCTAGGGTTTCATTAAAAATTCTGAAAAAAAAGTTTGAATGTAAAGGTTAACTGAAAAAAAAATAAGGTCAACATGAGGAAAAACATACAAATATAAAGATTAAAATCAAAATTATGGGATTAAAGACTTAAATCTAACTTTAAAATACACCAATATGCATAGTTTAACAATGGTATTTTGCACAATTCTCTGGTTTAAGATAAAATTCAGAGGTAAAAACATTGAAAGATTTAGTTCAGAACTTTGGAAGTTAAATCAGAATTTTGGTCTGAAAGTTAAAGTTATGACAGAAGAAAAGGTAAAATAAGAAAACACTCAAACATAAAGGATTTTGTTCAAAATTCTAAAAAAATGGGTAAACATACTGAGATATTAGATTTCTGGAATTAAAATAAGAGTAATGCAATAAAATTAAAAGTTCTGAAAACAATCAAATTTTAAGAAAAAAAATCTGAAATTTGCGTCAAATTTTGAGGAAAAATCATTTCAGAGGAAGAAAATCAAAGTTAGTTTACGGAGTCAGAATTGCATGAAAAGGTCAAAATTCAAAGACTTGGTCAGATTTCTGATTTGAAGGAAATACATTTCTGACTTAAGGCTTAGAACTCTAACTTTTCGCAGATCTTTAATCTCAGACTTTTGAATTTGCTTTTTTTAGACTTCACAAAAAAAGATTAACCCTTAAAATATTTTGTTTTACCGTTCCTTTAATCCTCTTTCGTGTTACTGAATTTAGAAAATGTGCTGTATGAAACTTATGTTATGGTTTTAAGGATCATTTATTTTCATTAAAAAAACTACAACTATTAATAAAACCACAAGTGGCTGGCTGCTAGAGCTGGGAACGATGCGCTTTTCTCTAGATTAGATTTTTTACAATTTTTTAGGTGCTGATTCGATTTAAATTGTGATTCTACGATATTGCCGATTTTTTTTTTAATCTTTAGTTAGCTTTTTTAACACCACTGGAAAAGATGAACAATGATGATGCCTACAAACTATATTAGGAAAAATACACATCGCATGTGAGTCTGTTTTTAGGATTTATTCAGCAATATATTTTAACCAGCTGTTTATACACTGCATTTAAAAGTGGTTCATTAACACAGACCAAACTGAAGCATTTAAATTTGGAAAAAACTTGATTCTTGAAAAAAAAAAAAAAGACTTTTTCTCCCACCCCTACTGACTGCAGGACTGATTATAGGGACTGGTCTCACTTTTAAAAGCTTATAAACAAAAGTTCATCATTAAGAATATTAAACTAAAGTATTTAAACTGGACCAAATATTTTACTTTATCATTTTTATTAAAAACTCCCTACAGCTCAAACTAAAACAGCCTGTTTTGAGCAGGGCTCAAACAGAGGGGTTTATAGGCATGATCAGATTTAATATTTAAGCTCATTTGTTTGGCAGAAATCTTTAAAAATAAACTCTGAGGACATCTGAGACCAGTGTAAACTAGTTTTAAGTTGTCGCGCTGTGTGAACGCTGCTCCCTGACACTGTTCTCTAATTGCTCGAACATCGTCCACGCGTTTGTTTGCACAGCGGCCTCTGACACCTCGCTGAACCCGCACCCTGCTGACCTTTGACCTCGCAGAATGTCGAGCCTCGATGTCGCCTGCAGGTCGGCACACTTCTGCATGGTACTGTCAGTGGGCCATGTGTGAATGAGGACAGCTCGACATGTGGTTTAAACAAAATAAACACACTTCAGGCTCACAGCTGGAGGAATATTACCTCTAAATATACTGTAAAAATAATATTCATATATTTATAATATTCTTAAATGTCAAGAAACTACACGACCAAAATGAAACATGGCATTTGTGGTCATAATAGTTAAAATTTTTCCTTTTTTATACTTTTTATTTGATAGTTTTGAGAATATCAACAGAAAACAAACGTAAAGTATACCAATAAAAGTGGCAAAGTCATTCCATTTCATGTGTACATGACACTTTTCTGTATAATAAATACAGCAAAAAAAGACAAAATCGAACAAACTGAGAAAAAAAAGCAGGAGAGGACTTTTGTTCAAGTTGTACACCAGCACAATTTAGGTGATTCTTTGAAGAGGTAGGAAAAAAGCAGACAAAGCTGAACAAAGAGACACAAAAATAAACTTAAAACAGTCCTGGCAATAAGAATCTCATATTTAATCTTTTTCAGGAGTTTTTATGTATTTATTTACTTATTATAATATCAATCAAACTTTATTTGTATAGCACTTTTAATACAAAATGTAGCATGAAGTGTTTTATATATATCAAAAAAGCAATAAAATAAAATAAAATAAAAAGTAGACGACTGAATTAAGTGAAAATAAAAGACCCTATTCAACAGAATAAAGGCAGACGACAGATAAATAATAAATAAAAATAAAAATAAATAAAAGATAAAGGGACTGAGGAAACACTGTCTTGAATTAAAAATTAGTAGGGGGGTCCAGATACAACTTTTTGACCTCTGATATTGCAGCCTTGAGTATTGGCCGATACAGACATCAATCCAATCCGAAATCAGCAGGAATCAAACAGACTTTTATTTTTTATTTTGTAGTCTGGACTGTAAGAAAAGTCTTAATCAGGTGAGATTACTCAAACAGAGAACAGTAGGCAGCAATAGAAGGTATGAGAAGAACTGACCTATTTGTTATTAACCAATGGGTTCAATAAATTTAACCTTAAACATAAGAATATACTACAATTAAATGAAATAAATAAATTACAAGACCCTGAAAAGTAACCTTGATAAATCCAGTAAAAACAAAACAAAACAAAAATGTATATATATATATATATATATATATATATATATATATAAATTGCAAAATAACCACTGTGTTTAACTTAAACATAAGCATATTCTACAACTGAATAAAAAAAAAACATAAATTAGAATGGACTGCTTGTATCAGACAATTTAGATGCAGGCCGATATAATCCAATATTTATTTTCTTGCTTATTTTGGACCCCTAAAAATTTGGAAACACAGGAACTACGACTAAAAAAAACATCAGAACTTAGACAAAGGGAAAAATAAGTAATTAAATTTAAAATAATAATATGATAGCCAGACACTAAATGTGTAGTAAAATCTTCTAAAGTAGTACAATAAAAAGAAAATTGATTAACAGAGAATAAAATACCAAAACAATAAATCTGAAGTGAAATAAAAAATAAACAGATTAGGAGGATTAAAGTAGATGAATAGATGAAATAATAATAAATAAATTCAGTTAAAGCCAGACTATTAAGGCAGGTTTTGAGTTTGCTTTTTAAAATATGAACATTTTTAGTTTATCTTTGGGAACCATGAATCGACCTGAGGGCTCTGCTGTGTTCACAGAGTATTAATCGATCCTTAAATCAGCGTAGAGATGACGCTCCAGCTTTCCCTCAAAGTCGATGTTTCCGTCCCTCTCCTGTGTTTACATCCACCTCGCGGAGCCACTTTCCACGAGCGTATGAAATTCCTGTGGGGATGTTTCTGACTGAAGTGACCATCAGCTGTTGATCATTAGGACTGGAGAACATTCAGGACTCGTGCACTTAGTGAAGTCTGGGCAGTTATATAAGACAATTAAATTCACTTTTACCTTTTAGTTCAATAAGAAGAAACAGCAAGGAGGCAGTTAGCTTAGCTGTCGGAGGGACGCCAGACGTACGGAGAGTTACTGATATCAGTAGTAGGGGTGTAACGAAATGGTCAACTCACGAAATAATACGAAATACGAAACAGGGCTCACGATACGAAATAAAGATGAAGGAAAATCCCCAACAGTAGGAATTTGTGCAAAAAATCTCATTTTCTTTATTTTCTTCCTAAAGCAGACAAACAAAAAATATTGCTGCATCAGTACAAAATAAATGCTCTTTGAAAAAAAACAAAACTGTAGTTTTTTATTTCGACTACAGTGCAAATACAAACATAAAATCTCTATAAAAAGTGCTTTGTTGTTGTAACAATCAGGATAACTACATTTTTGAATGAAAAGGAAAACAAACAGCAGTCCTCAGAGCTGCAGTTTAGACCTATAGATGTCTGAACTGTGAACTATAATATTTAGCCTATAACAGTGCATATACTTCTGATCTTCAAGTATGATCAAATTCTGTCAACTCAACAGTAAATGTAAAAATCAAATTGTTTTTTATGCAGACTTACACAAAGTGGAGCAGTTCTACTGTTTGTTATGTGTTCAATGTGGATTTTAATGTTTCCTATAAATTGACGGTCAGTGACTGGACCAGGAGGGCGGGGCGAGTAGGTCAAAGTTCAGAAGGGGAGAGATAGTGTGTGTGTTAGCGAGGAGGGAGAGAGCCGTGCAGGAGGTGTAGAGATTACTACTCACTGTTTTGTTCGTGAATTAAAATTGTAGTTGGCGTGGTCACAGCCCACAGTGACTGTTAAATAAAAGCAGGTATTCACAAGCCGGAGTCACCTTTATTTTTATGTCCGACGGACGTCACAATACAGCCGCTGCCTGTCTGCAGTTCAAAGTAGTTGGTAGTTGTTCTCACTGAACTGTAGCGGCATATTTTGCACACGGTTGTTTTGTCCGCAACCTTCTCACCGTTCTCTCGTCTTTTACATGGGAAGCAAAAATAGGTCCAAACAATCGATTTATTTGACGAAGGAGCGTCAGCTAATTCCTCGACCTCGTCTTCCTCCATTCTGAAGCCAGTGTTAACTACGGGAGGCGAGGAGGGTTTATTTTGTCTTTTTATTTCGAGCGTCTTTGAATTTTATTTCGTCGTTTTTTTATTTCGTGAAATTTCGTGGCACGTGGTAGGTAGTAATACAGTAGTAATAGTAATACAGAATTGTCTAGGTGATTTTGTTTGACTAATATGGTCTAGTTGGCCAAAAACCTTTGCCAATAAAACATAATCTGTTTATTAGTACTACTAGGAAACTCGAAATCTCACTAGTAGTATTAATATGTTTTAGTCTACAAGTAGAATTAGTAAAGCCAAAAAATCCCTGGCAGTACAAGTAGAGAGCCACTGGAAAAACAGTACTAGTAAACGTTTTTAAGTCTACTTGTGACACTTTTTGCTCACTAGCAATGTCTACTCATGCACCAGTAAACTAAAATTGAGTTCATGTTCTCCATTTAAGTTTGATTAATTTTTGCTTTCTTATGGTTCTCGTTGTTTTTCTTTTTTATTCATTTTCTCAGGGTTTTATACAGTACTTTGACCAATTTCATGTTTTTAAGTTTGCCTTATAAGTGCATAATGATTTTAGAATCCTAAAACTATGCCCAAATTTGTTCACAGAATTTTTTCAAAAAGCAGGTTTTAAAGGTGTAGAGGCAGTTGGCAGCATTTTGCCAAACAGTAACAGTGAATATAGGATATAATTTTTCTATTTGTATGTTAAGTCCATTAAAATAGGTGAGCAATCATCCTTATAAAACTTTTTCTTCTAATTAAGTTAGAAAAAGCTTTTTATATCAATGTACCGCAGGTCTACCCTTTTTTACCCTGGAGGCTGACATAACGCAAAAAGAGTGAAACACGATTTTTGAATACGAGTCTACAAAAGTTTACAAAACCTATAATCATCTTAACTTAATCTATCACAGATATAAAAATCTTTTTCTAACTTAAGAAAAAGAAAACCAAAGTTTTATGGGGATGATTGTTCATCTATTTTGACGGACTTTACATACAAATAGAAACATTAAATCCTTTATGTATTGTTTCTGTTTGGCGAAATGCTGCCAACTTCTGCACACTACACCTTTAAAGACTCCAAAATAAAAACGTAACTTCTCCACACCCCCGTTGACCCTTGAGCACCTGCTCTCTCACCTTAGCCGAGGTCTCGAACCAGCCCACGAAGCCGTGCTCTTTACAGAACTGGTCCATCTTGGCGCTGTTGTTGGTCAGCTCTCGGCCCTGGTCGCACTTGTTAGCTAGCAGCACTGTGGCGATGCTCTGTCCATCAGCGAGCGTCAACTTGGAGTCCAGGTCTTCTTTCCACTTGACCACGGCCTCGAAGGTGGTGTGCCGCGTCACGTCGAACACGATGAAGGCCCCCATGGCTTCTCTGTAGTAGACTCTGGTCATATTCCCAAACCTCTCCTGCCCTGTGTTGACCAGCACACACACACATAGAGCTTTAGTCATTACTGTTGAGCACTGTGGCTCCCAGCTGCCGGTTCGATGACATATTCATTGTTTTTATTTTGCAGCAAAACAGCTCCTGCAGTTGGCGTTGCATGCCAGCTTTTTAATGAAATAGCACATTCCTGAGGTCTTACTGTCACGTTGCTCCGAGCGAGACGGTCAATGCAGCTGCTTGTTCCTGCAGATAATAGGCCTACTTAAATTAAAACCTGCACTTTGCCCAAACTGAGCAGAAAATAAACACTGACCTCAGTTTAACTGCATTCACACAATAAATCTTTAAAAATATGAAGATGTGGAATAACAGTGTGCGAGAGAGAGAGTTCAGACATTGTTTAGTGTAGAGAAAATGTAAGTCCAGCCTCTGAAGAGAGACAAAACCAGCTGTCAACAGGGTGTTTCTTCAGTGTGTGGGCTGCTGTCTAATAAAGCAGCATCTTTTATGTTAAAAAAAACTCACACTCTTTAAACCAGAGGCCCACAGCCAACAGGCCCTGGACCAGAAATAGGCCTTAGCACATTTAACGGGACACTGTAAAGAAAAAACAGATTTAATCTGATGACCATTTATTGAATAATTGGTCTGTTATTTTGAAAGGATGACAGGACTCTTAGTGCTCCCCCCCGCCCACCTTAATTATTAATATGAGATCCCCAGCAAATATGGGATAAACACGTGACCCTCACCACTTGTATTTTATAGGATATATGGATGAAATTTTGCTTAGCAAGGCCACTATGTACAGAAAGTGAGAATGAAAACAAAAAATCCTTGTTTAGACTTTTTGTGAGGTTGGTTGGAAGGGAAGAATAAAAGCAGCTGCATCTTTATCCCCTGTTTTCACTTTACAAAACCAATGAAAACCAAGTAAACACCCTACAAAATCAATGACAACCCAATAATAACTTTACATAATCAATGAAAAGCCAGTAATCACTTAAAGCTGGGGTTGGCGATTTTGGAAAACTAGCATGAATTTGAATGTAGCATCTCCTAAGGGGGCTCCGCCTAACCCCCCGCTCACATGGGGGCCTTGTGATATATCCAGAAGACTGATTCAACTCCAAACCCTCAGCACAATGTGTTTGTTTTACACTACACCAAGTCATGTCTCAGTCAGCGGTAAGAAAACACCAAACAAACATGTAAAGTTTGTTAGTACTCACAGCCGATGTTGATCGGGGTATAGGTAGTTCCTCTGACATTCTCCACATAGCTGTCAAATCTCCCGTTTTGTCCAGGAAACTACCGTATTTTACGTATTTTATCCTCTTTCCCGCCGTCCTCCTGTATCAGTATTCTCCTGTAAATCTCCCGTGTGATGATATAATAATAAAAACATTCCTCTGGGGGTGCTGGTTTGGCGGAGTGGTTAGCAACCAGGCACCCCATGTACTTGCTTCTGCCGGTCCAGGTTCGAATCCCGCCTGTGACCAGTTTGCAGTGTCTTCCCCTGCTCTCTCTCCCCCTTTCACAAGCCTATCCACTGTCTCCTTCCTATCAATAAAGGCACAAAATGCCCAAAAAATACATTTAAAAAAAAAAAAAAATCATTCCTCTGCCTCTCCAAACTGAGCTCTGTCTCTAGCCTGAGGGGGGCAGTAATGCTCCAAAATGATGGATGCCAACCGCTGTAAAACCAAAGAAGAAGAAAAAGCCTGGCGAGAACGTCCACCTGCAGTAGCCTGGGTGGCAGCTGTCGTGAGATTAGAGCCAACAGAACAAACTTAGAAAAACAAAGAGTTTATTTTAGATTTCTGTACACCTGTCTTAAAATGTGAGGGATACTGGAGCTTGGGTGGGGTTGTGGGACGGCTCACGGCGGGTTTCCCTTATTTTCAAAGTCTAAACTTGAAAGGTAAGCATTCTCCCGCGGAGTCTGATCCCTTGCTCGCCTTACACGCACCGAGTCTGTGCACGCCGGGAAAATGCACGTGCAGTAGGCGGGCAGAATGGTGACGGGATTTGATTGGTTTAAAAACAGGTGTCCCGGCATGATTATTGGTTGGTGTTTTCCATGTTTTACTCCTGCTGTAGATAGCGGATATTTTTCGCTCAGTTTTAAGAACACATTATGATTGATTACCATCGGGTCATAAAGACCATTTTAACCAGTATTACAAAAAGTGTATCTAAATCAAATCACCAACCCTAGCTTTAACAATACCATTAAAAAACCAAGTTACCACTTTACAAAAAGAGTGAAACCAAGTTACTACCCTAAAAAAAACACGTAAAAACACGGTAATCACCCTACAAAACCAATGAAAACCCAATTATCACTTTACAAAACCACTGAAAACCAAGTTACCACTTTACAAAACCACTGAAAACCAAGTAAACACCCTACAAAATCAATTATCACCCAATAACAACTTTATATAATCAGTGAAATCCCAATAAACACTTATTAAAACCAATGAAAAAGCAAGTAACCACTTTACAAAAACAGTAAAAAGCCGTAACCACCCTGCATAATCAATGAAAACCAAATAAACACTTGACAAAAGCTGTAAAAAATGAGTAAACACCCTACAAAATCAATGACAACCCGATAATCACTTAACAAAACCATTAAAAAGCCAAGTTACCACTTTACAAAAAGAGTGAAACCCACTTACTACCCTTTAGAAGCCTTAAAAACTGAGTAACCACCCTACAAAATCAAAGAAAACTCAATAAAATCTTGGCCTCTATGGCCCTGGTGCATCAAAAAAAAAAATAGAAGTATGACCTTAATGTAACTACCAGTCGTTTCTTACCAGTTTTAGGAGTGTTTAGAGAGAGCTGAGTTTAAAGAAGAAGACAAGAGTATAACTACAGTACAGTAATCTTGCCTTGAAAATGTAAAGGTGATATTCATACTGGTATAAATAAATAATTTGATTGAAATGCAAATGTAAATGTTCTTTATTTATACAGCCCTTATAAACAATACAGCAGTGAAAACAATAAAATACAATAAAATAAAACAGAGTAAAAGTAAAAGTGTCACCGCACTACTGGGTATTAAAAGCCATCCTAAATAAATATGTCTTCAGTCTAGATTTGAAAAGGTCAGATTATATTTACCGTACTTTTTCATTTTTTGCTAAGCAAGATTTTTGGTCCCAAATAAACGCCTGATCTGCTCAGTGATATAGAAATAGACGCCCCGGCTTTTATTTGGTATTTACGGAATGGTAACTCTAATAAAAATGTTAACTTTTTGAACTGTTAAATTCCACACAAAGAAAATATTAAAATAGAATAGAATAGAACTTTACTTGTCACTGCAACAAGTACAGCGAAACTGCAAAAGCCCTTCAGTCAGTGCACAAAAGTGTGAGCGAAATACGATAAAGAGCAACATAAGAAATAAAAATAAAATACAACTAGAAAAGCACTCAAAGAGCACAGACCTCCACCAGTGCCACAGTCCTCTCCCATATTGTGATTTAACCATAAATATTAGTCCTACCACTTTATTTCATCTAAATATTTAGATTCCTTGACCATGAAATACCATTAGTAACTGGATTCATAATGAGATCCATTTTAGTTCAGTAGTTATTCACAAAAAATCACATTTTTCATCATGGTGGCCAGACGCTGATCCAGATCATCACCAAAATCAAATCAGTTCTTCCTTTTCTCATGCTGAACATTTCCTGAAAATTTCATCAAAATCCATCCATAACTTTTTGAGTTATTTTGTTCACGGACGGACGGACAAACTCTCCCGAAAACATAACCTCCTTGGCAGAGGTAATAAGATAAGAAATAAAAATAAAATACAATAAAAAGATAAAAAATAATAAAATAATAAAGGTAAGGTGCAAAATAGAATAAAAAATTATGATACAGTAAGTAACTAGAAAGCACTCGGAGAGCGCAGACCTCCGTCAGCGCCACAGTCCTCACCCATATTGTGATTTTGACCATAAACATTACTCCTACCTTTATTTCATCTTAATACTTAGATTCCTTAACCATGAAAACACACCATTAGCAACTGGATTCATAATGATATCTATTTTAGTTTAGTAGTTATTCACGAATATCACATTTTTCGCCATGGCGGCCAGAAGCCGATCCGGATCAACACCAAAATCGAATCAGTTCTTTCTTTTCCCATGCTGAACATTTCCTGAAAATTTCATCAAAATCCATCCATAACTTTTTGAGTTATTTTGTTCACAGAACGGACAGACAAACAAACTCTCCAGAAAACATAACCTCCTTGGCGGAGGTAATAAGATAAGAAATAAAAATAAAATACAATAAAAAGATAAAAAATAATAAAATAATAAAGGTAAGGTGCAAAATAGAATAAAAAATTATGATACAGTAAGTAATAAGAATAATGTGCAAAAGGGAATGGAGTGGATTGATACCGTAACGAAAAAAGGTGCAAAATAGCTGCCATGTTCAGGCGCATTAATGACATGAGGTACTTCTTATAATTATTATGACGACATGAGGTAGTGATTTTAGCCTTTATTTCAGACCCTTACTGCTGTTGGGTAAAAACTGTCTCTGAACCGGTTTGTCCTTGCGGTGAATGACCTGTACAGTTAAGTAGTAATAAGTAGTAGTAGTAATTTTGCTTTGTTTACAGGCTGCGGTCGAAAAGTCCTTTTTGCTTAGGAAGGTTCCTAACAGAGTGAAATGAACCGGAAGTAGTTCGTGATCAGAGCTGTTCGAATAGTTTAAATGCTTAGGAAAGGTGGCTCAATGCTTCCTATATTATCTCCTTTAGCTTAGGAAACACTGGACCATCCTTTAGGAAAGGAGAGGAGATTATTCTGTCCCACAATTCTCAGCGGCAACAGCTTTTATAAACAGCATGTTATCTGACTGCTTCTGAATTCAACCAAATAATAACAAATCACACAGCCCATGTGAGTTCCCACTGCTGTTCATCCTTTCTAAAGTTTACCAAAACCTGCCTTAACTTTCCAGCAGTCTGATTCTCTGAAGAGAGCAGGATATGAGACATTTGATGTTGATTCTGTTTTAAACTTGGTTCAATATGAATCATTTGTACTCTATTAGATTGTGGTCTTAACAGTTTGTGCCTTTCTTTCCTTCAGTTCATTTA
The DNA here is from genome assembly GCA_036419115.1 of Scarus forsteni. Lineage (NCBI taxonomy): Eukaryota > Metazoa > Chordata > Actinopteri > Labriformes > Labridae > Scarus > Scarus forsteni. The sequence goes on from JAZDUH010000035.1 coordinate 693,374, forward strand.
TTTTCATGCACTGATTGGTGTTCATGTTGATAATGAGAGGACAGATTTATTTAAATCCTCTCTTCAACATGGGTTATGCAGACGTCATTTTTACCGGGTTGTTAATGTTCAAATTGTCTAAAGGAACAACATTGTCATGATACACCAGCTCTTCTAAGATGAGCCTTTTGTAGTCCATCTTCCTTAACCTCATGACGTTCTCCATCGGGGTTAAGGAAAAGTAGATAGGAAAGGACTTAGGAGGTGACTATTCGACCGCAGCCACAGTTTTTTTCTGCATCCTAAAAAAACAATGATTTTTTTTTTTTTTCTAACATATTAGATGTTCCTGAATTTATTGACCTCTGCCAAACAGTTGAGCTGGAGTTAAAGGGTTGATGCTCAAAACTTCACTTTTTCAAACTCTGACGTGGACGCCACGCGCCTGTGACAGGAAGTGGAAACTGTGACAGCTCATGGATGGAGCACTTCCTTGTTTCATGGCAGAGGACCATCATGTGCAGTTTTGTAACAGCAGAGTCACCTCAGGCTCCTGAGGGCACGTGCCTGAATGAAGTTTGTTTGGACCACAATGGCGCTCCTGTGACGCCCTTAAACTCCCTCACATGCTTCTTATTCACATGATGGCTCCATACCTGAGTGAGTGGAGCTGCTCGTCCCTGATTAACGTGAAGTCTGTCTGTGAGCGAGGCAGGGAGGCCGTGTCTCTCCCCACAGTGACGGTGCATCTCTACATTTCATAATCCCACCACAGTCACGCCTCGCTGTCAGCTTCAGAAAGCTCTTATCTCCCGGCCTGTCAGCTCGTCACTTCACTTTCTCAACAGCAGAAGACTTTTAAAGGATGTCTGAATGCTGAACGCATGTCCAACACAAAAAACTGTTTGATATTCAGTCAAGTTTTCAACCAAAAGCTGCTGAAGCCCGTCCTGATCGAGCAAAAGCATTTCTCTGACACTCTGCTGTCAATCAGAGAGAAATGCTGCATGCCTCGGACTTGTTGTATTTTAAGAATGTTCAATTTTAACACATTTATCTCTTAATTTAATCCTCGAACTTTCCTTACTCTTTAAAGGGACTGTGAGGAGTTTCTAAGTAATAACAAAAAAGTCTCTCTTTTAGATATATGCTTGATGTAAATACACACTTTAAGATGAGTTTTATAGCATCAAAATAGGTTATCTATAAATGCTATTCCTTAGCTTCATGGTCGGGTTGGACAGGGCTGGACTGGCCTGGATACTCAACTTCAGGAACAAGACAATTAAAACTAGAGCAAATTTATATTATTCAGACACGTCTTAGAGCACCGGGCTGTAAGTAGAGATATATAGCCGGCTACAAAACTACGATACTAAGTTTTCCAAAAATTGCTTGTTGTCACACATCAAAAACTACCGCTACGTAAGTAGAAAGAGATACATTACCTTATGGCTTTGCATACTCTATTTAAATTAACAGGAATATTATTGTAATCTCTATAAATGTTTTCGTCCTTTATTTTCATTCAAGGAATCATTACTGTATTATCAAAACTGCATCTTTACTGTTTTTCCATTCACACTATCATGATTCTCCAACTCTTTAATGCATTTTAAATTAAAGTGAATTTATTGTATTCTAATTCATATCACGATATCTTTAACTATTTTACTGACCACGTATTAGCAAGATATGCTTTTGTAAAACAAAAACATGACATACATCATTTTTTTATGCAATAAAATACATTTGCACAAACAATGGGTTCACCAAATGTTTGAATCATTACCAAAAAATAATAATAATAAAATCTTACCTGCTATTGATCAGTTTTCCTGAGAAAAGTGGATTTTTCTCCTGAACCATTACTATTTTAAGTATTTACTGTATGGATATTTTACAGTAAATAACTGTAATTTTAAGTTAAATGCTGTAAATTTTACAAAAATCTTTTTTGCATTTACAGTAATTTACTGCAAGGCTGTTTATAGCTGTAGATATTACAGTAAAATGCTGTGAAGTATACAAAAATCACACTGTAACTGACTTTTGTAAACGTAATAGTATTTACTGTAAAAGGCCTACAGCTACCTACTGTAAACAGCCTATATGGTAAATTACTGTAAATGGAAAAAGATTGTGGGTAAACAACAACACTATTCATCCAATCTACAGTTACCTACTGTAAAATGTCTTTAGAGCAAGTTACCAGTTAGTGACCAACTACAGGTAAAATTTATTTTAGTAAATGTTTCACATTTTTTGGGCTAAACAAAGGTCTGAGTAAAAGGATTTTATTTGATAAATTATTTCCTTTTTTTTTTTAACAAAGTAGCATCTTTCTAATGATCAGTAAAATAGATAAATATACAGTAATATAATTTAAAATACAGTAGTACACTTATAGAAAATACGGATTAATGCTATAAATTAAAATAAAGTAATGCTACTGTAAAGACATTTACAGTAACTTACTGGCACCTGGTCACCATCCTGTATCCACCCCTTCCTTTTTCTATCTTACTGATGTGATGCCGTCATCTATGATCTATCAACTGTCATCTTTTTATGTATCTATAAACCAATTATCCATTTATCTAATTATGTGCCTTTTCCTCTGACCCTGTCTGACCTGATTGTTAATTTTATTCTGCTCGGAGTTTTGCCTTTTCTACTTTTGTTGTGTCGGTTAAAACACTTTGTAAATGTCTGTTTTTAAAGGTGCTACATAAATAAAGTTATTATTGTTATTATTATTATTATTAAATTGGACTCCCTTTAGTTGTTACAAATAACCTTAATTGAGTTATTGTTTCATTTGTATGTTGGTGACATAAAACGAGAAGTTGTGAAAACACACACTCAGGGCATGTTGGTCATGAAAAAACTTCACTCAGGCTGGAGAAACCTATCAGGGGTTTGTCTGGAGGAGCTCTCTGATTGGCTAATTAGTGTACCAATCAAAGGGCTGCTTTCAGTCATGTGATACTCATGATGCAGCAAAGTCAGGTGGGGCCCGTCTTCAGATGATCATATTTCACAAACTCATTTGGACTACATGGCCAAACGATGGATCTAAAGAGGCTTTTGTAGAGATCTGTAGCAGCTTTGACGTATTTTTTTATTGTTTTAGTGATTTTATTTGCAAAAGTTCTGCTCATTAGTTCCTGTATACACTGCAACAACTCCTACCTAACAACTGTTTGTCTATTTTCAAGCCAAAAATATCTGAAAAACTTCCTCTAATACACATTTACGAAACAAATCCAGATAAATATTTTACTACAGTGAATAACAGGCAGAAATAAAGCGTGCTTGTAACAATAAGAAAACATCTGCCAATGAAACAAGCAGTTTGACTTAGAGAGGGTCTAAAATTCTAAAACTCATTCTTTATTTTTAGTTTTTATATCTCCAATAATATCTTACTCCATACGAGACAGGAGATGGTGGCTTAGAATAAGTCTGATAAGGTATTTTTGACTTGAAATTGGACAAAAACTCTCACTTGGATCTGTGTTTTTGCAGTGTAATATAAAAAAGGAGCTTGAAGTGCTTAGAGAGCACAAACCTCCACGGCAGACTTGGCTTGGTTATTATGGAAAATGTGGAAAACTGCTCGATAACACAATGTCAACACTTTAAAAAAAAGTCCACACACTGCAAAAAACAGATCTTGGCAAGTGTTTGTCTAATTTTAAGTCAGAAATACCTATATATATTTTTTATTTAAATCCACATTCAATTGACAAGTTCAGATAAATACCTTACTACAAGTAAGAAAAGGCAAAAATAAAGCATTGATTTGCTCGTACAATAAATATCTGCCAATGAAACAGGGAAAGATTATCTCTGTGACGGTCTTAAATTCAGCTTTAATAACTGATCTGGACAGAATATTTCATTTTAAGACACCCTTCAAGAGAAATTTGGCTTGTCTCATTGGCAGATTATTGTACTTATTGCCTTATATTCAGTTTTTCTATCTTAATTTCAGATGTTAATACAGAAATGTCGGGAAATTATTGCTTACAAGAATTCTAGAGAGATTTTATTGACTTGAAATTAGACAAAAAAAAGTGCAGGGATGTTTTCTTACCTCCAATGAGCTTTGTTTGACCACGCCCCTTTAAAAGAGGGGATGTGACCTCAGATTTACACTCTGATTATTACTGCTGTGAACCTGCCAGCACTCCGAGTTTGGGTGGGAGTCTCCCTACTTTGAACCCTTTCTCCTGCCACTCTCCAGCTTAGAAATCTATTTTAAAATTAGCTCAAGTCAAGCTGGAAAAAATCAGTAAAAAATAAATGACATTTATTTATCAGTTAGACACTGGCCTGTTAATTAGTTTGTGGAACATCTTGGGAATATTTCAATGCTTTGGTGCTTTACAAAAGAAGATTGATTTAGACCAAAGGTGGGAAACTTTGATTACCAAGAGGGCTGCATGTAAGTTTTTAGTGTGAGGGTGACACTGTTATAAATTATTGGGCTCATATACATCAACAAGAAAAGGCCTAAAAAAATATTATACCAACATTGGTATATTCAAACTCAAAATGAACGTTTTAATGAGCATAACACATAATAATTAAAGCCAATTCAAGCTTCCTTATAATGCAAGAACAGAATCATGTTTGCCAGTTTTTAAAGCTCAAAAATATTTCCTTTAACATTGTTTTCAAATTTAGTTTTTTCTTACAGTCTATGTTACATTTTAATGCCTCATTAAAGATTGTTAGGGACACATTCATAGCCAATATATAAGTAATTGACAGGCCACATTGAGCAAGGTGGAGGGCCACATGTGGCCCCCAGGCCACCTGTTGCCCACACCTGATTTAGACTGATGTTGTTGATACTCTCATTGAGAAAATCAAATATAAACATACAAAAAGCAAATGTAAAGAGTGATTACACCAACATTAAACACTGACTCAGAGAATAACTAAACATGAATTACAATCAAAGCCAATTTAAGTCTCTTTTAAATGCAGTTAACAAAGTTAAACAGTTTTTCAAGCACAAATGTAACTTTTTTTTTGCAAATATTTATCTTATTAGACAAAGACAGTTTCATTATCCCTTTATTCAATGCTATGTTCAAACTTATACCACTTTCTTACTAAAATTAGCGGGTGAAAACAAACTCAGCACAGACTGAGTGACATTCGAAAGCTGATGATATGAATGCGGATGGAATTTGTTGCTGAGAATGAAAACAGTCATGAAAGTTACAGATGGAGGGGACAGGCGCAATGCTTTGATGTGGGCACATTGCGCCCACATCATGATGTGGGCACATTGCGCCCACATCATGATGTAAATTGGCGCATTTGACCAGCTGTGATGTTCCCACAGGAGCTGATCGGAGGCGGGACGATAAAAGCAGTCAACCCGTGTCGAAATGCCAACAGGAGTCGATTGTTACCGGGTTTAAACGGGTTTTTAGGCCAGTGGGAAACGGATATTAGATATCAATGAAGAAGTGGAATAATTAACTTTTAATGGAGAAGAGGTGGGAGTTAGTTTGCACTCTCACACATTTCCAGGCATGACGATGAGATTAAGTATTTTCTTTTTTGAGATTGTTCAAAATAAACTTCTATACTACGACTGCTAGTACTTTATCTTATGTTTAATGCTTCATAAAATATATTTAATGACACTATTGCAGCAGAGTAAGCTTAAAAGCCTTATCCTTTCATGTTGTATATCAGGCTGAATCACATTTGGCAGCTTTTGTGATGTGTGGGCCACATTGAGTGAAGGTGGAAGTTCACATGCGCACCCCATGCAGTGTTGTGTGTAACGCATTACAGTAACGTCACTACTTTTTTGGGTAAAAACCAAAATAACGCACTAATACTGAAAATTTGGTAACGAATCGTAGTTCCTTTTTTTTAAATGTATTTTTTGGGTATTTTGTGCCTTTATTGATTGGAGAGGGACAGTGGATTTGCTTGTGAAAGGGGGGAGAGAGTAGGGGAAGACACTCTTCAAACTGGTCACAGGCTGGATTTGAACCCAGACTGGCAGAAGTGAGAATATGGGACATGCATGGTTGCTAACCACTCTGCCAAACCAGCACCCCATAGTTCCTTTTTTTACTGCGGCACAACGTTACTTTTCCCCTGGACAGATCTAACACTGAAGCTGCCTTCTCCGCTGCCCGCATTAGACACGAGCAGCGTTGCCAAGTCTGCTCGTTATAAGCGTCTAAGGGCCACAACTCTCATGAGTCACGGCCGCGGGTCTCAGTTTTTTGGGCTTGTTTCTAAACGTGAAGTTTCTTCTTGGGGCTCTTCTGTCTGTGTGAATCCTCCTGATTATCTTCCAGCTCCAAACAATAAAGCAAAACACGACTGCAGTAGGCAGTTTGTCCACTTCCTCTTTTCCTGGTTATCGTGCACGCCCCCAAACGCACTCACGCACATGGAGCGTACTCCAGAGCCAAAGTTGCCAGGTCTGCTTATTATAAGTGACGGTCTTTTCCTGAATAGATGCTTGGCACTGTGGTATTGTAATGTAATGTAGACGAATATTAACACACTTTATGTAGATTTCTGTTTTTAAAAATTAATATATCACATTAGGAAAGGAAATAGCTTGAGGTTGCTTATTTTGGGCTTGTTTTTATCAACCTGGAAACTCTGGGCAGGAGCTCTAATTCCATGGGGTATGTGACATTTGTAAAATAAATATCACAAAATGAATAACTGTTATGTTCTCTGTAGTAGAACTTTTTGTAGGCCTTCACATTTAGGAACAGATATGGGGTTCTGTCCAAGATTGAGAAATGTAAAAGTAATGAGTAATGTGAAAAGTTACTTTTCTTAGAGTGTAACTATTGGCCATTTTCCATTAGCCCTACTCTACTCTACTCGACTCTACCCGGCTCTACTCTACTCGTCTTGTGCTGCTTTTCCATTAGCCCCAGTCGCCTGCCCAACGGGGTGCAGTGTCGCTGTAAACAGCTGAGCGGCTCCGCGGTGACGTCATTTTGAGCGTGACATAACAATCTGTGGCTTTTTGTCACAAACTGAGTAAAAAAGGAAAACAGAAGAAGGCTGCAGGTGGTAAGAAGAAATACCCCTTGAGAAGCACAGGAGAGTTTTGGAAGCTATACAACAGAATGAACCCGAGGACGAGAGCAATCCAGCTGCAAAGAAAAGATATATGAGGGTAAGCTAATGGTACTGCTAGCATGCTAGGTCATCGCGCTCATGACTGATTGATGACGACATTGTCTGACCAATCAGTAGCCGGCAGTCAGTGACGTCATCTTTTAGTATCGACTCAGCTCGCTTAGAACCAGAGCAGAGTAGGTACTAAAACTAGCTTGTTTTAGAAGGTACCAGGCTAGTGGAAACACACTGCAAATCAAGTAGAGGCGAGTAGAGTAGGGCCAAGGCGTGCTAGTGGAAAAGGGCCTTAAGTAAAGTAACAAGTTACTTTTTTTCAGAAGTAACGACTAATGAGCAAACACTACTTTTTAAAAGTAACTTCCCCAACACTGGCCCCAGCCCACCAGTTGCCCACCCCTGAAGTATATGAGCATGATTAAACAGCACCCTGTGGTCACTGGCTTGTCATATGCCATGGTACAACCAACCCCAATCTCCCCTATTTTAAACAAAACCAGAGAATAATGCCTAACTCAACATGTTTTTTTGCTTTACTTCGATTTTCTTCCTGCATAAAAGTTTTAAAATGTTTCACCCGCACGGGCATCATGACCCTGCGCGTGCTCGATCATGCAGCCGGACCTCAGACTGACAGCTGCCATAAACTGACGCACCAGAGCGAAGCCAGCGTCCTCACCTGCGATGTCCCACAGCTGCAGCCGGATGGTCTTGGAGCTCCAGTTGAGCACCTTGAGGGCGAAGTCCACCCCGATGGTGGCCCTGTAGTTGGTGGAGTAGGTCTGGTGGACGTACCGCCGGATGATGGAGGTCTTTCCCACCCCCAGGTCCCCGATGACCAGCACCTTGTACAGGTGCTCCCTGCGCAGGTTCGGCATTCCGTTACTGTGCGCCGAGTGGTTGGTCATCCTCCAGCTCTGCGTCAAACTTCAGCAGCTCTGGCGCTCAGTGAGGGAGAGCAGGCGGCTTCACCCCCTCGGACCCGCCCTCACCCTCCTCCTTCAGAGGGGAAGTGCGCGCTCTCGTATCCGTGCCCTTGCGCGTCACCCGGAGCAGACGCGCTCTTGAGTGGAGAAGTTCCTGTTAAAGAGCTTCTTCGTGCGCAATATGCGCTCACATTACGCAAGAGCCGTCATGTGTTCACCTCTGCGTGCTGCGTAACAGTCTGGTCAGGACGTGCCCTTTGCTTTCTCCTTTTCTCCATTAAAACGACTTATACACACATATACAGATATATATACAGGAGATCTTCAATGATTCTTTTACAGGAGCTCAGTGTCTTTAAGTTCATGTCTGTGTGTAACTAATCTTAGGGGAGACCGGGGTTAGATGAACCATTCCACCTCTGCCAAAGATTTTATCTTTTTGTTAGTTACATTGGGACCAGAATTACTCAAAAAGTTTTGGATGGATTTTGATATTTTCACAGAATAAGGAAGAAGTGGTTACATTTCTGTGATCTGAATCCAGATGTTGAAGCAGGAGTTTTTTAATGATTTATTAACATTATGAGAGAGGGCATTTTTCCACATTTTTGCAAACTTAAGTTCTTAACAGATTTTAATGACATTTTCATGGAATGTTGGTCATGGCAGAAGGAAAAGAAGAAGAAGATTATGGGAGTGATCTGGAACAAGATGCAGATCCTACATTTTTAAAATGATTTGTTAACAAGATCGTGCAGTTTTCCACATTTTTGCGAAAGCTCAAGAAGTTAATGACTGAATTTCAAGACATTTTAAGGAAATGTCGGCATTGGCAAAAGCACAAAGTGGTTGAATTTGGGTGGTGATTGGAACCCAGATGTGGTTGGTACCTATGATTATTTTAAGGATTTATTTTCATTGTGAGATAGGGCATTTTTCCACATTTTTGCTAACTTAAGTTCTTCAACAGATTTTGATGACATTTTCAGGGAGTGTTGGTCATGGCACAAGGAAGATGTGGTCTGATATTTGTGCTGATCTGAATCCAGATGTAGATCCAGGATTTTTTTTCTAGGAATTTATAAACATTATGAGATTTTTTCATATTTTTGCTAACTTAAATTCTCAACAGATTTTAATGACATTTTCAGGGAATGTTGGTCATGGCACAAGGAAAAGAAGATTTTGGGAATGATCTTAAATTGGATGCAGATCTTGCATTTTTAAAATGATTTGTTAACATTGCAGTTTTCCACATTTTCCCCAATAGCTCAAGAAGTTAATAACTGAGTTTTAAGACGTGTTAATGAAAAGTTTGCATTGGCAAAAGTACAAAGTGGTTGTTTTTTTGTGCAGTGATGCAAACCTGGATGCAGATCCTGGAGTTTTTTAATGATTAATCAACATTGCAAGATAAGACATTTGTCAATGTCAGTGTCAGCTTTATTAATACAGCTCGTTTAAACAGCCAGTTGCCTACCAAAGCGCTTTACATTAGAATAGGCAGACACAATAAAAACAGTAAAAGCAAAAAAAAAAGAAATATATATGGATTTTTTTTAGACTATACAACCCCCCCCCCCCCTTGATATTTTAAAAATTATTTATTTCAGACCAATCCAGAAAACTCTACCGAAGTGTATCCTTCATTTTTTTTTAGTCTTTTTTTTGACAAATAAACAAATAGAAGTGCAGAAACTCGTAAGGTTCATTTTCAACATGGTCTAAAATGTGAAAAACTGTCCCAAGTCGATCTGTTAGCAAATACTTGGGTAAAAAAAATCCTGGATCCACATCTGAACCAAAATTTAAATTTTTTTTCTTATGTTTATGTGGCCAGTTTAACTATTTTGATGCAAACATACTCACTAAAAGTATTCACTGTACAAATATTTTTTCTTAATGTTTTTTTCCTCATTGTATTGTCTATGTGGTTTTATTTTATGTATTTATTTTTCATCAATAAAACTATGAAACAAAAAAAAGTGTGAGATGGGACAGTTTCCCACATTTTTGACAATAATCTGCAGACGATTTTGCACATCTGACTTTTAAAAATCTGATTATCTAAGAAACTTGACTTGTATTTTCTGTCTTCTGACTGACTTCTGTCCACTCGCTGTCTCTGGTCTCTTTGCAGCTCACAGACGAACAGAACGCTGCAGCGAAGAGGCTGATCGAGCTGTTTGCTGCCTTCAACACGAGCTCGAGTGCCAAATCAGAGATGAGTAAAGCAGTGAGTACACATATGTTTCTGCAGACGCTGAGAGCAGCAGGCTAACATGTCTTTGTGTGAATCTGAATCATATGGAGGAGCAAACAGCCTCTGACTCTTAAAGTTCAGCTACATGTGTCTGGGGATTTAAAATGTCGGAGCCAGACGATGATATTTGTTCAACTTAACGGTGGTTTTGAGGCTGGAGGTGGATTTATTTCCATCAGTGAGGAGGCGGATGAAGCATCATCACATCTCTGGGATAAACAATTAGCCTCTCCATTAGCCTGCATCTCTGTCCCTCGACTAATCAGAGCTGCTCTAAACTTTACCAGCAGTCTCTTAAATATTAACATCACCGCTCGGTTTTACAGCATGTGTTAATTACTAGAAGGTGCCCTAGAAACCCTGTTTCCCGTTAGGTTTAATGATTATTGCACTGCTATTTGACACAATTAACTCCTCATTAAGAAAAGGTTCATAAGTGACACTTTTCCCACTTTAAATAGGCAGACTGGCTGATTACAAGCTTGGAGACGCCTATGATGCTAATTACAGGACACACTTTAGTTTAACACGTCCCTATGGTCAAATCATTTTTAATCTTTTTAGGGGTACCATCATAGTTTATTTTTTAAAATAATTCTGTTGAACCACAATTTAAAAGCAATGTCTGATTTTCATTGGTTAATTTTCTGTAAATTTTTATGTATTATTAATTTTGTCAGTTTCAAGCTATTTCAGTGGTCATTGTAGATTTTTCTTTTGTTAATGGAAGGGTTCCAACAATTTTGTCCACGTATGAAGTTAAAAAATAACTCTGAAAACATGAAGTAATAAGCTTTACGTCTACAAAATGTCAAACCAAATCATTAGACTCAAATTTAAAGATCTTTATTCATTCAAAGTTCATGAATGTAAAAGTAAAGTTACTGATCTGTTCACCCCCAAACTGATTGGCCCTTGGCCCATTACTGTCCTATCCAGAAAATATCATCAAATATCATCCATAATACTTTAAATGTTCCAGTTAACAATTGTGCAAAGGATGTACTTAAGTACATAAATGGTTTCTCTCCCCCTGGTAGGAAGGGGATCTGAGTATCTTGTGGGGAATTATAGCTTATTATGTATATATGTTTTTTTTATTTTTATTTTTTTTATGTATTTATTTATTTATTTAAATTTATTTATTTTTTATTTTTTTACTTGGGTGGGTAGGGTAGGGTTCTGTTTCATTGTTCATTTCTTTGTTAATGTTGGTGTTCTGGTAATTTGTTGATCTCATTTAAGAAAATGAATAAAAATTTGATCACAAAAAACAATTGTGCAAAATAATCTAGTACTGCTGCGAGTGAAAACTTTGAGCTAGTTATTTGTTTAAAATGTGGAAAATTGCCCTATCTCACACTGTTATTGGATCATTTAAACAAAATCCAGGATCTACATCCACATTTAGATCAAAACTGAAACTGAAAACCAAGATTTCCTGAAAGTTTGATCAAAATCTGTGGAGAGCTTACAGAGTTGTTAGAGGAAATGTAGGAAACTGAACACAAATGCCTCATTTGGACTCAGATCACCACTAAAACTGAATCACTTCATCGTTGTGCCACGACCAACATTCCCCAAAAATGTCATGAAATTCCCGAGAACTTATTGACTTATTAGCTAAAACGTGAAACTAACCTCTAAATCATAAATAAAATTTAAAGAAGACACATTCAAATCAAGATCAACCCCAAAATCGAACCAACTGGACCTTCGCCCATTTCTGACCAATCCAGAAAACTCTACCAAAAACGTATCCATAACTTTTTGGGTTCTTTTTTTAAACAAATAAACAAATAGAAGTGCAGAAACTCATAAAGTTCATTTTCAACGTGGTCTAAAATGTGAAAAACTGTCCCAAGTTGATATGTTAGCATATACTTGGGTAAAAAAAAAATGGATCCACATCTGAACCAAAATGTAATCACTTCTTCCTTGTGCCATGACCAAAATTCCCTGAAAACGTCACTGAAATCCACTGAAAGTTTTCTGAGTTACTAACAAAAATGTGCTAAAAAGTCTGTAAAAATTCCAGACCGTTTCTCGGCCTATTTTTGGCTTATCCTGAATATTAAGTCAAATTCTTTCAATGATGACAAATCCTTGAAAAAACTGGATCCACATCCGAAACCACAAAAAAATGTGGATTTTATAGACTGATCACTCTGAAAAGTCAGTCTTAGAAAAAGCAATGATGTCAAATGGGGCCTAAAAGGGACAAATGTTTGTATTTGTAGTAGTTAAAGCTAAGTAGGTCCACGGCAGCCTTCTATATCAACAATCCAGACGACAAGTCAAAAACAGAAGCGAGTTTGAGAGCCATTAAAGAGGTCCTACGAGTAGGAGAGGGGGAAGGAGCCTAGTGTGCCAAATCCCAGCAGTCTAAGGTTGCGTTTACATGGTTGCTTTTAAACGGTCAAATCCGATAAGTTTTCATTGCGTTTAGGCCTTGTGTCTACATGGAAACTCGTTGAAAACGGGAACTTTTGAAAACAGACTCCAGAGTGGAACGTTTCCAAAACGCTCTCCATGCAGCTCCGTGTAAACCTGTATCAGAGCGTTTCAGGGTGAAACGCTGACTGCATGCGCAGTACTTTTTCACATGAAGGCTACAACAGCTTTGGCTGTCCACCGAGTAACGTGTGAGCGTCTTACCGTACTCGGTTTGTTATCCAGACAGATTTGTTGTCTGAACTGATTTGTTGTCCAGAAAAGAAACTCCTGTGTCTCTGTGTGTCTATTCGCCATTGTTGTTTGTGAAAAGTTTTTCTTCTTCGTTCGTGTGTTGTAGCAGCGCTGCCTCTCTGCAGACCTACATCGCCATCTACTGACTGTGCACTTAGAGATTTACCTACAAATGTAAAGTGCATTATAAATAAAATCCATTATCATTATTATAATTATTATCATTACTGAACCGGCATGCACACTACAGCTGACTAACTCGTCTCCGAGCATCATCGTCTGAACGCAGAAGAATTCTAAAACGCAAAGAAAAAATCTTTGCTTCTTTAAGTCAGGAGTTTCCATGTAAATGTAGCCTAAGGCTAAAGCAGCTTATCTATGAGCTGGTCCAGGCCTGAGTCAGCCCTAAAGATGATCAAACTGAAGGCTCTACCTCCCGTACTACTTTTAGCGACTGATGCTAGCATGGGCATTCAAGCATTTTGGGAGTTCTCGAGGGACTGCACTGTGCTACAAGCTCTTTAACCTGCTCAGCCCCAAAGTACCTGATTTCAGAAATGCTTCATGCTCTCCAACAAAAACGTAAGAAAAAGTAAATGTTCATGTCGAAATATAATCATGCTGCACATCAAATTAAACAGGACATTTTCAGCTACACAACCATGTGAGACATTTTTACACACACCAAACGCAATGTCAACACCAAGCTAATGAATTATCAAATATCCAAATCTGTTTCACTTTGATTCAAACTTGGGTTGATTTGTCTGGATTTCTTTGAATGGGAAAATGTAAAGAGTTCTGCTTGATTTATTCTAAAAAGAAACATAATGTATACTTATTTATTTTTGTTTTTTAATAGTTTTTTTCAGAAACTGCCACGGATAAGCAGAAGAAGTTAAAACTGTTGTAATTGGGTATAATGAACACCAAAAGTGACATAAAAGTGAAATCTAAAGTTTGGTATATCAGAAATGTCAAATGGGACTAATGGAGCCAAACTGTGCCAAGATTGGGCCTGACCACTCTGTAGTAAAACCTCTCTAACTTTGCTCTGCATCACTTTATCAGACTCAAACTTGGCAGAAGTAATGTTCACATATTTTCACATTCATTCATAGAGTTCTAAAGCTGCAGCTGCATCATTACAAAGAGATATTCACAATAAAAACTTGGATTTTTTAGGCGAAGATGAAATGTTCAAATGATTCTGAATTCTATCTTCATTTACTCTGTCCCAGTAACACATATACTGATAATTATACATCTTGACAAATCTGTTAAGTGTTACTTTTATTATGACACCAGAATAATTAAAATAGACCTTGTGGTTGTAGAGATACACTCTTTAAAAAAGGGGCTGAACAGGTTAAGGTGTATTTGGAGCTGAGTTGAAGCTGATAAGAGACAAAAAATTAAAATAATCATGACTTTACATTTTAAATATGTTTCAAAGTACTGACAGAAAAAGGTTTTGAATTGTGGATACAAATCTTTAATGCTGAATGAGTCTAAATACTTCATAAATGACCATAAAAGACCGAGACAGATGTCCTGTGTATAAAACCATCACAGCGATGGCGTGAAATGAAGTCTATGCACCTGATACCGATTTCAGGAGGCACCCATCTGCATGCAGTTATAGCAATAGTAAATGTTGATTTTTTAAAACACTGACAGCCAGTAGAAAATACTGAATAAAGCACAGTCCTGGTGTAAATGTACAAAGAGAAACACATGAGAGGGAATCTGATAAACAAACAGACGCCCCCACATGTCCACCATCAGCTGCATCTGAGTCCACACAGTCATTAATGTACACCCGCTCAAAGGCCAAAATGCTGACACAAATAAATCCAACAGGGAGAAAATATCCAGTGAGTATGTCCATGCATAAGAAAAACATTGTGAGATTTTATAAAAAAACCACCTGAAATGCTGGAGGGAGGCCCTGTAAGAGGATTTCACATAATCAGAAGGGAGATGTCGGCACGTTCGAGGTCTGGCTGTTAAATAAAAAGACTGCTTATGAGGATAAAATAAAGATAATTATACACATTAACTGCTTTAAGTTAACTATAAGTGGAGTCTTCAGTTCACTGGGAGCTGCTGATAGAAGAGTTTTTGCTCAGGTGTTGGATAATAATGAGCTTAAAAGTTGCGTTAACTTTAGAATTTCTGTGAATTTAGACAAACCAGCAGAGCTCTGACCATGAACGTTCTGGATGTCCATGCACATCAAAAATGTTCTGAAAACAAACTGAACAAATGATTAACAATGGTCAACGAATAGACAATTTTGTGTTACTTGTAAAGTCTACTCGCGCTCTTGTTCAACAAAAACCTTAAAAACAAATTTTTGTTTGCTAGTATTTGTAGTTAACTCGAAATATCTTACTTGTAGTAGGGGTGTCCTGATACAACTTTTTCACCTCTGATATGATACTGATATTGCAGCCTTGAGTTTTGGTCAATACAGACCAAACAGACTTTTATTCCTTATGTTGTAGTATGGACTGTAAGAAAAGTCTTGATCAGGTGAGATTACTCAAACAGAGAACAGTAGTCAGCAATAGTAGGTATGAGAAAAACTGACCCATTTGTTATTAACCAATGGATTAAACTTCAACATAAGAATATACTGCAATTAAATAAAGTAAATAAATAAATAAATTAGAAGACCCTGAAAAGTAACCTCAAGAAATCCAGTAAAAGCAAAAACATTAAAAAATTGCAAATTAACCACTGTGTTTAATTTAAACATAAGCATGTTCTACAACTGAATTAAATACATAAAAAATAAATTAGAATGGACTGCTTTTATCAGAGTGCTTATATTGAATATTTTAAAAGCAGGCTGATATAATCCGATATCAATATTGGATCAGGACATCCCTACTATTAGTACTTGTGGACCTAATGAACATGAAGTAGGAGGGATGATAACCAAATCCGGCACCCTGATTGGTTGGTTGTAATATTTTCAAAAGGCAATGGGAAGCCTGAATTTGCTTTTCCCTGCCCCTGATTAGCATATAAGGCTTCGTAAAGCACTCGGAGCACAGACCCCCACCAGCGCCAAAGTCCTCACCCATATTGTGGTTTTCGCCATAAATATTAGTCCTACCTTTATTTCATCTAAATATTTAGATTCCTTGAACATGAACACATCCCATTTGCAATTTGATTCATAATGATATCTATTTTAGTTCAGTAGTTATTCACAAAAATCACATTTTTCATCATGGCGTTTTTCTTCTGGATCTAGCTCCAAAGTTTTTGAAGATGCAACAAATCCGATTGATCACTCCAGATTCCACAGTATCTTTGCTTTATTTTGGTGTTTGTTGCAGGTCTATGCCTTTATTTGTTCCCTTGCTATGATGAAAATTCCAAGGATATCTACATTTTTCTTGTTCTGGATCAGAGAATCCAGAATTTTGCCGGGATCTAGATCAGTCTTTAATATCTTGTGGAACCTGTTTGAAACTTGTCCTGTATTTTTTTCCAAATGCCCTGAATATTTTTTGTGGAATAACATGCACAAATGCAGAAAATGGTCCTATCTCGCAACGTTAAAGAATCCTTTAAAAAATACCAGGATCCAGACAGTGATCTGGATGATTAGCCATTAGCCGCTATGGCTAACAGCTTACAAGGGTAAGTAACAGTTTATGGCCATTAGCCGTAGCGGCTAACTATTGTTAGCGTCTTACTGTTGTTAGCGGCTAACTATTAGCCACTACGGCTAACAGCCTTTAACTGTTGTTTGCTGTTGTTAGCCATTAGCCGAAGTGGATAACGGCTGTTAGCCGATAGCTTAACTATCAGAAGACTATCGTTTCACATTAAATTCTACCACACAGATGTATCATTTAACACTTACATGTGACGAAGTAAACTTAGGAGGAGAGCATGCTGGCCAGGTATAACTGAGTAACCATGATGACCACAGGCTAACCAACATAAGCTGTCATTATTTGTACAATAGGAAGTGACTTCACTTCCTGTTAAGTCACTTCCTTTTGACTTCACGCCAGCAGCTCCCGCTGCTCCCGCCTCTCTTCCCTGATTGGGCCGTTAAGCATTTAGCCGAGTGAAACTGTTGGACAATGGAGGCTGGCAAGACGGAGATGCATGATTTCAGAATCTTGCTCTGCAAGGCTACTGTATGAGACTCTCGATTAGAAAAGATTGAACATCCCTGCTCTGAAACATGTTTATGATCAGAAAACTGAATCAGTCTCATTTTCTCACAGCCAAACCTCGAACAGTGTGCAGGTAAAAAGTTCAGACTGAAAACGTGACGCCCTCCTCACACTGGTCTTAAAAACACATAAATACTCAAATATAATAACATTGCTACTGTATCTATCAATGTTTATATGCCTGACATGTAAGATATTAAAAAGTATTTCATCAAAGAGTGCAAACAAATGTCGACATCATGCAAAGTGGAAACGGCGAGCGGCGCTCGTTGGGCAGGTCAAAGCTGACGTCAGAGTTTTTGGTTGGGGACACATCCTGAGCTGGAGGGTCAGTTTGGTCCACTTCCACAGACGGCTCCTCGTACATTCAACTGGGTGATAGAGAAGACATCCGTTAGTCTGTAAGGTCTCCGTAGGGTGAACACCTGATGAGGTTGTCCGCTGAGACAAAGTTTAAGTTCCCTGTGTGGTCCTCGTCAGATATTGGTGGTCCTCAGTCCATGTTCTGTCTTTCTGTACACTCGCTCTCGTTTAGCATCACAACAGCTTAAAGGGAATGACGAGAGCAGGCTGAATTATCAAGCACTGATTTCTACCTGAACAGGTGCTTAAATAAAGTAAACTCCGGCATCCATGTTTATCTTACAGTCTTGAAGATGCTAACAAAAAAAGTCCAGGTTTGAAAGGATACTCCAGATTTTTTCGTTTTCTTGTCTTTCCTCACTCCTGAGTCCATGACAAGCAGATAGACTCCATTCTTTAGACTGTGTGTGCAGAAATAAGCTTTAGCTTAGCTCAAATCACTGGGAGTCAATGGGTAGCATTAGCCTGCCTCTGCCGACAGTCATTAGATAAACTCTTCAGCAACTCTAAACAGTTCTGTGTGCTTGATGTGATTCGTTCTTTATTGTGTTATGTGACGTTATCTTCTACTATCATCATAGTAGAGAGGCTTTGTTATGTTGACCTACTTCATGAACTAGACATGTGATGCTAGTGAACGAGTCAAGTCTTTTTAACAGCTCTTTTGAGAGAACAATAGGTAAATTTGTAGGCAGTTTGCTTGTAAGAATGGCCAATCGGTTCTCATCATTCACTTAAAAGAGCTGTTAAAGAGACTGGACTCTTTGACGAACGCCACATCTTTAACACAAACCACTGTGGAAGCAGTGATAATTTTGTTGACCAATTATTTTCATCATAGTTTTCGTCAACAACATTTTTTCCCATTATAAAAACTGGACTGTAACTAATAAAAACAAGTGCACATTTGTTTCTGTTCATTTAGACATTCGGACTTTACTAACATTCAATAAAGGGTTATTAGTCAACATTTTATCCAAGTGTAAAATAGAAATCCAAGGACACAAAAAATGCCTTTCACTTTACACTTCATGTTTTAGTTGACTACATTTACAGCAGATTTCATCGACTAAAATGTGAAATTTTATCAACTAAAAACTAGACTAAAATTAAAACAATTAGAGACTAAACTATGACTAAAACTAAAAGATGTTTTAGGCAAAAGACTAAAACTAAACTAAAAAGTGCTGTCAGATTAGCACCGCGCGTAAGTAGGTCAACAGAACTGGAGGATAGAAGACGATGTAAGTAAGTCACAACAAGCCAAACAGGACTGTTGAGTTTTAGTAGAATGTATCTGATGACTTTAGGCAGAGGCAGGCTAACACTACCCATTGATTCCCAGTGTTTCAGCTGAGCTAGTTAGCGATAGGCGAGCTCAGGAGTGAAGCCAGACTCAAAAACAAAACTAGTTGGTGTATTCCTTCAAAAACTAATGTAGATGTCAGGTTACAAGCCAATTCTGGTAAGGTCTGGCAGAAGGTTTCGGGACCCATTGGCCCTGATCCCATGTCCCATGTGGCCACGTCTGGATCACCTCATGACCTCCAGACAGAAAGAGGCGCATGTTTGAGCCTTCTGTGTTTGTTCTGTTACATTAATAAGTGATCTATCAGAGCACGATGCATCCACAGCAGTAATGGGCAGAAATGATCAAACTAAAAGCTAAAGGTATTGGAGGCTAGCAGGGCTGCCCACAGAAACAGAGCCCCAGGGGTGATTTAATCATTTCAAACTAGCGAGCTGGATCTCTATCATAAACGAAATTTTGCATCTTGGGTGTGGAAAAGTTTGCTGCAGGTCTCACCATAGTCGTATCTGGAAGTCAACTTCAATAAGTCTGTCAGATTTGTTGGTTTTAAAAAATAAAGGCTCACAAAATCTTGATGAGAGGGGGCTAACATGTTGAAACAGGCAGCAATCAAAACAAAAAAAGAGTTTTTAATAGTTATTGGAGAGTAATCGGGATAAAACAATAATAAAAAATGTCTTGAATATGTCATTTCTAGGGATGCATGAAGTTTTGGCCCTTTATATTCAACATAGTTGCTGAAATATTGGCAGAATATACAAAAGCAGATTTATTGTTTACCTCATCGTCTCTGGCAGTCCGAAATGTCAGAAGTGTTTTTAGTTAAAGCTTCTCGTTCCATTGTTACTGTCCTCAAATCTGTTGCACTTCCACTGTCAATTTGCTAAATTCTTTTCCAAGTTTATTTTTTTGAAATTTATTACCTTAATCTTTCTTGAATTTTGATTTGTTATGACGTGCGCTGCTGACCTCTTGGCCAGGCCTTTTGAATGACATGCTGATTTCAATGGGACTTATCTGGTTAAATAATAAAAACATAAAAATAAACAAATTAAATTATGTAGTCCGACCTCGGCATTTAGTGTTGTATAAGATATCAAAACAGAAAGAGGGTATAAACATATATTATGCTAAGAGTTGTAATTCATTTCCTAAATGATCATTTTTGTTCTTTTAATACAAACCTATGATGGATGCTTGATTATATACCTACCCTATCGACTGATAATTATTTATTAAAAGACAGAGATGCATCAGTAACTCTTTGGAAGTTTTCAACAACATAAAAACCTCATTTGAAGCGATGTACCAATTTTTTTGTTTTGACGTCTTGCCTCAAGTCCATGATAAGCAGATAGACTCCATTTTTTCAACTGCGTTCAGTAACAAGGAAAAGATGGACAGAGCTCGCCCACCGCTAATTAGCTTAGCTCAAACACTGGGAGTCAATGGGTAGTGTTAGCCTGCCTCTGCCTGCAGTCATCAGATACACTCTTCTGTAACTATAACTGGTCCTGCGTGCTAGTTGTGACTTTTTGTTTACCTTGTTAGGTTACGTTATCTATTTTTGAGTAAGATTAGCACTTTCTGTAACTTTCTAAAGACACGCGTACCAAACGAAACCCGAAAGAAATTATCCTCGTTGTCTTTTACCAAATCGGCCATAATCCTAAGTATCAATCTTCTTCTTCTCAGAGTAATGAGCCTAATTGGTTCTTGTGATTGCACTGTGTAATCACATAATCCCAATGTCACTTTTTTTTGTAGTGTGTTTATCTACGTCCGTAATCTGTTTTACTTCCTGTTTTCTGCTGCCGTCTTGGCCAGGTCACTCTTAAAAAAGAGATTTTAAATCTCAACGAGTGTTTAACCTGGTTAAATAAAGGATGTTGATTGATTGATTCATACTCATAAACAGAGTTTTTGTTTTGTTGACCTACTTACAAACATGTCCACGGTGGTTTGTGCATGCGTCTTGCAGTTTAGTTTTGCATGCATTTCTTTAGAAAATTACATAAGGTGCTCACGTAAGTCTAAAAAAGACAATGTAACATGATAGGGGTGGGAGAAAACATTGATTCACATGAGTATCGGGATTTTTTTGACAATTTTTAAATCAATTTTTTCCAAATTTAAATGTTTCATTTTAGTCTGTGTTAGTAAGCCACTTTGAAATGCAGTCCAGTCTTTTGAAGAGAGAGTATAAACAGTTGGTTAAAATATATTGCTGAATAAATCTTGAAAATGGACTCACATGTGATGTGTATTTTTCCTGATATAGTCTGTAGGCATCATCATTGTTCATCTTTTTCGCTGGCGTCAAAAAAGCTATATAAAGATTGGAAAAATCAGCAATATCGTAGAATTGCAATTTAAATCGAATCGGCACCTTAAAAAATCGTAAAAATCGAATTGGGAGAAAAGCGTATCGTCCCAGCCCTAGTGAATATTGAAAATGGTAATGAATCAGGAGAAAAATTCACTTTTCCCAGGAAAACTGACCAATAGCTGGTAAGTTTTTTTTGTAATATTTCACACATTTGGGTAAAACCACTGTTTGAGTAAATGTATTTTATTGCATTAAAAAAATGATGTGTGATTTTTATGTGTGAAAAAAGATATGTTTTTCTTTTTTCGCTGTTGTTAAAAAAGCGAAATGAAGATTTCAAAAATTGGCGATATCGTAGAGTCGCAATTTAAATTGAATCGGCACCAAAAAAATTGAATCAGGAGAAAAGCAGCCCTATAACATAATGTGGTTTAAAAAAAAAAAAACAAGTCATAACAAGCACACAGGACTGTTTAGATTTACTTAAGAGTTTATCTCATGACTGTAGGCAGAGGCAGGCTAAGCTAACTAGCGGTAGCCGAGCTTTGCCCGTCACATATAGTCAAAGAATGGAGTCTATCTGCTTGTCATGAACTCAGGAGTGAGACAAGACACAATAAGATAAAAAATATTGGCGTAACCCTTTAAAGTCAGGAAAATGCCTGAGAGTTCTTCCTGTTTAGACACAAAAGAGGGAGAAGACCAGTTTAAGATTCACCCTCCTGAGTCTGTAATCCCGTCTTCGTCCTCTGATCTGGAGGCATGTGTAGGTGCATTTAGCTAAAAAACATGTTAGATAATAGAATTTCCACACGTAGAAAGGCATCCAAGAGTTTGGTGAGTGTGGAGCTTTAATCCAAACGAAGGGCTGAGGGAGTGGGAGCTGCTTTAAAGGGAGGACGAGCTCTGGCTGTAGTGTCTCAGCAGCAGTTGGTCATACTCAGCCTCGGAGGCCTGCGACAGTGAGTGGGTTGAGCTGCCGTCGGAGCTCAAAGATGAGTCTCTAAACGGGGACGGGGGCGTCAGAGCCACCAGCTCCTCCATATCCTTCGCCCTCCTGCCGCTCAGGTGGTCGTAAATCTTCCCCGCCGGCCTGTTCTCGCAGTAATTGGAGACGGCGGTGACCTCGGCGTAGGTGGTGACGGTGGAGGGAGCCTGCCTGCCTCTGGATGCGAGGTACTGTGGCGGGCAGTTGGCGGCGTCCGTCGGGGAGGGCAGAGCGGCGGTGGAGGCGGCGCTGACAGGGACCCCGCCCGGCAGCATCATGGTGTTCAGCTCGCTGATGTTGGCGGTGAAACGGTTGACCACGCAGCTGATCTGGTCCATGATGGTGGCACCCTGAGGTTGGCCGCCGATCATTCCTATGGGGCCGATGTCGCCCACTCCGATGACGCTGATGTCCCCGCCGTCCACCATCATCCCGTCCGCCTGGTCGCCGTCCTCGGATCTTCTCGCCCCCGCAGGGTGATCAGGCGCGTAGGTTGGTAACGCCTCCTCCGGGTCCTCGCCAGCCAGCAAAGATGGCTGCGATGGCTGCTGCCCCTCGTACTGATCGTTGGCGCCTGGTTCTCCAGGAGCATCTCCGCCTTTGGAGAAGGGCTTGATGATGGCCGTCTGGTTCACCTCCACGGACTCCTTCTTCTTCACGTGGAAGGACATCCTCTTCCAAAGGTTTGGCCGGTAGCTGCGCTCGTTCTGCGTCCACTGCACTGATTTACCGTTGGAGCTGCAAGACAGAACAAAACCAAGATTTACACGTTTATACTAGGGGTGTAAAGATCCATCGATGTGGATCGATACATTGATTGGTTAAGCAATGATCCAATCACATTGATGGAAACTCAAAACATCGATCAACATCGTCATCTTTAATCTACACAAGGGATGTAACGGTTACCAGTGAAATGGTAACCCACGGTAAAATTTCAACCGGTTATCATTACTGTGTCCTATTAGAATTACAGTTATTCCGTGTTTGATCACCAGACTGTGTCAGTAACTCACGGTGATGCTGCTCTTTGACTGGAAAAGCCTGAACTATGTGTGTCTTTTTCTCGATTAAACAGCCTCACGGGAGGTGCGCATGTGCAGTTTGCATTGTTTGGCGTCCGAGAGCGAAAGTTAGAAACACTACAGTGGGGATTTTTCCTCTCAAAACGGACTCTGAAGTCTGTTTGTACTTTGAATTTTACAAGGATGTTGAGGGGAAACTGATAGAAGACAGTCTTTCTGTTTAAACATGAAGCTGCAGCGAAAGAAAAAGACGTGCGTGGTTAAAACTGCCGTAACTCCTCGAGTAAACGAACTGACTGAGCCGTAGAGAGAGATAAGATTTAGTGAGCGATACCTGAGTGAATAACAGGTGGTTATCAGTATTTTCTGTCTAAATCATGTATAAATCTTATAGTTAACAGCATTACGATCATTCTGGAGTGTGTTCTTGCTGTTCTTTTGCTGCGTATTAGCAATATTTTGAAATAGATCATCCTTTTACATCATAGTTCGTGTTTTATGGATTTAATCAATCGTCGTTTGGAAATATTAAAAGAGATGAGGAGGAGATCTGCCATGGAAAGGGGAGACCAGAGGAGAGTCATGAAGGGGGCTAACTGCTTCAGGGACTACCATAAGTAAAAAAAACAAAATAAATAAATAAAAAGGCCTGGACATGGTTTAATATAACGAGCTGTAACATGGACACTAATGCTGCAGGTGAACTAACATGTGTGAGTGTTTGTAAAATAGGTTAAGATTATTTATGGCTGTCTCAAAACTTTGAACATGTTCATTTAGAATTGTTTATAAAGAGAATCCTGTTTAAAGTTCAAATCTGTTTTTTCTTTTTTTGTAATTACACACAGTTTAAGCATTTATTACATAATAAAGACAATTACTTGCTAGACTTGTTTACTTTTATTTCTCATGAAAGAAGGATAAAAAAAAGTTACTCAAAGGACATTTCTTGACACATTTATTGACAAAAAAGACAAAATAGAACTGTTATGATTAAATATGATTAATTAAAGGGGTTAAATGATTTCAAGACTGTGTTAAAAATACTTTTTGAACATTTTGAGCATATTGCAACAATACCACGATAATAATGATAACCGTAATAACTTTGGTCGCAATAACCATGATACAAAATGATCATATCTTTACATCCCTAGATCATACAGATGGTTATAATTCTCTATAAACTATCATACCCGAGGGTCAGCACAGCGTTTCACATTTCAGTAATAAAACTATCAAATTTACTGTTTTCCCCTTAATAAAGCTGCAGAGCATCAACATGAAACTTAAATAAAATCCTAACTGTGACGGTTTGGTTACAAAAAAATGATTAGTTTAGAGTTATTGTATCATTTGATGCACTGTTTATTTATTGATCTTTTTCCTTTTTTTGTATCTCTAAGTTTATAATGTATTATATATATTTTTAAATTATTTTTTTAATTAAAAAGTCTCAAAAAGAGGCTGAATCAACCCTCCAACGAGATCCCACCACTCCAGTTTTGATGTGACATAAACATCAAAGAGTAGAACCATATTACAGACTAAATATTGGAGGCAAAACAAGTAAAAAAACAAAATAATCACATTGTTGAATACATTAAAACCTGCTGTAAAGGGCACACTCCTGTATTTTTTAACATGTGGCTTCACTCTGTGCATCAGTGTCGCCACTTTATCATAACAGAAGGCTAAACATGCTCTGATATGACTGCAGGTACATTTTCACACATCATAAATGTGTAAAATAGACTTATTCATTGTGTACATCAACACCACAGCTCCCTTCATTTTAGGACTGCACAGCATCACAGCTTTACTCTCTCATTAAGATGATCTTGATCCTGCTTTTTAAGAAAACAAGGTTAGACTGTTTAGTAAATAAATCTTCCTGGAGAAGCTCCCACATGCTCGGCTCTGCTGCTCATCCCACTAATGCATGTTCCTCACATTATAAAGAGAAATAAATGGGCTTTCCAGCAGCGTAAGGCTTCATGATGGAGAACCTGTTTGCTAACTTCCTGTGCTTACTCGATCTGCACATATCTGTCCATCCACAGCCTTGCTCCTGTTTATTTTCCTGATCCATTTCTGCTCGTCAGTGTTCCTGCCACCCCCCCATCCATCCTCTGTGATTTCACGTCTCCCTACATTTTCTTTTATCTTTCCTAGAAGGAGAAATCCTTAAAGGCAGCGGGGCCTCCACTGGGAGTACTTAACCCAAATGAGAGAGGCTTTTTCCAGCCCGTGGAGCGGTTTTTCTCAGCCTGCTGCGGTGGAGTTGGCTCATTTACGGTTTAAGGAGGAGCAGGGACAGATCTTGGCAGCTTCTCAGCTGAGATGTTTGGTGTTGGAAAACAAAAACAACCTAATTATGAAGGAGTAAGGAGATTAAACTGGATTGCCTATTCACAGGAAAAGAAGGTAGTTTCATTTAATTGGACCAATTGCCCTCAGATTTCACCCGCCTGCCAGTTAAGTCTCTCTTTTATCCAGATCAGGCTGGACTCTGTCCTTCTGTCCTCAAGGAAACTTCACAGGAGGGACGAGCGATGCAGTGGGGCTTGATTTAAGTCAATTAAAGGGACTGTGAGGAGAATCTATTACCCGCGACATAAAGACTCTGCTACCCATGAGCACGCACGGCGACTGTCGTAATGCTGCGTTCCTGTAACCTCGGAACTGGGAGTGACATCATCTCAGACTTATCGGTGTTCCAGTTGAAGTCTGAAAAAAACATGCCGATCTACCAGGCTATTGTTAGCTGTTGTTAGCACGCCCTGCGTTGTTGTATGAAGAATGTGATTATCACTATGGCAGCATTTTTGTAAATATAAGTCTAACAATACTATGTATACAGCTGATCTAGAGCGACACACCCCAGTCAGAAGTGCAAATAAATGGATTATTACAGGAGCTAAATAACTGTTCACACTGGGGGCATCCATCTTCCATTGTCAACTCGGGGGTGGTGAGGTTTCACCGAGTTCCCAGTAGGAAATTCCGACTTCGGGGGACGTTCCAGTTGTAGTTTCCTACTCAGAACTCAGAAATTCCTACTTCTGACTACAACTGGAACGCACCACAAGCCAAAGCGTGTGTTTGTTGTGATGCTAATGAATGCAGCTCGGACCTTCCTCAGAACTCTGCATTGCTTTACAACTTCTTTTTTCAACAACTTACAGGATGCAAAGTGACGAGGTAATGTATCTCTTTCTAGTTACGTAGCGGTAGTTTTTGATGTGTGACAACAAGCAATTTTTGGAAAACTTAGTATGGTAGTTTTGTAGCCGGCTACATATCTCTACTTACAGCCTGGTGCTCTAAGACGTGTCTGAATAATATAAATTTGCTCTAGTTTTAATTGTCTTGTTCCTGAAGTTGAGTATCCAGGCCAGTCCAGCCCTGTCTGACCACGAACGCAAAGCTAAGGAATAGCATTTATAGCTAACCTATTTTGATGCTATAAAACTCATCTTAAAGTGTGTATTTCCATCAGGCATATATCTAAAAGTGAGACTTTTTGTAATTATTTAGAAACTCCTCACAGTCTCTTTAATCAGACAGTCTTTATTGGTATGACACCATGTAATAACAAGTGTTATAACAACACACGTTACAACAGAGCAGGCTGAAGCCATAGCCTTCATTTTATGGATACACACATTAGCATATGTGCACAGATGTAATAAATATGTTTGTATGTGCAGAAACATCTATACTATCCAGGCAGAGAAAAAAGGATTAAAAACACATTTGTCTCTGCTGATATAGACGTCATCAATCAATCTTTATTTATATAGCACCATATCTGTTGAATATAAATACATTTATTAAAGTAAGGCCCTTAGGAAGCAGCATCTCATTTTCAGATTTACCTCATGTCTATGTGGTTGTAAAGATAGTTATGTTTGTTTTTTGTTTAGCTTTTTTGTTTCTCTACTTTTTGATAAGCAGTAGTTGTTAAATACCTGACGGACAAACCATCTAATATTTCTTGTTTCGTTATTTTGAGAAAGGGGCTGTAATCATAAGATTTTCTATGTCCTGCTCTTTTCGATCATAGAACGAAACATGTGGCAGAACTTGGATTGTAGAGCGTGTGAACTTTTGATAGAGAGATCAGTCTAGTTTTAACATTAATATCTATAATGAATATAATCTGGAGAGGAATGATGTTGATTAATGTAACAGCATCTAACTGAACTGTCATTACATGGGATTAACTGGTCTGAAGTCTGACTTCATATAAAATTATGTCATTTATGTTAGGGATGTCACGGTCTGATATTGGTATCAGATTATATCAGCCTGCATCTAAAATACTCGTGATAAGCACTCTGATACAAGCAGTCCATTCTAATTTATTTTTTATTATTTAATTCAGTTATAGAATATGCTTATGTTTAAATTAAACACAGTGGTTATTTTGCAATTTAAAAATATATGTTTTTGTTTTTACTGGATTTATTGAGGTTACTTTTCAGGGTCTTCTAACTCATGTATTTTATTTAATTGTACTACATTCTTATTTTTAAGGTTAAAATGTATTGAACCCAGTTTTCCTCATCCCTGCTATTGCTGACTACTGTTCTCTGTTTGAGTAATCTCACCTGATCAAGACTTTTCTTACAGTCCATACAGAATAAGGAATGAAAGTCTGTTTGATTCCTGCTGATATCAGATCAGATCGATATAGATATTGACCAATACTCAAAGCTGCAATATCAGTATCATATCGGAGGTGAAAAAGTTGTATCGGGACCAGTGTTGGGAGTAACGCAGTTATGTTTTCCCAGTAACAGGTAATCTAATTAATTACTTTTTCATGTGTTACAACGCCGTTACATTACTGACAGTGAAATGTGGCGCGTTACTTTGCACCGATGTCTTTCAGCTGATATCCGACCTGCCTCACTCAGACAGACTCAGACAGGAGCTGCATCGCTAACAGACAGACGAGAAAGCTGATGCCTGAGTTGCCAGGTCTGCTTATTATAAGCAACTTATGGCTGCTATATTGGGAGTTGTGGTTTGCACTTTTTTGGGCTTGTACTAATAGTGCAGTTGTTCATTTGGACTTGTTGTGCCCCCAAACCATCAATATAAACCCAATGTAGAGGTTAGTAAAATTATTTTATCCCACCCTAAACTAATTTAAATTACAGTAAAAGGTGTTTCCACCTAAAATAAATCCTTATAGCCAGAATTAAATTGATTTCTAATGTGACTACAACTGTTTACACCATAATAAAGCTGTAGAAGATTAAGATAAAACTTGGATAAAAACCTGACATGTCTTTTTAGTTACAAAAATCAAAGTTAGACAGACTGTTTAGCAATAACAGAGTTATAAATAACAGCAGCCCCTCCCTTCACTTCTGTATAAAGAAAAGGATGTTCCACCTCCAAACTAAAGGATGTTTAAGAAGTAAATTGAGAGACAAAAAAGAAGAAATATGAATTTGAAATTGAAATGTAACATGGATAAAAATAAAAACACACTTCATGAAGGTTTCTCTTTAAAATGCTTATTTCAATCACAAAATCTGGCAACACAGCTAGCTGCAGCAGCGGTGAGTCTGGAGCGTCTGTGGAGTTAAAACTGGAGTTTTCAGGATGGAAGTAAAAGAAGTAAAAGTCAAGAACACACATGTGAAGTGTCCATTATGTCCTAAAGCAAAGTGTTTGTCTGTTGTTAGTAAATCTAAAATCTAGAGACCAAAAACAGCGAGAACTCTGCTGATGATGTCAGAGCTGCTGCAGCAGGTAACAACAAGGAAGGACACAGAGACGGAGACACACAGTTCAACACATCAGTTACTTTACCTGGTAACTAATTACATTTATGAAGGTGTAATTCTGTTAGTAATTCAGTTACTTTTTGGGAAAGTAACTATCAACTATGACTAATTACTTTTTTAAAGTAACATGCCCAACACTGATCGGCCTACCCCTACTTTCTGTTGATGGTTGAGCAGGTCATCCACGCTGATATATGTGCGCTGTACTTCTTTATTGAAAATAAAAACCTTATTTCCAAGGTTTAAAAATCGGCGTTACATAATCTGTTACGCACCAACTGGGCAGATAATGAGGCATTAATCTATTTTAAGTGAAGAGCCCACTCCTCCGTGTACCTGATATCCTCCTGTGCTGACCCGCGGCGTCTAAAGAGGTTGGCCATGCTGCTGGACGGCTTGCCAGTCTTGGCGGCCTTCTTGGCGTCGCCTACGTGCATGCGCACCACTGTGGATGTTGTGAAAGCACTGCGGACGTTCTTCTCCGGTTTGGCGAGCATGATGTACACCTGGCCAGGAGAACGGTGGAGGAAAAGGAACAAACAGGAAAAAGCTGAAGGTGTGAGATATGGTACCAGAAGAGATGGGACGGCCCGTTTTCTGACTGTCTCACCTTTGGGACGAACATGCAGCAGAGAGCCACGGTGGCGCTGAGGCTGACGCTGAAGCACATGGTGATGATCTTGTAGTTGGAGCCGAAGTAAATGGGGACAAAGGCCAGCCAGATGATGCAGGTGGTGTACATGGTGAAGGCGATGTACTTGGCCTCGTTAAAGTTCGCCGGTACATTACGAGTCTGCAGGAGAGCGGATGTGAAACATTTCAGAGCATCAAGCTAAAATGAAAATTGAGCCATTTGGGTATAAACTGCATCAGAGGGCTATGCAATTAGAAATTTAGTCGGGCCATATATTCAGACTTAGAACATGAGCTAGGCCAGACATTTTTGGCAGACTGTGAGCAAAGTTAGACGTTTAAAAGACACAAATAGATAACAAAAACACTAGATGTTTATTAATTTACTGAAACATCCAAAAGGGCATAAACTCAATAACAAGCAGTACTTATAGGTGCTATGAGGAGAATCTATTTCCGGCGACATAAAGACTCTATTACCCATCAGCATGTGCGGCGACTGTCGTAAAGACGTGACCCAAGCCAAAGCGTGTGTTTGTTGTGATGCTAATGAATTCAGCTCGGACCTTCCTCAGAACTCTGCATTGCTTTACAACTTCTTTTTTCAACAACTTACAGGATGCAAAGCCACGAGGTAATGTATCTCTTTCTAGTTACGTAGCGGTAGTTTTTGATGTGTGACAACAAGCAATTTTTGGAAAACTTAGTATTGTAGTTTTGTAGCCGGCTATATATGGCTACTTACAGCCCGGTGCTCTAAGACGTGTCTGAATAATATAAATTTGCTCTAGTTTTAATTGTCTTGTTCCTAAAGTTGAGTATCCAGGCCAGTCCAGCCCTGTCTGACCTGACCGTGAAGCTAAGTAATAGCATTTATAGATAACCTATTTTGATGCTATAAAACTCATCTTAAAGTGTGTATTTCCATCAGGCATATATCTAAAGTGAGACTTTTTTGTAATTACTTAGAAACTCCTCATAGCATCTTTAAACTAATCTTCTGCTGACATACTGTTTCTTTAAATTTTACATTTCAAACAGGTAACTTCACGTTTTGACAGGTAAATACAAGCACACATAAAGGTGCGTATGAACAAAAAGTGCAGATTAAAAAATCCATCTTTTGGTCACATTTGAAAGTGCATTAAAAGTAACTTGATTAATAGAAATCTTTCAGAACTTGTTGCATTTAATGTCAGTGTTAATGTTGGATTTTCTGGAAGACCTTGCCAGTGTTTGGAAAAGTTTTTCCTGTTTTTCTCGCCGGACCAAAGTCCCTATCACATTGATTTTGAGCCACTCAAGGGTTGCTTTGGGCTGCATTTGGCCCACAGGCCGCTGTTGAATAAGGCTGTTGTAGAGTGTTCAGGGGACAGTGGGGTAAGATGAGCCATTTTTACTTTTGTTGTCATTGAAGGACGGAAAAATGCAACAGAGTTGAAATGAAAACATAAACTCGTATTTAAGAATGTTTGCTATCAACTGAAATTGTAAGGACGTATCAGTGACAAAGAGCCTGCAAATTGTGGCCTTTCAAACTAAAAGCACTTCTGTGGCTCCAGGTTAGGGGGAAGTTAAGCCGAGGCTGTGGGTAAGTTGGCCATGTGACTTCATAACTTTAAATCTGAGAATTATTAAAAGAAAATGTCAAGAGGTGTCAAAAGAGTCATTTCAAAAGAGATTGTTCACTGCACAAATAGTTGCATTTATTTTCTTAAACCTAGCCTAAACAACCTAGAAAAAAATCTGTAATTTCAAAATTTTAATGCCATAAATGCAAACATTTTGCAACTTTTTGGGAAAATTATTATTATTAAAGCTGATCAGTCGGTATCACAGACATCAGCTTTATGTCCGAACACTCCTGAGTATTTTAACTCCTGTCCTGTTACCTTAAAGGCGTAGAAGGTGCAGCTGAGGATGAGCAGACCGTTATATCCCAGCGGCGCCACCACCCCCAGAGTGGTCAGGTTACAGATCAGGTGCACCTCCCGGATACTCGGGTAGTCATGGATCACCTTAGAGAGGGGAGTAATAGAGTAAGTAAAGCACACGAGCGTCCCCCACACTGAGAAAACACACAGGCACAAACCTGCGGTGGCTCTATGATGAGAAGTGCCACAATAATCCCGAGCTGCAGCAGTATGAGTAGGAAGGCGATGACCAATTGTGCGCAGGCGGACATGAAGCGCGGCTTCTTGGTGCAGATCTTCTTCTTGCTGCCTGCCAGGATCCGTGCTATTCGGTTGGTCTGGAATCGAAAAATAGATCAAATGGTTATGCAGGCTTCACTTGCATCGACTGTGGATAATACAGCTCGCACTGATTCATAACAATAATCCTTTTTTTATTTTTATTTTTGCTTCCCAGATCTCCAGCAGCAACCTCAGCCCACACTAGAATATCTCCCTGACAACTGGCCGTCATCCAGACTTCTCCTCAGAGAGCCTGAGATCTCCAAACATCGATCTGTGGCTGTGGAGAAGATGTCTGATCGAGTGTTTGCACAAAACCAGCTCTGACATGGCAGCCGTGGAGTCTTGAATGTAAATATCTGACACTCTCTTATTAAAAAGTGCCTCATAAACAATATCTACTTCATACTGCAGGAGTGTGAAAACAGCAGGGTGAGCTCCTCAGCTGATGCTTCTACTGGTAAATTTGTATTTTTAGGTTGGAGACATTTGATCTACAGAGTAAATCTCCATCCTGACTCATATTATTACTCTTTAGGTGGACAAATGAATGGGAAAAATGGACAAAAAATATATATTTCAGTTTATTTTAGCTCAATGGGGATGTTGTTTATCTACCCTGGTATTTTTTTTACAGATTATCAGTTTTAAAAAACACACATTTTGTGAAATGTAAAAAAAAATATATGTACCTATAAAAAAAGAAAATAAATGACGTTTGTAATCCTACCACAGTGGACAAACGTATCAATACTGTGTAAACTGGTGAGTTTCAGTTGACCCCTCCCCAGGTTGGTAACCATGGAAACACGAACGAGTAAAACTTCAATCTAAATGTAAACCAGACTGAGGTCTCATCAAATGTCTTGTGTTAAAATTCTTCCTCTTTATTTTAATAATCTGCAGATTTCTTCTCTTATCGGAGAGTATTCACCAACGTAACAGCTGCTCTGATCATTTATGGAGGGTGATGACACCTTCATTGTCTTGGCTATTACTAATTCTCAGGATGTGGGTTTGGACCAGAAGCCCATCCAACACATGCAGCCACTTTAAAATACTGATTCTTGATTCCTGACAGGAAAATAAAAATTATAAGAGGGAGAACATTCTGAAGGACTGAATCTAAGATTTTACTCTAAGCTTTTGTTGGCCATGGCACCAGGAACAAGTGACTACTTTTGTATCTGGATGGAGATTCAGACTTTTCTTCAATTATTTATTTTTTGATCAAGATAGATCAGGGATAAAAACTGTATGAAACATATAAATATATTTTTAAAAAATACGATTTTTCTAATCCCTAATTCCTAATCCCAAATATTTGTCTTTGCACCTCATTTATGAAAATATTGCATATTTTGTATATATATATATATATATATATATATATATATATATATATAAATATATATAACATTTTAATACACTTATGAGATCAACTGTTTGGACCTCAAGGTAAGAGGTGTAAGGTTTCTGCATAAACTCTAATCTCTCCAAAAAAATAAAGCAAAAAAACAATTTCATTATCAGTTATTGACCTTGTCAAGGCTTTAACAGCCTAATCCCAAATATTTGTCTTTGCACCTCATTTATGAAAATATTGCATATTTTGTGTTTTTCTTGATATAAACAGGCAATTAAATCCATAAAGCACGAACTTTGACGAAAAAAGACGATCTATTTCAAAATACGGCGAATACACGGCAAAACAAAGGCAGGAACACACTCCAGAATGACACCAATTCTGTTATTTATAAGATGTATACATTTTTGGATAGAATTACTGATAAGCTACCTGTTATTCTCTCAGGTATGGCTCACTGAATCCTCCCTCTCTCTCTCTCTCTCTCTTCCTCCCTACGGATCCGTCAGTTCGTTTACTCGAAGAGTTCCTGCCATTGAAATCTCGCACGTCATTTTCTTTCGCTGCAGCTTCGTGTTTAGACAGGGAGACTGTCTTCTATCAGTTTCTCCTCAGGATCCTTGTAAAAATCCAAAATTCAACCAGACTTCAGAGTTTGTTTCGAGGAAACTCCGCTGTGGCTCGAACTTCGCTCTCAGACTCAGAGGCCAAACAATGCAAACTGCGCATGCGCGCACCGGTTTAGGCTGTTTAATCGAGGACAGATACATAGTTCAGGCTCTCCCAGGCAAACAGCATCATTACCGTGCGTTATTGACACAGGCTGGTGATCAAACACGGTAAAACGGTAATTTTAAAAAGACACGGTAATGATTACCATGGGAAATTTTACCACGGTTTATCATTTTACCGCTAACCGTTACATCCCTAGTCTGAAGTTGTTAAAAAAAGATCTTATACCGTAACAGTAAAAAAAAATGTGATTAGTTAACTTTTTGTGAGAGGGATCATTTTTGAACACAAGGGTAACAAGTGTAACTTAATTTTTTTAGGGGCCTTACATCATGGGTTACACCATTATATCAATGTGTGCATGTTTTTGTACCATGTCTTTGATGAGATTTAACAAACAGCTGCACTTCATGTCAACATTTACCAACAAATAATCATTATAACAATTAAATAAATTATTAAAGATTGTGTAAATTTGTTAAAATTCAGTCGCTCACATTTCACGTGTTAATATAAGCTTTATATATTTTTAAAAACTTGCTGCTGTACATATAAATGTAAATAGACTCAGTTTAAATTCATTATTAGTCTTTTGTATGGCTGTAATAATAACTTATGGATCCATAGCATCATCAGGCTTAAACAGGAAAGGAAAACAAACATTAACCTTTAACAAAGTGCCGTGTGTAAGGCTGTGTATGTAAATAAAATAAAATACCTTAGTGACCAGGGCGGAGTAGCTCATGGCCGGAGAGAGGCCGATTCCCAGCCTCTGGAGGTAGCAGTGGATGATGTGCGGCTTGGCGATAAGGCTGAAGGTGCAAAGGTAACTCAGACAAATTCCTGCCAGGATGATGTAGCAGAGCTCTCGACTGGAGGACTTCACCACGGGGGTGTCCCAAAACCTGCACAGAAATCAATTTTAATAAGTACTAAAACCAGATAAATATACATTATGGTTTAAAGATCTTGGTTGATTGGAGAAATATAAGATATGAACTTTACAACTGCTCATATTTCAGAAGTTTCTATGGATTTTTATGCAGCATATTGAAAACAAAAGTACTCTTCTTACTATATTCAGTCCATTTTTGCACCAATACATGGAATATTATATACAGTCCAACTCATCATTATTGGCACCCATGAAGTTTAAGTACACAATGTGACAGTACAAACAGCTTCTTCACAAACCTCTGTAACTTTGCTCTGCATCACTTTATCAGACTCAAACTTGGCAGAAGTAATGTTCACATATTAAGGTTTGTAAATTATACTTCATTAGCTACTATGATCATGCAGTCATATTTAGAATAGGCAGTTTTAATTGCCACCTCTTGAAAGCCTACAAGGAAAAGAACACCCTACCAACAATTAAGCATGGTGGAGGTTCCATAATGGTTTGGGGCTGCTTTGCTGCATCGGGTACTGGAGGCCTTGACCGTATCACAGGAATCATGAAATCAGTTAATTATCAAGAAATTTTAGAGCGTAATGTACCACCCAGTGTAAGAAAACTTGGTTTGAGTCGAAGATCGTGGGCCCTCCAGCAAGACAAAGACCCAAAGCACACACCCAAAAGCACGCAGGAGTGGTCAAAAAGGAAAAATAAGGGCCAGCAATGAGTCCTGATTTCAATCCGATTAAAAATCTTTGGTATGGCTGAAATCTGCCATTGGGGAAAAGAAACCTGCAAATGTTCAAGAGCTTGAACAATTTGCATAGGAAGAGTGGGAGAAAATACCAGCTGAGAAGTGCAAGAAGCTTATAGATGGCTACAAGAAACATTTGGAGGCTGTCATCAGTGCCAAAGGGTGTGCAACAAAATATTGAAGAGGGGTGCCATTATTGCTGCACCTGCTTTTTTCAGTTCCCTCTTTGAAATTACATGTAACTTGTAAAAATGTTTTTTTTTTTTTTGTTAAAGTGTTTTGGACCTTCAATTCAAAGATCCAGATGACATAAATTTGGTACATTTCAATTTATTTCTGAAGATATTGTTAAAGTAATGAAAATAATGAAGGGGTGCCAATAACACTGAGCAGGACTGTAATATGTCATAATAAAAATAGGTATCATGCTATTTAAAATGTAGTCTCTTAAGGGTGATCATATCACATCATTCTTTTTTAAAAATAAATTTAAATAACCAGTCTTTTTTTTGACCCAGAATATGCCTTGTTTGTCTTTCGTGACATTAACACAAGGTATTTTTTGTTAATGATCAGCCAAAATCTGTCCTGGATAATTTCAGTCTTTAACTATGAAGTTTTTCTGCCACTTTATTGACCAAAGTCAAGTCGGCTAATGCTTTCTGATTTCCCGTATGTTCATGCTTGTTGGTAAGCTGAAAGTTTCGATTACTTGATAAAGACAGAAGTGACGAAAAGTGTCGACAGGAGGCCCAGACAGGCAAAGACCACGGCTGCGATGGGCTCTGGATCCCCCCAAAGAACGTACTGGACTGGGATTGGCTCACAACCTGAGGGACGACAGGAGAACATTAAGAGGGAATAAAGGACGCACAACAAAGTCTGAGATAAACTAGAAAAGCACTCGGAGAGCGTAGACATCCACCAGCGCCACAGTCCTCACCCACATTGTGATCTTCACCATAAATATTAGTCCTAACTTTATTTTTTCTAAATATTTAGATTCCTTAACCATGAAAACATACTGTTAACAATTGGATTCATAATGATATCTGTTTTAGTTCAGTAGCTATTCACCAAAATCACATTTTTCGTCATGGCGATTTTCTTCTGGATCTAGCTCCTAAGTTTTTGAAGATACAACAAATCAGATTGAACACTTCAGATTCCACAGTAACTTGGCTATATTTTGCCGTTTGTTGCTAGTCTATGTCTTTATTTGTTCTCTTGCTATGACAAAAATTCCAAGGATATCTAAATTTTTCTTGTTCTGGATCAGAGAATCCGGAATTTTGCTGGGATCCAGATCAGTCTTTGATATCTTGTAGAACTTGGTCAAAACTTGTCCTGTATTTTTTTTTTCCAAAGGCCCTGACTATTTGTGGTGGAGTAATATGCACAAATGCCGAAAATGGTCCTATCTTGCAGTGTTAAAGAATGCTTTAAAAGATTCCAGGATCCAGACGTGGATCCAGATCACTCCCAAAATCTAATCATTTGTTCCTTGTCACAATCCGGACATTTCCTGAAAATTTCATAGAAATCAGTCCTCAACTTTTTGAGTTATGTTGCTAACAGAAAAACAAACAAACAAAAAAACAAAAACAGACACCAGCAATAACATAACCTCCTTGGTGAAGGAAATAATATTAGGGTAACAGCAAAGGATGGTTATTAATATGTTTTGGTACCTTTCTAAACTAGAATAAAGGATTTAGTTCTGTTTAGCAGCATCAGTACATACTTTAAAAAATTAAATTAAAGAGAAGATAAGAGATGCAAACATGAGAGCGAGTACATGCATGCAGACAAGAAAAATGTAAATAAATACAACGTAAGAAATGTATCACCGCCGAGATCGATTTAACAAAGACAGTTTTAGTCAATGCAGTGAAGAAATAAAGGAAGGAGACTTAAGACTTTTTAAAGTGTCAAATTTACAAAACATTAACTTCAATATCAGGGCTTTTTTTTAGGTGTGAAAGTCATTTTTTAAAGCATGTGGTGAACAGCTGTTTGGAGTGTCTCAGTCTAAAATTTGCCATTTTGAGGATGCATGTCCTCGGCGCAAAGCCAGGCGCAGTTTGCTATTTACATGGCGGGTTTAGCTGTTTTGCCAGAATTTCGGATTAATTATTTATGAGCCACTATACTCAAAGAACACACACAGCACACTGTATGAAATATGTTAATGCTCAGATTAAACTGCTTCTGTTGATTAAAGCATCTAGAGCATGAGAAATTATCAAAAAGATGAATCCAAAAATAAGATTCAGAATCAGAATTGCTAGTAATTGCTAAGAACATTTGCACATACAAGGAATTTGACTTTGTAAATTGGTGCAAAATGGATAATTAGAATAAAAATAAAGAGAATAAGATTAAGTACAAAACTAGTCAAGCTGAGTTAGGTAGATATAAAACAATATGCTAAATATACTATATGTACTGTATAATAGGAACAAAAAAAGAACAAAACCACACAAACTGCTGCATAAATGTAAATGTAAAAACTCTGTAATTATCAAAATATAAAGTTAAACCTGTCAGGATCAGACAGGTTATTGTTTACGAGAGATTAAAACTACTAAAAATGTGTTTATTTTCCTGCAGGAAGCTTTTGTTCTATTGGCTTTTGAATGGATAAAACACACAGGATGTCCTGCTTTATTATCTATTAGCACAATTACCAGTGAGAATTATTAGTATGAACACAAGTATTAGAACATTTCGAGAAAATATTTAATCCCTTGTGTTTTAGTCTTGTTTCTGGGAGTATTACACGCACTGGAGCGCACAGAATAGTGCACAGAGGTACGCTGCTTCAAAAGGCAGCCTGTCTCTCAACTTTCTGTCCAGTTATGAACTTCAAGATGATTTTATCAACAAGTGATCTGATATTTAACAGCAGAAAACTGACTCCTGAGTTGAAGTGGGATCACATGATCAACAGCTTGAGCACATGGCAGCAGTCAGGGGAGACACCTGAGCTTCATATTTGTACCAAATATTTGTACCATTATTAAAGCTCATAAAAAACGTTAAAGGAATTGGAAGGAAGAGTGAATCTCGACGACAAGCGCAGGTACAGGAGAACCCGCCTGTCCCAATGGTATTTGGCTGGGTACACGATGGCCTCCTGGGAGAAGTGGAGGATCGTGTGCCTGTCAATTTTGTCCGTCAAGGACTTGGAAGATGCCTACATAATTGGATTTATGATAACATGTTTCTTGCTGTTTGGAGTTAGCAGTTTGCTGATCTATCACACAGTTAAGAAGACAATGGCGGCACTTTTGGCTCATGAGAAGCTGCCCGTCATGACTGAAGGAATGTGCAGGGCTGTCAACACTCAGACTCAAGTGATTTTTGAACTCACTCGCAAGCTTGATGTGATTCTCGAACTCGTTCGCAAGCAGAACAACACCTTGGAGAAGTTGACAGCTCGGCTCGGCTGAATGGGCCCACGGATTCGGAACATCATCATTAGAGACCAAAAGACTAGAAAGGCTGATGGAAAATTACAGTTGGTCTGACCCAAACTATTCCTTATCTCTTTTTGTTTTGGCTTCCTGTCTGTCCTTGAGCAGGCATATCTACTCTCCTGGAATGTAATGTAAACAGAGGCTCAATCCCCCCCTCCACTCCCTCATCCTGTAAACTTTGCTCTGGATCAGTAACTCTCTCTCTCTCTCAAGGCTGTACAGTCACCTTATCGGACAGTAGAGACTTTGTGGGGTCTGAGCTAAGACAAGGTCACAGGTCCTCCCTTCAAATCAACGCCCCCGCTGGCATGTGCTCGTCTCTGTGTTTGTTGTAATAAGTTTCTCATGTGCTGAGGTGTTTTTTTCCAATCCCACACTGTGCTCCCCTGACAGGTGCCTAGTTTGGAATTATTTTTTCCCCTCTCCTCTCCTCCTGTTTTCTTTTCTGCAAGCACTTTGAGTTACATATGTTGTAGAAAAAGTGCTTTATAAATAAAGTTTGATTGATTGATTGATTGAATCAAAACTGATAAAAAAAATGTTGTTCATGTATTTTATTCTAAATACCAAGACTCAGAATCATTGTGCAGTCTACCAGAGTTATTAATAAGTGTTTTTAAAGACAACAGAAGCTGGGTTTCCTTTACAGTTTTTCACAAAATAAAAGTGATATTCCTAAAATTTCAACAAAGTATATTTGCGCTTTGAATGGCAGGAGCGTGGTAACTCCCGTGAAATATCATCCCGCGAGATTTCACTGCAGGAAGATGGACGCCAAAGCTTGTCGAACCTATCGCCTATCTCTATCTCCTTATAACACTCTGCATTCCTCTGTTGTTTGCTGTCTAGTATGGCAGTTGTGTTTTTCTCGAGAATAATGGCAAGAAAAGTCTCCGTCTCCTACTCTGTCCAAACGTACCCAACATGTTTACTCCGAGAGAAGTGATCATGTGACCAGGTACTGTGACGTATAATTGTGGAAAAAGTGTTTCCATTGAAACGTCTGAAAAACCAACTCATGAAAGCGTAAAAACCTTTTAGGGACATTTTAGTGCTTTTTTGAAATTCAGGTGTTTCCATTACCAGTTTTTTATGGCACTATTTACATTTTGCTAATATCCAAGGGTAATGGAAATGCACTTAGAGATGATAAACCTGACTGCAGCTCAGTCCTTCAGCCTGTTCATGCTCTAAAATCTGCTGCTTCATGAAAGTAGATGAGTATTTTCTTCAGCAGCAAGAAAGTCCGAGCCAGAAGTGCTCTCCAGTTTGTGGCGGTGCGTGCCACCAGGGAATTTTGGCAGCACCACTCATGCATGACCCAGATCCTTTGGCTTCCTCACAAATCTTTTTATTTATTAAGAAGTAAGAGACGCAGGAACAAAGCATGTTTACCGGTGAGGTCGTCCGTGGGCCAGGAGCCGAGGACGCACGCTCGGCATGTGTACTCATCAAACACGAACTCGTTCTCCTTGCAGGGCGTGCAGGTCCAGCAGCAGCTCACCTCTCCTTTACGGATCACCTGCAGGCACACACAGAGCAGGGTGAAGGGCTCAGAGCTCCAGCGGCTCTCTCCTGTTGCTAATCTTACACTCTGACCGAGCTGAAGGCCAAAAAATGAGGATTAACTACGCCGAGGGATCAGGACGATGTTTCCAGTAGTTCTGGCACAAGCAGATTTTCAAGGAAAAAGTGCAGATGAACGTGTCAAAATACAAAGTTTAAGCTGCTGATATTTCTCACAGGTTGTTTTTGGTTTTTGGGGACTTTCTTGTAGACATGATCCATCATAATTGTTTCTTATAGTTTTCATCCTAAATACAAAATAAAAACTGCCTTCATTTAATGGTCTTTTCACTTGTAATGCCTTGTATTGACGTGCTGAAATTTTGGGAAATGCATATAAAACGAACCTACGTAGATCCAATAACTAAACTGTACATTCAAATTTATGGACACTGTATATTTAAAACATTCGAAATTATGTTTCGATTGTTAAATAAGACAATTCCTGTTTCCATTTAAGAAATGTTTAGGCTAAGGCAGGGGATTTATAACTTAACTCTTTACCTACTAGCTCAACTGTTGGCAGAGGGCATCAATAAATTCAGGTATATTAAATGTGTTAAGAAACAGAACAAATTAAATTATTGCTTGGTTCCATTAACACTTAAGGGAACAGAAAAAACAACAAACAAGCCAAAAAATAGATATTTTCTTGGTGTGGGATTGAAAAGTTTTAATAGTGAACAGGTAATTATGTGATGACATAAAAATAAACAACGAGCCGTCATGTGAGCCAGACATTCCTCCGATATGGTAATTTGCCAATTGTCCCTAAGTCGCTGATTCATCAGTGGCAGCGTATTGACGGCTCGTTTGGTGGAAAACAAGCTTAAAGCTCACAGTCTTCATTACAGGGATCAAAAA
Organism: Scarus forsteni; assembly: GCA_036419115.1. Lineage (NCBI taxonomy): Eukaryota > Metazoa > Chordata > Actinopteri > Labriformes > Labridae > Scarus > Scarus forsteni. The sequence goes on from JAZDUH010000035.1 coordinate 734,901, forward strand.
GAGGGGTCAGATTTGGTACTACGTTCTTTTGTTTATGAGTTATTGAGCCGCAAAGTCCGAATCTGTGAATGTCTTTCAAAGTATACCCAAGTAGATGTTTCCTAGTTTGATCTAAAAGATGACTCAATTCTCGTAATTTTTCAACTTTATTCTCGTAATAATACTTATGATATATTAGCTTTTAGCTTTTTAAACATTTAAATCTCACACAAAGAAAACAACTGTTCTTTTGGTGTGCCTTTTGCTTTTTCTGTATCTTAAAACTTTGACAGACAAAAACAATGACATGTTTTTTTTTTTTACAAATTAAATAATCCTGAATTTATTTGCCTTTGCCAGACAGTTAAGCATTAAGTTAAAGGGTTAGGGAAGTTGCTAATGTTTGAAACTCGGAAAGTCAGAACTAATCTAAGGTACAGATGTGTGTCAGTTTTGGGGTGTAAAATTATGGAATGGACTAAACAATGAAATAAAGATGTGTAATTCTTTGTTAGTTTTGAAGAAGACTCTAAAATCTAAAATTATCAAAGGTTACAATGAAATTTGATTGAAAATGATTTTTCAGTATAAGCCATCGTGATTTGGAATAAAGTACTAGTACTGATGTTTCATCGTGAGTTATGCAGTAAATTCCTTTGATGGTACAGGATAGGCTAAAATAAGCCTAGGGGCTTCAGCCTGTTTCTTTTTCGGTTGCTGTCTGTTTGGATTTTATATTTGTTTTTAAACAGAAATACAGCATATCTTCATACATTCATACCATTTCTTTTCTAAGTAGAAGAAAACGTTTATTCATTTTTGCCTGGTTTAAGGTGCAGTTTAGTCAGCAGGTATCTTAAATGTATCAAAATGTGACTTAGGCTCCATCCACACTAAACGGTCTAAACGTACAAGTTTTTTGCTGAATCTGCGTATCATCCATACGAAGACGGCGTTTGGGGGGTCTGTAAATGATCATTTTTGAAACCAGGTTCCAGAGTGGAAAGATTTTGAAGTGTCGCATACGCCGTGATTACTGGCTCTCCGCATGTTTTCAGATACGCTTATGTCATATCGTCATTGACACTCATGCGCCACATGCGGCAACGACAACAACAGCAGCGGCGTACGTGAAGCATATGTGCTGATGAAGCTAGTGACTCTACTATCCCTGTTTCAGCAAAATCTCCTTCTTCTCAATCACCACCGAGTTGAACAAACAATTATTGAGGACACATTACGCCACTTTATGATCACTTTATCACAATCTCTGTTTACAACTTTTGCTGCAAGTGTGCATGCCCACTGTTTTTTCATCTGTTTCCGCTTGTTTCCGTCATATCATTACAGCGCCCCTAGAGGTCTGGCATGTGTTTTACAGCGTTTTCATGCGTATCGAGTGCATTCATATAGACGCACACATTTTCTGAGACGCCTTCGTCTTTATGACGATCGTTTTTGAAACTGTTAAGCGTTTTGTCTTCATGTGGATGGGGCCTTGGTTTGACTTTTTACATTCATTACAAGCTTCAGCGTCTGCAGTTTGAAGCGTGTAGGAAGGTTTAACGTTGGAGACTTCCAGGATGATGAAGAGGAGGCAGACGCACTGTTTCTCCTTGATTTGGAAGGGACGCAGGGAGTTACAACAGCCCAGATGGGACATGATTAAAGCTTGAACAAAGAGCTTTACTGTGTCCCTGGTCGGACGCTTGAGGATCTGATTGGACCAAATTTTTTTTAGATTGCAAACTTGTGGGACCAAATCAAGCTGGCTGTGTGGGTCTGGCTTCACACTTTTTTCCTTTTTTTTTTTTTAAACCAAGCTGTGAAATGTTCCCTGGTCTTAAGAGCTGCGTGAATACATAAAATCCTGTATATTTGCTGAGATTATCAAGCTGTACATGTTAACAGAGCTAAATGATTTATCAGGGGAAGTTCATCCACGCTGTGCATGCTAATGAGCTGATGGGAGCTCATTTGGCTTCGGGGCGCTCGGCTCACCTTAATCTGTGCCTTCTGGCAGGGCTCGGAGCAGACTGACGTGATGACTTCACTCTCGTTACTCCAGATTTCCTCATCGTTCATTTTCAGGCCACCCTGATCCCAGCTTCCCACGTGGATGTAGGCGTACTCCTCGCCAATGTGCTTGAAATTCATGATTTCATACCTGAGGTGCAGACAGAGAATGGATTAGCACAGAGAAAACTCATTTCCATTCTTACTCTCGAGAGTAGAGAGTCAGACTGACAGACTTTATATCTGAATTGTTGATCACACCTTTCTGATAGGAAACAACAGGCCCAGTGGTGTTGAGGTACACTATATTGCCAAAAGTATTCGCTCACCTGCCTTGACTCACATATGAACTTAAGTGCCATCCCATTCCTAATCCATAGGGTTCAATCTGACATGGGTCCACCCTTTGCAGCTATAACAGCTTCAACTCTTCTGGGAAGGCTGTCCACAAGGTTTAGGAGTGTTTATGGGAATTTTTGACCATTCTTCCAGAAGAGCATTTGTGAGCTCACACACTGATGTTGGACCAGAAGGCCTGGCTCTCAGTTTCTGCTCTAGTTCATCCCAAAGGTGTTCTATGGGGTTGAGGTCAGGACTTTGTGCAGGCCAGTCAAGTTGGTCCACATCATAGTCTGTCCTCCATGTCTTTATGGACCTGCTTTGTGCTCTGGTGCACAGTCATGTTGGAAGAGGAAGGGGCCAGCTCCAAACTGTTCCCACAAAGTTTGGGCATGGAATTGTCCAAAATGTCTTGGTGTGCTGAAGCATTCAGAGTTCCTATGACTGGAACTAAGGGGCCAAGCCCAGCCCCTGAAAAACACCCCCACACCATAATCCCCCCTCCACCAAACTTTACACTTGGCACAATGCAGTCCCACAAGTACTGTTCTCCTGGCAACCTCCAAACCCAGACTGGTCCATCAGATTGCCAGATGGAGAAGTGCAGTTCGTCACTCTAATTGAACCCTATGGATTAGGAATGGGATGTCACTTAAGTTCATATGCCAGTCAAGGCAGGTAAGCGAATACTTTTGGCAATATAGTGTATCACATTAAAAAAATAAATAGCAGGAGGTTGCTGGTTTCCGGCTTGTTTTTATCAACCTGATTGCTTACTTCAGTTGAAATATCCGGCAGCACTGATTACAACTTAACACGTCATTATCCTAATTAATAAACTGTTGTATCTTTGTTTTCTCACACTCTGCCTCTTACCTGCCAGGTGAGTCTCCGTTCTGGTCGAACAGGATGGCCTCTCCAGACACGCCAGTGAAGTTTGTCTTCATCAGGAACTCCAGCAGCGTCCGGCCGTCGATGGGCCTCATGGCTTCACACAAACCCTACGCCAGGTCAGAAGCAAACACCGTTAATAAAAACACGACATATGTGACCTCTTCCTGTGAGTATGGCGTTCATTACCACCTTATATCCCGGGCAGAGCGTCTGCTGCATGGCATGCAGGCCGTACGCCATGGAATAAATGGCATTAATGACGAAGCCCATCTTGGTGTCCTGGGCGTACTGATGGCGCAGAGACTCCCGCCCTGTGGACGAGAAGAAGCTGCTCGTTAATCTGCTTAGCTGTGTTTTAGAGCATCTTTAGACAACAAGATGAAGCTCAAACTGCTTTACAAGGACCAGCAAACGTGGTTAAAAAAGGTAGAATACAAAAAAGGACAAAGTAAGTAATTCACGTTAAATAGCTATAACCAAAATATTACTTTCACTCAGATTTCATTAGTTAGTTTTTAAGATCTTTGACTTTCTATTCCTGAATTAAAAGATTATTTTGAGTTTGAATCTTGAGCTATTGGGAAAACACGATTATAAATATTTTTAATTTAATTTAATTTGTGTTTAACCATGAAAAAAAACTCATGGGGATTAAAAATCTCCTTTTCAAGAGTTTCCTGGCCGAGAGAGGCAGCAGCACATATAACAAAGTTACTGACAATAACAAAAGCAACACATACAAATGCATATAAAACTGGAAACAGCTGAAATACAATGAAAAACAATAAAAAAACAGTTAATTGACAAACTCTACTCTACAGGCAGATTCTTCAGTCTCCAAATCCAATGTTGTCACAGGAAAACAGCTGATGCTAAATCAGAATTACTTTAAAAATATGTTTATCTAAATTAATTGTCGTTTTTATTTGCAAAAACAAACAAACAAAAAGTTAAAAATACTATATATATTATATTATATCCATTATTGGGCTTCTTTTCCAGTAAATCTAATTATTTACATATAAACAAATCATTGTTAACTAATAATAATAGTAAAAAAAAAGGCATGCAGGAGTAGGTGTATATTTTTAAAACATGCAAATTTGTCATAAGTACACATAATTATTTAAGTCAGTAGTCATAAAGAATAAAGGAATAAACTAGAAAGTGTTCGTATTAATAAAACATATATAAATATATTTATTTTTATTTAGTTGCAATAATTAAATTAAATGATTTCGACAAATAAAGAAAAAGTACCAAAAAATTGTATTTTCTAAAAATAAAAATTGTTTAATTAAAGTTCAACATTTAAGAAAGAAGTTAAATATGAAGAAAAATAAAATGTATATAAATCAAAACTAATGATTGATTTAATAAGAAAAAATGATAAACTAATTGATTGTAAGTGACTGTTTTTATCATAAATATATCACCTAAAAGAGGTGGTTTCTGCTGCAGGGCAATCGACAGAGGTCGATTTGCAAGAGCAAAGTAGAAGGAATCGTTAAGGGAGTCGTTAAGCTTAAAGACCACTGGTATCGACTCCTTTAGGGAGTTGATATTCAATCTCTGCTGTTGTTTTTACCATATTATTGTTTTATTGGCGTAGCCTTCTGACTTCTTTCCCATAATGCACTGCAGGACTCATGGTCAACCCCTTTCTAAATACTGCTGTGTGAATGTGAAACTATCCAAAGTAAATACATATATAAAAAAAACTGAATCAAACTAAAACAAAACCCGACTGGCTGCTGCAGAGAAAAGTTAAACTGTGGACGGAGTGGCGTGACTCTGGCGCCCTCGTTCTTACAGGTGCAGGTCCGGTTGTAGGTGCTGCTCTCCTGAGGGTGGCCCCGCAGCCGACACTGGAAACGATGCTGCCAGAACTCGGGGAACCAGGGGTTCCTCAGGTTGGAGTCCGGCTTCAGGTTCAGGTAGTAGTCGTCAAACCAGGTCACGTAGGCAGACTTCAGCTTTATCGTGATTCCTCCTGCCGCCTCCTTCTGGAAACCGTCGGTGACGTCGTATCGGTCCGCCCAGCCGTCGCTGCAAAGGTAGGACGAGTTATTAACACGAATAATAAATGTTTCAAATAATACACATGCACTCTCTTTTTTACAAAATCATTAAAAGTTTTGAAAATATCATTCTGTTGGTGGATGGATTTTGGTTTTCTATGAGAATTCGTACTTACGAACATCTAAAATATGGTCTTAAACATTAACTTCTCTTATAGTAAAACATGTTCCTCTTTTTCTAAAGATGAATAAAAAGAACTCATCCAAAAGATTCTTTAAAATAATTTATAAAAGCTTTCAAACATTAATATGTGTTGTATATTTGATGTGGCGTCCTGCACAGTAGCTGTTGCATCAGGATCAACTTCCTTAAAAATCTTGAATAATGATTCTAAATTAAAAAAAAAAAAAACTTGATTGATTTCCCAGCTCTGACAGAGGAATTAAAGTTCAGGGTGCAGCTCATTAATGTTCATGTATTTATAGAGATAAACACTCGGCCATGATTGCAGTCGTTAAATGTTTGATGCCTTCTGTGTAAATGAATAAATAAAGCAATCTGGTGCTCGGTGCCTCATTTTGAAGCATTAATGCACAAATTAAAGAAGACAGGTGGTGTGGAGGGTTACAGTTAAATCTAATATTTATCATCATGACTAAGACGTGCAAACACGAGGCTAAGAGGAGATGGAAATATAAATTATGGGCTCACGCTGTCAAGTTTTTACCTCTTTTTATTGATGGATTTATTGAAAAAGGATAAAAAACAATCAGCCTCAAATTTTAAACTCCACGACATTCCTGTCATTAAGTATCTGTGACAGGAATGCATCACAGTGACTTAACAGTTTTAGCATTTATGGACAATTTCATCATTAACAGAAGAAACATTACTCCATAAAAATGCTCATTCCCAGCCCTGTAGAAGACTTCAGCATGAGTTTACTGTTTTCTCTGTAAAACCTGAATTTTTTAAGAAATTATACTATTATATATACTATTATTATATTATATTCACCCTCAAATAATTTCACATTCTATATATTCATTAATCAGCTGACTTACCTATCTAATCTTCAAAATAATTTTGATTAGACAAATAACCTATTAGAATGTCCATCTATGTTAATATTAACCTGACTGTTTAACTTGTCATTTAAATCAAAACATATATTAATTATGTTATTTTTTTTATATTCAGTGAAGCAAAGTTTCTCTGCACAGTCAAAGTGTCACTGATCTGCTTCCTCTTCGTTCTAATTTATGACCCTGAGCAAACAGCTTTGACCTGCAGTACAGTCGTCATCTGGTGGATCTGACAACAAAAAATGCAATAATAAAAAGAAAAAAGAATAAAAAATATATATACAAAAGAAAATTCAAACTAAAAAGAAATGCAACAAGAAATTAAATCCATAAAAAGGAAAAACAGAAATGCGAAAACAAAATATCATAAAAGGAGAAATGCAAAAAACAAAAATTAAAAAAAGAAATGCAAAAATAAAAAGAACAAAAAACAAATAAAAAGCCAAAAAACATAATGCAAAAAACCCAAATTTAATGCAAAACGTAGAAAAAAAACTCAAAAAAGAAAAAAAAATGCAAACCCATAAAATAACAGCCAAAAAAGTAATTTAAAAAAAAGCAAAAAATTATATTCCAATTTTTTTTTAAAAAAGAAGTGCAAGAAAAAAAACATGCAAACAATACAAGGGATACAGAGAGATGATGGCTGCTAAATATGTGATTTTTTAGGATTTAATGCCGCAGTAAGCAGTCTCTTGCAAAATAAAGCTCAGCCCCAAATTTCCAAATTTTACTTTTCCTCTGAATTTATTATTTTTAATATTTTTAAAATGATACTATTACTGTTATTGTTTAAACTAATTAAATGTTGATATTTACAGTTTGTTTATTTTTTCTCTGTTTTTGTCATTTGTTTGTTTGGTCATTATCCTGATTATTTTTGCTAAATGACTTTGCATTATGTTTTATGCCTAAATACCTGTGTTGGTTTATGATGACTTATATGAGCACCTTGTTTATAAAAAGAAAGTTTTATAGGTGTTGCAGCTGGAATGTAAGTCAAGAAAGAAAGAAAATATGTTAAAAAGAAGGACTTTTGGAGGAGAAAAATACTTGAAAATATCTTGTTAATGTTAAATGTCTTTGTTTAAATAAAAAAATAAGTTTTAAAAAAATATTATGAGATGTTCAATGATTGTCAGGATTTTACCCTTTAAATGCCAGTTTGAATACGTGCTAACTGTTTTTGTTTGATTGTAGTGCATTACAGGTCTGTTAAAAAATGTCAAAATTAAACATTCTTGCAGAAATTAAAACTCCAATAGTTCCATAATGATCTCCAAATTTAAAAAGAAAAATGTAATAATGTTCAAAGATGCAGAGCTCACTGTTTTATTCCACTTTCACAGTTTAGAAACAGCAGATGTAGATGTGCATGCTCTCTACAAACTAATATTTTTTTTATTATTTGCTCTGTTCCTTAACGATGTGATGTAAATTCTGACTTCTGCTCGGCTTTGTTTTGCAGGCGAGCCGCCGCAGACTGCAGCGTCTGCTCAGATGTTTGCTCTGAAACACTTTGACTCAATCAGCGGTTTGATCAGCGAGCAGTTTGAGGACGTTTTTCCTCACCCCTCTATTATTACCTCCCCCCCACGGACGCTTCACTACGATCAACAACAGAAGGCCGGTCCACCTCCACACGTGTGCACACATGTAAACACTCAGGGCTGCACTCTGTTTCCAACCAACAAGAAGAAGGAAGAAGTGCTTTCTGAAAACTTCGCTCACAGAGCTGGAGTTATACAACGGCGGCGTGGGTGGCTTTTGTGTGATGCCTGGCTCTCCGGGTGAGGTAGGAGATCATTTCATAACTCATCCTTAGAGAAGCAGCCATAGAAACTGTACACTGGCATATAAAGAGGACGGGAATGGATCTGAAAGCATGGAGAGCTCTGACTCTGCTCAGTTTGAATCACACTTGAACGAGAGCTTTGAAACCCACACACGGACCTGGTGGGTCAACGCGCTGTTAGCACCACCTACAAGCCTGAAGACATGCGCAAGTGTGTGCGTGCACGCTCGCTCTGATAATAATGATCAACTTCCAGCCAGAGCTTTCCTGAGAGGGCCTGGAGTGGCAGGAACTTCGGGCTGGAAATATCTCTGTCTCTGAGATGAAACTAAACAAAGATGTGAGGATGAAACAAATAAAACAGCTGCCAGAAACAAGCCGCCGCGTTCGCTGCTTCAACCGGCCAACATGAGAAGGCAGGGCCAGGAACAGAAGTGGGTCAGAGTGAGTTTGGTTTAAAAAGGCGCTAACGCCATGACGAACCCAAAGATTTCATCGATAGCAGTCGTGCTGTGGCGCAAGGATTCTTGGAGATTACTTAAGCCTTAAAAAAGTATACATTTCCAAGCTATTTGGTACAAACAGTCTTACTGTAGCGTCTCGTCAAGCCAACATGGTTTTTGAGTAGTGAAGAAGTCTTTGCCAGAACAAACATGCAGAAAAACAAAACGGAGAAGAGCCTTAACTCAGCTGTAATCTGTGGGGGATTCATTCGGGGAGGCAGACAAGAACTAGGAAAGCACTCGGCTCCATAGTCCTCACCCATATTGTGATTTTCACCATAAATATTAGTCCTACCTTTATTTCATCTAAATATTCAGATTCCTTGACCATGAAAACATACCATTAGCAACTGGATTCATAATGATATCTATTTGGTTCAGTAGTTATTCACGAAAATAAAATTTTAGTCATGGCGATTTTACGCTGATCCGGATCACTCCCAAAATCGAATCATTTGTTCCTTGTCACAATGCAGACTTTTCCTGAAAATTTCATCGAAATCCGTCTATAGCTTTTTGAGCTTTGTTACTAACTGAGAAACAAACAAACAAACTGGTTCTGGTTTGACGGACTTTTTATAACATTTATCTTGGTGTTTTAGACAGGGTGATTGCTGTCAATAAGTTTCCCCTCGACATCCTTTAAAATCCATGAAGTGAGTGAGCTAATCACAACCAAATCTGCCTAAAAACTAACTAGCCCATGAATTTGACTGCTGGCTGATCTCCTGTCCTGAGAATGCAGTTTGAGATGTTTATATTATTATTCTCAGAACAACCAACTTGCCAAGTTCCTTTCCACATCTGGTCAAGTTGACCTGGAGGGAGATGTTCTGTTATTGTTGCACACCTGCCCCGACAAGTACAACTGTATGTCCTGATCGTTGTAGAGAAACCTTCAGAGCAGATGGACCGGCCTGATTCATTGTCTGAAACCTCGCAGATCCATCTTGCTAATGGTGCATTCCAGTTGTAGTCGGATGTCGGAATTTCTGAGTTCTGAGTAGGAAACTGCAACTGGAACGCCGTCCAAGGTCGGAATTTCCTACTGGGAAAACGGGGTATCCTCACCACCCCCCGAGTTGACAATCGAAGATGGCTGCTCATAACCTGACATGCCAGATGGACAGTTCCATATTGGAAATATGTCACTAATCCATCTGGGAGGAGCCCTGAGAAAATGTTTTCAGGGGCAGAAGCTTCAAAAACAACAGCAGCTTGTGATTGGACGATCATTTGACTCATCACAGACCAATCCATATCAAGCAGTGCTGCTATGACGTAGCATATGTAGCGGCTAAACGTAGTGGCTGACAGCTAACAGTTAGCCGCTACGGCTAACGGCTTACAAGGGCAAACAACAGTTAACGTCTGTTAGCCGTAGCAACTAATTGTTGTTAGCATTTAGGCTAACAGACATTAACTGTTGTTTGCCCTTGCTAGCCGATAGCTTAACTACCTTAATGTTATTCTTTCACATTAAATTATCCCACACAGATGATTCATTTAACTCTTATATGTGACATGAACCTCGCCAAAGACAATCCCTACAAAGTAAACTTCTGAGGAGAGCAGATTTCACCAAGTTTAACTGAGTAGGGCTGGGTATCGATTCAGATTTTCTGGATCGATTCGATTTGATATTACCAGGTCTCAAATCGGTTCGATTCACGATACAATTCGATATTTATTCAGTCTGGGATATCTTAGTTTAAATAATACTGTAAACTTAAAAAGTGACTGTTGACCTGGTGCATTTTTTGAATTGTTTTTACATTAAGAAATGAGCCCAAAGCAGTTACATTAATCTTATATTAATTATATACATTAATGCGTATTCTGCATTCTTTTTGTCCAACTCCTTCCTTCGTGCTTGTAAAATCCGAAATACGTCCATACGTCAGCCTTTAAACTCACTGGTGACGCCCGTATAGTGCTATTTGGTTCTGCCGTGTTTGTTTGATTACTTGCAGTAACATCTCATGAGACTTTATTCAGTGGAAAGCAGCGCTAAACACTGATCACACCAGACTAGCAGAGTTGACACCACAGGCTGCTTCTCTGCACATCCAATGAAGAAAAAACTACCCAAGTTAAAAGATCCATAATAATAATAATAATAATAACTTAAATTTATATAGCGCCTTTCAAGGAACCCAAGGTCGCTTTCCACAGTAGAGGGGACAAACAAATAAGAAACACTTAAACAGGGAAAGCCAGGGAGAACAAGTGAGTTTTGAGAAGTGATTTGAAACAGTCCAGAGTGGGAGAGCTTCGGATTTCTGCGGGGAGAGAGTTCCAGAGGGTGGGGGCAGCCACACTAAAGGCCCTGTCCCCGAACGTTTTCAATCTTTGGATTTTATGGATCGATTATGAACCATTTAAAGGGAAATTAATTAAAATCGATTTTTTAAAACCCAGCCCTATAACTGAGTTACCATGATTCACTTTCTGTTAAGTCACTTCCTGTTGTCGTCACACCTGCAGCTCCTGTGCTTCTGCCTCTCTTCCCTGTTTGGCCCATAAAGCATTTAGCCGACTGAAACCGTTGGACAGTGGAGGCTGACAAGACGGAGATGCATGATTTCAGAATCAGGCAGGTCCGTCTGCTCTTTACAAGGCTAGGCTGCCCCAGTGTGAACAGTTATTTAGCTCCTGTAATAATCAATTTATTAGCACTTCTGACTAGCGTGTGTCGCACTAAATCAGTCGTATACATAATATTGTTTAAAATATATTTATAGAAATGCTGCTATAATGATATTTACATTCTTTATGTGGTATTTGCGAACTACAACGCAGGGCGTGCGAACAACGGCTAACAATAGCCTGGTAGATCATTTTTTCTATAGTTTTTTCCGACTTCAGGGGGAAGAAGGAAGAAAAAAGAGGTGTAAACCTAAGACATGACGACAGCGGGAAGTGACTGTATGTTTGAAAACAATGGCGGCTTCTCGATGTGGAAATATCTGTGGTTTTATCAGAAGTTTACTCAATTTCATCTTTAAAAGAGGAGCAAAGAATGTCACCTAAAGCTTTTCTTATGGGTGACCAGTTTTAGTAAGAGTTTGATCTACCAACTAGTTCCTCTAGCTGTAAAAAAGAACTTGGTGGAGATTGTTGTTGGCGAGGTTCATGCCACATGTAAGTGTTAAATGATTCATATGTGTGGTCAAATTTAATGATGATAGTCTAAACTATTTATGTAGAAATATAGTCATGCTGCACATCAAATTAAACAGGAAATTTTACAGCTACTCATCCATATAAGCCATTTTTACACACACCAAACACAACGTCAACACCAAGCTAATGAATCATCGAATATCCAAATCTCTTTCTCTTTGATTCAAACTTGGGTTGATTTTTGTGGATTTCTTTGAATGGGAAAATGTTGAGAGTTCTTCTTTCCAAAAAGAAAGTTAAAAAAAAGTATTTATTTCTTTAAAAAATAATATATATTTTTCAAAAACAGTCAAAAACTGCCACAGATAAGCAGAAGAAGATAAAAACTGTTGTAATTGGGTGTAATGAACACCAAAAGTGACATAAAAGTGAAATCTAAAGTTTGGTATATCAGAAATGTCAAATGGGACTAATGGAGCCAAACTGAGCCAAGATTGGGCCTGACCACTCTGTAGTAAAACCTCTCTAACTTTGCTCTGCATCACTTTATCAGACTCAAACTTGGCAGAAGTAATGTTCACATATTTTCACATTCATTCATAGAGTTCTAAAGCTGCAGCTGCATCATTCCAAAGAGATATTCACCATAAAAACTTGTTTATTTTAGGCGAGGATTTAAATTTGAAATGATTCTGACTTCTGTCTTCATTTCCTCTGTCCCAGTAACACATATACTGATAATTCCACATCTGGATAATTTTATTATGACACCAAAATAATTCAAACAGACCTTGTGGTTGCAGAGATACACTCTTTTATTTATGAGTAAGTCATTTTGGAACACAAGGCTTAAAAAAGGGGCCGAACAGGTTAAGGATTGAAATGTAGTTTAAGCTAATGGCTAACAATTGGCAGAACGATCGTCCAGTGACCAGCTCTTTCTCAGATGGACTAGTGAAACATTTCCGTGGTGATTAATTATGTCTGAAGTTCTGTTATGTTCAGATAACCATGATTTATTAAAGAAAGTTTTGCTATATTCCCTAAATGTGACTTTGTGGATGATTGTGATCGCTCTTTACTTCAGTAAGAACAAAAGCTTTATGTTACTCATACTTCTGCACAATCTCTGCAGTGTAACAGTACAACAGTCTCATTGTTTTGCAATCTAAAACATCCTTGACTTTGTTCTTCACTCTGTAATAGCCTTATAAGTTTACAGACTTAATTCTCCATCTGTCTTTACAAACTGAAGGCTGACGACAGCGTGGAAACAAGAGCTCAAACCAGCCAAGGCAGTGCCGGCAGCTCAACAGCATCAAACATCATCTGCTGCCTCAGTCTCATTTCTGCAGGTGAACAACCCAGAAAAACAAGAACGATGAAAGACTGTGGTTAGAATGAGCTGCTTAACAACAAAACTGTTTCTACTAAGTCAAACAGTTAAAACATCTCAGCAGATCAGTTCCACTTTAATTTTGAGAGCACGTCAGTACAGCAGATCTCCGTATGACACTGCGCCGTATAGAGCCCGGTGTTTTCCAATATGTAGTTCAAGGTTATTTTATTTTTCCTGCCGTCAGGTTTGAGCGACAGCCTACATATGTGGCTCTTAATGAGGAGAGGCATTTATAGAACAGCGAGGACGAGAGACAGCCAGAGAGCTAAACCTTAAAATAAGACCGGTTATTCTCAGACGACGAGGCTCAGCCGTAACTCCTGCCTGCTTCGCCACTTTACTTAGTTAGCTCCAACACTTTTGGTCTGTCGTTGTTCGTCTTCTTTGTCTGTTAACACAATTAAAATGCTTACAGGGTTTTATCTCTTAATTTTATATGAACACATTTATCTGGAATCACAAACAAAACTGCTGCAGGGTAATTAAAAACTCTTTCAGACACGGAAACGAATGATCTGATCGTCAAAAAATTAAATAACTGACGCAGAAATTTACATCTGCTGGGTTTCTGAAAAGATTGTAGGTGGGAAATAGGGATCAACAATTATATGTCAGTATTTTAGCCCAGATAGTAAGACAAAATATCCCAAAATCCTGATTCAAATGAAGTTGGGATGTAATACACAGCAAAGACAAGATATTTAGCATTAAAGCTGATGAGCTTCATTTTCTCTCATTTTGTATTTGATGCCTGAAACATGATACTAAAAGAGCTGAGAAGGAGGCATGTTCACCATTGATATCTTTCACTTGAACATCTAATGCTGCAGCCACACTGCAGGCAAAATTGGCCCAAATCTTATTTACCATTTGTAACCCATATCTGATCTTTTTGTTACAGTCCAAACGGCACAATTTAGACCCATTCATGATGAACCTTATTAACCTGTTCAGCCCCTTTTTTAAGCCTTCTGCTTGACAATGACATCCTCATTAAGAAATGAGTGTATCACTGCAACCACAAGATATATTTGAATAATTTTGGTGTCATAATAAAAGTAACACTTGAGAGTTTCATTTGAACATCCATCCTCACCTAAAATAAACAAGTCTTTATTATGAATATCTCTTTGTAATGATGCAGCTGCAGCTTTAGAACTCTATGAATGAATGTGAAAATATGTGAACATTACTTCTGCCAAGTTTGAGTCTGATAAAGTGATGCAGAGCAAAGTTAGAGAGGTTTTACTACAGAGTGGTCAGGCCCAATCTTGGCACAGTTTGGCTCCATTAGTCCCATTTGACATTTCTGATATACCAAACTTTAGATTTCACTTTTATGTCACTTTTGGTGTTCATTGCACCCAATTATAACAGTTTTTAAAAATCTTTTTCTGCTTATCTATGGCAGTTTTTGACAGTTTTCCAAAAAACAAAACAAAAACAAAACTTTAAAAAAATGAAAAAAAAAGTTTAACTTTCTTTTTGGAAAAATCAAGCAAAACTCTTTACATTTTCCCATTCAAAGAAAAACATACCAAGCAACCCAAGTTTGAATTAAAGTGAAACAGATTTGGATATTTGATAATTCCTTTGCTTGGTGTTGACGTTGTGTTTGTTGTGTGTAAAAATGGCTTATATGGTTGTGTAGCTGAAAATGTCCTGTTTAGTTTGATGTGACTATATTTCTACATGAATAGTTCACTTTTTCTTTCGTTTTTGTTGGAGAGCATGAAGCATCCCTGAAATCAGGTATTTTAGGGCAGAACAGGTTAAAGTGAGAAAGACGTCACACATTAAGACAACTTACCCATGCCATGGGCACTATCACACCCCCAAACCATCACATATTTAAGGGATGTAGCGGTTCCTGGTGAAATGGTAAACTGTGGTAAATTTCCCACAGTAATCATTACCATGTCCTATTTAAATTACCGAGTTACTGAGTTTGATCACCACTCTGCCTCAGTAACTCCAGTGATGCTGCTTTTTGATTGAAAAACCTGAACTATGTGTGTCTGCTCCTCGGTGAAGCAGACGTCTCTCACAGACAGTTTGTAATGTTTGGCCTCTGAAAGTCCAGCAGCTGGAGCCTTGCTCAGACTCTTACAGGTTTTCCCACTCTAAACGGACAAAGTCTAAAGTCTGGTCGAAGTTTGGATTTTAAAGGATGTCGAGGGGAAACTGATTGACGACAGTCACCCTGTCTAAAACACCAAGCTGTGGTGAAAGACAAAAAAGTGTGTGATTAAAACTGCTGTAACTCCTCGAGTAAACGAGCAGAGAGAGAGAGAGGATTCAGAGAGCCATACCTGAGTGAATTATAGGAGGTTTATCAGGATTTTCTGTGTAAATAATGTATAAAGGTTGTAAATAACAGCATTAGAATCAATCTGGAGTGAGTTCTTGCTGTTCTTTTGCCGTTTATTCGCCGTATTTTGTCGTAATAGATCGCCTTTTTCTGTCATAATTCGTGTTTGATGGATTTAGTCAATCGTAATTTGTAAATATTAAAGAAGGAGATGTGGAGGAGATCTGCCATGGAAAGGGAGACCAGAGGAGAGTCATGAAGGGGGCTAACTGCTTCGGGGACTATCGTTAGTAAAACAAAAATAAATTTAAAAAAGTCCTGGACATGGTCTAATATAAGGAGCTGTAACATGGACACTAATGCTGCAGGTGAACTAAAATGTGTGTTTGTAAAATAGGTTACATTTATTTTTGGCCATCTCAAATCTTTGAACATGTTTATTTACATTTGTTTTAAGAAGAGAATCCTGTTTAAAGTTCAGATCCTTTGTTTTCTTTTCTTGTAATTACACACTGTTTAAGCATTTCTAACATAATAATAACAAATACCAGAATTGTTTACTTCATTTCTCATGAAAAAGTTTAAACAAATATACTTATAGGACATTTCCTGACACAGTTATTGACAAAAAAGACAAAATAACTGTTAGAATTATAATATTAAAGGGGTTAAATGTTTTAAAGACTGTGTAAAAGTACTTTTTGAACATTTTGAGCACACTGCAACAATACCGCGATAATAATAATTATAATCTTGATAATTTTGGTCACGATAACCGTGATATGAAATTTTTATACCGTTACATCCCCATCACAGATGCTAAACTTTGCTCTGATATTCTTACCCCCCCCCCCCCCAAAGACCTTATTGACCTCCCCAGTGAGATTGAGACTGTTGTGTAGATAGAAGCTCATTAAAAATACCTTTATGTCCTTCATGAGGAGGATGTATGTGATGAAGATGACAACACGGATGATGATGGGAGGACAACACACACATCTCGCTCGACGGTGGAAATCTGGAGACACTCTGGACTGGAAATTCATGCAGAACACACACAGAGAGACTGAAGCACAAGTTTGTTAGTCATCCTTCAAGCCTGGAGGAGCCCATGGGTGGGAAACGCTGTCATGAATCTCTCTTCACACAATCCCCCGCTCACCTGCCAACCAGCAGAAACTCCCCCACCAGCCGCTGCCGTCTCATGGCCATCAGTATGCCCCTGACCGTCATGCCCTCGCAGAAGCATGCCACCACCCTGGCTTTGGGCAGGTGGGCTCGGAGCTTCTGCAGCAGCTTGTCGAAGCTTTGTTCGCCCGCGTTGCTGTAGATCTTGTCGGAGTGGGCGATGCAGATCCCCTCCTTTGCTGCCATGTCTTTGAACGCCTCCATACCACTCTCCCCATAATTACCTGCAGAGGTGAGACAAACGAAGCAAGGTCACGGCTGTTGACCCAGGATTCATATCATCACTTAATGACAGCCATCCATCCCGTGAACCTCCTGTCCTCAGCCATGTGAACCGTTTATTACCTCCACCACCACCTGTGTATGTCTAACTGTATGTAAGATAAAAGTGAAGATTGGATTCTAAAAACTCACTTTTACAGAATTACTTTCAATTAGTCTTTCATCTTCCTTCTTTCTGCTTTAGTCTTTTTATCCTTTTATTTGTTAGTATTGCTTTTATCATTTTAGCTCCTTTGTTTTATTGACTTCGATGCTACATTATATTTCCAAAAGTATTCACTCACCTGTCTTGACTCTCATTTGAACTTAAAGGATAAGTTTGGTTTCTACAGCTTTCACATTGTTTATAGAATGAAGTAGAACAATATACTCACCCAGAAGGCTTTCCTGATCCAAACAGTGCTTCAGGAGATATTTAGATCCAAAATCGAGCGGTGGACATCCGTATAATGGTAGCACACGGGGCATGTATAGCGCAGCTCCTAAAACTGCATTAATCGTCCAAAACCTCATTAGTTTCACCAATATTTCATCATGGTCCACTCTCCTACTCCTCCATTACAGTCTGTGTCGCTCCACCCATGTTTTTGTGACTGTGCTGACCTCTGAACTGAAGACTGCTCTCTGGCCAGCTGTTCTTCTCTTTGCCTCCGCGTCCTCCTTTCTATGAGCTCCTCATCTGTAAACTCTGGCTCAAAACTGTAAGGACACCCATCATATTCAAAGTTCTCCACAACATCTTCATCCGATAGATATTCATCCATTTTGCACAAAACTGGAAGAAGAAAGTTATCGTGTAGTCGGCGGTCTTCCCTGAAACAATGAGCCGTACTGCGCATGCGGGGAGGCAAACGATCTTCTTCTTCAGTTCAGAGGTCAGCACAGTTACTAAAACATGTCTGGAGTGACACAGACTGTTTTGGAGGAGTAGCCCGAGTGGACCATGATGAAATATTGGTGAAACTAATGAGTTTTTGGACGATTAATGCAGTTTTAGGAGCGGTGCTATACATGCCCCGCGTGCTACCATTATACGGATGTTCGATTTTGGATCTAAATATCTCCTGAAGCACTGTTTGGATCAGGAAAGCCTTCTGGGTGAGGATATTGTTCTACTTCATTCTATAAACAATGTGAAAGCTGTAGAAACCAAACTTATCCTTTAAGTACCATCCCATTCCTAATCCATAGGGTTCAATCTGACGTCGGTCCACCCTTTTCAGCTATAACAGCTTCAACTCTTCTGGGAAGGCTGTCCACAAGGTTTAGGAGTGTTTATGGGAATTTTTGACCATTCTTCCAGAAGAGCATTTGTGAGGTCACACACTGATGTTGGACGAGAAGGCCTGGCTCTCAGTCTCCGCTCTAATTCATCCCAAAGGTGTTCTATGGGGTTGAGATCAGGACTCTGTGCAGGCCAGTCAACTTCATCCACACCAGACTCTGTCCTCCATGTCTTTATGGACCTGCTTTGTGCTCTGGTGCACAGTCATGTTGGAAGAGGAGGGGGCCAGCTCCAAACTGTTCCCACAAAGTTGGAGCATGGAATTGTCCAAAATGTCTTGGTGTGCTGAAGCATTCAGAGTTCCTTTGACTGGAACTAAGGGGCCAAGCCCAGCTCCTGAAAAACACCCCCACACCATAATCCCCCCTCCACCAAACTTTACACTTGGCACAATGCAGTCCCACAAGTACTGTTCTCCTGGCAACCTCTAAACCCTGACTGGTCCATCAGATTGTCAGATGGAGAAGTATGATTGGTCACTCCAGAGAACGCGTCTCCACTGCTCTAGAGTCCAGTGGCGGCGTGCTTTACACCACTGCATCCATGCTTTGCATGTCACTTGGTGATGTGAGGCTTGGATGCAGCTGCTCGGCCATGGAAACCCATCCATGAAGCTCTCTGCACTGTTCTTGAGCTAATCTGAAGGCCACATGAAGTTTGGAGGTCTGTAGAGATTGACTCTGCAGAAAGTTGGCGACCTCTTCTCACTATGCGCCTCAGCATCCGCTGACCCCGCTCCGTCAGTTTACGTGGCCTACCACTTGGTGGCTGAGTTGCTGTGGTTCCCAAACACTTCCACGTTCTTATAATCCAGCTGACAGTTGACTGTGGAATATTTAGGAGTGAGGAAATGTCACCACTGGATTTGTTGCACAGGTGGCATCCTATCACAGTTCCACACTGGAATTCACTGAGCTCCTGAGAGCGACCCATTCTTTCACTAATGTTTGTTAAAGCAGTCTGCATGACTAGGTGATGATGTTATACACCTGTGGACATGGAAGTGACTGGAACACCTGATTCTGAATATTTGGATGGTTGAGCAAATACTTTTGGTAACATAGTGTATGTTAACAGATCGGTGGTGTTATGTATTTTTAAGTCAGATTGTTTTACTTTTGCTTCATCTTATGTTATACTCTTAGTCTTCTAATAGAAAACTTTTAGGCTTAGTTTTATTTACTCTCTTTTTTGTTATCTCAATTCTGTTATTTTATTATTGTCTTTTTTATATTTGTTTTGTTTTCAACTTTTACTTTGGTCTCAAGTGTTCTCTGATTTTATCTCACCTTCTTCGATTATTATTTTCTTTTTGTTTAAGCTCTTCTGCTTTGCTGTGTTTATGTTCATCCCTGCTGTTAAAGCACCTTTAAACCCCTGTTTTTAAAAGTGCTATACAAATAAAATTTATTATTATTATATTTTCTGCTGGAAATAGACAGAATAAGGAGTATCTTCAAGAAAATGGAGGACCACTTTTTGGAGGCACTTTGGGCTCCACACCTCAAAAACTAAAAACCTCCACCAAGGTAGCTCACATATTGCTGTTCATCTACAAACAATAGTTCCATGATGAAGTTGCCATCATAATATCATTTATGACCCTGAAAACATACACCTAGCACTCAGAAACATGTTGATATTATTGTTAGACGATTATCGAGCAAAAACAGTTTGTTCTGGCGATTATCTGGATCACCACCAAAATCTTAGCATTTTTAAGTTGGGCCATTTCCAACATCTCAGCAAAATCTGTTCTGTACTTTTTAACAAACAGACAAGCTAACAAACATGACCTTCTTGGTGGAGGCAACAAGCCAAGCTCTGTGTTGATAATGTGCACAGCAGCTGGCCAACTCCTCCTCCATAACAAATCCCATTTGCCCATTTGAGAGCTCAGCTTCATACGACCACGTCCTCCTCGGCAGACTCTCTGCCAGGGGCAGAAAGGCCATCGTGGAAAAGATTTAATTTTTATATGCAAAAAAGGGGCATCAAGGTCATAATGAGTGAATCAGTTTGAACATTTATTATCTTGTCTTTGTGGTGTTTTATTTGAACGTAGGTGGAAAATGACTTGCAAATCATTGTATTTGGAATTTATTTGTATTACACAATGTCCCAACTTCTTTGGAATTGGAGTTTGTATTGTGAAACTGCAGCTGAAGGTTTGAAAGACGAATGATTTCTTGCATGTGTCTGTCAGTGTGAAGGTTTCTTTTTGCTGCAGGGAGCTTTTTTCTCTCAGAAAATGAGATGCAGTTTGGGTCCGGGCCGATTCAGGGTTGGAAAGTCAAGGTGATAAATTATAGCACTTCTGTTTGCTCAGCCGGGCAGGAAAAATGCAAAAACTGCCCACAGATATAAAGATATGTCTTTCTCCATCTCTGATTAACTGCTTACAAACTGATCGGCTTTACTCCACGAGAATTATTTTCTTTTATTTAACATGAGATCTTTTAAACAAGTACATGTAAGCAAAATTATGCTCTGAATATGATGGACAATCAAACACATTTAACCAGTTTTAGTGCCATGTTTACATGTCAATAATTTGCATTTTAGTGCACAATCATGATGAAGCTGTTCTTGACAGTTTCTTGATTTAAAAATACAAAAAAATCAACTTCATGATCTTGACTTTTAGTTTTATTGTTAAAAACAGTGCTGCACTGACCCAGAGGTAATTATGAGCCTCTTATTCCCTAATTTTGTGAAATTAAAAAAAAAAAAAAAATCATTACAGAATTAGCAGGAAAGCTTAGATAAGTAACCAGAAAAGGCCACTGCTGTCAGCATTTGCACTCCCAAAGAGTTCTTACTAAACAATTGCTCCCTGTACTTAGACTTCATAATTCATACTGTCTTAAGGTAGGAGTGTTTTACTTACTGTTACGATACAAAATGCTTTTATTTTGAAGGGCTTCAAGAACATCAGGAACTTCTGGTGTGTTATAAAGTCTGGCGAAGGAAAAATGTAGCTTGCAACTGATCCAAAAGTAAATAAGAAAAGCTAAAATAAAAAGTAATAAAAGAAGTGTTTGATATGCACATGGCTTATTTTCATTTAAGTAACACATGACAAAGAAACAGTGACATTTGGTGAGTCGTAAAACTTTGAGTTTTTACTTGTCACGTTTTTTTATGTCTACTATTAAAACAAAGTTGTCTACTAGTAGAAGATTGTGCTAGTAAGGTCTGCTCGTGCACTAGTGTGCCAAAACCTTTACGAGAATTTTTTTTTTTTGTTAAGACTAAAATATCTCACTGGTAGACTGACTTAGTCTACAGGTAGTATCAATAAAGCCAAAAGATTCACTAGTAGTACTAGTAGACCTGATGCAAATGAAGTAGGAGGGATTATAACCAAATCCAGCTCCCTGATTGGTTGCAATATTTTTGAAAGCCAATAGGAAGCCTGAATTTGCTTTTCCCCTCCCCCTTTTTAGCATATATGCTTTCTAGTAGTACTAGTAACACTAGTAAAGTCTACCTGTTTACTAGTTGACCAAAACTGAGTTCATATACTCTAAATCAAAGTACTAGTAGAGCTGAACTATGGTTTATATCACCAATATCAATTTTATGCCCAAACAGCTTTCCAAACACTGTAAATGGGTTGTTTTAAATTTACAGTAAATTACTGTTTTTTTTTTTGTTTTGTTTTGTTTTTAAATGTATATTTTTGGGTATTTTGTGCCTTTATTGATAGGAGAGAGACAGTGGATAGGCTTGTGAAAGGGGGAGAGAGAGTAGGGGAAGACACTCTGCAAACTGGTCACAGGCGGGATTCGAACCTGGACCGGCAGAAGCAAGTACATGAGGTGCTAACCACTACGCCAAACCAGCACCCCGTAAATTACTGTTAATGTCCTTACAGTAGCATTACTCTATTTAAATTAACAGGAATATTATTGTATTTTCTATAATTATTTTTGTCTCGTATTTTCATTGAAGGAATCATTACTGTTTCATTTACAGCATTATTACTGTATTATCAAAAACTGCATCCTCACTGTTTTTCCATTCACACCATCATGATCGTATGACTTTTAATGCATTTCAAATTACAGTGAACTTGCTGTATTATTATTTATATAACGATGTTTACAACTATTTTTTACTGACCATGTATTAGCAAGATATCATTTTGTAAAAAAACAAAATCATTTTTTATGCAATGAAATACATTTGCTCAAACGATGGTTTCACCCAAATATGTGAAATATTACCAAAAAAAAAATCTTACCAGCTATTGATCAGTTTTCCTGGGAAAAGTGGATTTTCTCCTGATCCTTTACTATTTTTAATATTTACAAGGGCCAGGACGACACACTTTTCTCCCTATTGGATTTTTTTGCAATTTTTAGGTGCCGATTCGATTTAAATTGCGATTCTACAATACTGCAGATTTTTACAATTTTTAGTTAGATTTTTTAACACCAGTGAAAAAGATGAACAATGATGATGCCTACAGACTATGTCAAGAAAAATACACATCACATGTGAGTCTGTTCATTTAAATTTTGGGAAAAAAAGATTTTTGAACCAAAATATTGATTTAAAAATCGTCAAACAAAAAACCCTGATACTTATGTGAATCGATTTTTTCTTCCACTCCTAGTATTTTCTGTTTGGGCATTTTACAGTAAATAACTGTTGATTTTATGTTAGTAATTTACTGCAGAGCTGTTTACAGTAGGTAGGTGTAGATGTTACAGTAAAATGCTGTTAAGTTCACAGCAATCGTTGACAGCAGAACAGACAGACATGTAGAGGAGGACACATGTAAATATTAACACACGTGTAAACACGGACTCACCCTCAGTGTGAATGGCGGACACGTAGCTCCAGTTGTACCTCTTCACGATGTCCACCATCGCTCTGGCCTGTTGCATGTCTGACGGCACCACCCTCATGAAATATTTATACAGGCTCTGTGGACGATAATTCACACCTTCATGTGTTTTCATGTGACAGCCTGTCGTCTAGTTAGACCTCCACCCACTGCAGCCTGCATGAGGATACCACACCCATCAAGTCAAGGTCGCTGTGGGAGCGAGGGCGGGGCCTTCAGCCTGATGAATTAGATATTTATTATTGTTAAGTTGGAATGATGATGGATTTTAAAGCATTGAACATGTTGCAGATTTGAGTTTAGGTAACTTCCTTGGGGCTTAACTGAAGCTCCCCAGCATGACAAACCCTCTTTTTAGGACCCTATGGACGGGGCAAGGACGAAATAGAGGGAGGAAAAGGACTGGGGGCGGAGGTTTAGATTTCAGGACATGGGAGGAGGCATGACTGAGGCATGGTCCTGCTACTTAAGCTTTGTTAAAGGCATTTCACCAGTTATAATTTTATTTAACCTTTATTAAACCAGGTAAAGAAACTTGTTGAGTTTAAAAATCTCCTTTCAGGAGTGTCCTGGCCGAGAGGCAGCAGCACAGATGACAAACGATTAAAGGTATATGTTCATCTAGAACATATGTGTCAAACTCAAGGCCTGGGGGCCACATACGGCCCGATGGACAATTATATCTGCTTATCTGCGGCAGTTTTTGACGGTTTAAAAAAAAATAATAATAAAAAAAAGGAATATTGTTTTTGTTTCTTCTTTTTGAAAAATCAACAGAACTCTCTACATTTTCCCATCCAAAGAAATCCATACCCTGCAACCCAAGCTTGAATCAAAGTGAAACAGATTTGGATATTTAATCATTCATTTGCTTGGTGTTGACGCTGTGTTTGGTGTGTATAAAAATCTTTTATATGGTTGTGTTGCTGAAAATGTCCTGTTTAATGTGCAGCATGACTATATTTCTACATGAATAGTTCACTTTTCTTATGTTTTTCTTGAAGCCTAACAGTAAAGTTCTGTCTAATATAATCTGTAAATAATAGTTAAGTATTAAAGTTACATATCTGGTCATTTTGTAAAGTCTGCTCTGCTTTACTTGGCTCTTTGTCTCTCCAGGTTTGAAGCGGTCTACCTCTGCCACAGAAACCTGCTGGTTCTGGTCTCACCTTGTCGCTGAGGTCCATGCTCGTGGCCGAGTAGGCGATCTGCGGGATGTTGAAGAGCTGCAGGAGGTTCTGCACCTGGATGGCCACGGAGCTGGACCCCGGGCCGATCAGCCCCACGATGGGCTTCTTCCCCTGCAGCAGCATGCTCCCCTGCTCGGCGGTGCACTTGCCCTGGTTCTCCTCCTCCTCATTGGACACCAGCGTGTCCCGAATGAACTCGATGCTCTGCTCCAGGGCCACGGCAGAGTGCCAGCACGAGTCCCTGGTGAGAGACGGTGGATTCTTATTGTCATTTAGGAAATCAGGGAGAAAAGTGGTGGGTGGTGTGAGACTGAAGAAGCACTTCACTCTGCAGTTTTGAAGGACAGAGGTCTGCAAAGTTAATTTGAGGTTTCATTGGCCGGCCTCTCCAGCCTGTATCCTTAAGTGCCTTTTGGATTTTACTGAAGTGTTTCAATTCTGAAGTGCAGCAGATAAAAAGTGTGAACATCTTTGTTCTCCTGCTTCTCCTGTTTCTGTCTGTCAGTGAAGACCAGCTGAATAACTATACCAATCAATATCATCATCTAAAACCTTAAAAGTTAACAATCAAAATCAGCAAACTTCGACATTTTACTGATGCACAAAACTTGACTTTTGCCTAAATCTGATTTGCTGCAATTTTCCAAGTCAATACCAGAAATACTGATGCAAACACATTTTTTAAAGTCTTTCCTGGGCAAGAATTGACCTGTTCCTTTTACTGGGGCATCTTTTTGTGTTAAAACAGGCGTTAAAGATGAAAAACACGTTTTGATACTCGTCAGATGTGTTAAACTTAATATCCTGCCATTATTACAACTAAAATATGGGAGGCATACGACTGATAGGCATGGTTGGTGTTAGGCTTATTAGGATATTGCATTTCCACCTCGCAATTAAACAGAAGAAATTACAAAAGCATTTTCATTGTTGGGATATGTATAGAAGCAATTATTTAAAATAAATTATACGTGTCAAATTAATTCACAGTTTTTTTTTAGCAAACTGCTTCTAAAACTTTTCAGTCCGTCCCTTTTTTTCAGCTTTCTGCTGGAAAAATAACTTCAATAAAGAAAAGAGTGTATCTTTGCAACGACAAGGTCTATTTGAATAGTTTTGGTGTCATAATAAAAGTAATACTTGAGAGATTTGTCCAGATGATGAATTATCAGCATATGTGTTACTGGGACAGAGTAAATGATGATAGAAGTCAGCATAATTTGAAAACTTTATCCCCACCTTAAAAAAAAAAAAAAAAAAAAATTTGAATATCTCTTAAAAATGATGCTGGAGTGGCTGTTAAATTCTAAAAATTAATAATAAAATATGTTTACATTGCACAGGATTATTGTTATAATGTGATATAGACTAAGATTAGAGAGGTTTTATAACAATTTGGTCAGGTGAGGATTTTGAAAAACAGTCCATATTGAGCCATAGATCAAAAATATCTATTTTGTCAAATAAAAGCCAAACTTAAATATATTACTTAATATTTAATGCTGCTTGTGCTGTCGTGTTGATAAGAGGCTTTTTTTAGCCCCAGCACACCCAAAATGGGGTCCTCAGGGGTAGGGCTGGGCGATATGGCCTAGAAATAAAATCCCTGATTTTTTTCCACAACACTTGATTTTCGATTTTGATCGATTTTTCCCTCCCTAAAAGAAACAAAACTCCCAGTGACATAAAAATGAAACAAATCAAGTTTTGCCTTTATGTTGTCTAAATGTTTCCCTCTTAAAGTCAAAGTCAAAGTCAAATAAAAGGTTGATTATGTAGTATAAACGTAGGCAGGTTTGTCTACATAAACACTAAAAGGCTGAGGTATTTTAACAGTATTGGCATGAAACTCTCTGATCAATAATCTACATAAATGACAAATACAAGCCTATAAAAGTGCTTGTGCAAACCCTACAAGGCCGACTATCATGAAATTTGTTTTTAATTTATTTATTTATTTTTTTTAAATTGCAACTACTTACAATTGGACTAAGGCAAGAAAAAAAATCTTGATTTTTAATTTTTTTAAATCTTCTGCAGAAAATAATTTGAATTAATCAATTTTTTGCCCCGTTCTACTCAGGGGCCATATTGGTTATGGAGGACGTGACATAATTACTACTTCTCATGCCCAAGTATTGAGTTATATGGTATGTTCACTACCAAAGATGGACAGTAAGGCTTTGCAGAGGGAACACAATAATGTGCAGTCCAGTACTGATTAAACTGCTGGTGAAGCTGTTAGCATCTATGCTAATCTCTGTACGAACATTCCCTTCCTGCTGTCGTCCCGTGTGTAACTCCCACCTCCTCCTTAATGCTGATTGGGCCGAGCACAACATTTTCAACATCAATCTGCCTGATTACAGACAGTTGCCCTACAGTGTTAATCCTCAACATGATGAAGTTGAGGCCATTTCCCTTCTCAGGATCTCTTTATAAATTGCTCTGTGGGTCTGTAGTCATCTTCTCCATCAGCTCCACCATTAAATTACCTTGAGTCTCCTCACAGGGCTCGTTCCTGCAGCCACAGTTCACCTGTCTGAGCCCTCATCAGCCTCCTCTCCTCAAGGGTTTGACTTCATATTTAAGTGTTCATTCTCCACCATGACATTTTAATCTAAACTCTGCAGGCCGTCCTTACTTTACTCAAACATGGCAGTAGAGAAAAGTGTGCGAGTGAAACTGAAACACAGTCATTAGCAGGTCTGTGTGGAGCCTGTCCTTGACTAAGTGCTCTTGGTAAAAGCTGGATCCAGGGAGATGTTCCTCCACTCGTGATGATTATCTAACGACTGATGATACTCAACAGCTTGCTCAGTTTGGGAACAAATCTGCCGTCTGATTTGGTCTTTCCAGTTCTGAAATCATTTCACAGCCTGAAGGAGTGACTGAAATATGTGGATAATTCCTCAGATGCATTTCAAACTTCATTAAGGACACACTTCACTAAGTTACTGGAATATGTCTTGGACCACCACACTGTCAAAGACCAGAGACTTTCAGAGAGTTTTATATCCATGAGAATAACAGACTAAATAGCACCTGGGACTACACGGGTACCAGACTGTTATATACCTGGACTACCAGACTACTAAACTAAATATCCAAATATCCAGACTAAAATACCCCTGTTCTGTTGAACTACCAGACTATCATATCTTTGAACTTCTAGACTATCATGTCCTTGAACCACTACACCTCTATATCCTTTAACTGCTAGACTATATTTAAGCTTCTAGACTATCATATCCTTGAACTACTAGACTATCATATCCTTGAACTACTAGACTATCATATCTTTGAACTATTAGACTGTCTTTGAACTACTAGACTATCATATCCTTGAACTACTAGACTATCTTTGAACTACTAGACTATCATACCCTTGAACTACTAGACTATCACATCTTTGAACTACTAGACTATCTTTAAACCACCAGACTCTCATATCCTTTAAAGCTATGGTCTACGATTTGGAAGCTTTGTACATCTTAATAACACCGTTTATAAGGCTGTTATGGTCCTATGGTCTAATCTACACAATATAAAGACCAAAAAGAACAAAAAAAATCCATTCAGTATATTCCCTGCAAAGCTGCATACTAGTTGACCAATCAAACCGTGCTGGCATGCGCAGTTCGATTGGTCCGTGAGTCCATCAAATCCCCTGTCTCCCTCGCTACGCAGCGTCATGCCCATGGTCCCGCCTCCTCCCCTCTACCTCCGGTGAGCAGCTAGCAGCGTTAGCTACTGAACTATCATGGAGTCGGAAAAGCCTAGCGCCGAAACCGGGAAGCCGCTTCTCTCTCCCCTGGGGCCCAACGGAGCTCCAATGCGACACGAGCTGGGGGCGGGATCTTGGAACACTGAGGGGAGGGGTGAGGGAAGGGGGGGCAGGCTGCGGTTTCAAAACGTAGACCATAGCTTTAATTGCTAGACTTTCATATCCTTGAGCTACCAGACCTTAATAGCCCTGGACCACCAGACTACCAGACGGACATATCCCTGGGACTACCAGACTGTTATATCCTTAGACTACCTTCTATATCCCTGTACTAGCAGACTGCCAGACTACTATAATTGCCCTCGGACTACCAGACTATTACAGCCTTGAGTAAACCAGACTCTCATAGCACTGGGACTTCCAGACAACTAGACTGTCATATTCTTGGATCTACCAGACTACTGGACTGATACAACCATGGGAATACCAGACTACAAGACTCCTGTTTCCTTGGAACTACAAGCCTACCAGACTATTTCAGTATCCCTGGAACTACCAAACTACCAGACTTAATAGCCCTGGGACTACCAGGCTACCAAACTAAATATCCAGATTGGTATATCCCTGTCCTACTGCACTACCAGACTATCATATCCTTGAACTACCAGACTAAACATCCCTGGCCTACCAGACTACAAGTCTACCATACCTTGGACTACCAGACTGTTATATCCTTGGACTACCAGACTGCCTGATGTATATCCCTAGGACG
Source organism: Scarus forsteni (assembly GCA_036419115.1). Classification (NCBI taxonomy): domain Eukaryota; kingdom Metazoa; phylum Chordata; class Actinopteri; order Labriformes; family Labridae; genus Scarus; species Scarus forsteni. The sequence goes on from JAZDUH010000035.1 coordinate 763,672, forward strand.
ATTAGGTCTGGACCACCAGACTACAAGACTGTTACATCCTGAGGACAACCTGACTACCAGACCTTAAAAGCTCTGGAACTTCTTGAGAAGAGAAACTGCCGCAGGATACGGTGGCTGTGAAGGTCAACTGAACAAACATTTAGAACCCAATAAGATTTAATGATACCAAAAACCTTTCATTGACCTCCTGAGACCCTGTGTTCATATTCTAAGACATTATATCTCGGCTCTCCTCCTCCGTAGTCCAGGCCTGGGGTCCTCCTCCTAACTTAACCCCAGACTCTGAGACTCTCCTGACAGTTTCAAACATCCAAACACTCCTAAAGGTTCTGGTCCAGGTTGAGTTCTGACCTGATCTCACAGCCCAGGGTGATGTTTGGCAGGATGGCCGGGTCTGCGTTGATCCGGTCCAGGGTGTGCATCATGGCCTCCACCCTCTGGATCCCGTACTGCTCTCGCACCGCCCCACACTTCCTCTCATGGACCTGGATGGAGACACAGCACGAGGACATCGGTCATGTTTATCACGTATGAAGACTCGAGCACACGTGTGAGCACAGCAGCAGGTACCTTATCTGCAGGAGGCTGATGGTGGACTGAGAAGAGCGCCCCGATGATGATGTCCCCGGGGATGTGAGCCAAAACCCTTCTCTCACTGTTCGTGGCCTCGACCCCCAGGTGGTCTCGTAGGTCGAGCCAGGTCAGCACACACACTGCCAGTAAACATAACCGTTGTGGGTTTCCCATCCTGGGGTTCATCCGTATACATCCATCCATCCTCAGTGCTCCTAGAGTCTGGGTGCAGAGGCCTGCGTCGTCTTCGGTGGAGTTAGCTTGTTGTCCAGGATGAAGGTTAGATTCCTGAAGAAAAAAGGAAAAACCAGAACCAGGTTTATGTCAGGGAAGCCACACTTGGACAGAACCAGTGCCAGTAATTCTGCTTCCTTTTTTGAGTTTTCTGGGCCAACAATGTCAAACACTTGTTTTGTTTGTTCATTGTTTATTAGCTTTTGAACTATAAAAGATACATAAGATCAAACTGGAGATGTTCAGAAAACAAAGAACTGTGTCAGGAGGTCAAGAAGCCATCGGGCTTATGCAAAGGACCTCACCTTACTATAATAAAAAGCAGAGATTTCAGTAAGAACACAAAGTAATGAATGCATATATGTGTTCAACCATGTGTGAAGAAACAGAAGAAATAATTATAATCGACAATAAAACAAACAAATAGGTTTTACAAAGAAACAAAAATATAGAGACCATAGAAGAGTTGACAAAATTAGAACAAAATTTAAAACATAGGAAAAAAACAAAGTAAAACTAAGCTTCATGAGTTAAATGTAAAGACAGTTTCCTTTTTAAAACGTGTAGTGATGACGAGCTCTCAGCTTCATGTCTTTTATCATTCCATTTTTAACAGCATGATAAGACACGTGGCAATAAAGAAAGTAAATGCTGCGTTTTGTTAACATACGTTATGCTGTTGTTTCCATCCTTGCTTAAAACAACACAGCCAGCGACATTTCCCATCATGCCTTGCATCATTTTATGTAATTTAAGTCACATTTAAGCTTCTTTCCGTCCACTTTGACAACTTCCTAGACCTCTTGTTGTTTGTGCTGACTGCCTCTCTTAGCCCTGACAGCATTGTTTTGTAAGGCATACATAAGTAGGTTTAAAAACTTGATGATGCTATTATTCTTTTGTGATCAACTTTTTTTTTTTAGGTTTGAAGAACATAAAAAAGAATAATGTTCAAAGAACAATAAAGTAAAAGAAAACAACCCACCCAAACATCATCTAGGCCCCCACCCACACAAAAATATTATAGAAAACCCGGCTATTCAAGCATTTATAAGGGTCGTTTATTACAATAGACCACATCGCAATGACAGTCCTTTACTCCATGGATACGGGCGATGGATATCTCTAAATAAGCTGTGTCCAAATAGATAATTAATAATGGAATTATTATGTATAAATTCAAATTACACATATAAAACTGGAACTGTTTATGGGTTGTATTTTTAGGATTTAATCAAAAATCTGTCATATCATGCTGATACTGCTTTATGCAGCCTGATGACTCCATCTTCATCATAACATATGATCACTACATACTTAATATAAATCAGTCAATCAATACATCTTTATTGGTAAAGCACCAGTTCATAACAAGTGTTATCTCAGGACACTTTACAACAGGGCAGACTGAAGCCATACTCTTCTTTTTAAACATACACATATATGCATAGCTACAAATATATGTAATATATACATTTGTATATACCCATACAGTACGTTCATCCAGAGATGCATCCATACAGAGACAAAGGGACTAAACTCACTTTTTTTCTCTGCTGAATATAGAGTCAATCTTTATTTATATAACACCATATTTGTCTTTGTTGGATATAATTTAATTAAAAGAAAGCCCTGTGAGCATGTAGCATCTCACTCTGAAGAGGGTCCTCATGTCTATATGGATGTAAAGACAGTTACTGTGGATGAATAATCAATACAACCATAGATAGAGATCAATCTAATATTAAAATTAACATCATAATGGTTTAACTGGTTCAAAATTATAAATTTATGTTAAATTATGTCACTTCTGTTGATGGTTGATGCAGGTTGGAGCTGATGGAGTAACATCTTACCTAAGATTTTAAATATGGCATATGATGTATTTTAAAAATGAAAAGTAACTGTTTTTTATAACACATGTCAACATTAACAGTCATACAGTTGCCGTCCTGTTTTTGGCTGTTGACAGTAGAAGGTGGAGTGAAAAGTCAAATTACTGCCTCTTAGGAGAAGATAAGTGTCTTCAAGAAGCACAAATAAGATAATTTAACCCTATAAAGCCAATCATATCATATTTGATACATACATTTATAATACCTCTATCTACTCAATATGATCAACAAATTACAAAAAAACATCTGAATACAATCAGATAAATGATAAAAATGTCCTCAAATGGATTATCAGTTGCCAAAAACACCTAATGTATCAAATGAGATATGAAAAATATATCTGTTAAATTTTATGGACATTTTGATTTTGTAGGATTTTAGCAGAGTGTTGGTATTGGTCTCCTCAGTGAAAACAACAACAGGATTCTAAAAACAACAGCCTCATTTTTCCACTTTCCGCTTGAGTCTACATCTGTGTTTAAGTGGGAAAATTTCCAAACCCACTTTATGAAATATTTAACTGTGAACATTAAGTCCAAATTTGATGACAATCTGATTCTGATCTCCAGAGATACATGTGAAATAGTCAAAGCACTAATTTTCACTTTTCAGTTTTCAGTTTTATACAGAATCAGCCCCAAAAAGAGACTTTGCAGGAAAATATTTTTCTAAAATTATGCACCCCAATAACTAGACATGTCGTAGTTATTTAAAAAATAAGGTTGTTTGGTTATACCTTGGTCTATTCTTTGGTGGCCCAATTCCGATCTTATTTATTCCTATTGGAGCAATCACAACTCACTTTTTTTAGACCCAAAAATGCTGAACCTTCTTTACCTTCTCTGCTCGGCAAGCTTTCCATTAACACTGGTCTAGAGCATTACCCTGTCAGTATGGAGAAGTTTAAATAGTCTGCATTACTTAAAGGTATTGACTGAGCATCCAGTTGGGTGCTGGCACTGTTTGAAAGCTTTGTTTTAGCTCAGATGTTGGAAAAATACAACGATACCCAACCCTACTTGGTGCCACCTCCAAGTCTTGTGGAAGTTAAAGCCTGATTAAGTGATAAAGGGGAAGTAAGCACGACGCTTGTTACTTGGAAACGCTCCACAGGAATCAAAATGATGAATACAAATATTTAAAAAAATGATTCATTTGGTAAATTAAGAGAATGACACTGAATGTAAGGCACTTGATTTACAATGGAAGTAGTCAATAATAGTGTGGAAGCAGGTGTTTTTTTGATAGAGGAGAGTTTGAATGAGTTGAAGTGCAGAAGTAAAATGTTAAAGGAGAAGCAGAGAGAGAACAGATGTTAAAATGTGTTCCTGCTTCATATTTGCCATGAAAAAGAAAGCTGCTTCTTCAACGATTCAACAACAACCTGTGACACAGCCTTGGATCTCCACTTTAAGATCATTTAAAAATCTTTATCCAAAGTTAAATCAAGAGAAAACTTGAGCTCACCCTGTGTGCAGCCTTGGAGAAGCCATCCCCTCTGCAGCCGTTTCCATCACAGGAGCTGAGCAGCAGAGCGGAGGGAGCTGACGGTCTGTGCTCGGCTCTCCCTCCGACGCCTGGCTACAGCAAACTGCAAATAGCAGCAGCAGCAGATAATATAGCCCGTTATTGGAACATGTTTGACTTACTGACGCATGCAAGCCCCCCCCCTCCTTCTCCACCACCTCCTCCTCTTCCTCCTCCTCATCCTCCTCCTACTCCAAAACAGTGGAAAGCATGGAGCTTCTCCGGTGACTGATGTAAAACAAGTGAGGAAGAACGGCAGGGCAGTGAAGGGAGAAGAGCAGTTATGGGGTTATTTAGGAGCACGTGCGCTAAAGTAGATGTTTTCTCCTCTAATTAACTGTCTTTAGGCAACGAATGAACATTTCTGCCATCGACTATTTGAACAATTAGTCGACTATTCGACCATCTAATGGACTACTCAACCAACTAGTTGACTATTCGACCAACTAATGGACCACTCAACCAACTAGTTGACTATTTGACATACTAATCGGCTGAACAACCAACTATTCGACCGAATATTCAACTATTCGCCTGGCTAGTTTACTAATCAGGTGCTTTTAATACTTTTATTAGATTTGATTTTTGCTAAATTCCCCTTTGGTCTCACTGTTACTTACTTCCACCAATGAGGTCATGCTTCTTGTTTATTAATGATATCAGAGCTGAGACGATTCCTCGAATAATCGCGATTATTCAATTACAAAATATCCTCGAGGCAAATTGTGTGCCTCGAAGCCTCGTTTAATATATAATTATACATATAAAATATATATCTGGACTACTATACAGTGCACAGTGTTTGACACGGACGGTCATTTCTGTGGCACAACGCGCCTGCTACCTCCGCTGCTGCGCGGCTTGTAAAATCATGAAGGAAGAGAAAAGAGAGGGACAGAAAGGAGAGAGTCCACAGAAGAAATGGCAGAGAGTGTCCCAAGTGTGTGGTCACTACAAGAAGAGACAAAAAGAAAACACAGTGCAGTGTGTCTGATGTCAAACGGAGGTAGCTTAGCACGTAGCTTAGCATGATAGCAAGTAGTCAGTGCTGCAGCACGTCAACAGTAAACATCCGGTCTGTGCGTCAGAGCGACACAACAGGATGATGCTCATGATACATCAACAGAAGCAGCTAATGTGATCAATAACTGAGATATGGACGTGTAAATAACCTACTTTGATTATGAACGTAAATAATTCACCTGGTGAACATAAATCAATGCGGAGGCTACTTGCCCAGAATCATGTGTATTTTGTTCTCATACTTTTCACATCCAATAACTTTACATTTAATTTGATTGCAGAGAGTAGAAGAGGAAACACTGACAGTGAGTAGAGGAAGCAGGTGTAGGGAATGCTTTCATATGTTATAGAAATGTACATTAGCTAGTTAAATGATCTTAGTATCTAAGTATGATATTATTTGGTCCTAGAAATAAAGTAAGCAAAATAAGATCATCAATATGGTACAGTAGTAAAGGCAATAATTTAGCAAAAAGAGACAAGCATGAATATTATTAAAATAAAAATAACCACATTTAAAAAACAAATCTGAAAAAAGCAAGATATGGCCCAGAATAAAAATAAAAGTATAGATTTTGATTTTGAGATCCCATTTATGCTCAGAATGTTCAAAACAAGAAAACTAAGTTGGTAATTTAAGTGTTACTAATAATAACAATGTGTAGTGATTCAATGTAAAAAAAAAAAAATAATAGCAGTGAGCGCAATGTAACAGTTATTCGATTACTCGATTAATCGAAAAAATTTGTTTTGATAAAGTAATCGATTACAAAAATAATCGATAGCTGCAGCTCTAAAATGGTATAGCTCAAAAACTAAACAGATTTTTATGAAATCTTCAGAGAATGTTAGTCATGGCTCAAGGGAAAAGTGTTTGGATTTTGGCAGCGATCTGAGTCTGGATGCTGATTTAGGATTTTTTGCAAGATCGGGTAGTTGTCCACATTTTTACTGACAACTTAAAGTTCTCATCTGGTTGCGATATGAACCTGAATGTCAATCCAGGAATTTTTCAAGGATTTGTCAAGGATACTATAAAAGACAGTTATATACATTTTCACTTTTATCTTGAACGTTGGTGAAACTATTATTATTATTATTTTTATTATTATTATTATTATTATTATTATTTAACATTGCAAGATAGGTTAGTTTTCCACATTTTCACTTACATCTCAACAAAGCTCTCAACTGATTTTGATAAAATTTTCAGGGAATGTTTGTCATTCCACAAAGAAAAAGTGGTTTAATATTGGTGGTTATTTGAATCCAAATGTGGATCCAGGATGTTTTTAAAAAAATCTGTCAGAGATGTTAAGGGCAGTTTTATGCATTTTCACTCATACCTTAAAAAGTGGTGAAACCAGTCAGTAGGAAATTTTAATGAAATTTTAGTCATAGTTCAATGAAAAAAAGCCTGGACTTTGGTGGTGACACCAATCAGGATGTGGATCCAGGAGTTTTTAGAGGACCTGTTTACATTGTAAGACAGGGCAGTTTTCCACTTTTTCAAACACTGATGAAAAAGTTTTTAACTACATTTCTAGGGAAATTTGGTCATAGCTAAATCCAAATGTGGATCCAGGAATTTTCTCAAGGATTTTTTTTTTTTTTTTTTACCATTGCCAGATAGGAAAGTTTTCCACATTTTTGCTAATAACTCAAAAAGTGGAGAACCAAATAAAATGAAATTTTCACGAAATATTAATCATAGTTCAAGCAGGAAGTGTTTAGAAAATGGGGAAAATTAGGATTTTTTGGGTGATATGAAGATGTTTAACTCTTTAAAAGTTAGAGTAGATGAAACACTCCAGAACACTACAATGGCAGAAACCTCCAGGGCTGAAAATGGAGGCCAGTGAGAAGCGTCAAAACCTGCGGTACCACGAGTGTCCACTTGAGGCTGGATGCAGAAACCTGAGTGGGAAGACATATGTTTTTTTATGGCCTAAATAAACATCTTGACATCCTGGTTCAAAAAACACCTTCACTCTAAGTATATAACACACGTATTTACTCTCGTTGTGAGGGTATTCATCCCTGTTTTCATTTTATTGAGGAATTGTTACCTCCGCCAAGGAGGTTATGTTTTCGGGAGAGTTTGTTTGTCCGTCCGTCTGTGAACAAAATAACTCAAAAAGTTACGGATGGATTTGGATGAAATTTTCAGGAAATGTTCAGCATGGGAAAAGGAAGAACTGATTCGATTTTGGTGTTGATCTGGATCAGCGTCTGGCCGCCATGATGAAAAAAGTGATTTTTGTGAATAACTACTGAACTAAAATAGATATCATTATGAATCCAGTTGCTAATGGTATGTTTTCATGGTCAAGGAATCTAAATATTTCGATGAAATAAAGGTAGGAGTAATATTTATGGTGAAAATCACAATATGGACTGTGGAGAGATCTGCGCTCTCCGAGTACTTTTCTAGTTGTTGGTTGAGTTTAGCTGAGATGAGGTGCAATTTGGGAGCGTGAGTTACATCCACGACTGTCCAAAGGCTCCCCTGATAATCAAACCACTACTTCATGGCTTAATCAAACTTAGTTTGCAGACAGTGAATGCTGCACTGTTCTCCTGATGCTCTGCGGTCAGCGTTTGCTGACACTACTGTCAAGACAGATAGTAAGGAGAGAATCCACCATTGAGATAGGGCTGCCACAAATGACTATTTTGATAGTCGACTAGTCAACGACTACTTTTGCGATTAGTCGACTAGTCACTTCATGCATGAACTGCAGCGTACTGCACCAGCATGCAGCTGGTGGCCCAAATCGCTTATTATGAGCAGACCTGGCAACTTTGGTGCCTGCGTAGTTGTGCATGCACCACATGCATGAGTGTGTTTCGGGGTGTGTTGGTTTGATTCCTGCAGGTGTGATAACCAGAAAACAGGACAGATAGGCAGACAAGACAGCAGAGGTACAGCGGCAGTTTTGTGAGAAAACACGCCTAAAAAACAAAACGACTAGTCGACTATTAAATTAGTTGTCGACTATTTTGATAGTCGACTTAGTCACTTCTAGTCGACCGATCATGGCAGCCCTACATTGAGAACAATGTTTTGTCTGTGAAAATGATCTTAAACCTGAGGATGACAATTAATTCAATTCAATTTAATCACTTTCTTTGTCCCCAAGGGGGGATTTAAAAGGCACAGGAGAGGCACACATCCAAGGCCATAGTTAAAAACATCTAACAAAAAAATAAGGAATATTGCATGTTACTGCATCATAAAGTGCACCATGTAAATTAAATCTCATGATGTTGAATTTTGTCGACTAGTTGTACATCCCTAGTATTTATTTGCCTCCCTTCCCTTCATCGTCCTCCTTTTTATAGAAAGAAAATAGAAAAATTTTACTGCCTGGTGTATTGGTTAAAGAGTATAAGAGCATGTACACTGGAGAAAATAATTTGGGGGAAGTCGAGATTAAAGTAGAAACTTCTGGATTGAAGGTGAAATGATGAGAATAAAGTTGAAATGTTGAGGAAAAAAGCCGAAATGTCAAAAATAAAAGTTTGATCTGATCGTTTACTTTTAGATTTATGCTAACTCCCAGTAAAGAGGTGTTTGATTATTATTTTTTTGTTTTGTTTTCTACAGTTGTTGCTGCTTCAATACACGGTCATATCTGCTTTGGTCACCAGTTTACAAGGTGCTTTTTTAAGGCGTAACACCAGAGGAAGAATAACATCCTTTTTTAATATCTAATTTTCTAATTTAAGATAATATGAGATAAAATGAATCCTGGTGTTGCAGCAGTACAGGGGTAAAGTAGCATGCATTAAAGGTCAATTAAATAACATAAAATACAATAGTTTAGATTAATAAACTATACAAAAAGCAAATAAACACAATAGAATAAGTAGAGATATTTTTAAATATTCAGGAAAAGCTGATGCCCTCTGTGCAGCACATGGAGTGACATTAAAGTGACAGGTAGCTGCAGTGATGTTGACAGAATAATGTAACAGTGCAAATATATTTTCTTGAGTATTGTGCTTGAGTAGAACAGGATAAGATATAATGCTCAATAAGGTGCAGAATATTTAATAACATATTAACAATATGGAACGGAAGAATACTTTTAAAATTTAACCATCAGCACATCAACCAGGTGAATTTACATTTACTGTGTTTTTTCCTTAAAGCTGTGACCAATCCTCTGTGTTAATGTCTCTTTGGCTGCTGGAGCATCTATAGAGCCTTAAACATCTCTCCCCTCATAAAAAAAAATATACCTTCACAATCGAAAAAAAACAAAACAATCAAAGCTCAATAAAATGTAACAAATATTATCAGATCGGCCAATATATAAAGTTTGATTCAATTATTATTATAGTCATGTTTTAGTTTTCTCTAGAGTAATTAGACAATCTATTTTATAACAAGGAATAAAACATAAAATAAGGCATTAAGCTGCTTGTAATAAAGAGAAAATATCTGCCATCTTAAAATCATCTTTAATATCTCCTCTGGATAGAAGATTTTTTAAAGACAGCCTTCAAGATAAAATTGGCTCGTCTCATTGGCAGATAATTTTGCTTTTTACAAGCAGCCCAGGATTTATTTTTAGATCTGATATCTTCAAATACGATTACATGTTAGGGAATTGTGCCTTAGAAAAAGCTTGGTGAGATTTTTTTACTTGAAATTGGACAAATACTCTCACCTACATTTTAGTTTTTGCAGTGTAACTTTTTCCAAAAGGGAAAGAAACTTTTGTTACACCAAATGAGTCCAGATTTTTTTATTATTTAAAAAATGAGAGATGTGAGATTATTTCAATGAGGCAGAGGAGAGAAGAGTTTAAATAAGAAAAATAAACTGGAGTAAAAAAACAGGAAAAATGTTGAAAAAAATAAATCAGGGTACAGAAGTGCACGATTACCATCACTGCTTTTTAGCATGAGCTTTGTGGGCTGCTTTGATTGTAAATGAATTGTTTCAGTGTATGAAATGGCATCAAAAAATGTTATTTTTACTTTAAAAATCCTTGTAAAGAAGCCCAAGATGTAGAGTGAAAGATCCTATGATTTAAGAGGAGAGAATTATATCAAATAAAGCCAATTGTTTGACACAGAGACTGAATTAAACATTAATCTACACAAGAATTTTGATCAAATGCATCGTTAAAGAAGATTTTAAATGACATGACACTGTTATGGTAGTGTTATAGTAGTAATGATAATGATATTTATTGATTTAACGCTTATTAATCTGAAGTTACGAAGTGTTTCACAGGGACGACAATAATTTAAAGTATAAAACAAAACACAACAGGCAGTAGGGCTGGACAATATGGCCGAGAAATAAAATCCACGATTTTTTTCCACAACACTTGATTTACGATTTTAATTTATTTTTCCCTCCCTAAAAGAAACAAAACTCCCAGTGACATAAAAATGAAACAAATCAAGTTTTGCCTTTATGTTGTCTAAATGTTTCCCTCTTTAAGTCAAAGTCTGGCTTATAAAAGGTTGATTATGTAGTATAAACGTAGGCAGGTTTGTCTACATAAACACTAAAAGGCTGAGGTATTTTTACAGTATTAGCATGAAACTCTCTGATCAATATTTAATCTACTTAAATAACAAATACAAGCCTATAAAAGTGCTTGTGCAAACCCTACAAGGCTGACCATCATGAAAAAATTACAGCTATTTACAATTAGACTAAGGCAAGACAAAAAATCTTGATTTTTATTTTTTTTTAAATCTTCTGCAGAAAATAATTCGAATTAATCGATTTAATCGATTTTTTGCCCAGCTCTAACAGGCAGGTATAAATAATAAAAGCAAACATACTCTGAAAACATCAATCAGTATATTAGTTAATCAATCTTTATTTCTAAAACCCAAAATCTTAACAAAAAAACAAAAAAAAACTAAAGTCATACTAACATATGAAGGCGGTGATTTAACTTGAAACTCTGTGTGACTCCAATTTTCCATCAGTCTTAGGTCAGATTTTTATTTTATAATGTCTCTAAATGTCTTAAAACTAGTTAGAATTTTGATAAAGTGCATCATTATAAAAGAAGACTTTAAGTCACATGGCACTGTTTCACAAAATAATCAAGAAAATACCCAAACATTTTAATACATCATTAATCAAACATTACACAAATTAACTGTAAAGCTGCAGATCATAATTATTATTTAGTTATTTTTAATGGTAATGGAACATATGTTCATATATATGTACATAAGTTAAATAGAAGACAAAAACAGGACATTAGTAAAGTAAAAACATGCAGATGTGAACAAAAAAATCTGAATACATGTTCTCATATAAACCTAAATTTAAGACATCAACACATAAACAACGACAAGTTAATGTAGGTTTTCACAAATCTTGTTTTTCCACTTGGGAATATAAAGAATGCCAAAAGTCATGAAGAAGGTGACACCGGTTATATTTCTCAAGTGTAGTTTTTTCCAGAGGAAGAAATTGATAAATTTGAGTCAGTAACATGCTGAATGTTGGTGGTGATTCGTTTTTCTAAAAGAGGAGTTTTGCATTTTTTAGCAAAGTATGTTATAATCAACTGTCTACATTTTTTTGGGTCCAAGTGACAATTAATTATATCATTTAATATATATACACATGGGAAAGATCAAATTCAAGTTTTAAAACTGATTTTTGTGAATAAGTGAATCTTTTAATTTATTTATTCACAAATATTTAGTTCTAATGAAACTAAAATAATTAACATGTAAAGGTGGAGAATCGATCTAAGATCAGATTTTTATTTGTAAAATCTTTAAATGTATAAGTAGTTAGATTTTGCATCATCATAAAACAGTCTTTTTAATAACATGGCACGGTTTCACAATTATATTTATAATATTAATGATAATAGTCTTTACTGTATAGTTTTCTTTCAGTATTTAAGATCTAATGAAACATAAAACAAACAGCAAGATTAAAAAATATATAAGCAAGTAAATAGTCAAAAAAACATCCAAATATTTTTAAACATCATATTATTAATCAGTAATTGTGAAGCTGTAAATCATAACAGTTGGTTAATTAACATGTAAAGGTGATGGATCAGCCTAAGGTCAGATTTTTATTTATAATCTGTCTAAATGTTTTTTAATCAGGAGTCAAATTAAAGTAACACGAGTCTCTGCCTGAGTCACGTGATGATTTTGATTCTCGGTTCATTCCCAGACCTGAGCACTCTGACGTGATCAGACTGCGCCCTCTGGTGGCCTCTCCGGGACGGTCGCAGCTTCAGCGTCACATGCAAACACTGCAGTCATGAGACTGAAAGGCTACAGAAGGTGGGGGATAGGCGGGGGATAGGTGGGGGTGAAGAGGAAGCAGAGGAGACTTTAGGAGGGAGACGGTGTGATGCCCTCAGGACGTTAAACATCAGAGCATCTCCGTCAGCTGATCTCACACAGCTCTTTGTTTTAGTTCCTGTGTGAGCTCCACATGTCATCATCAAATCTATGATGTGATGAATCATATGAGAGTCAGAAATGTCAAGGATGAGGCTAAAGGCCACTTAGACAGCAGAGGAGCTCAGTTTAACCAGGACAAAATAAGAAAAAAGATCAAAATAAACAATAAGTAAAACTTAAAGATGCTGTGAGGAGTTTCTAAATAATAACAAAAAAGTCTCACTTTTAGATATATGCCTGATGGAAATACACACTTTAAGATGAGTTTTATAGCATCAAACTAGGTTATCTATAAATGCTATTCCTTAGCTTCACGGTCGGGTTGGACAGGGCTGGACTGGCCTGGATACTCCACTTCAGGAACAAAACAATTAAAACTAGAGCAAATTTATGTTATTTTGTTATTTATATTACACATCTTAGAGCACCGGGCTGTAAGTAGCGATACATAGCCGGCTACAAAACTACGATAATAAGTTTTCCAAAAATTGCTTGTTGTCACACATCAAAAACTACCGCTACGTAACTAGAAAGAGATACATTACCTCGTCGCTTTGCATCCTGTAAGTTGTTGAAAAAAGAAGTTGTAAAGCAATGCAGAGTTCTGAGGAAGGTCCAAGCGGCACTCTTATTAGCATCCCAACACACAAACACACGCTTTGGCTCGTGGTGCGTTCAAGTTGTAGGCAGAAGTAGGAATATCCAAGTTCTGAGTGGGAAAATACAACTGGAACGTCCCCCGAAGTCAGAATTTCCTACTGGGAACTCGGTGAAACCTCACCACCCCCGAGTTGACAATGGAAGATGGATGCCCCCAGTGTGAACAGTTATTTAGCTCCTGTAATAATCCATTTATTTGCACTTCTGACTGGGGTGTGTCGCTCTAGATCAGCTGTATACATAGTATTGTTAGACTTATATTTACAAAAATGCTGCCATAGTGATAATCACATTCTTCATGTGATATTTGTGAACAACAACACAGGGCGTGCTAACAACAGCTAACAATAGCCTGGTAGGTCGGCATTTTTTTTTCTGACTTCAACTGGAACGCCGATAAGTCTGAGATGATGTCACTCCCAGTTCCGAGGTTACTGGAACGCAGCATTACGACAGTCGCCGCGCGTGCTCATGGGTAGCAGAGTCTTTTACGTTGCCGGTAATAGATTCTCCTCACAGTCCCTTTTATGAAATGACAAAATAAAAACAAAACATGAAGAAATGAGCCAAAACAAAATTTAGGAGAAATCTTTCTTTATAAAGAATAAAAAATAAAAAATCAGTGCAGTGTTGTAACATTAACAGTTTTCAAACTGCGTCAGCTCATTTTTAGTAGAAAGTTCTTCATGTCTGTTGCCACCTATTTTAAGTCAAATTTAATCAATCTCGACTGAAAACTTGTTTGCTCCATTGTTTTGGTTTTGTTATCTTATGAGTACAGAGCCGAAGAAAAGAAATACAGGAGAAAGAATGTAAATATAAAAAAAATAAAAGGTAGGATTTCTTTTTTTCCCCCACAGAAGACTTTTGACTTTCCCTAAAAATTGCAAATGTAATCTCAGAAATTGACCCTCCAAGAAATTAAATTAAATTGAATCCAAGTATTCTTACTTTTTCACAAAATATGAAATGTATTCTCAAAATTCGGATTTTTTTTCCCGAGAATATTAAATTATTTAAAGAATTCTAACCTTTTAGCAAAATAAATCGTATTTTCAGAATTTTTTGTTATTTCCCCAGAGTTCTAGATTTAAATTCAGAATTCAAAAAAACTCTGTTTTTCCCAGAATAAAAAAAGGCATCTTCTTTTCTGTTTATTTTTCAGACTCTATGGTCCTTGTGCTACCAAATTGAGAAAATGTATTATCTAAAAATGAGAATTATTGTAAAGAATACCTTAAATACCTACATATATAAAAGAAACCCAATGTGGCTGGGGTTTATAGTGTTATACCTGGACTAAAATAGTCTTTTATTGTAATTTGTTTTTAATTATCTTAAATATATCGGTATTTTTTAAAATCTGGCCGTTATAGCATATGCCAGAAAAAACCTGGCCCTTGTATAAATCTAATTGATGATTCCTTTACAGCATTGTCAGTTTGACAAATCTAAATAAATTGTCCTTGTTTACATTTAGACATCAACAGAATTATGTAGACAGGCTGTAGGTCTTTAAGGGGCTAAAATCTGCCACATAAACTGTTTCTTCCTGATTTCTACATCCATCAACTGTCCTGTTACTCAAATAAAGGCATAAAAATCTTTAACCCTTTCATGCATGATGTCCACTACAGTAGACAGATATTTGGAATAACTTTATACCCTTCAGGTTGTCCAACTACCAGATGGTAAATTCCCAAACCCTTGCCTTAAGTTTCATAAATATTTAATCTTTGCACATTTCTACCATATCAAGATATTGCATCGTAAATCCAAAATAGCTGATGAAGTGCAAATTGGGTTTTATGCCTGTAATCAAATCTCCCATTGTTTGTATTTTTTTATTTGACATTTTGATGTAATTCACAAGAGAATAGTTTGATTAAAAGACAATAATACATGTACTTCAATATGTTGCTTTCCTTTACTTTCTGTTAATAAATGCCTGTCTAAAACATGTATTTATGAATCTTTTATAAGTTCCACTAACTTACTATTTATGCCATTGACACATGGTAGTGGACAGATGCATAACTGCCCAAAAATTTAACTTTGAAACAAAGTAACCATCGTTTTTAACTTGTTTGAAAAGTAAAAAAAAAAAAAAGTATTTCATTGTTATCTAAAAATTCATGCATGAAAGGGTTAAAGTAACTGTGAGGAGTTTCTAAGTAATTACAAAAAAGTCTCACTTTTAGATATATGCCTGATGTAAATACACACTTTAAGATGAGTTTATAGCATCAAAATAGGTTATCTATAAATACTATTCCTTAGCTTCGTGGTCGGGTCGGACAGGGCTGGACTGGCCTGGATACTCAACTTCAGGAACAAGACAATTAAAACTAGAGCAAATTTTTATTATTTTGTTATTTATATTACATGTCTGAGAGCGCCGGGCTGTAAGTAGCGAAACATAGCCGTCTACAACTACGATAATAACTTTTCCCCGCATTGCTTGTCGTCACACATCAAAAACTACCGCTACGTAACTAGAAAGAGATACATTACCTTGTGGCTTTGCATCCTGTAAGTTGTTGAAAAAAGAAGTTGTAAAGCAATGCAGAGTTCCGACAAAGATCCATGCTGCATTTACCACAACAAACAAACACATTTGGCTTCACGTCTCCGGTGCGTTCAAGTTGTAGTCAGAAGTAGGAATTTTGAGCTCCGAGTGGGAAACTAAAACTGGAACATCCCCCGAAGTCAGAATTTCCTACTGGGAACTCGGTGAAACCTCGCCACCCCGAGTTGACAATGGAAGATGGATGCCCCCAGTGTGAACAGTTATTTAGCTCCTGTAATAATCTTTTTATTTGCACTTCTGACTGGGGTGTGTCGCTCTAGATCAGCTGTATACATAGTATTGTTAGACTTATATTTACAAAAATGCTGCCATAGTGATAATCACATTCTTCATACAACAACGCAGGGCGTGCTAACAACAGCTAACAATAGCCTGGTAGTTAGGCATGTTTTTTTCAACTGGAACGCCGATAAGTTGGAGATGATGTCACTCCCATTTCCGAGGTTACAGGAACGCAGCATTACGCCGGCGATAAATTCTCCTCATAGCACCTTTAAATATAAAAAAGTTCAATAAAATAAATAAAAATGCATGTTGTCTCCTATCAGCAATGAAGCTGATTTACAAATAAAAAAACTTGCAGCAGGTTTTAGCAACAATGATCAGAATCAGAATTAGTATTTGTTGCCAAGTACAGTTGAACATACGAGGAATTTGACCTGGGAAATAGGTTCAAAACAATCTACCTATTAATATTGAATGAAAATAAAGAGTCAGGAGGAATTTATAAAGTATAAAGGTAGATAAAAATTGGAGAAAATATATTTAACAAATATAAATAAACAACGGGCACAAAAAGAATAAAAACAACAGGAGTATAAATCTGATTTAAATAAAGTAACTTTTTTTTTTTAGATTTGACTGGAGGACAGGATCAACAGAAAATAGAACTGTGTTGCTTTAGTAACTAATAAGAGTTTTGATTTTAAAAAGATAATTTCTTAAAACATGACATACTCTGTCTTTGCTAACCTCGTGGGGCCAAGAAAACTTTACCTTTACCCCCTCATGTGCAGCCTTGAATCTGTTCACTGCCATGTCACTCAAATAAAGGCATAAAAAGGCTTTAATATATATAAAAATAGTTAAATATGATAAATAATAATGCCTCCTGTCGTCTCTCAGCTTTGGAGCTGAATTAAAAAAAAAAACAACAGGAAATAAAATGTAGATTTTCTTTTTTTCTGTAATATATCATGGGAAAGGTTTAATAAAATAAAAATCTCTCTGGGCCTCAGAAAGCTGTGAGTATGTCCCTGCAGGGCGCCACAGAGTCATGTGCACGTGCCTTTTTTAATCTCTTGACCCTGAGAGGAAAGTGGGCCACATGCCTCTCCAAGAATTTCCCTTAAGACCCTCAAACCTTCTCATCGTGAGCTCCTGTGGTCGAGTTTTTACCTCTTAGATTCTTCAGTTTAATCATCGTGTCGTCTTTTGTTATATCAAAGTGAAACTCCTGAAATTAAACT
Organism: Scarus forsteni; assembly: GCA_036419115.1. Lineage (NCBI taxonomy): Eukaryota > Metazoa > Chordata > Actinopteri > Labriformes > Labridae > Scarus > Scarus forsteni. The sequence goes on from JAZDUH010000035.1 coordinate 781,065, forward strand.
CCCATTAGACCCGTTTGGCAGCAGAGAGAAGTCAGAGTTGCCAGATTTTTCTACTAAAACAAGGCCAAAATAAGTGACCTAATACCATTTTTAAGAGAAATCTACACAAAGTATGTTTTGATTTTCATCTACATTACAGTTCAAACTCACAGTGACATATTTTCTTATTTGTCTCTTAGTTTACTTCTTTAAGATCCTTTAGTTTAGATTATGTTGATCCTCTGCAGCTTTAAAGTTTGTGTAATTTCTGAAATGAATTTATATTGGTGGTAAAGTGAGCTTCAGATCCATCCTGAGTTTTGGGGCATGACAAATCCAAAGTAGAAAAGCACTCGGCTCAGTTCAGTGGCGTTTCCACAAATCCTGTTAAAGATACAATTCTAGATCAGCAGATCCAGAACGGAGCCAGGATCCAGACCAAACTCAGCTCATACATGGAGGCTGTTATCCTGTACGAACACGACAAGTTTTAGGACTATTCACTTAATATTTTGCTTTTGTATCAGTTATTCAATGTCTTATTATCCTGTGAAATTGGAGGAAAATCTGTTAAGAAATGATGAGAGATATGAGTTTTAAAAAATTACACCCAATGATAACTTATGAGATTTTTACATTTTGAGATTTTTTTTGCTTATAGTCAAATATCCATATCACCACCAAAATTAAACCACCTCTTTTTTGGACCAAACCACAGCTCTGGTGTAATTTTCATGTAAATCCATTCAGTAGTTTTTGAGAAATCTTGCTAACAGACAAAACAAACATACGCTGTCAAAAAAATAACCTCCTTGGTGGAGATAATGAGCAACTGCATTATTGGAACAAGCCAAAAAGTGCAACCTGCAACTGCCAATATTTACAAGTAACTTAAAAATAAAGAAGCCCAATTTCGCTTATAATCAGCAGACATGGCAACTTTGGGATAAACCTGGAGATCATACTTGTTAGGTTTGCTTATTATTGTTATTTTATTTTTATTTGTATTTTTATTGAGCAACTTTGGCCAAATCCAGGAGGATCTGATGTTCACCCTACTACCAATATAAACTCAACTCAGAAGTTACACAAACTATTTTCTTCCACCTCAAACACAAATATAAATTTGACTGTAAAAATGTCCAAAAATTATGTTTCCAAAAACAAAAGAAATCCTTATAGCCAGAATTAAATGTTAATTGTGGGGGAGTTGACATTGAAGTGGAAATTTTGAAAATCACCACCAAAGTTAAACCACCTCTTCTTTGGACCAAACCACAGCTCTGGTGAAATTTTCATGCAAATCCATTCAGTAGTTTTTGAGTAATCTTGCTCACTGACAAACAAACAAACATACGCTGCCAAAAATGTAGCCTCCTTGGTGGAAATAATGAGCAACTGCATTATAAGAACAAGCCAAAAAATGCAACCTGCAACTGCCAATGTTAACTAGCAGCTTTTAAAAAGAAGCCCAAAGTTGCTTATAATCAGCAGACATTATGATTATTATTATTTTTTATTTTTATTATTATTATTATTATTATTATTATTATTATTATTTCTATTTTATGTTTATTTTATTCTATTTTATTATTTTATTTTCTTTATATATATTTTTTAATTTTATTTTGTTTTCACTAAGCAACTTTTGTTAAATTCAGGAGGATCAGATGTTCACTCTACTACCAATATAAACTCAACTCAGAAGTTACACAAACTATTTTGTTCCACCTCAAACACAAATATAAATTTGACTGTAAAAATGTCCAAAAATTATGCTTCCAAAAACAAAAGAAATCCTTATAGCCAGAATTAAATGTTACAGAAGAGCATTGGGGCCATGTAAGTTGGAGAAAATAAATCTGGGGAAGTCGACATTAAAGTCAAAATGTTGAGAATAAAGTCGACATTTCAACTTTATTCTCAACATTTTTGCTTTTTCGTCAAAATCATTTCGACTTTTATCACAAAATTGTTATTCAACTTTTTTCTCATTATTTCAACTTTTTTCTTTTCATTTCTTTAATCCAGAACTTTCTACTTTAATGTCGACTTCCCCCGAATTATTTTCTCCATGTAACATGGCCCTTATAGTCTTCCGTAAATTTACTTCTAATGTAGCTGTTCCTGTTTTCTCCAAAATAAAGCTGCAGAAAATCAACATTAAACTTAGATAAAGCCTGATCGTGTCTGGTTACAGCAATCAAGGTTGGACATCAAGGATGTTGAAGAATTAAATTAAGAAATAAATAAATAAGAAAAAGTGTCACTGTGTGATTGAAATGTGATTTAGGTGAAATTAAAACATGTTTCTGTAGATTTCTCCTTTTAAAAAGTTAAATATCACATTAGAAAAAGACTTGGAGGAGGTTGCTTGTTCTGGGCTTGTTTTATCGACCTGGTTGCTTGTTTAATTAGAGAAATCTGGCAACCCAGCTGCAGCTCTCCGTGTAAATGGGACTCTCCCCTCTCTCAGTTTGAGGGCTGTGTGCACCCAGGCCTCCCAACAATGTAAGCCTCCCCCTCAGGTTAGGAGCATGTGACCGCCCCGCAGAGAGGAGGCTGAAGAATTTAAGCCAGTGTGACTCACATGTACTCCGGCTTTGAGTGCTGGGTTTGTTTGGGGGGCAGCTCGTCCTGCTACGATGTGGCCCCTGCTCCTCGCTGTTTTTCTGTCTGTCTTTTTTGGACCCTCCAGCCAGCAGTTCCCTCGCCCCTGCGCCAACCGGGACTCCCTGCTCTCCAAGGAGTGCTGCCCGGCCTGGGAGGGGGACGGGACCCCCTGCGGCGTCGGCTCGGGCCGGGGCTCCTGCCAGGACGTGGAGGTCCCGGATGAGCCGGACGGGCCGCAGTACCCGTTCTCGGGGCTGGACGACAGGGAGAAGTGGCCCCTGGTTTTCTACAACCGCACGTGCCAGTGTGAGGGCAACTTCATGGGCTTCAGCTGCGCGGACTGTACGTTTGGGTACTACGGGGAGAACTGCACCCAGTGGAGGGCGTCCCTGAGGAGGAACGTCTTCCACCTGTCCCACGACGAGAAGATCAAACTGGTGTCCTACTTGAACTTGGCCAAGCAGTCGGTCAGCAGGGACTATGTGGTGGCTACGGGGACCTTCCAGGAGATGGAGAACGGCTCCAACCCCATGTTTGCGGACGTGTCGGTGTATGATGTGTTTGTGTGGCTGCATTACTACGTGTCCCGGGAGGCTCTGCTGGGGGGTCCCGGGAACGTGTGGAGTAACGTGGACTTTGCCCACTGGGCCCCTGCGTTCCTCCCGTGGCACCGCCTGTACCTGCTGCTGTGGGAGCATGAGATCAGGAAGCTGACCGGGGACATGACCTTCACCATCCCGTACTGGGACTGGAGGGACGCCCAGGCCTGTGACGTGTGCACGGACGACCTGATGGGGGCCCGGAGCCCCCAGGACCCCAACTTCCTGAGCCCGGCCTCGGTCTTCTCCTCCTGGCAGGTAAACACAGAAGATCAGGTGTTCAGCTCCACGAGCTCCCAAAACATCACCTGCACCTGTCCTGCTCGGCTGTGATCTACAGCAGGCCTATTATGTAACTGCAGTGACTGCAGAAGGAGCACTGGCAGGATTTAGCTCCACACGCTACTGATTTATGTCAACTAAACATATTTAACGTTAAAATCTACAGTAATCTACTGTAAAGAATAAATACAGAAACTGTACAGATATTTATAGTTAACTAGAGACTTAATATGACAGTTAAAAGTCTACAGTTATCTACTGTAAAAAAAAAATACAGAAACTGTACAGATATTTATAGTTAACTAGATACTTAATATGACAGTTTAATATCTACAGTAATCTACTGTAAAGAGTAAATACAGAAACTGTACAGATGTTTATAGTTAACTAGATACTTATTATGACAGTTTAATATCTACAGTAATCTACTGTAAAAAATAAATACAGAAACTGTACAGATATTTATAGCTAACTAGATATGGAAATGGACAGTTCAATATCTGCAGTAATCTACTGTAAAAAAAAATAAATACAGAAACTGTACAGATATTTATAGCTAACTAGATATGGAATTGGACAGTTTAATATCTACAGTAATCTACTGTAAAAAAGTAAATACAGAAGCTGTACAGATATTTATAGCTAACTAGATACTTAATATGACAGTTAAAAATCTACAGTAATCTACTGTAAAGAGTAAATACAGAAACTGTACAGATATTTATAGCTAGCTAGATATGGAATTGGACAGTTTAATATCTACAATAATCTACTGTAAAAAAGTAAATACAGAAGCTGTACAGATATTTATAGCTAACTAGATACTTAATATGACAGTTTAATATCTACAGTAATCTACTGTAAAAAATAAATACAGAAACTGTACAGATATTTATAGCTAGCTAGATATGGAATTGGACAGTTTAATATCTACAATAATCTACTGTAAAAAAGTAAATACAGAAGCTGTACAGATATTTATAGCTAACTAGATACTTAATATGACAGTTTAATATCTACAGTTATCTGCTGTAAAAAAAAAAAAAGTAAATACAGAAGCTGTACAGATATTTATAGCTAACTAGATATGGAATTGGACAGTTTAATATCTACAGTAATCTACTGTAAAAAAGTAAATACAGAAACTGTACAGATATTTATAGTTTACTAGATACTAAATTTGACAGTTAAAAATCTACAAGTTATCTACTGTAAAAAAAAATAAATACAGAAACTGAACAGATATTTATAGTTAACTAGATATGGAATTGGACAGTTTAATATCTACAGTAATCTACAGTAAAAAAATAAATACAGAAACTGTACAGATATTTATAGCTAACTAGATATGGAATTGGACAGTTTAATATTAACAGTTATCTACTGTAAAAAAAGTAAATTCTTATAGTTGATAACTGTAGATATTAAACTAAACTTAAACTTACACACACACCGACACATATCATACTCACAAAAACAGCACACTCTGTGTTTAGTTTTAATGTTTCTGTTGTATTTCTTTTTTGTGATTTACACTTTTGACAGTTTTCTTTGTTTAAAAATATGAGCTAACATCAAATATACACTCACAACAACAAAGAAAATCGAAACAAAAAACTGTCATCACCCTGCAGCCCTCTGTCCCTGTTTCTATTTTATTTCTTTTCCTTTTTTTTTTTTGGTTTCTCATTCTGTTTTGTCTATTAGTTAAACCAGTCTGCTTTTATTTTATGTATCCTGTCTTGTTATGTGACTTAGTCTCTGTCTGTATTGTTTGTATTTGCAGTAAAATTTAAAAATTCGAAACAGTTTAATATATACAGTTATCTACTATAAAAGAGTTATACAGAAACTGTAGATATTAAACTTAACAGCTTAACATATACAGTTATCTGCTGTAAAAATCAGCACAGTTAATTACTGGTAAAAGGATGTGGGAAAATAAACTAATATCTGTAAAATAAACAGTGTTTTACTAAAATAAAAATCCACAGCCTCCTTCTGTAAAATGTCTATAAAGTAAATAACTGGGATGATTTTATTTTCTATCAAATTAATATCTTGTTAATAAATGATCAGTAAATAGTAAAAGATATATTAATATAAACAAAAGTACAGCAAGTTCACTTTAATTTAAAACACATTTTTAAAATGTAGAATTAAAAACAGTGATGATATAGTAAACAGAAAACAGTAAAGATGCTGTTTTTGACAATGCAGTAATGATACTTTAAATAAAAACACATTAATAAAAAAAATCTATAATAAATTAAGTTCATATCACCTATGACTTCAGTGTTTGGGAGTGGACTGATTCAATATAAGCCTGCTTTAAAAAGTTTAAACTGTTAATGATGGTGTTAAAATGTTTCAGTTTAGACAGTTTCAGACAGTTTTTGATAGTTTAAGATAGTTTTAAATGTTTTTTGACAATCTTTGGACAGACGGTTATAGACTGTTTTAGCCTTTTTTTCGACTGTTTTAGTTTTTGAAAGTTTTTTATAGCTTTAGAGAGTTTCTGACAGTTTCACTGTTTTTGATGGTGTTAAAAGGTTTCAGTTTAGACTGTTTAAAACATTTTTTTAGTGTTTTTGATAGTTTTATTCAGTTTTTGGCAACCTTTGGACAGTTTCAGACTGTTGTAGGCCTTTTTCAACTGTTTTAGACTATTTTTGGTGGTTCAGATTGTTTTTGGCATTTTTAGACTGGTTAGATAGCAAAATAATAAAGACAGACCAGGCTGTGTTTGGACTAAGCGCAAAGCAGCTGGCCCACTCCTCATCCATGACTAATTCCCTGCCCAAGGCCACAGTGTCATCCTGGAAAGGCCAGAGGGGCAGAAAAAGGGCATAATGGACGAGAGTTCATGTGAGGGCGTTCAAATATTTTGGATATGCTGAAAACTACGTCAGCCCTGGTTTATATCAGCCTTGGACATATCAGCATATTGAACATCATAAAAAAGACAGCACTGTGCATCCCTACTCTCTGAGCTGTTACCTGCAGACGCTGATGTTACTTCATTATTCTGTCTCGCTGACAGGTCCTGTGCTCCCAAGCCGAGGAGTACAGCCTCAGGGGCGTGCTGTGCGACGTCAGCGAGGAGGGCCCGCTGCGCCGTAACCCTGGAAACCAGAATCGTAACATCGTTCAGCGCCTGCCGACCTCGGCGGAGGTGGCATTCGCCCTCAGCCTGAGCAACTATGACACGGGAGCCATGGACCGTGGCGCCAACATGAGCTTCAGGAACACGCTGGAGGGTGAGACAGGCGTGACCGAGAACACGCTGAACACGCTGCTGCTCAGTCAGCTGCTTCACAAAACACACACTTTACCGCTGCGCTTCCTCTTCCAATCCGATAGAGACAAGGACCAAAATCTACAGGCCCAAAACCTGATTTAACCATTTTAGTTTAAACATGAAAGATTAAAAAATCATATTGAGGAGAAAAATTACAATTCTTCTCAGCAGCAGCAGCGAAAATATCTCTGTTAAAGCTGAAAAGTTTTCACACCCTGACTGCAACAATTGCTGAGTCAGTGTGTTTGTCTAAAAACCCAAATTAAGGATGGGAGTTGATAAAATGTTATTGATACCAGTGCTTTTAACAATCCTGCTAATCGATCCAATTCTTCAAAAATTCTCTTATTGATTCCTGCAGATTTTCCGTGTGGGCAAATGTTGACCTGTAGATGTTCAGTGTCAACAATGTCAAACACACATCACAGCACAGATAACTGCTTCTGCATTTGCTGGTGTTTCCACTCACTTAAGGTTGTGCAGTTGGCGCCTATGGTAAAAAAATAAGCCCCAATTCTGATGCTTCTGAACCCTGTCAGTGGAAGGAATTGATAAGGGAGTTGATTAACAAAAAGACTCATGATATCGATTCTTTGATGGAGCTGTTAACGCTTCTCAAATGGAATTGGTTTTCGATTCCCATCCCTAACCTAAATTCAACGAAAGTTGGGACACTGGAAATGAAAATAAAAACAGAATAAAATGATTTTCAAATCACCTTGTACTTCTATTCAATTAAATAAACTACAAAGACAAGATATTTAGGGTCCTCGCCCGAAGGGGAAGAACCTCTTCTAGCTGGAGTTAGAAGAGGTCCTTGCCCGAAGGAGCCATTGCACCTGACGGGATATGAATCCTTAATTTGACCCCCTAAACATGCTCAAAAAGTCACGAAAATGGGCACATACCTCGGGTATGGCAAAAAATTTGATAAAATGAAAAAATTAACCCCCAACATGCCAAAATGTGCTCCCTAGCGCCACCTGGAAACACTAAAATGGACCTCACGGCAACTAGGAATGTAGTAGAGAGATCAAACAAACGCCAAAACGTAGGTCTCATTGAGACCCACAAATCACTTGCTGACACCCCTGATCTATCTCAAACAGGAAGTCGGCAATTTGCCCTTCAAAGTAAAATTTCAGGGGAAAAATATGCCAGACCGAAAAATTATCTCCTCCTACACCGTAAATGGTATCAGCTTGAAATGCATACAGATGAGAGAGGAGACATTGATGAACAAAAGTTATGAAGGGATTTGTTGTTTCTTAAACAGTTTCTGAATGACGAGCCCTCAAATTTTGTGAATCTCAGAGAAGCCCTCGCTGCTCATCCCATTCAATTGAATAGGAGAGGAAAACTGAGAATCAGACATCCTGTGTCAGTTAGAGAGAGAAAACAATAACTCGTATGGCTTTAAAAATGACACGGTTGGATTCCTGACAACATTTTGCATTAAAAGGTCTTATTTTTAGAGAGATTAGGTCAAAATTGTGGCAAATGTGAAAAAATGTTTCAGAGTTATCATTGCTCTGCTGCTGAGGCCAGTTGGGATGATGTCTCTGCCTGACTGACAGTTGAGTGCAGGTGGTCATCCTGGATGACGCCACCCTTCTCTCTTTGATGTCCACAGCTGATGATGAGACTAAAGGAGGAGCCATAGAATGTCTCATTCACAGCCATTATAAAAACTGAGGCCCCAGACAGAGCTGCAGAAACACGTCAGTCTAACTTAGAGCAGCTTACAGTGATGAAACCCTCAAAATGGAGGTCAGCGGGGCATGAGGGACCTACAACAGAGCGAGGACCCGTCCAATGCTTCTTGCAGATTTAAAAAATGTTGAAACTGATATACTTAGTTGTTTTTGTGTAAGTATTCCCTCATTTCAAATTTGATACCTGCAACAAGCTCCAAACTCGAAAAGCACTCAGAGGGCACAGTCCAGATTAGAGGCAGGATCCAAACTCAGCAAATACATGGAGGTTGTTATCCCGTATGAACACAACAAGTTTGTGATCCAATCACAGCTGCCTTAGCTTGGTGGTGGTGGGATAAGTTGTGGAGCGATCCAATCAGAGCTGCTCTCTTTATGAATTGATATATTCATGTAGAGCAGGTTCACTGTTTGTTGTCAGTTCTGGTATTGTAACTGAGATGCTCTGCCAGGTAGACTAAATAAAGGTGACTGCATTTCACACAAAGGAACATTTGTTTCTGTTCATTTAGACATTCAGACTTTACTAACATTCAATACAGGGTTATTAGATGTTTGATTTTATCCAAGAGGAAAACAGGACTTCAGAAATTCAAGGAAACATAAAAATGTCTTACACTTTACACTTCAAATTTTAGTCGACTCAAGTTACAGCAGATTTCATCGACTAAAACTGGACTACAATTAAAACAATTTAGAGACTGAAATATGACTCAAGGTGCGTTCACACCGCAAGCGACCCAGCTACCAAAGTCGCGTCGCCCACTGATGTAGCGTCGCACGTCCATAAATACCTGTTTGGTCGCCGTTGGCGTCGGCCGTCGGTCGGTGATGTCACGTCCGCTCGAGTTTTGCCGCGATCATATCATATATCACATTATAGGATGTATAAGCGGACATTATTCCAGCTGTGTCCTTTTCACTCACTTATCAGACACAAAACTCTGCAGCTGATGATGCAGCAGCATCCTCTGTGAGTTTACCGCGGTCCGTCTGCAAATGTCCTCACTGAGATTAGTTCCGCCTAGAAGGAAGTCACCGGCCCTGTAGTTCGGATGAATAATGGTACCGTCACACATACACACACCGCTGATTGGCTGTTGCTGCACAGCCACACACGACATCGCCTGAATAGATCAACTTTTTTTTAACTTTGACATCGCGCAACGAGTGAAGTGGTCGTCTTGTCTCCGGCTGTTGCGTCGCGGGACGGTTAGCCCCGCCCCATCGCGGCTGTACATTCACTTTGAATGGAGAGTGATCGCCGAGGTAGTACAGGTAGCGTCCGGTGTGAACGCACCTTTAGACTAACAGATATTTTAGGCTGTGACTAAAACGTAATTAAAAAGTTTTGTCAAAGTTAACACTGATCCAGAGCATTATCTTATCAGCATGGAGAAGCTTAAGCAGTCTACTTAAAGGTTTTGATTGTGATCTATTTGAGTGCTGGCACTGTTTGAAAGCTTTGTTTTAGCTCAGATGTTGGAAAAATATGACGATACCCAACCCTACTTGGTGGCACGTCCAAGTCTTGTGGAAGTTAAAGCCTGATTAAGTGATGAAGGGGTAACAGGCGTCTTGACAAAGCAAGACACCTGTTACTTAGAAACACTCCACAGGAATAAAAATGATAATAAAAATATCTAAAAATGATACATTTGGTAAATTAAGAGAATGAAGCTGAATGTAAGACACTTGAGCTCAATATAAGAGACTTTGAATTAGTTAAAGTGCAGGAATAAAATGTTAAAGACTAAATTTACAGTAGATTTCATCGACCATTTGTGTCTGTATTTTACATATTTAGAAACCAACACATCTGAAGAAGTCTGATTTAGTAAAGCTTTTCCAAAAGGTGAAGTCGAGCAGCTCAGAGTCTCCTCGAGTTAAACTCTGCAGCATCTGCATGAACAGCTCCACATTTGATTATTGACCTTGGAGGAGCTCAGGCCATAGGGAGACGTTCATTAAGAAAGAAGGAAGTGCTTTAGAGAGTTCAGCGTCCGTCCACCTGCTTAAAGGTCTCACTCAGCCCTGTGATTGGCTTCTGCCTTCACTGGGGGAGTTTTAGACTTTCAGGAGAGTGTTAATGTCAGTAAGCTGCTACAGGACATGATCTTTGGTTTTGTTCAGAGTTAAAATGATCCAAATCAAAGCCGGGGGCTCAGTATATCTGCAGGAACTTGTCTTTAACAGATTTAACTGACTAATGTGGGAAACGATCTGCACTAAGCACTGTACGGCCCCCTCCTCCCTAATCCCTCTGAATAATGAGCCCCCCACACTGTTCCCAGAGGAGCTTTAGACATGAGACACTCACACGAGGCCTTCTCAGGGCAAACACAGACTCGCTCATGAATGAAGAGCTGCTGTAGAGCTGCTGTCTGTTTGACCGACGACGAGCTGAGCATCACTCTGCTGAGCCTCATGTGATCATGCTCATGCTCAAATATCTGATAATGAGATCAGCAAAAGTCGTTTATTCAGGAGTACTATGACTTTACTTATTCATACTAAACAAACAATAAGCTTAAAGAGAGAATAAAGGAAGCAATGAGCCACCTTTCCTAAACTTTTGGAGACTTCAACGATTCAAACGCACCCTTCGACTTTTCCTTATACTTTTTTGTATAAGCCAGGTATACTTTTATACTAATATTTTTAAGTAGATAAATTATAGTACATAAAAACTGAACTTCAAGTGCACAGCCACAGTTGTACAAAACCCAAAACCAGTGAAGTTGGCACGTTGTGTAAATCGTAAATAAAAACAGAATACAATGATTTGCAAATCCCTTTATACTTATATTCAATTGAATACACAGCAAAGACAAGATACTTAATGTTCAAACAGAGAAACTTTATTTTCTTTTGCAAATAATCATCAACTTTGAATTTAATGGCAGCAACACATTGCAAAAAAAGTTGTCACAGGGTCATTTTTACCACTGTGTTACATCGCCTTTCCTTTTAACAACACTCAGTAAACGTTTGGGAACTGAGGAGACCAATTTTTGAAGCTTTTCAGGTGGAATTCTTTCCCATTCTTGCTTGATGTACAGCTTAAGTTGTTCAACAGTCCGGGGTCTCCATTGTTGTACTTCACGCTTCATAATGCGCCACACATTTTCAATGGGGGACAGGTCTGGACTACAGGCAGGCCAGTCTAGTACCTGCACTCTTTTACTACGAAGCCACGCTGTTGTAACACGTGCAGAATGTGGCTTGGCATTGTCTTGCTGAAATAAGCAGGGGCGTCCATGAAAAAGACGTTGCTTGGATGGCAACATATGTTGCTCTAAAACCTGTATGTACCTTTCAGCATTAATGGTGCCTTCACAGATGTGTAAGTTACCCATGCCATGGGCACTAATACACCCCCATACCATCACAGATGCTGGCTTTTGAACTTTGCGCCTATAACAGTCCGGATGGTTCTTTTCCTCTTTGGTCCGGAGGACACAACGACCACAGTTTCCAAAAACAATTGTAAATGTGGACTGGTCAGACCACAGAACACTTTTCCACTTTGCATCAGTCCATCTTAGATGAGCTCGGGCCCAGTGAAGCCGGCGGTGTTTCTGGGTGTTGTTGATAAATGGCTTTGGCTTTGCATAGTAGAGTTTTAACTTGCACTTACAGATGTAGACGAACTGTAGTTACTGACAGTGGTTTTCTGAAGTGTTCCTGAGCCCATGTGGTGATATCCTTTACACAGTGATGCCGGTTTTTGATGCAGTACCGCCTGAGGGATCAAAGGTCACGGGCAGTCAATGTTGGTTTTCGGCCTTGCCGCTTACGTGCAGTAATTTCTCCAGATTCTCTGAACCTTTTGATGATATTACGGACCATAGATGATGAAATCCCTAAATTCCTTTCAATAGCTGGTTGAGAAATGTTGTTCTTAAACTGTTGGACAATTTGCTCACGCATTTGTTCACAAAGTGGTGACCCTCGCCCCATCCTTGTTTGTGAATGACTGAGCATTTCAGGGAAGCTGCTTTTATACCCAATCATGGCACCCACCTGTTCCCAATTAGCCTGTTCACCTGTGGGATGTTCCAAATAAGTGTTTGATGAGCATTCCTCAACTTTCTCAGTCTTTTTTGACACTTGTGCAGCTTTTTTGAAACATGTTGCAGGCATCAAATTCCAAATGAGCTAATATACAAAGTTTACCAGTTTGAACATTAAATATCTTGTCTTTGCTGTGTATTCAATTGAATATAAGTTGAAAAGGATTTGCAAATCATTGTATTCTGTTTTTATTCACGATTTACACAACGTGCCAACTTCACTGGTTTTCAGTTTTGTACATACATACATGTGTTCAACCATGTGTGAAGAAACAAAAAGAAATAACAATAATCGACAATAAAAAAAAAAATATGAACAGTTTTAACAAAGAAACATAAATGTAGAGACCATGAAAGAGTTGACAAAATCAGAAAAACATTTTAAAACATAGGAAAAAAAACAAAGTAAAACTAAGCTTTATGAATTAAATGTAAAGACAGTTTCCTTTTAACTTTACTTTAGTTTACTTTTTACTTCTTTCTGACCCAAAGTACTCATGTATGTTTATCCAGGTACAGAATAAGGTCAAGTCACTGTGCTTACTTTTGATTAAGCAGAATAAAAAATGTTTTTCTCTGCACACATTTGCTTTCAGGTTTTACCTCTGTCATAAACTTACATGTTAAAGATCATATAGAGCTGGAGTTTAAAAGTTTACATCAATAGATTTGTAGATTTGTTTATTTTTAAAAGATGGGACAGTGCATGTTAATGAACATATAAATGTAAACATTCAAGATTATAGCCGTGTGGCTAATTTCCATCTCTAGTCCCATTGGCAGGTTTGTGTTGTACAAAACATTTATACACAATAAAAACAAAACAATATTATGTGTGCGTAGCTGTGTTATCTTCATGTACATTAAAAAACATAAACAGAGAAACCTTTTATCTTTCTTTACTGGTCAAGTTTTCATAAGGGTTTGGCGATGGTGTTTTGTACACATCATCATCTGTTTCAACAGTTTGATGTTTGTGACCATGGTTTCTGTGACATCATGTTTGATGTGTTATGGACATTGTTTAATGGATGGATGTTTAATGTAAATTTAAAAACAGAATATAAAAAGAAAATAATCATAGTTTAAGTTGAATCTCCTTCTGAAAAGTGTGAATGGATTCGCTCTCTTTGCCTCCATCTCTCAGAAAATCCCCTTGTTCCCCAACAGCCACATGCTGCAGTGCTGATTAAACACTTCTGGTCTTGCAGGATTCGGGGACCCTCAGACCGGGTTAGGGAACAGCCCTCGCCTGAACATGCACGCCGCTCTCCACATCTACATGAACGGGTCTATGTCCTCGGTGCAGGGCTCGGCCAACGACCCCATATTCCTCCTGCACCACGCGTATGTTGACAGGTGAGGCTCACACGGATCTTTGTGTGTTTGCTCGCCTGTCTCTGTCACTAAAGTCTGTTTGTTTGTCTCTGACAGCATATTTGAGGAGTGGCTCAGGAGGCATAACCCCGCTCCATCACAGTACCCAGAATCCAACGCTCCCATAGGGCACAACGCCAGATACCACATGGTGCCTTTCATCCCTCTGCGCCGAAACAGAGACTACTTTATTTCCACCAAAGAGCTGGGATATGAGTACTCCAATCTGCTCAACACCAGTAAGAGTTTGATGTTTAATAAAGCACAGTGTCCACAACAAGCCAATGCAGATCTCAGTCTGGGCAACTTAATAATAAACTGTAATAATAACAATAAACTTTATTCATATAGCACTTTAAGCATTGCTTTTGAAAAAAACATTTGAAAAATAAAATAAATATATTTTTTATTTCTTTTTAGAAAACTCAAGCAGAACTCTTTACATTTCCCCATTCAAAGAAATCCAAACAAACCAACCCAAGTTTAAATCAAAGTGAAACAGATTTGGATATTTGATCATTCATTTGCTTGGTGTTGACGTTGTGTTTGGTGTGTGTAAAATGGCTTATATGGTTGTGTAGCCTAAATTTTCTGTTTAATTTGATGTGCTGCGTGATTATATTTCTACATGCATAGCTCACTTTTTCTAAAGTTGTTGTAGGAGAGAATGAAGCATTCCTGAAATCAGTGTACATTTGCCAGAAGATAGACATTTAATAAAAAAACAAAATTCTTATAGTAAGTAGAGACTGATAGGCAGAGGCAAAATGCTTATCTGAGCCGAGCCCACATATTTAAAGATGCTATGAGGAGTTTCTAAGTAATTACAAAAAAGTCTCTCTTTCAGATATATGCCTGATGGAAATACACACTTTAAGATGAGTTTTATAGCATCAAAATAGGTTATCTATAAATGCTATTCCTTAGCTTCACGGTCGGGTCGGACAGGGCTGGACTGGCCTGGATAGTAGTAAGTAGATAGCTGTAAGTAGCCATATATAGCCGGCTACAAAACTACAATACTAAGTTTTCCAAAAATTGCTTGTTGTCACACATCAAAAACTACCGCTACGTAACTAGAAAGAGATACATTACCTGTTCGCTTTGCATCCTGAAAGTTGTTGAAAAAAGAAGTTGTAAAGCAATGCAGAGTTCTGAGGAAGGTCCGAGCTGCATTCATTAGCATCACAACAAACACACGCTTTGGCTTGGGTCACATCTTTATGACAGTCGCCGCGCGTGCTCATGGGTAGCAGAGTCTTTATGTCCCCGGAAATAGATTCTCCTCATAGCACCTTTAACAAAATTAAGCTAACATAAAACCAAAGATAAGGAAATCATCATGAACAACATCATTACATGAAAAATAACTTTACAGACCATTTTTCTGAAGATAAAACATGAATCACAGGTTTTTAACCCTTTAACTACCAGCTCAAATGTTTGCAAGAGGTCATCGATAAATTCAAAAATTCAAACAAATCAAGTCATTGTTTTATTCTGTTAACAATTCAGGGAACACAGGAAACTACAAACAAACCAAACGACAGATATTTTCTTGGTGTGGGATTTAAAGGTTTTTAAAGCTAGCAGCTGATTACATGATGCACAAATATTTGTGACAAAATCAATTACAAAAGGCAGAAATCTGGAAATAAAATAGCAAAAAATACTTAAAATCGATGATATTGAGTTTGACAAACATACAAAAATGTTTTTAATAACAGATAATATATAGCAAATGGTAAAGTATTTAAAGTAATGATGGCTATAATAACAAATTTTAACTTTTTAAACCAACACTATGTAGCTTTTCAAACATAATATAATCCTTCGATGTTCATTGTGATGGTCCACCACTTTACAATGAGTTGAATGACACCTCTGTCGTGGTCTGGAGTGGTCTGTATCCCTTTCACTGGCGCTATGTAACTTTCAAGGTGGATGGTGGGAACCCTGCCACACTAAAAAAACTACACGTTTGGACTGCTTTACGGCATACGTCACTTCCCCCGATTCCCGATTCGTTTAAAACACGGAAGTCTCAGCGAAAGCCAATCGTTAATGCCGAGCTGTAACCATGGCGGAGCCAACAACGTCAGGAAGAGAAAAGTTTTGTCGGAGGATACAAAACAAAGAAAGTGAGAGAAAAAGCTGAATGCTCAGACCAGAATAAACATCGGTTCGGCGTTCACTCGCTGGCGTGAAATAAAAGACGAGGAGGGATGTCCGACTACTATCAGGTATGTTGGGCGACTAATTTATGACGAAGTTCCTAAAAAAAACTTGACAGGAAAAAAGTACAGCACAACAAATCCAGAACGTACCAGTATGTAGTTTTGTTCAGACCTATTTCAAGTGTGTGATATCGCCAGCTCGTCGTTGTCTTTACTTTTATTCACTTTATCGCTTCAACAGGATGGGGGCGACTTCACGGTGATAAAACCAAGTTGAACTTAGCGATTTTTAACATCGTCATTTAGTCAAAAATAAATACATTACCTCGTCGGTATCTATCCTGCAAACAACAGATGAAGACAGAAGAATACTTTTAGCGAAGTCCTGGCTTCTGTGATTCGCCTACAAAACAAACGCACGTGACCGGCAGATCTGTATCCTTACGACAGCATGCGCGCGCTAGAGCTCATGGGTAGTTGAGTTCTCTCTCCGGTCAAGCGGGGATCTTCCGTAGTGCTGCTTTAAATTCCATTCAAAGAAATTATCTGTTAATTTGGTCTGTTTGCAGTTTTTTCTGCATCCTAAAACATTGGCAGAAACAAAACATTAAATATTCCTGAATTTATTGACTTATCCCAAACAGTTGAGCTGGTAGTTAAAGTGTTAAAGAATATTTAAGACAAACACAAAAAGCAGAATGAAAATGAGAGAGTCCATGTTATGTTAAGCTAGACAATACAAGAACCCTGCTACACAAAGAGACCATGAGGACCAGAATAAAATCTAAAAACAAAACAAGCATGAATATACATAAAAAATAATATAATAGAGATTATAAGAAAGAGTTTTCTCTGAAAAGATTAAGAGTATAACGTAAAGTAAAGCAACAATGAGAATTAAAAGTAAATAAAGACGCTAATCTGTTAATGAATTAAAACAAATAAAATAACAGAGCAATACTTACAAATAAAAGGCTGAAAGAAAACTAAATCACAAATAGAAGACTTAAACACAATTAAAAGGCTAAAAAAAGACTAAAACACAGAGAAAGAGAGAAGATAAGAGACTTTTAAAGCCAGAAAATCGCACTGGACTTTTTCTTAAAAAACAGTTTACTTACATGTCTGGATTAATTTCTGTTTTAAGGTTTAACAACTAAAAGTAAAACCTGAGTTTCTTGTAATAAGTAAAATTACCTGCCAAAGAGGGAAGCCTGATTTGACTTGAAGGGTTTCTTAAAATGAAATTTTACATCCATGGTCGTCCAGTCAATAAATAAATCAATCTTTATTTTCATAGTGCTAATTCATAACAAGTGTTATCTAAAGACACTCTACAACAGAGCATAAAACTCTTCATTTTATGGATACACATATACATACATATGCATGTCTGCATCAACAGCTATAATGATAATGAACTGGAATGTTTCTAATGAAATGACCAAAAATGTGTTTATTTTATGTATTTATTTTATTTTATTTTATTTTATTTGCACCATAAGTTAGAAACAGTTATATTGGCATAGAAGAAAATAATGCAACAAAGTGCTGGAGAGGTGAAAAAAACCAAAGTGGGCTTATTCAAGATACCTCCCCCCCTAATAGAATTAATAATAAAAATATAAGAAGATAAAGAAATAACATTTAATAAAATGAAATAAACTCAAAATAAGTCAACAACAAACAAACAACAAGCAAATGAATTAATTAGGAATAAGAACAAAAAGAAGCTTTGGGATCTTGATGACTTTAGTCTGAACTTAAAATTGGTCAGAGATGTTTTTGTTTAATGATAATATAAATTCCAAATTAATGAAGAAAATATGTGTTATGTCTGTAATTGTAGTTTCTGAGGCTTCATGACTCCACAGCAGCAGGTTGAATTTAATTTAATTTTTCTTAACAAAACAAGCAATTCACTGCTTTATTTTATTTTATCTTTTGTAGTGAGATATTTATTTGTGCCTGTCAAGTGATTAGAGTAAGTGTTGAAGATTTTTCTGACTCTAAGTTGGACCTGTGTTTTTCAATCAGGTGTCCGTGGACCCCTAGTGGTCTGTGGTGTAATTACAGCAGGTCCTTAAAAGTATTTATAGTTTTAAAAATACTATTATCAGCTCACCAGATAGTGGTACAAAGTAGAACCACTGACTCGGGAGCATTGGGTGTGCACTGAAATGGAGAAACTCACACAGAAATTAAGATTACAGGAAACACAATTTATGGAAAAGTTGGGAAAATAGACTTTTTTAGAAGGACAGAAGAAGACAGTCCTTATTGGATAAGTAAGGACATTGATTTAAGGAGGATTGATGAATGAGATGATTTTTGCTTTACCCTGACACTGTAACTGCTACATAAATAAAACCCAGTAAAAATAAGTAATAAAAGTCTATATATTTAAAAAAAATAAGATCATTTTACTCAAATGTGGCTGAGACCCTTATCGACCTAAACAACAGAGGATAACAAAACTTTTCTCTAATTACATCTGTTTCAAAAATATAATTTATTTATGTGAGTTTGTATAATACAAACTTATCAAAATAAGAGCCCGATACTGTTTCAGTGATCATACACCATTCATTTTTTAATGATCTTAACGTAAATCATCTGCAGGACGGTGTTATGGGAAACTCATTAACTTACAACGTTCAGGTTAGCACTTGAAATTAATCTAGGATAATGATAAACAAAGTTACACAACATAGAAGAAGATCATGATCCCCAAAAAGTTTAGAACCACTGAGTTATACAAGTACAAACACACTTGTTGACATCTGAGTTTTTACAGTGCAATCATTATACATACTTTATTGTTCTTTGTTACTCCCGTTTATTACTTATTGCACAGAGATATGAGAAAATACATGTAAAACTAACAGTCTCTCTAAGATATTTAATTGAATTTAAAATAACACAGATCATGTATGAAGCACAAATTAATTTACTTCGCCACAGTGCTAAAGATTGTTTGAAATCAGAGACAGCCAATATAATTTGATTGAAAAAAAATTAAGATAAGAACAAAGGTGTGTTTCTGTAAAACTTCTGGAATAATTTTGACAATGAATTAAACAGGTGTATTAAACTTTACTCATTTAAAATCATGTTTAAAACTAAAGTATTACTTTAGCACATAAATCAGGGATGAAGAAGAAGAATGAAATTGCTAAAACTTTGGTTGGTTTATTATTATAAAGCTTTATTTATTTCTCTAAGACAGGAGTCACCAACCTGTAGATTTTGATCTGCTTGTAGATCTTTCAGACTATTTAAGTAGATCTTTAAGACTAGATGCTTCATCCTTTATCTGCTTTTCCCTGGTGGATCCAGCTGCTCTGCTAAATAAACTAGCTCTGACTGGTTTCTCTCCACCTTGTTAGTTTTTAGTATTAGAGAGATATTAAAATGAACTAAATTGTATTTTATGCTAACATTGTTCCAATTCTTAGTTTGGTTTTGTATTAGGCTGCATTAAAGTGCTGATGTGAGTTTAAATCCACAGAATCTTTATTTTTAATTCCTGCCCTTTATCACATTTACAGATTGAAGACTGCATCTTTGATTGTGCAGTTAGATGATTATTAATATTTGAAGTTTTGTTTGTGGTTCTCAGTGAATTTAGGCGAGTAGATCGTACATCTCAATTAGCATCATAGATGATCTTCAGCTGAAAAAGGTTAGATGAAGTTTGCTTGTCCATAAATCTTATGATGAAGCTGTGTTGCCTTGCAGAAGAAGATTTTGTGTACAGGACATGATAAGCATGAACTTAAAGCCCTTGTTGCATTGTGTGGTTGGAGTAAATGTTTTTTTTTTCTTTGTAGGAAAGTTAGAAAAGAGAGCTGCAGGATAAGAGTAGGAGAGGGTCAGGGTTTGAATACCTCACCTCACTCCTGAGTCCATGACAAGCAGATAAAAACCATTCTTTGACTGTGTGTAGTAACAAGGAAGCTAGCCCATCGCTAATTAGCTTAGCTCAAACACTGGGAGTCAGTGGGTAGTGTTAGCCGGCCTCTGCCCACAGTCATCTGACTCTTCAGCAACTCCAAACAGTCCTGTGTGCATGTTGTGACCCGTTGTTATGTTATCTATTGTTAGACTAAGAATAGCACTGTATGTAATTTTTGAAAGAATAATGAAACTAAACCGCAAGGAGCATGAACAAACCACAGCAGATGTGCTTGTTATTAGGTCAACAAAGCAAAGCGTCTGTTTGGGAGAAGATAACTGAGCTAATTTGTCAAATTTTAAGTCTGAAAATCTCTTGACTTACTGTAAGTCAAATCTGCCAAACATGTCCATCTTAAAAGCTTATTTCAATACATAAAAAATTAAGTAAAGCCTGACCTGCTTTAGTGAGTAAAACACTAAAATTGGGGTAGCATAGGTTTTACTAGTATGTCTCAAATTATGATGTGCCATCTTAAAAAGTATTTATACCTGAATGGAGTACTATTTAGAGTACTATTTGTTTTATTGGCAGATATTTTCTGATAAAAACACACTCTTCAAAGCAGTATTATGTATTTATATACTTTTTATAAGACATCCATTTGGACGTGAAAATGAATGTAACATTTGAGGAATAGTTCTGGATATTTTTTACTTTAAATTAGAAGAAAACACTCCCTAAGATCATTTTTTTAAAGTGATGAGCAGTTATTATTCCTTTTTCTGTTGCATGAAGCATTTTCTTCATTTTTTTAACTATATTTTTATTAAAGCTTTTTTATGAATATAACACAAGAAAAGTAACAACCAAGCAGGTCATCAGAGCTTGTACAACACAGTTCATTTTCAAAAGAATTAAGTCCGGGTTGTTTTCTCCGGTGTCCAGTTTTTTTTATCATTAATCCATCAGATTGTCCAAATGAAAATGAATCATCAAAAGGACAAGAGGCTCCAGCAAAACCATACACGTAGTTATACAAAGAAAACTATATACATCAACCACCTCCTATCAAATATTTCTGTTGAAAAATGTTTTCCATTTGGACCAATATTTACTGAATTTTTCTAAACATAGTCTTAAAGAAAAGGTTAATCTCTCCATATCATGCAATTCCTTTACAATCGTCATCCATTCTGCTTTTGTGGGTGGTTCCTTGTCAAGCCATTTCGTAGTTATTTATTTTATTTTCTTCATTCTTATCCTCATCCTAGAGTCTTCTGAAGCTCTCTTGGTGAACTTCTTAACTTTCCTGATAAGCCAGATACGGAAAAGTGAAACCATCATGCTTGTATTTATGCGTATGTAGCCTTTAATAATCAAAGAAATGTTGTTTTCTTCCCCCAGACCAGCGGATAGCAGAGGCCATGCGCCCTTACCTGGAGGAGCTGAAGAACGTGTGGCCCTGGTTGATTTTCGCCGGGCTCATCGGGGGAGTTTTAGCCGTGTCCTTCGTCGCTGCTTTCCTCAAAGTGAAACAGCGATACAAGGAGTGGCCCTGGCAACAATACGGAGGCTGGAAAAACCCGCTCTCGCAGCGCTCTGGGTACTTATCAAAACTTTTCCGCATCCCGGAGAAAAAGCCCATCATCAGCATGCCAGAAAGACAGCCGCTCATCCTGGGCAACGTGACAGAAGAAAGCAGCCTGCGAAACTACCAGACGACTATATGAAGGCACACCCCACCTGAATAACAAGCACATTTATATATATATACGTATGCACATGAATATCCCGAGCACTGTGAATTCTACATTATATTGAGTGATTGTGACGACCCTATTATCTTTGTTAATGCCGCTGTATTTAACTGTAATAAAAGTGAACAAAAAGCCTGCATGTAAAACTTCTTAAATGGGTCATGAGAGCGTCTGGATCCACCCACGGCCTGTAAGTCATGACAGCAGCTTCAGACATGGTCCGTGGGACTCGTGTCACGTTTATCTTTCAGGATTGGGGTGGATTTAGCTTCAGAGTCAGGCACTGCAGAGGGTTGCATCATCCACGTACGCGTGAGAGCAAATGATATCCTGCGTGCACCCGACTGCCAGAGTCTTTCATAGATGTCTTTGGAGCACCTGAGGGCTTTTTCTGTTATTATCTTCGAGTGGGAGTCGACTAAAAAACACACTTTTTGGCTACCAACAAATCGATTTGTTTGAGCTCTGAGAAATGCTCGTGGAAATAAAAAAAACAGCGATTATGTTAGAATATGTCAGGGTGTGAGACATCTCCACATAACTCAAGCATACTTTATCTCTGTAAGTGTATTAATGTGCAATAGTTTTAAAAACTTGGTGACATTCTGTAAAAGTCACGGCTGTTAGCAAAGCGAGTCAGAGTCAGAAACCTTCACATCGAGGCCGCAGCAGCTCGGAGACAAAGAAAAGTTTATTCATGTAGCTCAGAAAAAACAAACAAGTGCACCAGTGTGGGCTATCGAGCCGCACATCAACACATCACAGCATACGAGCTCTTTTTCCAATTAAGTTGGGACGTAAATGTAAATACAAGCAACTAAAAAAGCACTCGGCCAAGCAGCTCAGTGGCTTTTCCACAAACACTGTCAAAAAGATCCAGACCAAACTCAGCGCAAACATGGAGGCTGTTATCCTGCATGAACACAACAAGTCTTGGGAACCTTAATATTATATTTGTATATGAATTATTGAACATATTAGACCCCGTATTCTCCTGTGAAATTGGAAGTGAATCCATAAAAAAATGGCAGAGATGTTTTTTTAAAGTTCTGTCCAATGTTAACTCATGGGATTTTTTAAATTTAATCATTTCTAAGTTCAGACATTACCAAAATCTCCTGAAAATTTCAGCAAAATCAGTCCAGTAGATTTTGTGTCATCTTGCTAACAAAAAACAAACATACGCCAGCGAAACATAGCTTACTCAGTGGAGGTAATAAAAGCAGAACACAATGATTTTCAAATTAGTTTCCACTTCCATTGAATACTCTACAAAGACAACAGATTTAAGCTCAATTTGAATTTGATGACGGGAACATGCCCCTGTCCTAAAAAGTTGTTTAAAGAGACTGTGAGGAGTAATTACAAAGAAGTCTGACTTTTAGATCTATGCCTGATGGAAATACACACTTTAAGATGAGTTTTATAGCATCAAAATAGATTATCTATTAATGCTATTCCTTAGCCTTAGCAGTCGGGTCGGACAGGGCTGGACTGGCCCAGATACTCAACTTCAGGAGCAATGCAATTAAAACCAGAGAAAATTTATATTATTCAGACACGTCTTAGAGCACCGGGCTGTAAGTAGAGATACATAGCCGGCTACAAAACTACGATACTAAGTTTTCCAAAAATTGCTGGTTGTCGCACATCAAAAACTACCGCTACGTAACTAGAAAGAGATACATTACCTCGACGCTTTGCATCCTGTAAGTTGTTGAAAAAAGAAGATGTAAAGCAATGCAGAGTTCTGAGGAAGGTCTGAGCTGCATTCATTAGCATCACAGCAAACACACGCTTTGGCTTGAGTCACGTCTTTTGGTGTGTTCCAGTTGTAGTCAGAAGTAGGAATTTCCGACTTCGGGAACGTTCCCCCAAGTCTGAATTTCCTACTGGGAACTCGGTGAAACCTCGCCACCCCTGAGTTGACAATGGAAGATGGATGCCCCCAGTGTGAACAGTTATTTAGCTCCTGTAATAATCCATTTATTTGCACTTCTGACTGGGGTGTGTCGCTCTAGATCAGCTGTATACATCGTATTGTTAGACTTATATTTACAAAAATGCTGCCATAGTGATAATCACATTCTTCATGTGATATTTGTGAACGACAACGCAGGGCGTGTCACTCCCAGTTCCGAGGTTACTGGAACGCAGCATTACGACAGTCGCCGTGCGTGCTCATGGGTAGCAGAGTCTTTGTGTCCCCGGTAATAGATTCTCCTCACAGTCCCTTTAAACTCGTGGTCTTAGCCTGAGGAATATCTTAAATTTAAAGAGATCACACCTTTTTCAAATATGTGCATTATTGTGAAGAACTTCATCATAAAGATTGTTGTATCAGTTGTTTCATTGCCTGGCATCAACCAGGCTGTTTTGTTTATGCCTGCATGTTTTGTCCTTGGGATGAACAAGCTTCTGCCTGTACTGGGCCATTGAAAGGGAACAGGAATCTTGTTTTAGAGAAAAGAGTTTTTCAGACAGTCTGAAAAATCCCAAGGACAAAAACAGCTGAGCTAAACAAACAGAGGAGGAATGTGCACATTGGAGAGACAAAACATCATTTACATGAAGTCCAGAACAGGAGAGGCATCTTGTCTTGTCAGGGCGAAGCTCCCATTACAACGAAAGAACACAAAACCCTGATGACTATAAAGTCTGCTCAGTGGCAGGAAAAGAGCAGGTACGGTGTTTGAATCAGGACATCTTTCAGCCTCAGAATGAGGTGTCTGACCTCAGATGAAAAGTTATCTGGTCTTTGGGAAACATCTGCCAAACTCTGTCAAACAAAACCTCCTTGGACAGAAGGACAAAAAGAAGTGAGGGAGAAAGGCAAACGGCCTCAAAGAAGCAGTGTAAGGCTTTTTACTGATGTCTTCCTTTCTGATTAACTTCTTTTACTTCCTTTTTCCAGTGCCTTTAATGGCTTCTGCATTCTCCTTTGTTTTCTTGATGTCTGATGCTTCCTCTGTGACTTCTTGTTGACTGGTTCCCTCCTTCGGCATTTCCTTTCTTTTTTAAGACTTGACCGGTTCCTTCTTTCCAACTCCTGTAGATCTTTTGTCTTCGTGTTGACTCCCTTTTGTTAGATTTTTTGAAAACCTTTTTGTTTGATAACTTCCTTTTTGGAATCCTTTTTATCAAATGACTTCTCTTTTTTGTCCTTTTTACTCAATTATATCGTTTGCATTTCTTTTTGATTCCTTTGTTGAAATCCTTTTGCACAAACACTTCTTTTTTGCCTCCGTTTTAGAATCCTATTGTTTGATGCCTTCGTCTTTGGCTCCTTAGTTAATCCTGATTACAATGAAGTCTTTGTTGTTGACTCTTTCTAGATTGTGTCTTTCTTATGCTTTCCTTGTTGGAATCCTGCTTATCTTTTTTTTTTTTTTTTTTTTTTTGGGCCAAACTCTGCCAAACCAGCACCCCAGAATCCTGTTTATATAAAAAAAATCTTGTTGACTGCTTTTAATAAGATGTCTTCCTTTTAAAGTCCTTTATCAATCATTTTTATTTGAAGGCTTCCTTGTTCACTTCCTATTTATTGTCCTTTTTATAAAAAAGGACTTATGAGAAATTTCCCCTCAGGACAGATTTTTGAAAACAAACAAACAAAAATGCATTGTACATATGACTTTCTACAAGTTAATCCCTGGGAAATGGGCTTCACTCTACTTTTGGGAAACCTTATGGGCAAGTAGAACACTGGTGCATATGGTTTATTTATATTTCATCTAAACAATGAGCATTAGATGTTCTTCCCTCAGGTAACATGTTAAAAAAAACAAAATATTAACATTAAAGAGGACATATCATGCTGGTGCATGATTTAATACTTACATATAATATAATAAATTTGAAAAGAAGACCTTACACCCCCTTAATTTTCAAAAGATGAGATATTGTATTTTTTCTGATATCCTAGAACGAGATTTGATGCTTCTGAAAATAGGTCATTGCGAGACGTCCGCGAGATTTCAAACTTCATGACATCACGAGGTGCCTTTCTTTTTATCGGAGTAATCTGATAAAACACTTCCTCCTCTGTGATGTCGACATGCTTAATTATGACTTTTTGGCGTGTTTGGACCCCGAAAAAGAATATGCTCAAAAGCGACTTTTTGGGGTCCATTCTAGCAGGGGAACATGCTGGCACAGACGGTTTGTTCATATTTGCCTTCAAAATGGACTTATGAGCATTTTTCTCTGGGCTCAGATATAAAATTCGACATGCAAATGTACGACTTATTGACGGTTTTGGAACCCAAAAAAAAATATGCTCAAAAGTGACTTATTGGGACCATTTTAGGCAGGGAAACATGCTGGTGCAGATGGTCTGGTCATATTTGCCTTCAAAATGGATTTATGGGCATTTTTCTCTGGGCTCAGATTTAAAAATCGACATGCTAATGTTTGACTGTTTGGCAGGTTTGGACCCCGAAAATAAATATGCTCAAAAGCGACTTATTGGGACCTTTTCCGGCATTGGAACATGCTGGCAAAGACGGTTTGTTCATATTTGCTTTCAAAATGGAATTATGAGCATTTTTCTCTGGGCTCTGATTTAAAAATCGACATGCTAATATATGACTTTTTGACGAGTTTGGACCCCGAAAAAAAAATATGCTCAAAAGCAACTTTTTGGGACCATTTCAGGCAGGGGAACATGCTGGCACAGATGGTTTGGTCATATTTGCCTTCAAAATGGAATTATGAGCGTTTTTCTCTGGGCACAGATTTAAAAAATTGACAGGCTAATATATGACTTTTTGGCGGGTTTGGACCGCGAAAAAAAATATGCTAAAAAGTGACTTATTGGGACCATTTCAGGCAGGGGAATATGGTGTCACAGACGGTTTGTTCATATTTGCCTTCAAAATGGAATTATGAGCATTTTTCTCTGGGTTCAGAATTAAAAATCGAAATGCTAATATATGACTTTTTGACGAGTTTGAACACCGAAAAAAAATATGCTCAAAAGCGACTTATTGGGACCTTTTCCGGCAGGGGAACATGCTGGTGCATACGGTCTGGTCATATTTGCCTTCAAAATGGATTTATGGGCATTTTTCTCTGGGCTCAGATTTAAAAATCGACATGCTAATGTATGACTTTTTGACTAGTTTGGACCCCGAAAAAAAAAATGCTCAAAAGCGACTTTTTGGGACCATTTCAGGCAGTAGAACATGGTGGCACAGACGGTTTGTTCATATTTGCCTTCAAAATGGTATTATGAGCATTTTTCTCTGGGCACAGACTTAAACAACTGACAGGCTAATATATGACTTTTTGACGAGTTTGAACACCCGAAAAAAAATATGCTCAAAAGTGACTTTTGGGACCATTTCAGGCAGGGGAACATGCTGGTGCAGAAGGTCTGATTGTATTTGCCTTCAAAATGGTCTAATAACTATTTTTCTCTGGCTCAAATGTAAAAAACGACATGCTAATGTATGACTTTTTCCCATGGTCGGACCCTGAAAAAAAATATGCTCAAAAGCGACTTTTTGGGAACTTTTCCGGCAGCAGAACATGGTTGCACTGACGGTTTTTTCATATTTGATTTCAAAATGTAATTGTGAGCATTTTTCTCTGGGCACAGATTTAAAAAATCGACTTTTTGGCGGGTTCGGACCCCGAAAAAAAATATGCTAGAAAGTGACTTATTGGGACCATTTTAGGCAAGGGAACATGGTGGCACAGACGGTTTGTTCATATTTGCCTTCAAAATGGACTTATGAGCATTTTTCTCTGGGCTCAGATTTAAAAATCGACATGCTAATGTATGACTTTTTGACGAGTTTGGACCCCGAAAAAAAATATGCTCAAAAGTGACTTTTTGGGACCATTTTAGGCAGGGGAACATGCTGGTGCAGAAGGTCTGATCGTATTTGCCTTCAAAATGGTCGAATAACTATTTTTCTCTGACTCAAATTTAAAAATCGACATGCTAATGTATGACTTTTTGACGAGTTTGGACCCCGAAAAAAAAACTATGCTCAAAAGCGACTTTTTGGGACATTTCAGGCAGGGGAACATGGTGGCACAGACTGTTTGTTCATATTTGCCTTCAAAATGGAATTATGAGCATTTTTCTCTGGGCTCAGATATAAAAAATCGACATGACTTTTACCCATGGTAGGACCCCGAAAAAAAATATGCTCAAAAGCGACGTTTTGGGACCTTTTCCGGCAGCAGAACATGGTTGCACTGACAGTTTGTTCATATTTGATTTCAAAATGAACTTATGAGCATTTTTCTATAGGCTCAAATTTAAAAATCGACATGCTAATGTATGACTTTTTGACGAGTTTGGACCCCAAAAAAAATATGCTCAAAAGCAACTTTTTGGGACCTTTGCAGGCAGGGGAACATGCTGGTGCAGACGGTCTGGTCATATTTGCCTGCAAAATGGATTTATGAGCATTTTTCTCTGGGCACAGATTTAAAAATCGACATGCTAATGTATGACTTTTTGTTGAGTTTGGACCCTGAAAAAAAATATGCTCAAAGCGACTTTTTGGTACCTTTTCCAGCAGGGGAACATGCTGGTGCAGATGGTCTGGTCATATTTGCCTTCAAAATGGTTTATGGGAATTTTTCTCTAGGGTCAAATTTAAAAATAGACATGCTAATGTATGACTTTTTGCCGAGTTTGGACCCCGAAAAAAAATATGCTCAAAAGCGACTTATTGGGACAATTTAAGGCAGGGGAACATGCTGGTGCAGACGGTCTGGTCATATTTGCCTGCAAAAAGGATTTATGGGCATTTTTCTCTGGGCTCAGATTTAAAAATCGACATGCTAATGTATGACTTTTTGTTGGGTTTGGACCCCGAAAAAAAAAATATGCTCAAAAGCGACTTTTTGGGACCATTTCAGGCAGGGGAACATGCTGGTGCAGACGGTCGGGTCATATTTGCCTTCAAAATGGATTTATGGGCATTTTTCTCTGGGCTCAAATTTAAAAATCGACATGCTAATGTATGACTTTTTGTTGGGTTTGGACCCCAAAAAATAATATGCTCAAAAGTAACTTTTTGGGACCAATTAAGGCAGGGGAACATGGTGGCACAGACTGTTTGTTCATATTTGCCTTCAAAATGGAATTATGAGCATTTTTCTCTGGGCTCAGATTTAAAAATCGACATGCTAATGTATGACTTTTTCCCATGGTCGGACCCCAAAAAAAATATGATCAAAAGCAAATGTTTGGGACCTTTTCAGGCAGGGGAACATGGTGGCACAGACTGTTTGTTCATATTTGCTTTTAAAATGGAATTATGAGCATTTTTCTCTGGGCTCAGATTTAAAAATCAACATGCTAATGCATGACTTTTCCCATGGTCGGACCCCGAAAAAAAATATGCTCAAAAGTGACTTTTTGGGACCATTTCAGGCAGGGGAACATGGAGGCACAGACGGTCTGATCATATTTACCTTCAAAATGGAATTATGAGCATTTTTCTCTGGGCTCACATTTAAAAATCAACATGCTAAAATATGACTTTTTTGGCGGGTTTGGACCGCGAAAAAAAAATATGCTCAAAAGTGACTTTTTGGGACCATTTCAGGCAGGGGAACATGGTGGCACAGATGGTTTGTTCATTTTTGCCTTTAAAATGGAATTATGAGCATTTTTCTCTGGGCTCAGATTTAAAAATATACATGCTAATGTATGACTTTTTCCCATGGTCGGACCCCGAAAAAAAAAATGTTAAAAAGTGACTTTTTGGGACCATTTCAGGCAGGGGAACATGCTGGTGCAGACGGTCTGATCGTATGTGCCTTCAAAATGGTCTAATAAGTATTTTTCTCTGGGCCCACATTTAAAATCGACATGCTAATGTATGACTTTTTCCTATGGTCAGACCCTGACAGAAAATATATTCAAAAGCGACTTTTTGGGACCTTTTCCAGCGGCGGAACATGGTGGCACAGACGGTTTGTTCATATTTGCCTTCAAAATGGACTCATGAGCATTTTTCTCTAGGCTCAGATTTAATAAACGACATGCTAATGTATGACTTTTTCCCATGGTCGGACCCCGAAAAAAAATATGCTCAAAAGTGACTTTTTGGGACCATTTCAGGAAGGGGAACATGCTGGTGCAGATGGTTTTTTCATGTTTGCCTTCAAAAGGGAATTATGAGCATTTTTCTCTGGGCTCAGATTTAAAAAGTCGACATGCTAATGTATGACTTTTTCCCATGGTCGGACCCCCAAAAAAATATGATCAAAAGCAAATGTTTGGGACCTTTTCAGGCAGGGGAACATGGTGGCACAGACGGTTTGTTCATATTTGCTTTTAAAATGGAATTATGAGCATTTTTCTCTTGGCTCAAATTTCAAAATCGACATGCTAATGTATGACTTTTTGACGAGTTTGGACTCCGAAAAAAAATATGCTCAAAAGCAACTTATTGGGACCTTTTCAGGCAGGGGAACATGCTGGTGCAGACGGTCTGATCGTATTTGCCTTCAAAATGGAATTATGAGCGTTTTTCTCTGGGCTCACATTTAAAAATCAACATGCTAAAATATGACTTTTTGACGACTTTGGACCCCAAAAAAAAATATGCTCAAAAGCGACTTTTTGGGACCATTTCAGGCAGGGGAACACGGTGGCACAGACGTTTTTTTCATATTTGCCTTCAAAATGGAATTATGAGCATTTTTCTCTGGGCTCAAATTTAAAAATCGACATGCTAATGTATGACTTTTTGACGAGTTTGGACCCCGAAGAAAAATATGCTCAAAAGCGACTTATTGGGACCTTTTCAGGCAGGGGAACAGGCTGGTGCAGACGGTCTGGTCATATTTGCCTGCAAAATGGATTCATGGGCATTTCTCTGGGCTCAGATTTAAAAGTCAACATGCTAATGTATGACTTTTTGACGGGTTTGGACCCCGAAAAAAATATGGTAAAAAGCGACTTATTGGGACCTTTTCAGGCAGGGGACCATGCTGGTGCAGACGGTCTGGTCATATTTGGCTTCAAAGTGGACTTATGAGCATTTTTCTCTGGGCTCAGATTTAAAAATCGACATGCTAATGTATGACTTTTTGGTGGGTTTGAACCCCTAAAAAAAATATGCTTAAAAGCGACTGTTTGGGACCTTTTCAGGCAGGGGAACATGATGGTGCAGACGGTCTGGTCATATCGGCCTGCAAAATGGATTTATGGGCATTTTTCTCTGGGCTCAGATTTAAAAATCAACATGCTAATGTATGACTTTTTGTTGGGTTTGGACCCCTAAAAAAAAAATGCTTAAAAGCGACTGTTTGGGACCTTTTCAGGCAGGGGAACATGGTGGTGCAGACGGTCTGGTCATATTGGCCTGCAAAATGGATTTATGGGCATTTTTCTCTGGGCTCAGATTTAAAAATCAACATGCTAATGTATGACTTTTTGTTGAGTTTGGACCCCTAAAAAAAAAATGCTTAAAAGCGACTGTTTGGGACCATTTCAGGCAGGGGAACATGGTGGCACAGATGGTCTGGTCATATTTGCCTTCAAAATGGACTTATCAGTATTTTTCTCTGTGCTCAGATTTAAAAATTGACATGCTAATGTATGACTTTTTCCCATGGTTGGACCCCGAAGAAAAATATGCTCAAAAGCGACTTTTTGGGACCTTTTCCGGCAGGGGAACATGGTGGCACAGACGGTTTGGTCATATTTGGCTTCAAAATGGACTTATGAGCATTTTTGTCTAGGCTCAAATTTAAAATCGACATGCTAATGTATGACTTTTTGACGAGTTTGGACCCCGAAAAGAAATATGCTCAAAAGTGACTTATTGGGACCTTTTCAGGCAGGGGGACATGCTGGTGCAGACCGTCTGGTCATATTTGCCTGCAAAATAGATTTATGGGCATTTTTGTCTGGGCTCAGATTTAAAAATCGACATGCTAATGTATGACTTTTTGGTGGGTTTGGACCCCCAAAAAAAATATGCTCAAAAGCAACTTTTTGGGACCTTTTCAGGCAGGGGAACATGGTGGTGCAGACGGTCTGGTCATTTTGGCCTGCAAAATGGATTTATGGGCATTTTTCTCTGGGCTCAGATTTAAAAATCAACATGCTAATGTATGACTTTTTGGCGGGTTTGGACCCCGAAAAAAAAATATGCTTAAAAGCGACTGTTTGGGACCATTTCAGGCAGGGGAACATGGTGGCACAGACGGTCTGGTCATATTTGCCTTCAAAATGGACTTATGAGCATTTTTCTCTGGGCTCAGATTTAAAAATCAACATGCTAATGTATGACTTTTTCCCATGGTTGGACCCCGAAAAAAAATATGCTCAAAAGCGACTTTTTGGGACCATTTCCGGCAGGGGAACATGGTGGCACAGACGGTTTGTTCATATTTGCCTTCAAAATGGACTTATGAGCATTTTTCTCTGGGCTCAGATTTAAAAATCAACATGCTAATGTATGACTTTTTGGTGGGTTTGGACCCCAAAAAAAATATGCTCAAAAGCAACTTTTTGGGACCTTTTCAGGCAGGGGAACATGGTGGTGCAGACGGTCTGGTCATATTGGCCTGCAAAATGGATTTATGGGCATTTTTCTCTGGGCTCAGATTTAAAAATCAACATGCTAATGTATGTCTTTTTGGTGGGTTTGGACCCCTAAAAAAAAAATGCTTAAAAGCGACTGTTTGGGACCATTTCAGGCAGGGGAACATGGTGGCACAGACGGTCTGGTCATATTTGCCTTCAAAATGGTCTAATCAGTATTTTTCTCTGTGCTCAAATTTAAAAATCGACATGCTAATGTATGACTTTTTGACGAGTTTGAACACCGAAAAAAAATATGCTCAAAAGCGACTTATTGGGACCATTTCAGGCAGGGGAACATGCTGGTGCATACGGTCTGGTCATATTTGCCTTCAAAATGGATTTATGGGCATTTTTCTCTGGGCTCAGATTTAAAAATCGACATGGTAATGTATGACTTTTTGGTGGGTTTGGACCCCGAAAAAAAATATGCTCAAAAGTGACTTTTTGGGACCATTTCAGGCAGGGGAACATGCTGGCACAGACGGTCTGGTCATATTTGCCTTCAAAATGTAATTGTGAGCATTTTTCTCTGGGCACAGATTTAAAAATCAACATGCTAATGTATGACTTTCTGGTGGGTTTGGACCCCGAAAAGAAATATGCTCAAAAGTGACTTATTGGGACCTTTTCAGGCAGGGGAACATGGTGGTGCAGACGGTCTGGTCATTTTGGCCTGCAAAATGGATTTATGGGCATTTTTCTCTGGGCTCAGATTTAAAAATCAACATGCTAATGTATGACTTTTTCCCATGGTTGGACCCCGAAAAAAAATATGCTCAAAAGCGACTTTTTGGGACCTTTTCCGGCAGGGGAACATGGTGGCACAGACGGTCTGGTCATATTTGCCTTCAAATTGGAATTATGAGCATTTTTGTCTAGGCTCAAATTTAAAAATCGACATGCTAATGTATGACTTTTTGGTGGGTTTGGACCCCAAAAAAAATATGCTCAAAAGCAACTTTTTGGGACCTTTTCAGGCAGGGGAACATGGTGGTGCAGACGGTCTGGTCATATTGGCCTGCAAAATGGATTTATGGGCATTTTTCTCTGGGCTCAGATTTAAAAATCAACATGCTAATGTATGACTTTTTGGCGGGTTTGGACCCCGAAAAAAAAATATGCTCAAAAGCGACTTTTTGGGACCATTTCAGGCAGGGGTACATGCTGGTGCAGATGGTCTGGTCATATTTGCCTTCAAAATGGAATTATGAGCATTTTTCTCTGGGCTCAGATTTAAAAATCGACATGCTAATATATGACTTTTTGACGAGTTTGGACCCCGAAAAAACATTTGCTCAAAAGCGACTTTTTGGGACCATTTCAAGGAGGGGAACATGGTGGCACAGACAGTTTGTTCATATTTGCCTTCAAAATGGAATTATGAGCATTTTTCTCTGGGCTCAGATTTAAAAATCGACATGCTAATATATGACTTTCTGACGAGTTTGGACCCCGAAAAAAAATATGCTCAAAAGCGACTTTTTGGGACCATTTCAGGCAGGGGAACATGCTGGTGCAGACGGTCTGGTCATATTTGCCTTCAAAATGGACTGATGGGCATTTTTCTCTGGGCTCAGATTTAAAAATCGACATGCAAATATATGACTTTTCACTAGTTTGGACCCCGAATAAAAATATGCTCAAAAGTAACTTTTGGGACCTTTTCAGGCAGGGGAACATGGTGGCACCTACGGTTTGTTAATTTTTGCCTTCAAAATGGATTTATGAGTATTTTTCTCTGGGCTCAGATTTAAAAATCGACATGCTAATGTATGACTTTTTGACGAGTTTGGACCCCGAAAAATATATCCTCAAAAGCGACTTATTGGGACCTTTTCAGGCAGGGGGACATGCTGGTGCAGACGGTCTGGTCATATTTGCCTGCAAAATAGATTTATGGGCATTTTTCTCTGGGCTCAGATTTAAAAATCGTCATGCTAATGTATGACTTTTTGGTGGGTTTGGACCCCCAAAAAAATATGCTCAAAAGCGACTTTTTGGGACCTTTTCCAGCAGGGGAACATGGTGGTGCAGACGGTCTGGTCATATTGGCCTGCAAAATGGATTTATGGGCATTTTTCTCTGGGCTCAGATTTAAAAATCAACATGCTAATGTATGACTTTCTGGTGGGTTTGGACCCCTAAAAAAAAATGCTTAAAAGCGACTGTTTGGGACCTTTTCCGGCAGGGGAACATGGTGGCACAGACAGTTATCTCATATTTGCCTTCAAAATGGACTTATGAGCATTTTTGTCTAGGCTCAAATTTAAAAATCGACATGCTAATGTATGACTTTTTGACGAGTTTGGACCCCGAAAAGAAATATGCTCAAAAGTGACTTATTGGGACCTTTTCAGGCAGGGGGACATGCTGGTGCAGACGGTCTGGTCATATTTGCCTGCAAAATAGATTTATGGGCATTTTTCTCTGGGCTCAGATTTAAAAATCGACATGCTAATGTATGACTTTTTGGTGGGTTTGGACCCCCAAAAAAATATGCTCAAAAGCAACTTTTTGGGACCATTTCAGGCAGGGGTACATGCTGGTGCAGATGGTCTGGTCATATTTGCCTTCAAAATGGTCTAATCAGTATTTTTCTCTGTGCTCAGATTTAAAAATTGACATGCTAATGTATGACTTTTTCCCATGGTTGGACCCCGAAGAAAAATATGCTCAAAAGCGACTTTTTGGGACCTTTTCCGGCAGGGGAACATGGTGGCACAGACGGTTTGCTCATATTTGCCTTCAAAATGGACTTATGAGCATTTTTGTCTAGGGTCAAATTTAAAAATCGACATGCTAATGTATGACTTTTTGACGAGTTTAGACCCCGAAAAGAAATATGCTCAAAAGTGACTTATTGGGACCTTTTCAGGCAGGGGAACATGGTGGTGCAGACGGTCTGGTCATTTTGGCCTGCAAAATGGATTTATGGGCATTTTTCTCTGGGCTCAGATTTAAAAATCAACATGCTAATGTATGACTTTTTCCCATGGTAGGACCCCGAAAAAAAATATGCTCAAAAGCGACTTTTTGGGACCTTTTCCGGCAAGGGAACATGGTGGCACAGACGGTCTGGTCATATTTGCCTTCAAAATGGAATTATGAGCATTTTTGTCTAGGCTCAAATTTAAAAATCGACATGCTAATGTATGACTTTTTGCAGAGTTTGGACCCCGAAAAAAAATATGCTCAAAAGCGACTTATTGGGACCTTTTCAGGCAGGGGGACATGCTGGTGCAGACGGTCTGGTCATATTTGCCTGCAAAATAGATTTATGGGCATTTTTCTCTGGGCTCAGATTTAAAAATCGACATGCTATTGTATGACTTTTTGGTGGGTTTGGACCCCCAAAAAAATATGCTCAAAAGCAACTTTTTGGGACCTTTTCAGGCAGGGGAACATGGGGGTGCAGACGGTCTGGTCATATTGGCCTGCAAAATGGATTTATGGGCATTTTTCTCTGGGCTCAGATTTAAAAATCAACATGCTAATGTATGACTTTTTGGCGGGTTTGGACCCCGAAAAAAAAATATGCTCAAAAGCGACTTTTTGGGACCATTTCAGGCAGGGGTACATGCTGGTGCAGATGGTCTGGTCATATTTGCCTTCAAAATGGAATTATGGGCATTTTTCTCTGGGCTCAGATTTAAAAATCGACATGCAAATATATGACTTTTCACTAGTTTGGACCCCGAATAAAAATATGCTCAAAAGTAACTTTTGGGACCTTTTCAGGCAGGGGAACATGGTGGCAACTACGGTTTGTTAATTTTTGCCTTCAAAATGATATCATGAGCATTTTTCTCTGGGCTCAGATTTAAAAATCAACATGCTAACATATGACTTTCTGGCGGGTTTGGACCCCGAAAAAAAATATGCTCAAAAGCGACTTATTGGGACCTTTTCAGGCAGGGGAACATGCTGGTGCAGACGGTCTGGTCATATTTGCCTTCAAAATGGTCTAATCAGTATTTTTCTCTGTGCTCAGATTTAAAAATGACATATGACTATATGGCTCATTTTGACCCCCAAAAAAATGATGCTCAATGGTCACTTTTTGGGGTCCTTTATGGCAGGGGAACAGGCTTGCACAGACGTTTTTTTCATATTTGCCTTCAAAATAGATTTATGAGCATTTTTCTCTGGGCTCAAATTTAAAAATCGACACGCTAACGTATGACTTTTTCCCGTGTTCGGACTCCGAAAAAAAAATATGCTCAAAAGCGACTTATTGGGACCTTTTCAGGCAGGGGAACATGCTGGTGCAGACGGTCTGGTCATATTTGCCTTCAAAATGGACATATGAGCATTTTTCTCTGGGCTCAGAATAAAAAATGACATATGACTATTTGGCTCGTTTTGACCCCCAAAAAAATGATGCTCAAAGGTCACTTTTTGGGGTCCTTTATGGCAGGGGAACATGCTTGCACAGACAGTTTGTTCATATTTGCCTTCCAAAATGGAATTATGAGCATTTTTCTCTGGGCTCAGATTTAAAAATCGACATGCCTTTTCGACATATGACCTTTTGACGAGTTTGGACCCTGAAAAAAAATATGCTCAAAAGCGACTTATTGGGACCTTTTCAGGCAGGGTAACATGTTGGTGCAGATGGTCTGGTCATATTTGCCTTCAAAATGGACTTATGAGCATTTTTCTCTGGGCTCAGATTTAAAAAATGAACATGCTAATATATGACTTTTTGACTAGTTTGGACCCCGAAAAAACATACGCTCAAAAGCGACTTTTTTGGACCATTTCAGGGAGGGGAACATGGTGGCACAGACGGTTTGTTCATATTTGCCTTTAAAATGGAATTATGAGCATTTTTCTCTGGGCTCAGATTTAAAAATCAACATGCTAATGTATGACTTTTTGGCGAGTTTGGACCCCGAAAAAAAATGTGCTCAAAAGCGACTTTTTGGGACCATTTCAGGCAGGGGAACATGCTGGTGCAGAGGGTCTGGTCATATTTGCCTTCAAAATGGATTTATGGGCATTTTTCTCTGGGCTCAGATTTAAAAATCGACATGCTAATGTATGACTTTTTGACGAGTTTGGACCCTGAAAAAAAATATGCTCAAAAGCGACTTTTTGGGACCATTTCAGGCAGGGGAACATGCTGGTGCAGAGGGTCTGGTCATATTTGCCTTCAAAATGGACTTATGGGCATTTTTTTCTTGGCTCAGCTTTAAAAACCAACATGCCAACATATGACTTTTTGGCGGGTTCAGACCCTGAAAAAAATATGCTCAAAAGCAACTTTTTGAGACTTTTTCAGGCAGGCGAAAATGCTGCCGCTGACGGTTTGGTCATATTTGCCTTCAAAATGGACTTCTGAGCATTTTTCTCTGGGCTCAGATTTTAAAATTGACATGCTAACATAAACATGCAGCTAACATGCTGACGCAGTGTTTGGCCATATTTTACGAGAAATGAGTTAAAGGAGGTTTTCCATTAGGTTAGATCTTGCAAACAACCACATGCTAACATGACTTTTTGTCAGGTTCGAACCCCCCCTAAAAAATCTGATGTATCTTTACATTTTGGGACCCCTTTGTGCAACGGATAATGAGTTGCAGACTGTTCATATTTCACCTTCACAGCCAGATTCAGACCTCCTCTGAAGTTAGTCCATCGCTCAGGCTTCACAGAAGTCTGTCCACACAAAGACATGAGCCATGTTTTAAAAGTCAAACAGAAAAAGTTTATTTTTTGGTGAGATAAACTGGTTCCATGTTCTTTTTCCCCTAAACACCATGGTCTCATCCAGCCAAACAGAAATCATACATTCTAAGCCTGGAGACATGCTGCCGAGCAGAGTTTTCCACTGGTACAGTACTTGGTTTAGTTTCTGGTGTTCAAATGGCATTTTCAGGGATACAGTACATTCTCTTTAAGGAAACTGTGCCTCGTGCTGACATGAAATGGTTTAAATACAACATGAATTCATATTCAATGCATTGATGATTGACTTGAACAAAATATACATCAGATAAAATCAGATAAAAAAAGAAATGCCTCCAGCAGATCTTGGATAGTAATCATGAAAAGGTAACATGAAGGGCAAAAAAAAGCTTTCCATTAATCATATTTAAATTTTGACCACTTTATATTTCGTTTTTTCTTGCTGCCAAACATGCAGTAAAGGTAAGAGGGAACTACCTCTCATAATAGTTAATGTATAATTTTTTTTTTATTTAACTAGCCTGAATACTTTAGAACAGTGGTTCTCAAACGGTGTGTGATATAGAATTCTGTGCAATCAAACAGATTTATAAATAATTTAGGACTTTTGGATTTACTCCATCAGTGATTTACAAACAATAATTTCGATGCAATTTCAGTTTTAAGGGTTTTGTCTTCATCTATTCTGTGTTTGTAACAAATTATCTAATTTTTGAACAAATTCTTCATGGATTAAATACTTCAAGGTTAAAACTGGCTGTCAGTCAAATATATTAGGCATTACTCGATACAAATACAGACCAAAATGGTCCAGAAACACCTGATAAGAGGCCAACACCGTGTCCAAACAATCATCTTTTGCCTCCACGCCACATCTCAATTACTCCTCTGTTGCACTGCGATGAGGAAGGGAATGAAAGAGCGATTGTTACGAGATGCAGGAGGGGTTTTTATGTTTTCTTTATGGCTTCTCTCATCCAGTAGAGCTCATTAAACCGTTCGACATAGCAGAGACAGATGAGTAAACTTGTTTTAATTGAGTGAAATGATTTACTTTCACTTCCAACACACAGGCAGGAACTTTAGCTCACAGAGAGTCCAGTATTGAGGAGCCTTTGAGAAAACCACGCAGTAAAAAATACTTGACATCATTTCTTCTGGGCTTTACAGTAAAAGACAAAACGCTGTGCTTTATGCTATAAAAATATAGCAGGCTAAGCTACCCACAAAACAACCCACGTATTATTAGTGAAGATTAAATGTCCTATGCAGACCATGAAGGACACCAGATAGCACGGTTACTTATTACACCATAACACCCATAAAACCGTCAGTGATGCAGAAAAATAGAGAGCAGCTTTAAAAAGGATAAATTCTCCTGCTTGAACCAGCTTGTTAATCAGTCCATGTTGTTGAGTCTTTTTGATCTGCTGTACAGTGATGTTCACACGTCGACATTTTCATGTGTGCACCTCTTTCAGGTGAGCTTGGTGCCGCTTGTACTGAAACGTTGGTCACTGCGTTCATATATGTGCCGACAAACCGAGCCGAAGAGGAAACGCCCACCTGTTTTAGAGCAAGTCTCAGGTGTGAAAACAACCTACATTTCATGGTATAAATAGTCTGCTTAGAGTTAAAAAAAAGTTTGAAAACCACTGCTTTAAAATATCCAAATTTTGTGCTCACAACCACATAAAGCAGTGTGATCACCCATGGCAAAAATAGCACCTTCAACAGCTCTAATAGTTTGATTTATAAAACTTGAACCCAAGATTTATCTTCAACTCAACATGGAGGAGAGTGACAACCATGGTCCGCCTCATTTACTTGATGGAAATAGTCAGAACGGAGGGTTTTATGAGTCTGAGATAAAAAGTGATCTAAAAAAACTCTCATTTAACTGTGGGGCTTATTTTCAAATTCATTTTAGTGCAATTAAAACATTTTTCTGACTTCAAGGTGACCTTACGGTCAGTGATCCTCTCAACATCAACTTCTGAGTGAGTAATTAACTTTTTTCAAACATACTTGTGAGTCTTCAGCATTCAAAGTTTAACAAAAACCAAAGAAAAAATACAGAAAAGGGGCGAAAATTAAACATGACACGAGAGGGTAAAAGCAGTGCAGAGGCCAAGTCCACGACGACTCTTTAAAGAGGTAAAGGAACGGACCGCACCGCCTCGGGTTCAGTCCAAAGTCTTTTCTATGATTGCATTTGAATTCCTCATCAGTCGTCTTCATCTTCACTCTCAGCCTCCTCCTCCTTCTTCTCGCTCTCCTTGGGTGTGCTGACAGGCGGGGGAAGGTCCAGCCGGGCCCACGACATGGCCTCTGACTTCTTCATGACGATCTCGATCTTGGCGGCCATCATGTTCATTGCACTTTTACTCACGTCTATCACCTGCAGAGATGGACAATCAAAAAGGTGAGCCTCTCTCCAAACAAATCTACAGCACTCAGGATATTTCCAGAAGAGCTTCACTGATGGATAAATGCTTCATACTGGCATGTGAGGCTAAAAGTGACGCCTGACTTACCCCCCAAAGGCTGATTTTCTGCTCAAATTCCTTCTCTCCCTCAAAGATGATATGGATATTGAGCTGAAAGACAAAAAAACAACACAAAGTTAAGACGAAGGTCTTGAAAATGATAAACAGAGCACCTAAGATGCATGCAATACAGAACTTGTTGACAAATGGGCAGGAAGAACAGCTTTAGTCTGAAAGCTACTGGGAAGTAGGCATGTCACGATAATTGTCCAAAAAATGATTGCCGATCAACGATATTATTGCCAATATATAAGGTCCACAAAGGTTGACAATGATTTAGCAGCTTGTCCCAGCACAGCAGAACAGGCATCTCCTGTATGTGTTAATATGGGCCTATATAAAAAATGTATGCTTTCTGGCATTGAGGGGTCAAAGCAAACTATTCTTTTCTGACAGTTTATTTTTGGGAAATGGCTCTTATTGAAATGTTTTATTTTGTATTGTATTACTATTATTATTTTTTTTGTATTGTTTGTGACATTTGTTAACAACCTCGGCCGGAGGTTAGAAAAGGGCAAAGACTCCTGGGAGGTGGAGTTTTTTGGTGCTGGAGGGGAAAAAGAGGGGAGATCGGCGGGCGCTGTGTGGAGGTTGGCGTCCCCGGACAAAGACAGCTGCTGCAGGTACTCTATGCCGGGGATCGGAGAGGAGAACCTGGATCAGAGGATCAAGATTCATGAGGGGAAGTTCGGAGGGTCCGGTAAGAACTTCCAGCCCGTGCGGCTGAGCAGCAGTTGCTGAGGACCTGTCCTCAGGGTTTCTTTTGTTTGTTTAAGCCACCGGGGGATAAACTTTGCTAACTGAGACGGGACTCAATTCTACCCTGGGATTACAAGGATTTTTCGTTTTGGATACGGGACACTTATGAACTATTTCCTTTCATTTTGGGACTGAGTAGTTTTTTTTTTGGTTGATTTGGGTTATTTGCGGGATACGGGAGTGTGAGGATGGTGAATTTTGTGTTTGGGTTTTCTCATCAATACATTTAAGTTAAACTTAAATTCGTTTCCTAAGATTAGATTCCAGCTAACTGAGTGATAGTGTTGGTTATTTTCATTTTTAGGACTTGAATCCTACTTTGTTTAGCAGGTTGGCACTGATTAATTTCCTGGCTGCAAGAGTTTTCTGCCTGCCCTCGCGTGGTAAGATTCCTTTAATATAATTTTGTTAAATGTGAATTGTTACAAATATTATTTGGAAACATATTTTTTTCATTAATGTAATTATATGTCCTCATAAAGTGAGTACACCGTATCAAAAGCAATACACTTTAATTTCTGAAGAGTATTTAACTGTTATTGGAAGGTCAAGAGCTTTTAAATAAAATAAATTAAACAAACATATAATATAAGTTTAACAAACAAAAAAAGAGAAAAAGAACAATGAAAATGAAATTGACTGTTTTGGGAAAAATGCATGCAAATAAAAATCATTATACTAATCAAAAACAAAAACAAAAAAAGACCCTGTCTCTGTAAAGAAAAAAAACTCCAATAAAAACAAACACAACAATAAAAACAATAAATAAAATGGAGTTTAAACAGTTCCTGAATTGTTTATGACATGTTCGTTCTCCCAGTCAATTCGTACTGTCTGTCAACATTTGTAACTTTGTTGGCTTTTCAACCGTATAGAAGGGTTGCATTTCTTTTGTATGTTGCAAATGACACTGTCTTTGAGCGTGCACCAGTTTGCTATATTTTATTTATATATACTATGCCGACCAAACGTGCACCTCCCCTTCTTCTTCTTCTTCTTCATCGCCACTACTTTCATCAAATAAGTCATATCAGCTCGTCGGTGTTCATGAGCTCACAACTTGTTCATTCTGTTTAAAACCAAAATATTCCCACACTGGGGCTGTGGCAGCCAGCTTTTGGACCATTTTTTTCACCCCACCCCCCACGAAGACTGAATGATTGACAGATGCTCACACCGCTTAATTCGCCACATAACCAATGCACCCAGGTATTGAGACAGATGCACAGAGTGAGCCATCTTCTCATCCAGCCTGTTTGGTAGAAAGAGAGGAGTAAAACAAACACGCATGCATGTGTCAATTTATCGAGGCCGGCAAAATGATTGAGGATGTTTTTATTTATTGTGTAGTTAATTGGTTTATTGATTATCGTGACAGGCCTACTGGGAAGGCACATCCTTCTTTTTCTTTATTAATGAATAATGACTTTAACAGCCGGGAAATAAGTTTAAAAAGTGTCTTAAAGGGCGAATTACACATCAATGAACAGAGGATAAGGTTGACCAAGCTGAGAATCAATCAAATTTTCAAGAAATGTATGTTTCCAGGGTCAATTTTGCTGTTTTAAAAATGAAGATAGATGTATCTGAAGTGGCGAAAAACATGTGCTGGTGGACTGACTAAAGCCCGAATATTCACACATAGAGACCAGTGCTAATTTTCACAGAACATTTTATTTTAAAGTTTTAGTTTTTCACCTACAAAAATGTCCAGTTTAGTCATAACATAGTCATCTACAGTGTTTAATTGTAGTGTTGCTTAAATCGATGTCTACTGTAAATTTAATGCAATTAATCTCAATAGGATGTGCACCAGAGCTGTGCATCTTCACCAGTCTCATG
This sequence comes from Scarus forsteni, assembly GCA_036419115.1. NCBI lineage: Eukaryota > Metazoa > Chordata > Actinopteri > Labriformes > Labridae > Scarus > Scarus forsteni. The sequence continues at coordinate 824,253 of JAZDUH010000035.1, forward strand.
ATTCATTTATCATGTTTAGGATTCAATTTGATTCGATATCACTATGCATCATATCCTTAACTTTCCATAATCCTGCACCAGGCAACGTCTTAGATAAGAAATTCAGGCTGTCAGATAACTATGAAACAATTTTATGAATCAGAAATGGCAGAAAAACTGTCTTTTCATTCTAAACCTCATAAATAAATCTCATAGGTCTCATCTTCCCGAACTCATAATGCAGTCTAGCAGCAGCCTCTGCAAAATTAAACGATTATTGACCGTTTCTGCATCGATGCGTCTTCATCTGCATGACGAAGCAGCGATTAAAAGATTATTTTTGGCTCCTTAATGTGCACTGACTTTGGTGTTGATTGCACACAGACAGACAGAAATGTCTTCTGAACCTTTTTCAGTCCTGACTTGCAGATTTTCAGCCCTGATGCCCATAAAATGTCTTCACAAAAACAAATAAAAACATCAAGCAGACTCAATAAAAATCCTTCATATGAACAAAAAAAAAAACATTTTAATGGAAGTTCATTCCTCCCCAGATTATATTCATTATGGATGTTAAAGGGATAGTTCCGTATTTTTGAAGTGGGGTTGTATGAGCTCCATATGGTCACTAAGGACAGTAGATACAGTAGAAAGTTCTCTCCTCTCCACCAGAAAGCCACAGTCTGTGACCATCGGTGATGAAGAAAAGACGCTAATGGAAAAGTACTGTACCGGATTTATAGGCTATTTTCTCCGCCTACAAGAACTCAAATCAAAAAGTAATACCACAGTTTAAGAGTACGCTATATACACTTTTTTTGAAGTGCATTAATCTTTCGGAAATATAAATTTTATCCGGACCTAAGCCGACTCGCGCCGTGTGTCCCTCCGCTAAATCCCTCCGCCGTAGTTAGCTAGCTGCTTTGAATGGCTGTTTTAGACTAATTAAAAGCACATTATAAGACAAATATTGCTGGGATGGGTTTTTGTGATGCTTCCCATGATTCAGAAACAGATGTGCATCATGGAGAACTCAGCTTTCACCGTATTCCTCTGCGTAAAGAGGGCATTCGGTTACATAGTGAATGCATCTCTGTTACCTGTTAACTGACAGATTGTTATGATCAACAAACAGCCTCCTCTACTCTGCTTATTTGTCTCTGACAGATCATTATTACTTACTTTGAGCAGAAACTGTCATTAGGTCCTTCAGGTTTGGGACGTTTTTCCAGTTTATCTTCGGGAAATTGAAGTATGTCCACAAAACTCCGGGAAAGGAAAGTCCGTTTGACGAGTAATACTGCCGTCCATATCACATATTCCCAGGTCAAACATTCACCCCACTGTTTATTTATGTCTCTATCTTGATGTCCAGGATCCATGGATGTTTCCTTTGTATTCCTCTCGGTGGTTTCGTCACCATCTTTAGCAACTGGTCTCTGTAAAGTCCGGTTCATACAGGTATCCTCTTGACTCCAAAGTGAATGAGACGTCATCGGCGCTGTCATAATCATCCCTTTTTTAGTTTCCTGCATTGTCTCTTCCTCACATCGCTAACAGTCAAAACAGAAGAGTTAAAATACTTGAAAAAAGTTATACGAAGCTACAGGCAGCATCTGAAGCCGCTAGCATGTATGTTTCAGTCATCTGAGAGGGAGGGCGGCGGACTGATTTAGCGGAGTGTCCCTCCGCTAATTCACTTTGGAGTCAAGAGGATACCTGTATGAACCGGACTTTACAGAAACCAGTCGCTAAAGATGGTGACGAACCCACCGAGAGGAATACAAAGGAAACATCCATGGATCCTGGACATCAAGATAGAGACGTAAATAAACAGTGGGGTGAATGTTTGACCTGGGAATATGTGATATACAGTATTACTGAACTATCCCTTTAATGTTAATATTAGATTTATCTCTCTATCCATGGTTGTATTGATTATTCATCCAAAGTAATTACCTTAGCCACATAGACATGTATACCCTCTCATACCACATCTGGAAGGGTTTGCCTTTAGATTAAATTAGACAGCAGAGCACTTTATTATCCCTTGGCGAAAAACTTCCTCAGGAAAAATACAGAATCATCAGCAGTTGATAATTAAAGATAATATATGCATATATATATATATATATATGAGGGCTGGGATGATACGCTTTTCTCCTGATTCGATTTTTCAGTGCCGATTTGATTTGAATTGCGATTCTACGATATTGCCGATTTTTCAAATCTTAAGTTAGCTTCTTTAACACCAGTGAAAAAGATGAACAATGATGATGTCTACAGACTATATCAGGAAAAATACACATCACATGTGAGTCTGTTTTTAGGATTTATTCAGCAATATATTTAACCAGCTGTTTATACTCTCTCTTCAAAAGACTGGACTGCATTTAAAAGTGGCTTATTAACACAGACTAAAATGAAGCATTTAAATTTGGGGAAAAAAAAAGATTTTTGAGCCATAAAATCAATTCATATATATATCTATATCTATATCTATATCTATATATATATCTATATATATATATATATCTATATCTATATCTATATATATATATATATATATATATATATATGTATATATATATCTATATCTATATATATATATCTATATGTATATATATATATATATATATATATATATATATATATATATATATATATATATATATATATATATATATATATATATATATTTACATATATATATATATATAAATATATATATTACATATATATATATATATACATCCATATATATATATATACACACATACATAAATATATATTATTATATATTATTATTAATATATATATTATTATATATTATTATTATTATATAATAAATATAATATGCATATATAATAAATATAAATATATATAATATATAAATATACTACTGTATGTATGTATCTCTATATAGAAATATGTTTATTTTATATCTGTATATAATGTAAGAATAAAGATTGATTGATTGGCTGACATTTAACTCTGGGACTGTCTTTCAGTGTTTCAATGTTATAGTTTAAATTCTCATCTTTGTACATATAATAACATATAAATGTAATCAGAATACAAATAAAATAACTCTACAGACAACAATTATTAACTGTATTAACTTAAAAAAAACAACAGAGCGAGAAACAATACAAAGAATTAAAGTATAAATATGTAATGTTATTTATTTTAGCCTTACTTTGTTTTTTAGTTATCCCCTCTAATTTGAACTCTGTCAGTAAAAAAACACCTTACAAACCTTTGGGGAGCTCGAGAAGTCCTTTCTTGATGATGAAGTATCATGATAAGGCACTAAAATTGCACTTTAAAACAAAAAACAATAACATTTAATCAATTTAAAAGCTGCCTGCTGCCTGGTACTCTGTTTTGTTGTAGACTTACGGCTGTTTTAGTCCTGCAGAGTTCAGAGGGGACAGTTCATTAGGAACACATGCTGGATTAACTGAGTGCACAGACAAAGTGCACCACTAGATGGCGTCCCAGCCGAGGCTCAGAGGGTTCGAACCTACCGCATCCTTTTTCCTCCACAGATGCGTCCCCTTGGCGCAGCCCTCCTGGGAGAGGAAGGTGTTAAAGTCGGAGGTTTTCCTCTTACAACAGCTCCAGTATTTCATCCTGAGGAGGCAGGAAATAGATTCAGCTGTTGGGTTTTTGTAGCAGTCAATAACTTTAACACGAGGGAGCGAGTAAACAAGCCTAACAGGAAGACAGTGCCGCTCTCGTAGTTCTCTCACAATTTCAGAGCTTATTTATCTTTAAAAGAGTAAAAGTCGACACACCAAAAGGACTGATGACGGATGATCAGGATACTGACCCTTCGTGGAAGATGGGAACCCCGGGGTGATACATGCACACGTCTGAGTCGCTCGCAGGTCCATCAAAACTCTGAAGGGGTGATAAAAGTGGAGTTAAGACGTCTGAAAAAAGACAAATTCTCCATCTGTAGCAGCTCAGCTGTTTGTTGGGCTGGAAACACTCAATAAACTGAATTTAGAGACAAAGGAAAGATTCTACTGAAACTCACACACTAGACCAGGGGTGGGCCGGGGCCACGTGCCGCCCTCTGCCTCACTAAATGTGGCCCGCCAGAAATGTCCAAAAATCAGCAATTGTAAATATGAAGAAAATTAATTTTTATTAAAATTTGACAAATTCAAATCACATTGGACAAACTGGGTACCAGGGCTGAATGATTTGAGAAAATAATCGGATTGCGATTTTTTCCCCCAATATTGCGATTTACTCTGCGTTTGTTTTAATGTTCCTCATCTTATGTATTCTTAAACATAAGCAGTAGATCTTTTTATAGGAAAACATAGACCTGGGAAAAATCAATCAAATGGATTAATTCGAATTATTTTCTGCAGAAGATTTAAAAAATTAAAAATCAAGATTTTTTTTCTTGCCTTAGTCCAATTGTAAGTAGTTGCAATTTTTTGAAAAAAATTACAATTTTCATGATGGTCAGCCTTGTAGGGTCTGCACAAGCACTTTTATAGGCTTGTATTTGTTATTTAAGTAGATTAAATATTGATCAGAGAGTTTCATGCTAATACTGTAAAAATACCTCAGCCTTTTAGTGTTTATGTAGACAAACCTGCCTACGTTTATACTACATAATCAACCTTTTATGACCCAGACTTTGACTTTAAGAGGGAAACATTTAGACAACATAAAGGCAAAACTTGATTTGTTTCATTTTTATGTCACTGGGAGTTTTGTTTCCTTTAGGGAGTGAAAAATCGATTAAAACCTTAAATTGAGTGTTGTGGAAAAAAATCGGGGATTTTATTTCTAAGCCATATCGCCCTGCCCTAGTAAAACCAATATGACATTAAATTAGTCTAAGGATAAAAGATTTGAGAAAATGTGGAGAAGTGAAGAACAGAAGCAAAATAGCTATAAAATTGTAAAAACTGGGTAAAAAATAGTACAGAAAGGGGGGGGGGGGGGATTGGCAAAAAGATCCAAAAGTGGTTTAGGAAATTTGATTATGGCAGCAAATTTGGGAATTAAATTTAAAATTAAATTTCAAAAAACATGTAAAAATTCCAAAAATGGTTCAGACAGTGGTCAAAAAAAGATGAATGGGGGCAAAATAGGCATAAAGTTGTAAAAACGGGGCAAAAAAAAATTAAAAATGGTCCAAAAGTGGGAAAAAAAGTGTATAAATAGAGGTAAAAAATTACATCAAAATGCCAAAATGTTCAACACATTTTGGGCTAAAAATATTGAACCTTCTGCGATTTGAAAGTTGTAACAAGCCATATTGCGATTTAATCTAATTTGCAATTAATTGTTCAGCCCTAGTGGGTACATTATGTTAAGTCTTTGAGACCTGATATTATGAATTTTGCATCATGAGGGAGCATTGGATTATGACCATGTTCCGTCTCTCCTTTTTTCTTTAATGCATGATTATTGTCTTTTGAAAATTGCAATATTAAATCTGCCATTTTTGTCTGTTTGGTTCATATCTTTGTTTTATTTTACTCTATTGTTATTTTTATTATTCTACTCTGTATCACCATCTCTCTGGATGCACATAGTTTCTTTTTCCTGACTCTGTTGAAAAAAAAAAAAAAAAATGTCCAGAAGAATGAAAATCCTGAACCTGTATTCAGGCACACGAAGAACTGTTGGAATTCCTTCTTACTTGTAAATGTAAGGTCTTTACAAATGGACAATAAAAAATGAAAATAAAACAAAAAATCAGGAAAAAAAAAAAATTCTTGATAATTTTAAATTACCGTAATATTTGTATTGGCTTTTGTAAGTTCTTTACGACAGTACTTTGCTTTTATAGTGTCTCTAAATCTCTTTCATGAAGCATTGGAACATTATATCAAGTATTACTCAATTATATATTTAAAATATGGCAGCAGTAAAATCTATTTGGAAACATTCATTGATTTGAAAATAACTTCATTGACTATAATTCTATGTATATTAGCTAACTTTGCTTGAATTACATGTCAAGGTCATTTGATTATGTGTAATAACTTTTGTGTAGTAATATATGAATATTGCTAAACTAATTTAAGATGAATTTGTATTCTCTTATGGTGTTTATCCAAATCTGTAACAATGTGGCCCTCAGGCTGGGAAAAAACGGTTTTGTGTGGCCCTCTTGGTAATTAAAGTTGCCCACCCCTGCACTGGACCATCCACACAGAAGAATCAAGGATAAAAAGAAATCAGAACAGATTTAATCTGATTATCTCCTGTTTTTTGGATAATAAAATGAAACTCCTACTTTAATTTCTCTCTAATCAAATGTTATTCAATGCTCAATAACTTTCTTAACAAGCTGTAATGTTATGAGTTCTGTTTCTTCTCCAGATTAAATTATAGATATTAATGTTCGTATTAGATTGATCTCTCTGTTCATGGTTGTATTATTAAACATCCAAATTAACTATCTTTACAACAATATTGACATGAGGACCTTCCCATCCCAAGGAGCTTACTTTAATATATTTAGATTCAACAGAGATCAATATGGTGCTTTACAGATAAAGACTGATGAATCTATATTCAGCCTGGATGGATCCATCTCTGGATGTATGTGTAAATACATGTGTTTATACATGTTCATATATATACACTGTACTGCCTAAAGTAAAGGCTCATCCATCTAAATAATCAGAATCAGGTGTTCCAGTCTCTTTCATGTCCACAGGTGTATAAAATCATCACCAGCAGACTGCTTTAACAAACATTAGTGAAAGAATGGGTCGCTCTCAGGAGCTCAGTGAATTCCAGTGTGGAACTGTGATAGGATGCCACCTGAGCAACAAATCCAGTGGTGACATTTCCTCACTCCTAAATATTCCACAGTCAACTGTCAGCTGGATTATAAGAACGTGGAAGTGTTTGGGAACCACAGCAACTCAGCCACCAAGTGGTAGGCCACGTAAACTGATGGAGCGGGGTCAGCGGATGCTGAGGCGCATAGTGAGAAGAGGTCGACAACTTCCTGCAGAGTCAATCGCTACAGACCTCCAAACTTGATGTGGCCTTCAGATTAGCTCAAGAACAGTGCAGAGAGCTTCATGGATGGGTTTCCATGGCCGAGCAGCTGCATCCAAGCCTCACATCACCAAGTGCAATGCAAAGCGTGGATGCAGTGGTGTAAAGCACGCCGCCACTGGACTCTAGAGCAGTGGAGACGCGTTCTCTGGAGTGACCAATCATGCTTCTCCATCTGACAATCTGATGGACCAGTCTGGGTTTGGAGGTTGCCAGGAGAACCATACTTGTGGGACTGCATTGTGCCAAGTGTAAAGTTTGGTGGAGGGGAGATTACGGTGTGGGGGTGTTTTTCAGGAGCTGGGCTTGGCCCCTTAGTTCCAGTCAAAGGAACTCTGAATGCTTCAGCACACCAAGACATTTTGGACAATTCCATGCTCCAACTTTGTGGGAACAGTTTGGAGCTGGCCCCTTCCTCTTCCAACATGACTGTGCACCAGAGCACAAAGCAGGTCCATAAAGACATGGAGGACAGAGTCTGATGTGGATCAACTTGACTGGCCTGCACAGAGTCCTGACCTCAACACCTTTGGGATGAATTAGAGCAGAGACTGAGAGCCAGGCCTTCTCGTCCAACATCAGTGTGTGACCTCACAAATGCTCTTCTGGAAGAATGGTCAAAAATTCCCATAAACACTCCTAAACCTTGTGGACAGCCTTCCCAGAAGAGTTGAAGCTGTTATAGCTGCAAAGGGTGGACCCACGTCAGATTGAACCCTATGGATTAGGAATGGGATGGCACTTAAGTTCATATGTGAGTCGAGGCAGGTGAGCGAATACTTTTGGAAAAACAGTGTAGGGATTTGTATCCATGAAATGAAGAGTTTTATGATCTTTTGTAAAGGCTGTTTTTTAACAATAACAGACAAAAGAATATCAGGAAAATCTCTGCTGAAAAAAAGCTAAAATCAAACTTGTTGATGTGCGGGTTTATAAAGTTGCTTCACACTTTGGACACTGACCTTGAGTCGTTGATATTTATGATCTAAGATTTCAAAACAAACCCTAATTCCAGTAAAGCTGGGGCACTGTGCAAAATCTAAATAAAAACACTATACAATTATCTGCATGCAAAATCTTCTTCAGGGACGTCCGTGCTCAGACTAAAACCTGCCAACTAAACATCTGCAGTAACTTTTCAAACACCAGCAGCTTTCACTCGTCTGCACATGATCCTAAAAGGTGATCTATGTTAGGCTGAGTGGATGATTGGACCAAACATGTATATAACCATATGTAAATATTCATTCTGATATTTCTTCTTGTATCCTGCTGCTTCTGTAAATTTGGAAATTCCCCGTGGGGCTAATAAAGGAGTATCTTATCTCTCATCTTATATCTTTATTTGTACGTTATTTTTCCATTTTTTACAGAAATATAGAACAAATAAGGACAGAGGGCAGCATGCAAACACAGTACATGGAGTTAACAGATAAGAGTCAAGAGTCTTCATGTTTGTTAAAACTGAATTAATCACATTTTCCCCAGTATTTCTCTCCTTTCTTCTTTTAGAGTCGCAAAGAAAAGTAATTTTCTCCATGATGTGAAGAGTAGTTCATAACATTTAGAAGAAGTTTCATGGTGGGAAGATTCTTCTGAAGCCAACATTTAGTAATTACTTTTTCACTTGCCGCAAAGAATATCAAGAATGTCTCCTCTATTCAGGCCTTCAGGAATTTTCCCAAGATACAGGGGTGTAAAAGAGAAATCAATTGTCCTGTCTACGGTTTCTGGAATAAGCTGCTCCACTGCTTTCCAAACATTTTCAAGTACTGACAAGATCAAAAAAATGTACAAAATCTGCTGAATCTGCTCCACATTCCCATTCCTAATCCATAGGGTTCAATCTGACGTGGGTCCACCCTTTGCAGCTATAACAGCTTCAACTCTTCTGGGAAGGCTGTCCACAAGGTTTAGGAGTGTTTATGGGAATTTTTGACCATTCTTCCAGAAGAGCATTTGTGAGGTCACACACTGATGTTGGACGAGAAGGCCTGGCTCTCAGTCTCTGCCCTTATTCATCCCAAAGGTGTTCTATGGGGTTGAGGGCAGGACTCTGTGCAGGCCAGTCAAGTCCATTCACACCAGACTCTGTCCTCCATGTCTTTATGGACCTGCTTTGTGCTCTGGTGCTCAGTCATGTTGGAAGAGGAAGGGGCCAGCTCCAAACTGTTCCCACAAAGTTGGAGCATGGAATTGTCCAAAATGTCTTGGTGTGCTGAAGCATTCAGAGTTCCTTTGACTGGAACTAAGGGGCCAAGCCCAGCTCCTGAAAAACACCCCCACACCATAATCCCCCCTCCACCAAACTTTACACTTGGCACAATGGAGTCCCACAAGTATGGTTCTCCTGGCAACCTCCAAACCCAGACTGGTCCATCAGATTGTCAGATGGAGAAGCGTGATTGGTCACTCCAGAGAACGCGCCTCCACTGCTTGAGAGTCCAGTGGCGGCAGAGTTTTACACCACTGCATCCACGCTTTGCATTGCACTTGGTGATGTGAGGCTTGGATGCAGCTGCTCGGCCATGGAAACCCATCCATGAAGCTCTCTGCACTGTTCTTGAGCTAATCTGAAGGCCACATGAAGTTTGGAGGTCTGTAGAGATTGACTCTGCAGGAAGTTGTCGACCTCTTCTCACTATGCGCCTCAGCATCCGCTGACCCCGCTCCATCAGTTTACGTGGCCTACCACTTGGTGGCTGAGTTGCTGTGGTTCCCAAACACTTCCACGTTCTTATAATCCAGCTGACAGTTGACTGTGGAATATTTAGGAGTGAGGAAATGTCACCACTGGATTCGTTGGTGTATAGTGTATGTTTGTGCAGGATTATAGGACTTTTCCCCCCTTTATTTCTGCCAAATTTGAACATTTAAAACCATTCAAAGGGACAAACTGGGTCGAAAATCTGTCATAAAATCATCTACAGTGTGGTCAGCTTCAGTCATATCTTGTAAAAGTCTTTTTCTTTAGATCCATTCTGATCTTCCAGAATGAGCTAATCATAGATAATTAAGTTAAAACAACACAACTGAATACATTCTTGTCAAACGGATCCAAATGTTAAATGAATTAAGCTGGTGGTCGGCCCATAAGAGGAAACCTGATGGCTCTCAGTAAAATCAGCTAAAGTGCATTTATGCAAATCATCGAGTCTTACTCCAAGCTTCTTCAGATTACAAGTCTGAGCAAATTTAACACAAATCCTCGCTTTAATTGTGGCTTTTCTGCTCTGACAGGCTGGATTAACTTGCAAAAATCTCTTTTTTTTCTTTGCATTTGTCTCAGAGCAAATGTGGAGGAGGATGACATGAGTCAGAGAGCAGCGATGCTCACCGATGATTCAGGATTAGCCGAAGCTCATCAGGACTTTTTCTGTGTTAGTTAATGACCTAAGTTATAAAACTTATCTGGCACAGACATTTCAAGAACACATTCTTTAAAGAAATAACTAAGACTGAATAAAAGCAGAGTTTAATGGAATTACTTACTTTGGTGCATCCTCCGTTTTTACACGACGTCCCGATCTTGATCTCGTCACTGTCCTCCTCTGAAAAGAGAAAATGGTTGGAGAGAGGGAGATAATTGACGCTCACGCTTTGAAGAGCATCTATGAAAAGTGCAGGTGACGTCCTGATGGGCCGTCCTGTCAGCTTTAAATCAAAAACCCTGATGTGAATGACACAGGTGAGGGCTAATCCCCCCCAGAGGCTTTCCATTAACTTCCACTGTCAACACGACCTTCCCGTCTGCTTCAACAAGAGGCCGACTGAGTCCATGAGAAAAAGAACAAAGCAAAATGGAGGAAGACGAGGACGAAGGAGGGTACAGACTTGTACGCTTACCTTTCTTTTCAGCTGCGTTTTCAGACACTTTTAGTTTCTCCAGTGCCTGCTTCAGCGACGCAGAGATTTTGTGCTGCAATCTCACCATCGGCTCGTCGGGACTGGAGCAGGGACACAAAATAAGAGAAATGACAAAGCAGAAAGAGAGAAGCAAAAGTTAGCCTTTCCTTATTCATCTACAATGATTATTAAGGGTATTGTTCACTCCTGAGATTGAGGCTACGATCCAATAGTCACCTCCTAAGCCCTTTCCTAACTGCTTTTCCTTAAAGGTGCTATGAGGAGAATCTATTACCAGCGACAGGCTATTACCAGGCTATTGTTAGCTGTTGTTAGCACGCCCTGCGTTGTTTTCTTCACAAAAATCACATGAAGAATGTGATTATCACTATGGCAACATTTTTGTAAATATAAGTCTAACAATACTATGTATACATCTGATCTAGAGCGACACACCCCAGTCAGAAGTGCAAATAAATGGATTATTACAGGAGCTAAATAACTGTTCACACTGGGGGCATCCATCTTCCATTGTCAACTCAGGGGTGGCGAGGTTTCACCGAGTTCCCAGTAGGAAATTCCGACTTCGGGGAACGTTACAGTTGCAGTTTCCTGCTCGGAACTCAAAATTCCTACTTCTGACTACAACTGGAACGCACCAAAAGACGTGACCCAAGCCAAAGCGTGTGTTTGTTGTGATGCTAATGAATGCAGCTCGGACCTTCCTCAGAACTCTGCATTGCTTTACAACTTCTTTTTTCAACGACTTACAGGATGCAAAGCGACAAGGTAATGTATCTCTTTCTAGTTACGTAGCGGTAGTTTTTGATGTGTGAGAACAAGCAATTTTTGGAAAGCTTAGTATCGTAGTTTTGTAGCCGGCTATATATCTCTACTTGCAGCCCGGTGCTCTAAGACATGTCTGAATAATATAAATTTGCTCTAGTTTTAATTGTCTTGTTACCGAAGTCAAGTATCCAGGCCAGTCTAGCTCTGTCCAACCCGACCGTGAAGCTAAGGAATAGCATTTATAAATAACCTATTTTGATGCTATAAACTCATCTTAAAGTGTGTATTTCCATCAGGCATATATCTAAAAGTGAGACTTTTTTGTAATTACTTAGAAACTCCTCACAGTCACTTTAACCCTGATGGAAAACGTCATGAGGTTAAGGAAAGGAGTAGGAGAATTCAGAAGGACTTGGGAAAGGAAAACTGCCGTGCAGAGAGAGTCCGACTACACTTTCACCACACTCCGTCATCATGTGATGGCGGATGTTCCTGCTATGGTATAACTACAATCAGCATCTTAATAACCTCTTTTGGATCGTTGTTCTGCCATTTTTTACTCAAAACTCCTATAAATAAGCCTAAAAACTGAAATATTAATGATCTGATGTGTTCATTGAGGCTTCAGTAATAAGTAAGTGATATATAAGGACAATATCTTGGCCTGTGATTGGAGGATTTGGATGATTGACATGCCCATCCACTCGTCTGAGCCAATAGAATTAGACTGAAGGGCTCAAATCTCTCCCAGATGAGTCATTGGCCAATCAGAACAGCCAAAATCTGCTAGAATCTGCCACCCTCGGCTTTGCTCGACTGGTATATAAATGCTGTGTTTCATTAACATCTGAACTGGGAAGAGGGAAGTGGGAGTGACGTAATCTGAGTTATCAGCGCTCCAGTTACAAAGCTGGAAAAAACCATGCCAATCTACCAGGCTACTGTTAGCCATTGTGTTAGCAGTTGTTAGCACGCCCTAATACAATATAAAAAATGTAAATAACCCTATAGCAGTATTTCTGTAAATATAGGTCTAACAATACTGTGTATTAGGCTGATTTAGAGTGACACACACTAGTCAGAAGTGCTAATAAATGGATTATTACAGGAGTTAATAACTGTTCACACTGGGGGCATCCATCTTTGATTGTCAACTTGGGGGTGGTGAATGTATGACCTCCTTTTTAATACCGATCTATCATGTTTTTTATCTATTGTTCTTTATGAGTATAAAAATGTTCAGATTTCTTCTTAAAAATAAAGCTAAAAGAGCACAGGTTGGTTGTTGCACTACTACAACAATGCATTTACAGTTTAACCTCTGATTTTCAAACATCCAGTTCATGGTGACATCTTTATTCCATGATTTAAGGTGTTTCATCATCTTAATAAACACGTCTTCTTAGTGGTTTGTCTGTCCTTTAAACTAAGGTCTGAAATATTTTGGGTAAAGGACCTGAAATTCCTGAAACTATCTTTAAAGTGATTCTACACCAAAATAATAAGAAGCAGAATGAACCCAGAAGGATCCAACAGAGATGAAGAGGTCCAGCAGCATGTGGTAATGTCTAAACACATTTTTAAATCATTTAACAGAAAATACAACAACAGGTGGACAGTCTGAGTCTAAAAGAAGACGTTGGCTTATTATGCAGGATTTTTGCATAGAGATAACGCTGAGGGGTACGTTTAATTTAATGATGAGAGATAAAACAAATTGTTAAAGCCAGCTGTCACACCTTGGTCTGCATATCGCTTCCTGAGGCTTCGGTGCTGAGATGATGTACTCGTTGAACTTTGGTTTTTGGTCGTCTACGTCCTTCTTTTCTCCCGATGATGTCACGTCTGGTTTCACCGGCTCGGGGGGTTTCTCCTTGTTATGAGGGCCTTTCGTACAGCCCTGCATGGGAGACAAAGTCACAGTGTTGGGAGCTTTGCAATTAGGGCTGAACGATTTGAGAAAATAATCTAAATGCGATTTACTCTGCAATTGTTTTAATGTTCCTCATCTTATGTATTCTTAAACAAACATAAGCAGTAGATCTTTTTATAGTAAAACCAATATGACATTAAATCAATCTAAGGATAAAAGATTTGAGAAAAAGTGGAGAAGTGAAGAACAGAAGCAAAATAGCTATGAAATTGTAAAACCTGGGTAAAATGGTATGAAAGCAGAAAAAGGTAATAAATAGGTGCAAAATAGGTATGAAATTGCAAAAAAAAAAGGAGAAAAATTGGCAAAAAGATCCAAAACTGGCTTAGGAAAATTGATTGAGGGCAAAATAGGCATAAAGTTGTAAAAAAGGGATTAAAAAAAAAGGTAAAAATGGTCCAAAAGTGGAAAAAAAGTGTATGAATAGAGGTAAAAAAAAAAAAAAAGCATGAAATCGCAAGAAACTACATCACAATGCCAAAATGTTCAACACATTTTGCGCTAAAAATATTGTGATTTAATCTAATTTGCAATTAATTGTTCAGCCCTATTATTGACAAACATTCATGCAAAATAATAGAATATTTCTTCAGTACAACATCTGTTATGTGCGTGTGATTGAGGAATTGAGTAAACTTCTATGAAATCTGGTTGTTTAAGGCAAGATTATACCATGTATTTTTTCCAATTATTTTTTAAAATCTCTGTGACTGTCCATCCTTAAAGTTTTAGAAATTTTAGTTTTATTCCCCCATTAAAGCCAGTGTAAATTTTCTACCTTTGAGAACTTGAAAAACTAAAATAATTTAAAAAACATGTAAAAGTGGTCTGCATTTCTCCTCGCGACCCAAATGACTGTGTGTGTTTTTAACTCACATTATTATTAAAGGTCAGAAATGGCCCCTAAGATCACCAAAGGCCTAATTTTAACAAGTGGATGCAATTTGAAAATTGCAACAAGCCATATTGCGATTCAATCTAATTTGCAATTAATTGTTCAGCCCTATTGCAATCACGGTCAGAGCAAAAGATGGACTTCTGTGTAAACAATGGAGAAGTTCAGCTTAACAACAGGAGCAAAGACTCACGGCGATGCTGAGGAAGTCTGAGAAGTCGGTGGTTCTTCTCTTGCAGCAGGACCAGCCCTGGAGAAAGTTTTAAAATAAATTAAAAGTTTCGTCAGAGGACAAAACACAGCCATTTTTCTCTTGTCAGGCTCCCTACCTTTAATGCGTCGTGAAATACCGGGACTCCTGGATGATATGTGCAGCCATCTGTAACAGTAAACAAAGCAGGATGTTGAAATCACTAAGAGGAAAAAATACGAGGTAATAAGAAAACTGTGGCCGGAAGACATTTCATAACTGGAAAAATCAAAGCGAACAGGTTTGAGAGTATTTTCTGAATGTTGCAAGATTTCCTTAAACCAAGAGCAACAGCTACCCAGAGAAGTTTTCAAGTGTTTTCAAAGGGAAGTGTGAGGCTTTTCATGGGGAAGAAATTCAACAGGAGTGATTTCCGATGTTTCCCTGCTTTCCTTTTGTAGGTGCGATGCTCCGAGAGGACCTGGTCCAGCGGTGTTTGATGTTGCCTTTGTGTGCTGCCTGTCAAAATGACTTGTGTCGACTGAGTTGGCAGCTCGAAAGTGAAACAGATGCTCTGAAAGCACCTCGGCGAGTGCACAGTGAGAGGTTGCACTCGTTTGCCTTGAAATTGCGAGTGTACCTTCACTTCTGAAAGAGTCCTGCACAAGAGTTTACCCGAATTAAAGGGACAGTTCAGTTTTTTGAAGTGGGATTGTGTGAGCTCCATATGACCACTAAGGACATTAGATCCAGTATAAAGTTCTCTCTTCTCCCTCAGTAAGACACAGGCTGTAAGAGTCGGTGACAAAGAAATAGATGCTAACAGGGAAGCACTGTACCAAATTCAAAGGGTATTTTCTCCACCTACAAGAACTCAAATCAAAAAGTAATACCACAGTTTAATGCTGCGTTCACACCGCAAGCGACCCAGCTACCAAAGTTGCGTCGCCCACTGACGTAGTGTTGGGCGTATATACAGTCATGGAAAAAATTATTAGACCACCCTTGTTTTCTTCAATTTCTTGTTAATTTTAATGCCTGGCTCAACTAAAGGTACATTTGTTTGGATAATTATAATGATAACAACAAAAATAGCTCATGAGAGTTTAATTTAAGAACTAAGAACTATTCATTTTCCATGGTTTTCTTGATAATAACCAAAATTACTTAAATTCTTACATCAATAGCTATGGCATTGTACCGCCAAAAACACTACTTTTAAGCATTCCATGTTTTCTTTTCTGTTTGCTTTAAACACATGATACACACAAGAGTTAATACTTGATTGCATAACCATTGTTTTTGATGACTGCAGCCATGCGTCTTGGCATGCTCTCCACCAGCTTCTGACATTGTTCTGCAGTCACAGCAGCCCATTCCTGTTGGACAAATTCAAACAAATTTTGTTTTTGGGCTTGTGGTTCTCCATTTTGAGTTTGATGATTTTCCACAGGTTTTCAGTTGATTAAGATCTGGTGATTGAGCAGGCCAAGGCATGGTGCTAATGTTGTCGCTTCTCCATCGAGGCTTTAACTGACCTTGCCGTGTGGCAAGGGGCATTGTTTTGTTGGAAAATCCAGTCATTCGAGGCAGGAAAGAATTTTCCAGCTGATGGAAGAAGACTGTTTTCAAGGGTAGTCCTGTACATGACCTGGTTCATTCGGCCTTCACACAATTGCATTTGCCCTGTTCCACTCAGACTGAAACAACCCCAGATCATGACTGATCCACCCCATGTTTTACTGTAGGGCAAGACAGTCTGGGTTGTAAGCTTCTCCAGGCTTCCTCCTAACCAGTAAGTTGGCTGGAGGGCATCAATTCAAAATTGGATTCATCACTGAAGAGAACCTTAGCCCAATCATCAACAGTCCAATCCTTGTGGTCTCGAGCAAAGAGTAACCGGGCCTTCCTCTGCCTTTCATTGATGAAGGGCTTCTTGTGTGCTCTGTGTGACTTCAAACCAGCTTCAACAAGTCGGTTTCGAACTGTCCTTGCTGAACAAGTCACGTTTCTCGACAGTGCCCACTCATTTTTAAGGCCCCTGGAGGTCTGACGACGGTTCCTGCCACAGGAACGGTTGAGTGCACGGTCATCTCGTGCTGTAGAAAGTCGTTTCCTGCCACGGCCAGGTAGCAATTTGGTAGTGCCATGTTCAGCTTGTTTTTTTGTTGTTGTAATGAACGGTTGTCTTGGAGATCTTCAGTTTTTTCTCTACCTGTCTCTCACTCATGCCAATTTCCAGCAGTGCCAAGGTGGCTGCCTTTGTGGCTTCACATAATTCTTTTGTTTTAGGCATTATGTGAGAGCTGACAACTTCTGAGTTGTGCTACGGCTTGAATGTAAGCAGGAAACCACTCTAGGCCTTTGCATGTGCAGTGCTGCTTGTGACATGAAATGGCCTCTTATATACCCTGGGAATCAATTAAGCTTAAGAATGTCAAATAGGACATAAAGTATTATGTGACCAGCTGCATTTTTGTTGTGTTCATTGTATGATACGTTTAGTGGTACCAGATATTAGAATGAACTAGAAATTGAAGAAAACAAGGGTGGTCTAATAATTTTTTCCATGACTGTAAATACCTTCGTTTCACCGTGATCACATCATATATCATATAATAGGATGTATAAGCGGACATTATTCCAGCTGTATCCTTTTCATTCACTTATCAAACACAAAACACTGCAGCTGATGCCCTTCAGCAGCATCTGTGAGTTTACCGCGGTCTGTCTAGGCGGAACTAATGTCCTCACTGACATTAGTTCCGCCTAGACGGAACTCATCCGCCTTGTAGTCCGGATGAATAACTGTCTCTGTCTCGGGTACCGTCACACGTACACACACCTCTGACTGGCTGTTGCCGCACAGCCACACACAACATCGCCTGAATAGATCAACTTTTTTTTACTTTGACATCGCGGGACGAGTGAAGTGATCGTCTTGTATGCGGCTGTCGCATCGCGGGAGGGTTAGCCCCGCTTCATCGCGGCCGTACATCGACTTTGTATGGAGAGTGATCGCCGAGGTAGTACAAGTAGCGTCCGGTGTGAACGCACTTTAAGAGTACCCTACATATGATTGTTTTTAAATGCATAAACATTTTGGAAATATAAAGTTTATCCGGACCTAGCTAACTCGTGTCATGTGTCCCTCCGCTAAATCACTCCCCCCCCTCACCTGCTCAAAATTTTCAAGCTAGCGGCTTCAGATGCTGGTTGTAGCTCCGTGTAACTTTTATCAAGTATCGTAACTCTTTTGTTTTGACTCTAAGCGGTGTGAGGAAGAGACAATGCAGGAAATTAAAAAAGGAGTTTATAGAAGACGAGCTGCTGAAGATGGAGACGAACCAACCGAAAGGAAAACAGAGGAAACATCCACGGACACTGGACATAAAGAGTCGGAAATAAACAGTGATGTAAATATTTGACCTTGGAATACCCAGAGAAAACAGGTGATACGGACGGCGGTATTACTCGTCAAATATACTTTACTGCTCTTCTGAATCCTGGAGTGTTGTGGACATTCTTCAATTTCCCGAAGATAAACTGGAAAAGGGTCCCAAACCTGAAGGACCTAATGACAGTTTCTGCTCAAAGTAAGTAATAATGATCTGTTAGAAACAAATAAGCAGAGTAGAGGAGGCTGTTTATCAAAACAGTGCAGACTACTTGTGTGTGTGTCTCTCTCTCAAACACACACGGAACGATTACTGTGTATTTGCCACTAATATATATTTAGATGTATATATATATAGAGAGAGATGTATAGATCTGTATACACAGTCTGTCAGGTAACAGGTAACGAGAGATGCATTCACTATACGATGTAACCGCATGCCCTCGTTACGCAGAGGAATACGGTGAAAGCTGAGTTCTAGATGATGCACATCTGTTTCTGCATCAAGGGAAGCATCACAAAAACCCATCTCAAAAATATTTGTCATATAATGAGCTTTCAATTCGTGTAAAACAGTCTCTGAGGCTGCTAGCTAACTACGGCGGAGGGATTTAGCGGAGGGACACACGACCTGAGTTGGCTTAGGTCCGGATAAACTTTATATTTCCGAAATGTTAATGCACTTAAAATCAATCATATGTAGCGTTCTCTTAAACTGTGGTATTATTTTTTGATTTGAGTTCTTGTAGGCGGAGAAAATAGCCTTTGAATTTGGTACGGTACTTTCCTGTTAGCGTCTTTTTCTTCGTCACAGACTCTTACAGTCTTACTGAGGGAGAAGAGAGAACTTTCCACTGTATCTAATGTCCTTAGTGGCCATATGGAGCTCATACAACCCCACTTCAAAAAACTGAACTGTCCCTTTAAAGTGAAATGAATATTAAAATCAGATGAATGACACTATAAATTAAGTCAGTTTTTAAAGTCTAGCCTGAACTTTGCCCGCTCGGTGCGGCTGCCCCTAAAAGTGATGCTCACACTCACTTCTCTTATAAAATGAGACGTCTGATTAAAATGGAGATTGAACTCGACTTTCTGTGCTTTGCCTGACTCGACGTTATAGCGTATGAAAACAAAGGCAGACATTTCAAACGGGAGAGAAATAAAGAGCTCACTGAGGTTTTACCGTGGGGATGGAGCCAGCTACACTGCCTTGAAAGTTCAATTATAGGAGATCAGTCGCTCCATAAACAACGGCGTCTTGGGCGAACACCACGAGTGAGGAAACTCCAGACTAAGAGGCGAAGTACCAGGAGGATGATCTTTCCCCACATAACCTGAATTACATAATAACAGTCCTGTTTGGGGGTATTTCATCTGGAAGAACAGAGCCTCTTCTGAAGAAAATCCTCTCGACCTGCTCCAGAAAACGTTTGTAAACCTTCAAACAGAAAGTGAGGGGAGGGAATCCTTTTAATCTCAACAAGCAGCAATGAGCGACATTAAATTTGCATTTGTTCTGAGGCATCGTTTGTTTCATTATGCATTATCCAGGATTGGTCCAGTGTTCTGCAGCAAAGTAAACACAACATCCACTTGTTAAAATGAGGCCTTTGGTGATCTTAGGGGCCATTTCTGACCTTTAATAATAATATGAGTTAAAAATACACACAGTCATTTGTGTGGTGAGGAGAAATGCAGACCACTTTTACATGATATTTAAATTATCTTAATTCTGGAAGTTCTCAAAGGTGGGAAATTTACACTGTTTTTAATGGAGGAATAAAACTAAAATTAAAAAAATATATTTAAAAATAGTTGAAAAAAATACATGGCATAATCTTGCCTTAAACAACCAGATTTCATAGAAGTATACCAACTCAATTCCTCAATCACACGCACATAACAGACGCTGTACTGAAGATATATTTTATTATTTTGCATGAATGTTTGTCAATAGTAGGGCTGAACAATTAATTGCAAATTAGATTAAATCACAATATGGCTTGTTAGACATTTTGGCATTGTGATGTAGTTTCTTGCGATTTCATGCCTATTGTTTACCTTGATTCATACTCTTTTTCCCACTTTTGGACCACCTTTTTTAGCCACTTTTTCAAGACTTTCTGCCTATTTTGCCCCCATTCATCTTCTTTTGGCCACTGTCAGAACCATTTTTGGAATTTTCACATGGTTTTTGAAATTTAATTCCCAATTTTGCTGCCATAATCAATTTTCCTAAGCCACTTTTGATCTTTTTGCCAATTTTCCTCGTTTTTTTTGCAATTTCATACCCATTTTGCACCTATTTATTAACCTTTTTTTCCGCTTTCATACCATTTTTACCCAGATTTTACAATTTCATACCTATTTTGCACCTATTTATAAACCTTTTTTTCCGCTTTCATACCATTTTTACCCAGATTTTACAATTTCATACCTATTTTGCACCTATTTATTAACCTTTTTTTCCGCTTTCATACCATTTTTACCCAGATTTTACAACTTCATACCTATTTTGCTTCTGTTCTCCACTTTTTCTCAAATCTTTTATCCTTAGATTGATTTAGTGTCATATTGGTTTTACTATAAAAG
Organism: Scarus forsteni; assembly: GCA_036419115.1. NCBI lineage: Eukaryota > Metazoa > Chordata > Actinopteri > Labriformes > Labridae > Scarus > Scarus forsteni. The sequence goes on from JAZDUH010000035.1 coordinate 844,930, forward strand.
ACCTACTGCTTATGTTTGTTTAAGAATACATAAGATGAGGAACATTAAAACAATTGCAGAGTAAATCACAATATTGGGGAAAAAATTGCAATTTGATTATTTTCTCAAATCGTTCAGCCTTGTCATTAGCAAAACAAAATAGTTTTATTTACATTTGAATATGATAAAGTTCCTCTAAAATTACCCCAAATTTACATTTAAAGTCCATATTCTCAGAAAAAGTTTCCAAATATTTCCTAAATCCCCCTACCTAACTTCAAATGGAAACTTTGCTCTAATTTTCTGCCTCTTTCAAACTCGACTCAGTATGTTTACATATGAAGGGAGAGTGACTTGGTGTTGTTAGAGTTTTTTTTCCTTTATATCTTAATTTTTCCATCAGAATTATTTTTATTAGTCCGTATCAGGGCTGTACAGTTCCAGGAATATTCGAAGCTGGAAACTGTCAATGGGTGTTAAAAGGAATTGATGAAAATAGCCCTGAAGTTAAAATAGCTGAAGGTTTGCCAATGACAGGGATTATAAAGTTGAAAAAAGTAAAGACTAAAACAACCACAGATGTGTGGATCCCCTGTCTGTTATAAATTTGTTCAGCACTTCTGTTAAATATTTTTTTGAAAAGCATTGAGATGAGTGGAAGCATTTAAGTTTTTAATTATAACTGAATAAACTGTCAATACTTTACACAGCGTCTCAGGGTTAAATCTACGGAAAATAAGGGTTGCATGATATTGATAAAGGTATCTGCTGATTAAGGATGCACCGAATATTCCGTGGCCGAATATATTCGGCCGAATAGTGCAAAAAATGCCATCCTAAAAATCAAACTCAATCATGCACTCAAATAATCGAAGATATTCGATTACACCAATATCGAATATAAAGTGACATCCCTAAAGCAGTCTTGTCTCAAAAGGACAATTATTTATTTGTTGGTATTATTGGTTTATATCCACTTCAATGCACTTTAGTATTTTTCATGCATGTTTTGTTTTGTTTGAAGGCTTAATATGAATGAAAAACTTTGTTGTGCTTTTTTTTGCAAAGCAAAGGCTACTGGAATAAAAAAATGTCATAATATTCAATAAACAAATGTTTTCTTTTAAAATCATGTCTAAAATGTATTCCTAGCTATTAATGCACTTTTAAAAATATAGTGAAGTACTTGGCCTCCGCATTGGATATTCGGTATTCGGCTAAGCGTTTATATTTTATTTGGCTTCAGCCACAAATTTTCATTTCGGTGCATCCCTACTGCTGATCTTGAATTTTTTGCAGATATTTACAGTGGGAACACATATCGGCCATATACTGTATTTTGGCTTGAATATGGGAAAATTATACAAATGTTCAAAATTGATGTACCTTCTCATCACTGCATGGCTACATTTAAATATTGAGGCTTTAATTTTGAAAAAGTTAAAAGCTTTTATTCTTGTTTTTACATCTGTTCATGTGATAATATGCTGTACCACAAAAAGAATGAGTCCATTTTTATTACGCACAGAGCTTGTGCGCCTGACCTGAAAGATCAGTATCGGTATAAGTAAGAATGAATCCAAAAAAAAATAACGGCCTATGGGATATCGGCAAAAATCCAATATCATGCATCCCTACTTAAAATACTAAAAACAGAATTCTCAAAAAATTAAAACTGGGGGGAAAAAACAGAATATGGAAAAATGAAAACAGGGCTCATATGGCCCTAACCATGTAGTGCTGCCATGGTGTTTAAAAACGACTGCGATTCAGCTTTTACCTCTTTTTTTCTTTCGATTTTTCTTCAGTTCTCAGCTATTTTTTAATCCAGTTTTAGCTTTTCCCACCTTTTGGGCCTTTCTGCTCTTCTTATGAAGACATTTCTTTGATTTTATATGTATCCCATGGATATTTCTAACACTGAAACACTACCAGGAGGCAGCTATTGGATCGAAATCACAATTTCAGAAAACACAATCTTGTGGTCGGCAAAACTGCTTTTTTTGCAGTGTCCCTGATTGACCCAGGATCTGTTGTGTCAACCATTTAACACATACTGTTTTACAAATCTGCATTTACAGAAGTGCTGGTGAGCAGGTCAACAACACGAAGCCTCAGTCTTAGAGTAGAAGTTAGAGTATCCCTTAAAAAATGAAAACAGATCATTTATCATCAACATTACATGATCAATAATGTTTTATGTGCTTTTGATCACTGATTTCCTTCCTGGTGTCTAAACTGTAAACATAGTGAATATTGCACTGAAGCTTGATTTGACGAAAATTGTGAATCCAACTGAAATTGAGATATCTGCTAGATAAATCACAACAAGATATTTTCCTAAAATTGTTCACCCCTGTCCAATGCTACCAGTTTAAATTTTCCTGAAGTAGTTTTCCCAAAAGGATAAATAAAGTTCAGTCTAATCTAATGTAGAAATGTATAAATTAGCGTCCATCCCAAGTGTTCTGAACAGAGAGAGATCTGAGCTGCGACACTGTGGTACAACCACAATTAAAGGTGCTATGAGGAGAATCTATTTCGGCGACATAAAGACTCTGCTACCCATGAGCACGCGCGGCGACTGTCGTAGAGACGTAACCCAAGCAAAAGCGTGTGTTTGTGATGATGCTAATGAATGCAGCTCAGACCTTCCTCAGAACTCTGCATTGATTTACGACTTCTTTTTTCAACAACTTACAGGATGCAAAGCAACTACTACTTACAGCCCGGTGCTCTAAGACGTGTCTGAATAATATAAATTTGCTCTAGTTTTAATTGTCTTGTTCCTGAAGTTGAGTATCCAGGCCAGTCCAGCCCTGTCCGACCCGACCGTGATGCTAAGTAATAGCATTTATAGATAACCTATTTTGATGCTATAAACTCATCTTAAAGTGTGTATTTCCATCAGGCATATATCTAAAAGGGAGACTTTTTTGTAATTACTTAGAAACTCCTCACAGTCTCTTTAAAGAAACAGAACTCTCTCTTTCATAACTCTAGTCTTGACAATTTAGCCCTCTGGCAATGACAGTCATTTTAATGTAACTCTCTTGATTAGCAAAGTTAGTGATTAAAATTACAAATGATCAAGCTTAGCTTAAGGCTGGGTTTGATTTGTCATGCGGTTACTTAGATTCAGCTTTTTAACATTTAGTGATAGCATTATAAGAGCTATTCTAACACAAAACAAAGCTATACTACTGTAGCTTACCTGTGGGGCTGCCCTGGACCAGGATTACCCTCTTACCTGTTAATGCTAACAACAGAGCTAACGTGCTAACCTGCCCAGTAACAGGAGGCCCACGTGTTGATAAAGTTTGGATATACTATCTTTAATAGTGTTTCTGAGTTGACTGATAAATAAACCAAGTTAAGCCGGGTTTAAATGACCAGGCTGGCTAACTCACGTTGACCCAGACAGGCCGGCACGCTCTGGAAATTTCTGGAGCATCAAAGGTTAACGTTAGCCTGCTAGCTTCGGCTAAAATGACAGAAACTCCTCACCGTCCGGGTTGTTTTCCGGGTCGAACCGCTCTCCACAGCCTTTGTTATAACACAGGACCGACATACCGCCGCTGGAGCCTGTTTTAGCCACAACAGACACCTCTAGAGCTTCTCTGAGGAGGACACAACCGCTACCGTCGCTCTCCGCTCCGGTACATCACTCTGCTCTCACTTCCGGAAGTTCTCGGCAACACTCGGCAAACTTCGGCGCATGCCCAGCCCGCCGCGCCGCCGCCGCCGCGCCGCCACCATCCTGCGAGCGCACAACTGATGCTGACCGCTCTCAAACTTGGCACGGAGCGGCGCGGTGTCCGGACTGCGTTGATTTGGGACCTGCAGCCTCCGGGGGAAGGATCAACTTCACCGATTCAACGCCATAACTATTTTAAAGGGGGGCGAAGTGAGCCGCCGCACTCTGGGATACAGGAGTCAGGTGCACGAAACTGGGGCAATAGCTATTTAGTTTTATAGGAGGACGGCTGCAGCCTAGTAGACAACTGCCTCACGGGATATGTTCACATGAATTTTCCATTTCGGGCATCACCATCGACTTCTCCGCGGCTGCTGTGTGTGTTTTCCCGTCTCTCTCTCCTTCTTTGTTTTTTTTTTCCTGAATTGCAGTTGCAGAGAGGATGAGGATGGATTCACTGAATACAGCTGTTCCGTCCAAAGGTAGGACACGCCGCTGTGTGTCGGATATTTAGGTTACAGCCCTGCTAATTAATGTCCGGGCTGGAGGGGGGTGGGGGGCTCCGGGCACAAGCCCACGAACTCGTAGATTTTGCAGGGAGGCGAGCTCCACTGGTTGTGCATCAGCATGGGAGATGCAGCCACTATCTCCCGGGACAGTCTCCCTCTGGGGAATATTGAATAGAGTCGTTAAATTGTGGCAGCCTTTTTGGAGCTCGTATAAATCCATAGAATGGGTCTTGCATGCAGCGGGATGAAGGTTGGCTTCATTTTATCAGTTCAGTTATTTTTTTCGTCAGAGTTTCTTTTCGGATTCACATAAATGTTTTATTGCATGTGATCCTAAAATGCATATCATTTCTCTTTTCTGTCTTTTCTGTCATTAGATGTTGGGCAAAACTATTTTCCCCATTTACTTGAAATTGTTTTAAAGTGTTTTTATGCCCCAGAGTGCAGTGCTTGTGCTTGCACAACTGTGTTTGGTGCTCTGCTCTGGAGCAGATATCTCAGTAGGGATGGAGATCAAACCCTGGCTCCATATGGACCTGCTTCTGCATTTTCAAAACTCAAATACTTTTGAGCAGAGCTGTTCTTCTGTCACGTCGTATGGCTCCAGTAATTGAACATTTTGTCCCCACTTGAGTATTAAATTCAAAACTTTCAGGACTTTTGCTTAAGTTTGGAGAACTGATGACTAATCTCTGAAGGAATCATTCATCTTTTTATCCAACTTTATTCTACATGCTTTGTAAATCGAGGACATCACACTGACATCAAATTGTGGTGTAATTTTCCTCAGAAAGATGCTTTTAGCAGAATGTTTGGTGCCTGGAAACACCAGCAACACCAGTTATTCAACTATTCAGCACAGCACTGAGATTATGTGCTGGATATTGTTGAAACTGAAAACCTGTTTGGGACAATGTTTGCCTTCCTAGAAACTCTGTGTGAATATTTACAGGTCAAATTAAAGATGCTATGAGGAGTTTCTAAGTAATTACAAAAAAGTCTCACTTTTAGATATATGCCTGATGGAAATACACACTTTAAGATGAGTTTTATAGCATCAAAATAGGTTATCTATAAATGCTATTCCTTAGCTTCGCTGTCGGGTCAGACAGGGCTGGACTGGCCTGGATACTCAACTTCAGGAACAAGACAATTAAAACTAGAGCAAATTTATATTATTCAGACACGTCTTAGAGCACTGGGCTGTAAGTAGAGATATATAGCCAGCTACAAAACTACGATACTAAGTTTTCCAAAAATTGCTTGTTGTCACACATCAAAAACTACCGCTACGTAACTAGAAAGAGATACATTACCTCGTGGCTTTGCATTCTGTAAGTTGTTGAAAAAAGAAGTTGTAAAGCAATGCAGAGTTCTGAGGAAGGTCCGAGCTGCATTCATTAGCATCACAACAAACACACACTTTGGCTTGGGTCACGTCTTTTGGTACGTTCCAGTTGTAGTCAGAAGTAGGAATTTTCAAGGTTCGAGTAGGAAACTGCAACTGGAACGTCCCCCGAAGTCTGAATTTCCTACTGGGAACTCAGTGAAACCTCGCCACCCCTGAGCTGACAATTGAAGATGGATGCCCCCAGTGTGAACAGTTATTTAGCTCCTGTAATAATCAATTTATTTGCACTTCTGACTGGGGTGTGTCGCTCTAGATCAGCTGTATACATAGTATTGTTAGACTTATATTTACAAATATGCTGCCATAGTGATAATCACATTCTTCATGTGATATTTGTGAACAACAACACAGGGCGTGCTAACAGCAGCTAACAATAGCCTGGTAGATCGGCATGTTTTTTTCCAACTTCAACTGAAACGCCGATAAGTTGGAGATGATGTCACTCCCGGTTCTGAGTTTACTGGAACGCAGCATTACGACAGTCGCCGCGTGTGCTCATGGGTAGCAGAGTCTTTATATCTTTGGAAATAGATTCTCCTCATAGCACCTTTAAAGAGCAGAATCAATAATGGCATCAGAATCAATAAAATCTTACAATTTCTCATCCCTAATCATGCATCAGTTGGATCAAAATAAACTTACAACCACAAAGTGTCAAACTCTTCTGCATTGGTAATAACTAAAATGAAATGTACTATCTGTAAGATACAGCACAAAAAATCTATCTTGTTGAAGACTACTGCAGAGGATAAGGTGTTTCTACATGGAGAAGATTTTAATATAATTTTTCAAATTACTTATAAGGGTGTAAAGTTGCTAATCACTGGCATATCCAACACTAAAATAATCCTTTTTAGAAAATACCACTTTGTGCACAAAATAATGAAAATATTTCAATTTTTTAGGTGTCTTTGTCGCGTAAATCAGTGATCTCATCATCTACACATGCATTTAAATCTAAATTGTGAAAATTATTGACTACTTGGGAGGTATGATCAGGACTGGATCAAACAATTCATGAAGAAAAAAATGGAAAAAGTACTAAAGGGGAGAAAATATCTTCTTTTCAGAAATTAAGAAGTTTCAGACATCAGGTACGAGGATTAACTGTCTGGTTGGAAATTTAAAAATTAAATTCTGACTCCTCTGGTGCTGCTGCTGTGGCAAAGTCTTCATAATCCACTCAAATCAGTCATGGCAAAATCAAGGGATGCACAATATTAATTTAACAACATCAGACTCTGCAGATTAAAAGGGACTCGGTAAATAATTAGATTGATAAGCAGAATCAATAAATCTTACCAGTTCCCCTAAACCTGATCAGTTTGATCAACTCAAACTCAGTGAATAATCACTTGTTATGTCTCTGTTGGGAGAAAAATAAGTGAAGCAGTAGGTCAGTATATCCTGATTTTTATTGTTTTAAAAATTCCTCAACAAAAAATACAAATTAATGAACAAGTACATTTCCCAGCCCTAACTTATACTTAAACAGCTATTTAATTGAGATCCCTTAAATGAAGGTGGAGAAATTCTTGAAATCAGAGTTCACAAGTGTAATATTACTAGGGATAAAATTGTTTTTAAAGTTACTTTATCTTTGATTATTTATTTGGGTGCTGAGAAAGGTACCTATAACATGTATTATTGTTAAAATAATAATGTATTTTATTTATAGACATCTTTCTTGGCACTCCACCATAGAGTGCACAGTTAAAAATCTTATTACATTTTATTATTGGTATGATATCTGATTTGGCAGTTAATTGCTTCAAAAGCTAAATTTGGGTGTTCAGATCAGAATATTTCTGACAGTTTTTTAGCCTTATTTATTTGCATCAAGAGTGTGGAGTTTTTTGTGCATTAATCTTAAATTTTGGAGTATAAAATGCCAAAATATGGCTGGTTTCTGTAAGCAGGTGAATAAACTAGCTCTTTAAATAGCAGATGAAACTTAATTTTACTGCTTATATTAAGAATACATTTTGTAGATGATGACGGTGTGATCTAAAAGGAACTACTTTTAGTTACTTCTGTATAGGGGTGAGTTTTGGCAAGAACCTCACGACACGGTAAGTATCACGATACTTGGGTCACGATACGATAATATCACGATATATCATGATATCACAATGTTATGATATATTGTGATATTCTACAGTTAACTAAGAAAAAAATAGAGATGGTGTTTATGTAAATCACACAATATTACTCAAAACAGAAAGTATAAATCAAGTCAAAACTATTTGATTAACTTTTCCATTTTATTTTTTTTTAAATATGTCAAATGCAGTGTTAATAAACATACACTTAACCTGAAAACAGAGTGCGTCAAGTCACTTTAACTAATGTTGCAAAGAAGTTATTCTTGTTTCCCTTTAACAAAGTATTTAAAGCATCCAAACCTGCAGTGCAGCTCAAACTGAACACATGAGGAACAAAGTGCTTTGAGTTACTGACAGTGCAACAGTAAGAAAAAGAAAATCACATATTTGTCTTGTCACTGTCTGAGCTGAACAGACTGCATGATAAAACCTATGCACGCATATTTTTTTAAGTTGTGTTTTGTTTTCAATGCTGATAAAACACGAGTTTTTATTTTGATAAAAAAATCCATATTACAATTTCAAATATGGATATTATATTGGAGGTCAAAATATCGTGATATTTGGCTGTGTGAACAATTTTCCACACCTCTAATTCTGTAGATCGGAATTTATAATGAGTTTTAAAATATTGGCATCTTAAAAATGACTTTACCTTCAAAGTTGTGCACTGAGGAAATATACCAGCTGAGCTTAAAAAACATTAAAAAAACAAAACAAACATTTTTATTACAGCTTTGACTGGCTGGAGGTAGAAAAGCAACAACCAGAAAATGCTTGAACAAAGAATCAACAGCTATCACAGACTAGAACGACACAACCCAAGAAAGTTACACTTTGGAATAATTGACATTTTCTAGGAAACATTCAACTATAAAATGTAAAAAAAAAACAAACAATACTGGGAAATGTGGATTACTTATGTTAACCAGAAGTGACAGTGTACAACTTACTCTGGAATATGTTTCCTTTCTCTGTTGAGAACTCTGAACCTGTATGATTATGGATTTAACAGTTTATAACCTATTTCAAAACTTCATGTCAGCCATGAAGACCCTTTCTGTTATGTCTTATATTTATTGTTTTTTTTATGTGATTGTGAAAATAAAAATAAATATAAAGTAAAAAAATATTGGCATGTTTGATATCAGCAAAAATCCAATATCATGTTCCACTAAATAAATGATGAAATAAAAACATACTCACTAGATCAGAGGACTTAAACAGACATAAAGATGAATAAAAACACAAACAGAAGCAGATAAACCCCCTGATGGTGCAGACTGAGCTCAAAGTGCAGAATAAAAACAGAATTTTGTGAGCAGCAGATCCTCCCTCATACCTCCTGACATATTACGAAGGCACAATAACTGCAAAAACTCAGATCTTGGCAAATGCGTGTGTCTGTTTTCAAGTCAAAAATACCTAAAACAATTATTCTAATCCACATTTACTTAACAAGTCCAGACAAATATCTTATTTTAAGAAGCTAAAGGCAAAAATAAAGCATTAATCTTCTTGTATTGAAGAGAAAATTATGTTGATATTGATAAGTATTTTGCTATAAAACGTTTGGATATTGGATATAGATATAATATATATGTACAGTTATGAATTATATATATACATGTAATAATGTATGTATGTGTGTGCATAGGTGCAAATTATATTTACACGGATGTTTTTGTAATTACGGTATATTATGTCTATATTGATGCTTATATGTCAGATACATATGTGTATGTGTGTATATGTGTATATGTGTATGTGTGTATATATGTAGGAAGGATGTGTGTATATGTGTGTGTACGCGTATATATGTATATTCATATGAATATATGTTTGTATGTATGTGTATGTATATGTAAATTGATTATATATTTTATTGGTTTGCATAGGTAGTTAAGCATATTTATATAGATTATATGTTTCGTAATATACATTTGTATAATGTATTTGCATCAATAGAAGAATTTATTTTTTATAAGACCTATGAGGAACAGTAAGAAGGGGTAGGAACTAAAAAAGTATTCTACTTCCTCCTGCTCCTTTTCGAGCGTGTGGTTGCTACAATCCTTTTTTTTTCATGTATGTGAATGGCATTTCACTATTTTTTTTGTTGTTCTTTGTATGCATGTTCGAAATGAAAATAAATTCAATTCAATTCAATTCAAAATATCTGCCAATTAAACAAAGAAAGCTCGACTCTGGGGATCTTAAATTCAAGTTTTAAAATCTGCTCAAGTAAAATTTTTCTCGTCTTATTGGCAGATTATTTTACTTACCTTAACAAGCAACTCAGGCCTTATTTTTAGTTTTCATATCTTCAAATGAGATCTTAATCCAGACATGTAAGGAAATTGTGGCTTAGAAAAAGTAAAGTGAGATTTGTTGTCTTGAAATTGGACAAACTCACTTGGATCTGAGTTTTTTCAGTGTACCATTAGAGCCGAGGGCCAAATGTTCAAAGTTTATAATGTCCAAGGTCGACGTGCAGGACGCAGTGATGGAGCCGCTGCCTGCTGCCTGTTGCCTTCTTCTGCTCTTCAGTATGAAAAGTGATCTTTCCTCTGCCCTCCTGTTGGATGACTGCAGCATTTCTAGTGTTAGTTAACGTGTAATGTCATTCACTGATGTTAAACCCTGCAGATCTTTAAAGCTTTGTCTGACAGTCTTGTCATGTTTAAGCATGCAGAGCACATGAATCCAGCTCACCTCCTGAATCCAGATCTCTCTCTTTGTTATTCTTCTTTTACAGGCTGACTGGGTGATGGAATAGTGATGAAGCCTAATCGGTGGGGAGATATGCTTCCTCTACCGAGCCTTTCTCTTCTGTCCTGCTGTATTCGCCTCCTCCTCCTCCTCCTATGCCTCCCCTCCGGCCAGGCCCAGTTCCTGCCAGAGCTGAGGCCGGGACAGGGTCTGCTCCTCTTCACCCAGCCGGCCTACAACGCCACCATCTTCGAGAACTCCGCCGCCAGGACGTATGCCAGGAGCCTGGTCAAAATGGGCATCGTTCTCGGGCCGCCTCGCTCTTTGGACATAAAATACTCCATCCAGTCTGGAGACAGCGAGGGGATCTTCCAGGCCGAGGCGTTCGTGATGGGAGATTTTTGCTTCCTGCGTGTACGAACTAACGGGGGCAGTGGGGCCATTTTGAATCGGGAGGTGCAGGATAATTACACTCTGACTGTTAAGGCGTCAGCCCAGGGCGGCCTCGAGGCACTGGCTACTGTTTACATCACAGTGTTGGACACCAATGACCTCCGACCTCTCTTCTCCCCGACCTCATACTCATTCGTTGTTCCCGAGAGCGCTCCCTTGGGTGCCAGCATAGGACGCGTAACAGCCACGGACGCCGACTTGGGCTCCAACGGAGAGTTTTACTACTTCTTCAAGAGCAGAGTGGATCTCTTCGCTGTGCACCCGACCAGCGGGATCATAACCCTGACGGGCACGCCCAGAATGGACAAACAGAAAGTGTTTGAGCTGGAGGTGCAGGTGGTCGACAGAGGAATGAAACTCTACGGGAACAACGGCATCAGCAGCACCGCCAAGCTGGTCCTCACAGTGGGACGGGTGAACGAATTCGCCCCTGTTATCAGCGCAGTGGCTGTGGTCCCAGCGTGGTCTGATAAGGACCCGGTGTATGCCATAGTGACGGTGGAGGATAACGACGACGGAGTAGCGGGGGATATAGAGTGGGTGTCCATCATTGAGGGCGACCCATCAGAGCAGTTCGTGGTGGATCGATCGCCCGTCGGGAACGAATACAGAGTCAGATCATCGGAAATGGTCGACTGGGACTCGTTCCCTTACGGCTGCAATCTGACGCTCCAGGCTAAAGACAGAGGCAGCCCTCCAAAGTTCTCCAACACACAAGTCGTTCAGCTGCTTGTCACAAAGCCGGAGCCTGTGTTGGCGAATTTTGAGAGGGATGTTTATGTAGTCAAGCTGAGTGAAATAGCTCCCCCAGGCACTATTGTAGAGGTGGTGAAAATCTCCCCGACTCCTCTGAGTGTCAATTACAGCCTCAGCAGCCTCTCAGATCCAGTGTACTTTGATATAAACCCTTTGACTGGAGTTATTATGACCACGAGGCAGCTGACAAGGATATCACAGGATTTCATGGAGATGGAGGTGGTTGATATTTATAGTCGGAAGAAAGCGAAGGTCCAGATCAGCATAGAGGATGCTAATGATAACTCTCCAGTTTTTAACAGGCCTTTTTATGATGTTTTGGTCAACGAGAGCTTACCTGTAGGAAGTGTGGTGCTTGTAGTGTCTGCAGTGGATGATGATAAAAGCGACAACGGATATGTCACGCTCACAATAAGCGGGGAGCAGAATCTTCCTTTCAGCATAGATCAGGTCACGGGGGAGATTAGGGTGACAAAGGATTTGGACTTTGAGTCGTCGGAGGATCTGTACACTTTCGCGGTGCGTGCCTCCGACTGGGGCTCGCCCTACAGTAGGGAGAGTGAGGTTAATGTCACAGTTCGTCTGATAAACATCAATGACAACCAGCCGCTGTTTGAGATGGTGTCTTGCAGGGGGATGATAAGCCGAGACTTCCCGGTCAGCGACACCATCGTCACGCTGTCGGCGATTGACATGGACGAGCTGGGGATGGTGAATTACAAAATACTCTCTGGGAACGAGTTGGACTATTTCCAGTTGAACCCTGACTCCGGGGCCTTGTCTTTAAAAAGGTCTTTAGCGGTGGATAATTTAAAAAGCGGGGTGTTCAACTTGAAAATAGTGGCGACGGATGGAGAGCTGTTCTCCGATCCGACTTTTGTGAACGTCTCTGTGGTGCGGGGTCGGATGCCGTCCAAAGGGTTCAACTGCAGGGAGACGAGGGTGGCTCAGCTGCTGGCGGAGAAAATGCTCTTAAAGGTGTCCGCAATGTCCAGACCGAAGACTGATGAGATGTTTACGGATATTTTCTCCATAAACAAGCAGGCGCCGCAGTTTGAAGCCTTGCCCACGAGCATCTTAGTGAGGGAGGACCTTTCTGTAGGTGCCAGTGTGTTTCAGGTGAGAGCACGAGATGGCGACAGCGGCTTCAACGGCAGGGTGCTTTTTTCCATCCCCGATGGCAACAAAGAAAACTGCTTCAACATCAACATGGAGACAGGGCTGATCACTGTGCTGCAGCTGCTGGACCGCGAGAGAGTGGATCGTTACTTCCTTAATATCACCATCTACGATCAGGGCGTCCCTCAGATGTCCAACTGGAGGTTACTGACCGTGATCATCGAGGACGCCAATGACAACGACCCCCAGTTCTACGAGGACAACCCCTCTGCGGTCATCCCGGAGAACTCTGCTGTCGGTATGGAAGTTAAAACCATCACTGCGTACGATAAAGACGCAGGACAAAACGGGCAGCTCTCCTACGTCATGCTGACCAGCGTCCCCCAGTTTGGCATCGACAGCGAGACAGGAAGCGTGTTCGTGGCGAGCCACTTGGACAGAGAGACCGTCCAGATGTTCGTCTTGAAGATAGAAGTCAGGGACAAAGCTGAAAGGGGCACTCGGAGGTCATCCGTGGCCACCCTGACTGTCATCCTGGAGGACGTGAACGACTGCGCCCCGGCCTTCATCCCAAGCAGCTACAGCACGCGGGTGCTGGAGGACCTCCCGCCGGGCGCCGCCATCATGTGGGTGCAGGCTCAGGACCCAGACGTGGGCCCCGGGGGACAGGTGCGATACTCCCTGATGAACGACTTCAACAGCACTTTTGAGGTAGGTGGTGTTCCTTTGTCCTGCACACTCCTAATCTCCTTTAATTGACACGTTCTGATGAATGGGGCTGCCGGGGGGTGTGCAGGTCGACCCTGTGAGCGGAGTGTTGAGGATCGTGAGAGAGCTGGACTTCGAAAAGCAGCAGTTCTTCAATCTGACGGTGCTCGCCGAGGACAGGGGAGTACCCACCCTCATCAGTCAGACTTATGTGGAGGTGGAGGTGAGGAAAACACAAACAGTGATTAACACACACACACACTCCCAAATATACAGCGTATTTATTACAGCAGAAACAATGCAGCCATCAGGCTCATCTGTTAGCATGAAAACAGACGGCCCCTTGGCTTCACTTTCAGCTTCAAAGATAGAAAATCACTCAAAACAACAGCAGGAGCATCGTGGTTATGAAGGGATGCAAAGGAATGGATTTCTCCGTGGAATATATATATATATAAAAATCATCCTAACCAATACATCCCTGTCCTGATAAACTGAAAAAACTAAGTGAGAGTGTTTGTCCAATTTCAAGACAAAACGAGAGAAGCACTCGGAGAGCGCAGACCTCCGCCAGCACCACAGTCCTCTCCCATATTGTGATTTTCACCATAAATATTAGTCCTACCTTTATTTCACGTAAATATTTAGATTCCTTGACCATGAAAACATACCATCAACAATTGGATTCATAATGATATCTTTTTTTAGTTCAGTAGTTATTCACAAAAATCACATTTTTCGCCATGGCGGCCAGACGCTGATCCAGATCAACACCAAAATCAAATCAGTTCTTCCTTTTCTCATGCTGAACATTTCCTGAAAATTTCATCAAAATCCATCCATAACTTTTTGAGTTATTTTGTTCACAGTCGAGACAGACAGACAAACTCTCCCTAAAACATAACCTCCTTGGCGGAGGTAAAAATCACCAGACTGATTCTAATCCATAATCTCTTACATGTCTGGTTAAGATCTTATTTGAAGAAATAAAAACTAAAAATAAGACATGAATTGCTTGTTATAATAAGTAGAATAACAATTCAAACAACCAATCAAAATTTATTTATACAGCACAGTTAGGCCTGTCACGATAACAAATTTTGCTGGATGATAATTGCCCAAAAAATTATTACCGATAAACAATATTATTGTCAACGTTGTTTGAAACATCATTTTTTCATCAATGTAATTATTATATATGTCATAATAAAGTGAGTACACCGTGTCAAAAGCACTAAACTTTAATTTCTTAAGAGTATTTGACTGTAAATGGAAGGTCAAGAGCTTTTTATTAAAATAATTACACAAACAATATGATAAATTTAACAAAAAAGAGAAAAAAACAGATGAAAATGAAATGGACTCTCTTTTGTGAAAAATTGCATGTAAATAAAAATCATTATACTAATCAAAAATGATAAAAAGTAGACCCTGTCTCTGTAAAAAAAATTGTAAAGAAATAAAAGCACAAACAACAATAAAAACAATAAATAAAATGGAGTCATTCAGTCTACCCCACAAAGATTGAATGAATGACAAATGCTCACTCCACAAGAAATCCGCTACAGAACCAATGCACCCAGGTGTTGAGAAAGTTGCACAGAGTGACCCATCTTCTCATTCATCATGTTTGGTAGAAAGAGAGGAAATAAACATGCACGCACGTGTCAGTTTATCGAGGCCGGCAAACTTACCGTGGACGTTTTTATTTATCCTGTGGTTAATCGATTTATTGATTATCGTGACAGGCCTAAGCAGAGTTCATACAAATTTAATTGCAGCTCAAAGTGCTTTACAGAAAGACAAAAAGATTAACAATATATGTATACATATATCTCTATATCTCTATATCTATCTATCTATCTATCTATCTATCTATCTATCTATCTATCTATATATATATATATATATATATATAGATATATATAGATATAGATATATATATATAGATATATATTCTTTTAAATATTAGCTATCCCTGAATTTATTGATGACCTCTGCCAAACAGCTGAGCTGGTAGTTAAAGGGTTAAGATACTCTGGTCAAAATAACAGAAATATGGATTTGTCATTCTAAATCTAGCTCATTAAAAAAGCTCATTACACATCCAGTGAAGGTGATGTGGTGTCTATCTGACTGAGTTCAGCTTAAGGCTAAAAACAGGAGAATATAATAGACACATTGATGCTCATGGCACAATACAAGAAACCATCAGAGCAAAAACAGACAGAAGGTCAGACTCTGGTAAATTGTGTTAGAGATACTGAAACTTTAGGCCGAGTGGACTTTTCTCCTCTGCTGATCTCACAGAGTATTTGGCCTCTTCATTTCAGGTTAAGTTAAAAAAAAAACACATATATTCTACAAACCCATAAAAATGTGTTGTGTGCCCTTTAAATATAACTTTCTCCTAAAATAATAACTTCACTCTTGTTCACCAAACATTTCCTGAATCTTCCCTGGCAGCAGATTATTTCTTGCATTATGCATTATGTGAGCAGTTTAAGTTCTGCAAGGTCGAAGAGTTTTATAGTTTTACATATTAAGAGAAATGGATGAGTAAGTTCTCAGAAGCTCGCTTTATATATTATTCTTTTTGCTCTTTTTTTATGGTATAAAGTAGGGATGGGCAGATTTGGTTACCACAAGTCAGTCTCAGCTCCAAAGAGCCATGTTGTTGCAATTTAAAGGATACTCTTAAAGTTAACATCGTGACAAAAAGTGTCCTGAAACTGGGCCCTCACACACAGTAGGTAATATATTAAGATAAGATTTTTAACTCTAATTTAATAAAAATAAATGTCGAGGGTTTAGTGGAGTCTCTATAACATCATCAAGCTAAAAACCAAACAGTAAGTCCAGATTTAATGAGCTAAAAAGGGTATTTAAACAATCAAAGAAACCACTTTAAGACAATAAACATTAATTATACTGAAGGCAGCAGTAAGAAAAAAAAAGGGTAACACTTTACTTTAGAGGTCCGCAAAATTCATTGCACTTAAGTAATAGCCAAGTTTTTTCTTATTTCTTTGAAATTACCCCAGAAATTTCATGAGAATTTGGGGAAAAATTAGCACATAAAGTCTTCAAATAATGTCCAAATTTATTAATTTGACACTGCTCCTGATCAGAACAAATAAATTCCATAATGTACTCTGTCCAAGGTAAGACTTTTTAGAGGTCCGCAATCTTATTTTTGCAAAATGTCCAATTTTTGGATCAGAAAAAATAAATTCCATTAAAAATAAATCACACTGTCCAAGGCAGCAGTAAGAGGTCCGCACTCATTGCACTTTGAGATTTCACCAAGTTCTTTAGTAACAGGTTTGTTGATATGCATAATTGAGATCACATCAACAAACTCAGTACTAAGGAACTTGGTGAAAGTTAATTTTTGGGTGGGTTGTGATTTAATTTCAAATTTCAAATAAATTATTTGCTAATCGTCACCTTCTTACCTTTCAATTTGGGGTAAGTTTCAAAGAAACTGGAAAAAAAACCAGTAACCTACCAATTCTGACTTGCGACAATAAATTTGGACATTATTTTAAAGAAGTTTAAAGAAGCTAATTTTCACCAAATTCTCATGAAATTTGGGGGTAATTTCAAAGAAATAAGAAAAAACTTTGTCTAATGATTACCTAAGTGCGATGAAATTTGCGGACCTCTAAAGTAAAGTGTTATCAAAAAAATGTATTTATTTTATTTTCCTTTTTCAAACAAACATCTTACAGACAGTATATCCACTTTAGTTTTACAGAATATACGAAAAAAAACAAAGAGAAAAAATAGAATAAAATAAAAATAAACATTAGAAATAATAATAATCATAAAACAAACAAAGATAACACAAAAAATAAAAATAAATAATGATAAAATAAAATAAGACCCACAACAGGCCTGTGGTGTATTTGTAATCATTTGATGATCAATATTAAACAGGTTCATTTTGACAATATAGACTAACTCGGATTTTACACGCAGACTCATCCAGGGCTTCTTCAATCAGGATTGGATAAAAAAAATTATTTATTAGTTGTGATGTAAATTTTTTTGACCTTTTATTCGCCCTCTAAAGCACTTAAATTCTTCCATAAAAGACTTTAACCCAAACAAAACATTGGTGCAAAATCCTTTCTGTCAAACTTCACCTTTTGGTTAAATGTAGTCTACCATCACACAATGCTGTCATATTATATTCAGATTGTAAATATTCATTATGTTAGACGTGGAAAACTCTTGCTCTTGTTTAAAGTCTCTATTTTACTTATTTTATTTATGTTTTTCCTCATAAAGAAGTTCATATAGCTTAAAAATTCTGCATGTTGCAACCTTCTTTCTTATTTTTTACTTAACTTTTTATGCTCTCACCTATTTTAATGTCTTTATTTGATATTCCTGCTGCTTTTCAAGACCAATTGAAACAACCAAACTTCCCCTTTGAGATTAATAAAGTATTTCTGATTCTAAAACAGCGCTGAGCTCTTCAGAGCTCAAGATGAAGCTCTGCTCCTTTTATTCCTGAAATTAAAAGAAATTCTGTCAAACAAAGCGTCAGGTTTGCAGGGTGGCCCCCCGAGACGACCCCAACAAAGTGCTTAAAATAAAACCAAAAACACATTCATCTAAAAAAAAAAAAGAATTAAACCTGCTGCAGTTCAGACCTGAAACATCAGCCCTCAGAGCTCGCTCAGGAGTTTAAGAAGTGAGGATGAAAAACAGGAAAAGGTTTGTTGGTTCTGCTTTAAACTCACAAACCTTTAACCCTTCAATCATCCTGCTGATGACTCCACTGTTAAAGGGATACGCCAACATTTTATTTGTTTTTGTGTTTTGCCTCACTCCTGAGTCCATGACAAGAAGACAGACACCTGCCCACTGCAAGTGCGATATTTTTAAAAGAAAACTCAAGACCTACCTTTTTAATCTGGCTTTAGCTGACTGTATTTATTATTATTTTACTTTATATTTTAACTTACTTTAAACCTTTTACTCTGTTTTATTTCTACATTTCAGTTCAGATTTTTTATCTGAAATTTTATTCTTTTTTTAAATGCTTTTCCTTTTATTATTTTAGCAGATTTTATTATGCAACTTTCTCATTTAAGCATATTATTTATCTTACTTTTATTATATATTATTTTGTTATTTTATTTATTTACGTATTTACACATTCACTTATCTTACCCTCTAGTATTTTTCAAGTATTTTAAACTATTATTTTAGTTTTAGCTCCTGTGTTTCCTCATTTTTAATTCAAGATAGCATTTCCTAAGTCCTCTAATTTGTGTGTTTGAGTAAGTGAGTGTGTGTATTGAATGTGGATTGGGAGAGGGGGTGTTGCGGGGGTCTTATGTTTTCATTTTATGCAATGGTGCAATTTTCTGCTTTTTATTATACAAAAAAAACCATCTGAATACAATCAGATAAATGATAAAAATGTCCTCAAATGGATTATCGGTTGCCAAAAGCACCTAATGTATCAAATGAGATACGAAAAATCTATATGTTGAATTTTATGGACATTTTGATTTTTATGGATTTTAGAGGAAAGTGAAACAAACATTTCAGCTCCAAAAAATTAGAATTTTCTGGCTATAATCTATGGTCTTGGGCCGTAAAGGGTTAAAGGGTTAATTATAGATCCAATAAAAATACTAAAAGAGAATCGGGTTACAGCTGTGAGCCACATCAACACTGAACACACAGCACTGAGTTTGAGGCTCTAATTGTTTTCTGTCTCCTGCTGCGATCTAAGGTCAGAATTAACATGAATGATCTCTCCAGGTGGTGGACGTCAACGAGAATCTGTATGCGCCCTACTTCTCCGACTTCGCCGTGAGAGGCTCGGTGAAGGAGAACTCCCGTGCCGGCACGAGCGTCCTGACCGTGGCAGCGAAGGACGACGACAGGGGGCGAGACGGCGTGCTGAGGTACTCTATCAAAGGCGGCAGCGGACTGGGCACTTTCACCATCGATGAAGACACAGGTGTGACACAAGATCGATTTCTCGACTCTATTTATGTAAAGTGAAGATCCACTGCTTGTTTCTGTGCGGCTGCAGGTGTGTCACAAGGTGGCCATCTTTGTTTGGTTGTTCGTGCCTCTTTAGATGGAGCATCACGGCTGCACATGGCAGATTTTATTGAGTATGTATGGTTGTAAGTAGGAGCAAGGGCGAGTATGATGTACAGAGTCAGAGCTCTCACGTGGAGCCGTGCACTGGGACATCATTACTGTAATGAGGGCAGCATGGCGGCCACGCTGGCTCGGGGCCTCGGGCCACTCGCTACAACTGATCCAGCACTGCGCGGCTAACATTGATCAAGGCAGTCCTGCACAGCTCCCCCATCCTGTCCAAGAGCAGTGAATCACAGTGACTTATTCAAGAAGGCCTGACCCAAAATAAAACGAGCGCCGTTGTGTCCGACTGTCCCACAGCTGAGAGTCAGTCGGCCAGAGATGAAATGAATCAGAGTGGGGGACAGTTCACAGAAGTTCACTCTGACTCTGGATATGAAGAAATGCTGACCACACTTCTCTGTCCATCTGATGCTCACATACATGGGTCTACACCTTCTCCCCAACTTTTTTAAAGTCTTGAAATAGAATATAAAATAAGCACGAGTGTATGGATAGGGCATGAGTTAACCCTTTCATACATGAATTATTAAAGATGCTATGAAGAGTTTCTAAGTAATTACAAAAAAGTCTCACTTTTAGATATATGCCTGATGGAAATACACACTTTAAGATGAGTTTTTTTCGGGAACAAGACAATTAAAACTAGAGCTAATTTACAGCTAAGTTACAAAACTACAATACTAAGTTTTCCAAAAATTGCTTGTTGTCACACATCAAAAACTACCGCTACGTAACTAGAAAGAGATACATTACCTCATCGCTTTGCATCCTGAAAGTTGTTAAAAAGAAGTTGTAAAGCAATGCAGAGTTCTGAGGAAGGTCCGAGCTGCATTCATTAAAATAGGTTATCTATAAATGCTATTCCTTAGCTTCGCGGTCGGGTCGGACAGGGCTGGACTGGCCTGGATACTCAACTTCAGGAACAAGACAATTAAAACTAGAGCTAATTTATATTATTCGGACACGTCTTAGAGCACCGGGCTGTAAGTAGAGATATATAGGCGGCTACAAAACTACAATACTAAGTTTACCAAACTTGCTTGTTGTCACACATCAAAAACTACCACTACGTAACTAGAAAGAGATACATTACCTCGTGGCTTTGCATCCTGTAAGTTGTTGAAAAAAGAAGTTGAAAAGCAATGCAGAGTTCTGAGGAAGGTCCGAGCTGCATTCATTAGCATCACAACAAATGCATGCTTTGGCTTGGGTCACGTCTTTTGGTGCTTTCCAGTTGTAGTCAGAAGTAGGAATTTCCAAGTTCAGGGTAGGAAACTGCAACTTGAACATCCCCCAAGGTAAATCGTCGTGTCAGGGGATGATTATGAAACACTGCTCGATGTGGAGGACAGCATTATGCAGAGAGGAGAGGGCTTACGGTCGTTAGCTGCTATGGCTAATGGCTAACAAGGGTATACAACAGTAATTGGCCGTTAGCCGATAGCCATAGCGGCTAACAACAGCTAGCCGCCAGAAACAGTTAGCTGCTATGGCTAATGGCCATTCACTGTTGTTTGCTCTTGTAAGCCATCAGTCGTAACGGCTAACAGTTAGCCATTAGCCACTACGTTTAGCTACTACATATGCAACATCATAGCAGCGCTGCTTGATATGATTGGCCTGTGATGAGTGTGATGAGCCAAACGATCGTCCAATCACAAGCTGCTGTTGTTTTGAAGGTTCTGCCCCTGAAAACATTTTCTCAGGGCTCCTCCCAGATGGATTTGTGAAATATTTCTAATATGGAGCTGTCCATCTGGTATGGCAGGTTAGATAGCGGATATTCGTTGCACATTATGAATTGATTGCCATCGGGCCATAAAGATCATTTTAACCAGTATTACAAAAAGTGTATCTAAATCAGTTTACCAACCCTAGCTTTCAACGATCAACTAGAATAATGTCATACAGATATTATGAATCTGTAATTCTTTCAAATCTTTAAAAAACTGTGATTGACTTTCAAACTTTCCTTAAACTGCCTGATAGATCTCATGTCAGAGTAACATTTGACATTATTCACTGTCAAATTAAACTTGATTCAGAACTTCTCGTAATGACAGCAGTTCAGTTATCAAACAGAACAAACTTTTGCATTCTTGAACCATCCTGGGAGAAAGTAGTCAGAAGTTGGGCCCCCCCACAGGCGCTCTCTGCAGCCCTGTCACCGTCCTCACTGCTGAAGCCTTTAAAGCCAGTCCCCCCCCCACGAGCCAGTCTCCATGGAGCTCCAAAATCAGCCCCCATCCCCTCGCCCTCTCCTCTCTGCATGATGCTGTCGTCCACATGGAACAGAGTTTCATAATCAGCGGCGAGGTGTTGGCTCTGACAGCTCCTGTATTTCAAAGGTGAGATTTAATGGGCTTCTGAAAGGCTTAAGATGGAAATCACTATTTTACTGTTCCAAAGTAAGCAGTCAGTAGTATTTCACTCTCCTCCGAAGATAAACCCAGTGAACTGCTAACAGCTACTTCAGAAGGAGCGGGATGATTTGATCAGCGCCCATTTGCATATGTCTTTAATATTTGATTGACGTGTTTCCCGCTCATACACATTATTTTTCTCAGATTTAGCTCAGCTCAGCGCTCTGATCACTCCGTCATCACTTTAACAGCACTGCCCCAGTCGAGGAATTTTAGCTTCAATATGAAAGAGAAAAAGAAAATCACATAATTATAAATGTTTTGACAACTACAAAACCCAAAACCAGTGAAGTTGGCACGCTGTGTAAATTGTAAATAAAAACAGAATACAATGATTTGCAAATCCTTTTCAACTTATATTCAATTGAATACACAGCAAAGACAAGATACTTAATGTTTGAACTGAGAAACTTTATTTTCTTTTACAAATAATCATCAACTTAGAATTTAATGGCAGCAACACATTGCCAAAAAAGTTGTCACAGGGTCATTTTTACCACTGTGTTACATCGCCTTTCCTTTTAACAACACTCAGTAAACGTTTGGGAACTGAGGAGACCAATTTTTGAAGCTTTTCAGGTGGAATTCTTTCCCATTCTTGCTTGATGTACAGCTTAAGTTGTTCAACAGTCTGGGGTCTCCATTGTTGTATTTTATGCTTCATAATGCACCACACATTTTCAATGGGGGACAGGTCTGGACTACAGGCAGGCCAGTCTAGTACCCGCACTCTTTACTACGAAGCCACGCTGTTGTAACACGTGCAGAATGTGGCTTGGCATTGTCTTGCTGAAATAAGCAGGGGCGTCCATGAAAAAGACGTTGCTTGGATGGCAACATATGTTGCTCCAAAACCTGTACGTACCTTTCAGCATTAATGGTGCCTTCACAGATGTGTAAGTTACCCATGCCTTGGGCACTAATACACCCCCATACCATCACAGATGCTGGCTTTTGAACTTTGCACCTATAACAGTCCGGATGGTTCTTTTCCTCTTTGGTCTGGAGGACACGACGACCACAGTTTCCAAAAACAATTGTAAATGTGGACTGGTCAGACCACAGAACACTTTTCCACTTTGCATCAGTCCATCTTAGATGAGCTCGGGCCCAGCGAAGCCGGTGGTGTTTCTGGGTGTTGTTGATAAATGGCTTTGGCTTTGCATAGTAGAGTTTTAACTTGCACTTACAGATGTAGATGAACTGTAGTTACTGACAGTGGTTTTCTGAAGTGTTCCTGAGCCCATGTGGTGATATCCTTTACACAGTGATGCCGTTTTTTGATGCAGTACCGCCTGCAGGGATCGAAGGTCACGGGCATTCAATGTTGGTTTTTGGCCTTGCTGCCTACGTGCAGTAATTTCTCCAGATTCTCTGAACCTTTTGATGATATTACGGACCGTAGATGATGGAATCCCTAAATTCCTTGCAATAGCTGGTTGAGAAATGTTGTTCTTAAACTGTTGGACAATTTGCTCACACATTTGTTCACAAAGTGGTGACCCTCGCCCCATCCTTGTTTGTGAATGACTGAGCATTTCAGGGAAGCTGCTTTTATACCCAATCATGGCACCCACCTGTTCCCAATTAGCCTGTTCACCTGTGGGATGTTCCAAATAAGTGTTTGATGAGCATTCCTCAACTTTCTCAGTCTTTTTTGACACTTGTGCCTGCTTTTTTGAAACATGTTGCAGGCATCAAATTCCAAATGAGCTAATATTTGCAAAAAAAAAAAAAGTAAGTTTACCAGTTTGAACATTAAATATCTTGTCTTTGCTGTGTATTCAATTGAATATAAGTTGAAAGGATTTGCTAATCATTGTATTCTGTTTTTATTTACGATTTACACAACGTGTCAACTTCACAAAAACTACAGTCAATGTCGGGTAATTACTCCTTTAATTATTTTAATTATTCAACATTTGAAGCAAACTCCAGGGTGCGCTCTACATATCAAAAAACAAAACTGTCATATTTTTATACCAGAACGTAAAAATGTTTTAGTGCTGTACACTGCCAAAATCATCAGTCAATTAAACTAAATTTATTAGCAGTAATTTTCACATGAAATAATGTCAAAGAAAGAGTTTGACTTAAAAAAACACATATAGATAAATGAAAGACGATGCTGAATAAAATAAGAAATATAAAGAAATAATTGATTTGATAAATTACACAATCCTGTGATGAAGGTTGGGACCACATGTTACATTAATTTATCAGTTCGATGAATCATGATTTTGGGTTTATTAGATAGATAGATAGATAGATAGATAGATAGATTGGAACTTTATTAATCCCTTGGGAGGGTTCCCTCAGGAAATTCAGATTCCAGCAGCAGGTAACACCATGGTACAGAAAAAGAGTGCAGATTAGATAGAAATAAAAAAGATAAAAACACAGGTTATATACAGCAAAATACAAATAATAGTAATAATTGAACTGTACACTCTAGCAGCAATGGGCATTTCCAGCATAAATAAACCGCAAGGACAATAATAAGTTACTTTTACAGTAGAGAGGATGTCTGTTAAAATAAAATAATTAACATTAGCACTAACCAGGTAGAATAACTGAAATTAATAAACTACAACACTAGTAAATTAAGCCTTAACACTGAAGCAGCAATTAATGTGATAGGTATGAGTAGTTAGACTGTACACTGTAGGAGCAGCAGTGGGAAAGTCATCATCATAAAATACACAGCAGAGGCAGTGATACGAGCAGTTGTGAAGTTTTAAATGTTGACAAAAACTTACAGTTATTAGTGCAGCATCAAGTCAATATTATGAGATTCCATTCAGTCTAGGATAAATCTGTGAGAGTTTTAGGATTATAATGTCAGGAGTTTGAGATAATGGGTTCAATTCTGAGATTTAATGTCAGGATTCTGATTTATAGTCAGGATTTTGAGGTTATAGTCTGGAATCTGAACAAAAGTCAGAAATCTAAGATTATAATCAGGATTTTGAGATTATAGTCAAGATTTTGATTTCAATCAATCAATCAATCTTTATTTGTATAGTGCCAATTCATAACAAGTGTTATCTCAAGACACTTTACAGTAGAACATAAAGCTCTTCATTTTATGGATACACATATATGCATAGATACATATATACATATAAAGATACACACATACATATATATACAAATATATCCATCCAACACCAACATGAATCCATATAGCCAATCATGAATCCCTCCATCATGGCTCAAGAAAAAACCTTCTGTTAAGCAGCAGGAAATCTTGAATGTGGATCCCAGTCTCATGATGAACAGCAAATCCACACCATGCTGTGTTGGTGTGAGGGTGAAGGAAGGGAGGTAAGAGGAGACAAGTGGACTAAAGTAAAAACTAAAGTTAGTGACAGATCCATGAACCATAGACCTGTCGTCTGATTTATTAGAGGTTAGCCTCTTGAGATGCTACATCTGGTTTTTAAGAGGGTCCTCATGTCTGAATGGTTGTGATGATCATTTTATAGAAGTATAATCAATGATATTCTAACTGAAAATAAGAATTTATGGTAGTGACGAACTCATGGGTGCCCAGACCACAAGTGCATCCCTACCATATTTGTCTCTGTTAAGTATAAATGTGTTAAAGGCCTCTTGAGATGTGACATCCCATTTTCAAGAGGGACCTTATGTCTATATGGTGATAAAAACAGATACTGTAGATGTATTGATCATGGATATGGAGATCGTGCTAATATCTACAATCAAAATCATGATCTTAAAGTTAGGATCCTGAGACCTGGGAGGTCATTTGTTACATTTTAAATGGTGCTGCCTCGTTAAGAGCCACATATCTTTGTTTTAGTGTCTAAAATCAATCAACATACTGTAATAAAACCCACTGCCTCATTTGACCAACTGGAAATTCCACGAATCTCCATTGAATCAAAGAGCGGGACAGTGAAACATTTATTTATAGCCACGAGCTACTGATATAATTAGAGCAGTGATGCACTGTGCAGCTGCTGGGATCGATTGTCATTAGGCGTCAGAAGTATGGAAACCTCTGCAGCTGAATGAGCGGAGCTGCTGTAGTAATTTAGGCAGGTTGTTAATGAAGCATTTATTCTGTGAGACACCCGGCCCGGCTCCTGCCCCGGCCCCTCTGCTCACCTTTTGGCATGCTGGTCCCTGCTGAACAGGACCTGCACTGGAGGCCTGTGTTGACCTTTAACTAGGCTAATTAGTATTGACTGCAGCTGAGAGAGAAGCTGATGAACAAATGGAGGGAATGTCCCGGCCCTCGCTCCGCCCGTATCTCTTTATCGCACAGGACTGTGTACACACAATTATGCAGCGTTTGCCCAGAGTGTGTACTGTACGCAGATAAAACTGTGCTACAGAACTTCCACAGATCCCCAAAGCCTCGGAAAGGAGCATCACAGGCAGCACGGACGTTTATTGAGTGCAGATTTTCCAGGGGAAATCAGGGGGCTTGTTAGAGCAGAAAGTGAAGCGAGGGGAGACGGAGAGGATGCAGGGGAGTCTGCAGTACAGAAGGAGGTGTCAGACCAAATACAGCTCTCTTCTCCTCAGCTCTTTTAACATTTAATCTCCCTTTAGAAGTTTGCTCCTCAAAGTTTGGCTTTTGTTATTTTTCTGTCTCATGTCGAGGGTGAAGTCTTCAGACCAGCGCAGGTTTTTTATGAATCAGATCTGAAGAGACGGCGCGCACAGCGTGATGCTTTCAGCCTGTAGTTCAACCTTTTCTCGACCCTGTGACTTGATCCAGTGAAGTCAGGGAAAGTGGACAGAGGAGGAGTGAGGGGAGGATTTTTGGACTTTTAAAATGGACACGGCTGTCTAACAAGAGTGACATCGTAGAGCAGTGGGTCATGACCTTGGACAAATTACTTTATTTATTTTTGTAGCTTAATTGCAATGTTCATACAGTTATAATTCAATTACAGTTTTATCTTTTTTCCTTATTTCATTTTCAAAAGAATTAATGATTGGAAAATAACAAGTAAAGAATTCTATATACATTTACATACATACTTAAACATGTATACATATCCATATACAAACCCATACTTAAACACATGCATCTGCGAGCCCACGTACATATGTACACTATACCTATCACTCAATCTATAATAATACAGTGTGAATCAAATTATTAACATATAACAAAAAAAAAAGAGAGATGAGAGGGGGGGGCTTGAATAGTCTGCATAGGCTTTCTTTGGGATACATCTTACTTAAGTTTTCTATATTACCTCTTATTTCATATGTACCCAAGTTTCCTCTATCATTGTTAACCAAAGATTGAGTTTTGGTGGGGTTTTTTGTTTCCATGTCCATGTCACCTGCTTCATGGCTGTCACTCTAAGAATATTAAAATGATGTATATCCGCTATGTTAAATCACTTTAAAGACATTATATACACAGTATGTTTATTTACTGGTTACTTTCCCACAAAAGGAATTGAATAACTAACTACTCCTTCATAAATGTAATAAGTTACCAGGGAAAATAACTGTTGCATTACTTTTTTGAAAAAGCTCTTGCTGCTTGAACAGCATCCCTAATAACAGTGTTAGTGTTATCATACTAGTTTTACTATAAAACTAAATTAAAACATACGTCATGGTCGGGAGTATTTGAAACCAGTGTTAATTTTGACAGCACTTTTTAATTTAGTTTTCTTGTTATATCTTTTAGTTTTAGTCATAATTTAGTCTCTAAATTGTTTTGACTTTAGTCTAGCTTTAGTCGATGAAATCTGCTGTAAATTTAGTTGATTAAAATCTGAAGTGTAAAGGGTAAGGCATTTTTATGTTTCCTTGAATTTCTGAAGTCATGCTTTACTCTTGGATAAAATCAAACATCTAATAACTCTTTGCTGAATGCTAGTTAAGTTTAAACAGAAGCAAATGTTCCTTTGTGTGAAATGCAGTCACCTTTATTTATTCTACCTGACAGAGCATCTCAGTTACAATACCAGAACTGACAACAAACAGTGAACCTGCTCTACATGAATATATCAATTCATAGAGAGAGCAGCTGTGATTGGATCTCTCCACAACTTATCCCACCACCACCAAGCTAAGGCAGCTGTGATTGGATAGATTCCTAACTTGTCTCTACTTCCTACATGACCATATTAGGTCTGATTGGATTAGGTCTGTCAGACATTTTAGTCTAGTTTTTATTTGTTGATGTAAATGTCAGTTAATTTAGTTTTAGTTTTTGTCCACGTGCTCTTGTTTTTATTAGTTGCTGTCAAATTTTCATCAGATAATATAAGGATGTTGTAATGCTATGGTCAAATTAGTCAACAAAATGAACACTGATAAGGCAGCAGGGCATTAAACTTTTAAAGGGTCTCATATGTTCCTCCCTTGTCTCTAGGTATATTTTGAAGTTTCTTTTGCATTAATTCTTAGAAATTAGGCTTTTGGCATGCTCAAAAACCCCTCTGTTTCAGCCCTGCTCAAAACTGTCTATTTCAGTATTAGTCCACCCTTCTGAAAAGTGGGCGTGGCTTTGGCCTGGGCTTCACTGATTGGTTTTAGGGCTGTGAAATTCCAGGAAAGCTGGAAAATTTCCATGGAAATAATTGGTGACAACCAATCAAGTCAGAATCACAGAGCAACAAATCATGAGCGGAACTGCATTTGTAAAAAGGCCAGTTTGTTTCTTGATATATGCTTTGGGAGCCAGATTGGTTAATTGGGGTGCAGGAAGGTGTCAGCATTCACAGATGTTAGCTTAAAATGTAGCTTTTAAAGCTAGGGTCTACGATTTGAAACCGCAGCCTGCCCCCCCTTCCCTCACCTCTCCCCTCCGTGTTCCAAGATCCCGCCCCCAGCTCGTGTCGCCTTTTATACCAACAAGGCCCCTCCGGCAGAGCTACGAGCGACTAGCATAATATATCAGCAGCAAACTCAATCAAAAACAGCTCAGCTCAACTGAAAGTACCAAACACTACAGTCATCCCCTTGTAACACACAGCAGTAGCCATTTCAATTGGACCGGAGGCAATGCGGGTCTGGCGCCGCCAGAGCGGAGCCAGTTGTGGGGGAGGATTTATCTTTCTCAGCCTGTCCTCCCCAGCTCAGCTTACAGTGCTAACGATTAGTGGCTAACAGGCTAACCCGCTCCGCTACAAGTCATTAGCCAGGACAGACACAGACTAACCAGAGTTATTCAGCAGACATCTCCCACTGTAGTAAACAAAGCCATTACCTGATAAACCAGGGGTGAAACGGCCGATGCTGAAGGTCTGACGGCCGGCTGAGGCCATTCGTTAGCCGTTAGCCTGCTAACAGGCCTCGACCCGCGGGCAGAGCTCCGTTGGGCCCCGCGGGAGAGGGAGGCGGCTTCCCGGTTTCGGCGCTAGGCTTTTCCGGCTCCATGATAGTTCAGTAGCTAACGCTGCTAGCTGCTCACCGAGTTAGAGGGGAGGAGGCGGGACCATGGGCATGACGCTGCGTAGTGAGGGAGACGGGGGATTGGATGGACTCACGGACCAACTCACGGACCAATTGAACCTTACAGGCTTCTAGGCTTGATTGGTCAGCTAGTATGCAGCTTTGCAGCGGATATACTGAATGGATTTTTTTTGTTCTTTTTGGTCTTTATACTGTGTAGATAGGACCATAGGACCAAAACAGCCTTGTAAATGGTGTTATTAAGATGTACAAAGCTTCCAAATCGTAGACCATAGCTTTAAGCACTGGCAGCCATACAGATTAGCCTCATATATCACATTCTGTATATTGGCTTTAATTGCCCCTTTAATGTATGAATGTAGCTTGATGCTTCACCTGATCATTGCTAAATATCTACATTTCAAAATAAACCATGAACCTGCTCTACATGAATATATCAATTCATAAAGAGAGCAGCTCTGATTGGATCGCTCCACAACTTATCCCACCACCACCAAGCTAAGACAGCTGTGATTGGATGTCCCTCTGAACTCATCCAACCTTTAACACAACCAAAGTAGCTGTGATTGGATAGATTCATCACTTGTCTCTACTTCCTACATGACCATATTAGGTCTGATTGGATTAAGTCTGTCAGACATTTTAGTCTAGTTTTTTTTTTTGTTGATGAAAATGTCAGTTTAGTTTTAGTTTATGTCCATGTGCTCTTGTTTTTATTACTGTCTAGTTTTCGTAAGGGGAAAAAGGTTGTTGATGAAAACTATTGCAACAAATTTGTTTTAAAAGAAAGGGATAATCAGAGGAGACTCATCCATCCTAATATCCTAAATTTCTCCTTTATTGGCCCTCGGTTACAGAGTTGGGATGCCCCTGAAATAGCCCCACGAGCTTCCATATGGGGCTAACACTCTTAGCAGAGCTGTTTTTCTTAGCTTGTCATTTTCATCTACTTTCCTCTAAGTCAATTTTGTCAGGCGTGGACAGAGAAGCCCCTCGCTTTCCTCCCACAATGCATTTAGACGCCGCGTTGAGTGGCTCAGCTTTGACTGCTTGTCAATCTTCGACTCTTAGTGCCAAAGGAAGTACATGAAGATCGAGTGTGACAGACAGTGAGGAAGAGTCGAGCGGACAGAGGGGCCGAGGATGATGAAGGAGCTTCTTTAATAAAAACAGATTTAACCCTCAAAGGTACCCACACCTGTACGTGTCGTCTTTGTTCACCTGTGTTTGGATGCCTCAAATTAAAATGCTAAAGATGGCTCCCTTTTATATTTATGGAAAATAAAGGGGTTATCTATCAAAAAAGAGACCTGGGATCTTCTCTGGCTTAAATTCTTACCCCTGCTGTACTTTGAACAAAAATTGGTATTCCTGTCATCAGTGTGGGTGAAAGCGAGCCCTGCAATTTCTCACCGGGTCGCTGTCAGAAGGCGCCGCTCCCCTATTAGTGCGTTTGTAAGACCCTGGATTTGTCACAGTCAAGATAGAGCAGTCTAGGTCTGCACAAACACACTTTAAATGCAATTTATTCAGCATTTGTTAAACATGGAGGCTGTGCTTTTGCATCACACAAAGCTTTTAGGGCGTGGGGACGTGCATGCTGCAAGCTGTCATCAGTCTCTGCTAGGGATGTAACAAATGGCCCTTTTCCATGAGCCCTACTCTACTCTACTTTACCCGGCTCTACTCTACTCGCCTTGTGCTGCTTTTCCATTAGCCCCAGTCGCCTGCCCAATGGGGTGCAGTGTCGCTGTAAACAGCTGAGCAGCACTGCAGCGACGTCATTTTGAGCGCGACACAACAATCTGTGGCTTTTTGTCACAAACCGAGTAAAAAAGAAAAGCAGAAGAAGGCTGCAGGTGGAAAGAAGAAATAACCCTTGAGAAGCACAGGAGAGTTTTGGAAGCTATACAACAGAATGAAGCCGAGGACGAGAGCAATCTAGCTGCAAAGAAAAGACGTATGAGGGTAAGCTAACGGTAGCTACTGCTAGCATGCTAGGTCGTCGTGCTCATGACTCATCTATGATGACATTGTCTGACTAATCAGTAGCTGGCAGTCTGTGATGTCATCTTTTAGTATCGACTCAGCTTGCTTAGAACCAGAGCGGAGTAGGTACTAAAACTAGCTTGTTTTAGGAGGTACCAGGCTAGTGGAAACACGCTGCAAATCGAGTAGAGGCGAGTAGAGTAGGGCCATGGCGTGCTAGTGGAAAAGGGCCATAAGTATGCAACGAATATTCAGTAATCAAATATACTCAGCTGAATATTGCAAAAAAAGCCATATTCAGCCTTCGGTGGAGTGAGGTAATAGCAAGGCCGAATAGTACCATGTTACGCAATGACGAAGTTAAATACGTCATTGTGTGTGACTGTGGCTAAGCAGACTTGTGCCAAAGGACAGTCATTTATTTGTGCGGGTTTATCCACTTCAATGCACTTTAGTATTTTTTTTAATGCATGTTTTGTTTAAAGGCCTAATATGAATGAAGAACTCTGTTGTGCTTTTTATGATAATCAAAGGCTACTAGAATATTAAAAAATGTCATGATATTCAATAAACAATTACTTTCTTTTAAAGACATGTCTAAAACTGTATTCTAAGCTATTTTAAAGCTATTAAAAATATAGTGAACTACTTAGCCTCCGCATTGGATATTCGGTATTCGGCAAAGCGTTTGTATTTTATTCGGCTTTGGCTTCGGCCACAAATTTTCAATTTGGTGCATCCCTAGATGTAACGGTTACCTGTAAAATGGTAAACAGCGGTAAAATTTCCCACAGTTAGTATTACCAGTTTCAGTTTAAATTACCAGTAAACCGAGTTTGATCACCTCACTGTGTCAATAACTCACAGTGATGCTGCTCATTGCCTGGAAAAGCCTGAACTATGTGCGTCTGCTCTGCGGTGAAGCAGCCGTCTCTCACAGACAGAGGTGCGAACGTATTTGGTCTCTGAGTCTGAGAGCAAAAGTTAGAGACACTATAGCAGAGATTTTTCCCTTTTTCAACGGCCTCTGAGGTCTTGTAGAATTTCTGATGTAACAAAGATGCCGAGGGGAAACTGTCTGAATATTGCCACTCTGTCTAAAACACAAAGCTGCAGTGAAAGACAAAAATGCGCGTAACTACCGCTAGAAGGTTATGTTATTGCCAGCATCTGTTTGTTTCTCTGTTAGCAACATAACTCAAAAAGTTGTGGACGGATTTCATTGGAATTTTCAGGAAATGTCTGGATTGGGACAAGGAACAAATGATTAGATTTTGGGAGTGATCTGGATCACCGTCTGGATCCGCCATGACGAAAAATGCGATTTTCATGATTAACTACTAAACTGAAATAGATATTAAGATGAATCCAATTGCTAATGGTATGTCTTCATGGTCAAGGAATCTAAATATTTAGATCAAATAAAGGTAGGACTAATATTTATGGTGAAAATCACAATATGGGTGAGGACTGTGGCGCTGGCGGAGGTCTGCTCTCTCGAGTGCTTTTCTAGTTAAAACTTAAAACTGCTGTAACTCCTCGAGGAAGTGAGCTGACTGAGCCGGAGAGAGAGAGAGAAGATTCAGAGAGCCATAACTGAGAGAATTATAGGTGGTTTATCAGGATTTTCTGTTTAAATACGTATAAGCCTTATAAGTGATAGCATTAATATCATTCTGGAGTGTGTTCTTGCTGTTTTTTTGTCTTGTATTTGCCATTTTTCGGAATGGATGGTCTATCCCATCATAGTTAGTGTTTTTTGGATTTAATCACTCGTAATTTGGAAATACTGGAGGAGAAAATGTGGAGGAGATCTGTCATTGAGAGGGGAGACCAGAGGAGAGTCATGAAAAGGGGCTATAATTGCTTCAGGGATTATCGTCAGTAAAAAAATAAAAAACAAAAACATTTATAAAGAGCTGTAACATGGACACTAATGCTGCTGTAGGTAGACAAAAATGTGTGAGTGTTTGTACAACAGGTTAAAATTAATTTCAGTCAACTTTTTACCTATTCATTTACTTGTTTATGAAGAAAAACCTGTTTAAAGTTCAAACCTGTTTTTTTCTTTTCTTTACACTGTTTAAGCATTTATAACATAATAATGACAAATACTTGCTAGAATTGTTTACTTTTATTTCTAATGAAAAAAGGCTGAAAAATTAACTCAAAGGACATTTCCTGACACATTAATTGACAAAAAAGACAAATAGACTTGTTATAATTATAATATTAAAGGGGTTAAATGATTTGAAGTGTGTGTTATAGTTCTGTTTGAACATTTTGAGCACATTGCAACAACATCGTGATAATAATGATCATTTTGGTCACAATAACAGTGATAAGAAATTTTCATGCCATTACATCCTCAGTCTCTGTGGTGATTATTGGTTACAGAGGCTCTGATTGAACAGATGGACCCAAAAAGCTGCTCCTTCAGACAGGAGAGACCGAACTGACATGACAGATGGATGTAAACCAGAGCAGGACGCAAACTTCTAAATTAGAAAATCTGCCGTGACCCCTGGAGTTTCAGTGCTGCTTCTGAAGTGTGTTATTTATGGTGAGAATGGATGCTGTCAGGTTGGATTTATATTGAATCCAGTGAATGGTGCCTGTCGGTCTTAAAGTTCAAAGAGCTTTCTGAAACAGCCAGCTCTGTTTTTCCTCGTCTCTCTCTGTCGACGCTCTGACAGAGATGAGATGTGGTTTGAAAAGGACACGGCCAAGGACGACAGAGCGGGGTGTGTTTCAGCAAACACTTTTACTATGCATTGTGCACGCCCCGGGCAGCTGCTTAGTCATAATCTGACATGTACACACACACTCTCCGGTGATAAGGCAACACCTTCGCCGGGCGGCGGGGGAGGCTGCCACAGATTGACTTGAGTACTTTAGAGACGGGCCACACAGTCACACTTCTGCTGACTGATTTGTGTTCTTGTGACCTCTGCGCGTGGGCGTGAGGGCGTGAGGGCGAGCAGAAGTCTGGAGCAGGACGGGCAATTAAAGCTCCTGTTAACCACACTATTTCAATCCTGTAATGTTAATTAGCCAAGGGTTAGAATGGTTGGATGGGTGGGTGGTGTCTTCTTCCCTAATCTCTTATTCTGCCATTATTATTTCAATCTTCATTATATTGATTTAGGAATGTATTTTATGTAATTTTATTCATTTGTTTATTCATTATTAATATTATTATTAATAATAATTTAACAAACTATAATAACAACAAAAACAATAATATGCCATAATAATATTTTTTATTTTAATGTAAAATAATTTCAATTTAATTGTTAATAGTTATTTATTTTACTTTTATTAATCTTTATTTAATTTTTACTTATTACTACTATTTATTGTCATTATTATTATTATAAATTTATTATTTATTTTATCTTTATTAAATAAATGAAAGTGTCAGTTTATTTGATTTTATTCATGTACACATGTTTTTAAAAGTTTATATCTAGTTTTCATCAGGGGTAAAAAAAGGTTGTTGATGAAAACTATGACGGAAATAAATAGTCAAAAAATGTATCAAAGGCAGGAGGCAGGCTCACTTTTACTTATTATAAATTTATTGTTTTATTCATTTTATTTTTATCAAATAGATGAAAGTGTCAGTTTATTTAGTTTTTATTCAAACTATGAAAACTATTACTAAAATAAAAAGACAAAAAATGTATCAAAGGCAGGGTGCGGGGACAATCAGAAGTGTCCCCCTATTTTTTTTTAACAACATTTGACATAATTTTTATATCCTTTATATATGTCAGTTTCATGTGCCGTGGACAGAGAAGCTTCCTATTTATGTTTTTATTTTATTATTTATTTTATTTGTATCAAATAGGTGAAAATGTCAGTTAATTTACTTTTTGTCCATGTGCTCTTTTTTATTAGTTAATGTCTAGTTTTCATTAGGGACTAAAACTATGACAAAAATAATTAGTCAACAAAATAGGAGGGCAGGCTCACAGCTTTCATAAGAACTGCTTAACTAATGATGATGAATATGATGATAAATAAAGTTGTAAAAGAAGGACAAATCAGAGGTGTTCCAACACTTTTACAACATCATTTTAATATCCTAATATTCCCTTTTGTTGGCCCTCAGTTTAAGAGTTAGGAAACCCTCAAAATAGCATCAGGAGTGGACAGAGAAGCCCCCTATTTATGTTATTATTGTTAGAATTTATGTTATTTTTATAATTTTTGTTTTTTTATTGTCCACTTGTAAAAACCTTACATTTACAAGTAAAAAAAATCAGGCATGTATAATCAGGCATTGAATTGAATTGAATTGAATTGATTTATTTATTTCGGTCACGTCAGCACACTTATACAGCATCACACATTGTCAATAGTTGATCACATTGTACATGTCCGAAAGGGAAAACGGGAGAAGCAAAGCTTATCTAGTCCCGTCCCCATTTTCTCAATATTTACTCTCCTCTTTTCCACATATCATCAAATTATTATAAATTTTGATCTGTCTTTTAGTGTCCATATTTGACCTATTATGACCAATCCTTTGTTCCACGTAAGGCAGAGTCCAACTTTCTGTCTTTTTTCAATCCTGTTGTTGTTGTTAGTCCCGTTAGTGATGTTGGGGTGGTGTGTCCGTGTTGCTTTTGTTTTTCCAGATTTCAACATTTGTTAAACGGTGACTCGTCGTCACTCTCCTTCTTCACCCAGTGCTCCTGCACTGTTCTGCTGCCTCACTTGACCTACACCATCAGTTTATTCATTATCATTGTTTTGGTACATTTCGCTTATCCTGCTGTCTTACAGACCAAACAACCCACATGTTTTGTTTCACTTAATCATATATCATATACAGACAAGGTTATATCCTTCTAATTCAAAGTTCATACCTTTCTTTGTTAATCCATGTTTCAGTTATTGCAATAATGTCAAAAAGGGTTCTTAAAGTCCATTAGATATTCCTTTATTTGATCAAAGTTGGTGTAGAGGCTCCTGCTGTTAAAATGGATGATTTTCAGCTTGTTGTCCCAGTTAATTCTTGTATTATAATCATGTTCCATGTAGTAGTTTCAATTAATCGATTTGTTGCCATAAAACAGTTATCCAGGTCGATGTTCATGTTTGGGTTATTGCATTTTATTGAATTTTATTTTGAATGAATTTTTATTAAATCCCGATGCCCATGGTTTGTAATCCAGTCAGTTAAATCCAAATGTCCATGTTCCATGTTACAGTTCATTAGCTCCTTTTCCTCAGATTGTGTTGAGGTTTTGAAGCTTTTGTTATCCATTTAGTCGTTAAATTTGTCCAGATCCTCCATGCTCTTGACCAGCACCGTCTTCATTTGTTCTGGGGCTTCTCCGTTAGTTCTTATCAATATTTTGCAGTTTGCCGTCCAGGTGGTTTTTATCTTCCCGGCCTTTTTTAGCTGTCGTGCCTTCTTGGCCATCTCTGCATTTTTCTTGGTCAGGTTTTCATTGAAGAACACCGTTGTGCCTTTCAGTTTTGGGCCCTGTTTCAGCAGCGCTATCTTGTGTTTTCTGTTTGTGAATCTCAGTTTCACAACTTTCCCGCCGTTTGCCCCTTTCCAGGGCATGAGGTGACAGTATTCCACGTTGTTGAGATCCATCTCGATTTTCTTTGATTCCATGAAGTCGGCCACCTGTCTCTCCACCGTCTTGATGTCCTCTTCGCCTTTGTTCACTGTCATGCTCCCCTGCCCGCCTCTGTTTGTCAGCGCCGTAGGGAGCGGTTTGATCTTTATGCCGGTTACGATCACTTCGTTCAGCCTGGTTTGTTGATCCAGGTCTTCGACTCGCACTTCCAGATGTTTGATCATCTCGGATTGTTTTTTGCTGTAATCCTGCAGCAGCTTGTGTTCTCTCTGAAGGTTTTTTAATTCAGTGAGAACTGTTTCTATCTTCTTTTCTATCTTCTCTTCTAGACCTTTTTTCAGTTCTTGCTGGCCTTTCAGGATTTCATTAATCCCTTCTGCCATGTTTGGACCGGGTCCAGAACCCGAATCCGAATTTTTTGTCTTGGATTTTCCTTCCTTATTGCCTCCCATTTTTGTGAGTTCCAGATGGTCCTGGAGGAGACATTCCAACAGTTCTTCGTGTACCTTAATACAAGTTCAAGATTTTTGTAACATACATTCTTCTGGACATTTTTTTTGTTCAAAAGGTTCAGGAAAAAGAAACCATGTACATCTTGCAATTTTCAAAAGACAATAATCATGGATTGAAGAAAAAAGGAGAGACAGAACATGGTCATAAATTGCTAAATCCAACGCTCCCCCACTATGCAAAATTCATAATATCAGATCTCAAAGGCTTAACATATTGTACCCACAATGTGATTTTGAATTTGTCAAGTTTTGAAATAATAAAAAAGTTGTCTTTTCCATCTTATTAATTTCTGTTGTCACATCGATCCAGTTATTAACTGAAGGTTCAACAGGTGTCATCCGTCTTTTAGTAAGAGCCTTCTTACCTGCTGTTAACAAAACAGCCATTAAATAATTATCACTACCTTTTATGTCAGGGGAGACATACCGTAAAATACCAAATAGTAGCCGGGGCGTTTATTTGGGACCAGGCCACTATTTGGGACAGGCGTTTAATTCCTTTTGCACAGAAATCTTACTTAGCAAATAATGAAAAAATATGGTAAATATAATCAAATCATTTATTTACACCAGTATGAATAACACCTGTACATTTTCAAGGCAAGATTACAGTACTGTAGTTATACTCTTCTCTTCTTCTTTCAACTCAGCACTCTAAACACCTTTAAAACTGGTCAGGAACGACTGGTAGTTAAGGTCGTACTTCTTTTTTTCCGCTGTACCGGAGCCATGGAGATAAGCAGCAATGTACCGCTAACTGACGTAACCGGCCTCCTGATGTAAGTTAAGGGCAAAAAACAAACAGGGGCAGTGGCAACTTCTTCTTCGTTGAATTTTCAAAGCCCTTGTATGTAAGATTTATGCTTTCTGCGCTCTACTGGCCTCTGTGGACATTGAGTGTAACTGCACTGTCATGAAACAGAGCGCCTCAGACCAACGTGCATTTGTTGACATACAGAGGGAGGAGAAGCCGAGTCTGATCATGTTTCTTTTCAAGTGTCAGCTGTCAGTTGTGAGCTCAGCATTTGCATTTGTGTTCTGTAAACTTCGACTGTAGCTCGCACGCTGCGCAGAATAAATTACACCAGGTGAATATTTGGAACAGACATCTATTTGTAAAAATGTACTGCTAAACCCGGCGTTTATTTGGGACTGGGCGTTTAATTGGAACCAGGCGTTTATTTGGTATTTTACGGTAATTAAAGCTGGGGTTGGCGATTTGATTTAGATACACTTTTTGTAATACTGGTGAAAATGATCTTTATGACCCGATGGTAATCAACTCATAATGTGTTCTTAAAAACATCTGCTATCTACAGTAGGTGTAAAACAGGGAAAATCCCAACCAATAATCATGGTTATTGGGGGGGGGGGTTAGGCGGAGCCCTGAGGAGATGCTACTTTAAAATTTATGCTACTTTTCCAAAATCGCCAACCCCAGCTTTAAGGTACATACTGCAGTAGTTTATGTTATTTTTAATAACAAATTAAACACTGGTGCAACAACAGGCCAGGTTAGCTTGAGGCTGCGTCACATGACATTTGTCCTGCTTTGGTGTGTTTGATAAACTACATGAACAGATGAGAAACAGAAGAATGTAGCAGCATCACCTCTACATGACTTTAGGTCCACTTAACAGCAGAGGAAGTGTTTCTGTGTTTGTAGAGAAGAATAATAATGGCGTCTTTCAGTATCCTCTCTTGACATCATCTTTGTCTGGCCAGAGGATTTCCACTAAACAGCATGTTCCTTTGGAGGTTTGGTTAATATCCTCCAAAAGAGCATTTTAATGGGAAAAAGAGGGCAGGAAACAAGCAAGAGTGGCATTAAGCATGTTTGTCCTGAGGGTCCGGAGACTTGGCTGCACAGTCCGAGCTCTCTTTGCCTCCCCGGAGTCACAAACATCAGTGACATTTATTTTGGTAAAATTAAAGAAATCCTCGGTCCGGTCTTCTTTTACTACTCGGCCCGAGGCAGAAGAACTGCAGAGTTCAGACTCAGTCTTATCCGTCCATCTCTCTGGAGGCTCCCACTTGTTATTTGGAGCACACGCTGATGTTTACTTACCTTACTTCTGTGTTATTTGTGAAATGCTGCCATGGTAGCGCATATGAGATTTTTCAAAGATGATCTGAAAGCTGTTTCAGGCCAGTCAGACAACAACTGTTTGTTTATGCTGCCTCTAGTATTCTACATCTATTATTTATCTGAGGTTTAAACCCTGTGGTTAACTCTTTAACCTGTGGTTGACTAGAAATATCATGAAATAGTCAGATTTATGTACGCACAGAGGAATAAAAGAGGTTAAGATGTATTAACTCTTGCAGCTCCATGCCCCAAAGCAACAGTGCAAACCTTCTTTGGAAGCATTTGTCGATCTATAGAGGGCTTTAGCTCAGATATAGTCCAACCTGAAAGCTGATCATGTTGGTTTTTTTTAGAGATTTTAGACAGTGATATTTCCTTAATCATCTTTCATATTTTTACAACATAAAATCTTACCATGTTGGTGTCAGATCTCCACAGCCGAGGTCACGTCTGGTCACTCTGTCCAAACAGTTGCAGCAAAAGCTCAACAAGTGACAGGATGTTAATCCTGGATGGTAGTCCATGACTGAAATAATGAAGAGATATTAGTGCTGTTGAAATCCAACTTACTGGATAGACATGAGCAAAATTGTTGGTACCCTTCTGTTACAGAAAGAAAAACCCTCAATGGTCACTGAAATAACTTTAAAGTGACAAAAGTAATAATAAATAAAAATTTATTGAAAATCAACTAATGAAGATCAGACATTGTTTTTCAATTGTGGTTCAGCAGAATTATTTGAAAAAACAAAATAATGAAACTGACCTGGACAAAAATGATGGTACCCCAAGAAATGACTGAAAATGATGTGACCATAGGGACATGTTAAACTAAGGTGTGTCTTTTAATTAGTATTATAAGTGTCATCAAGCTTGTAATCAGTCAGTCTGCCTATTTAAAGGCTGAAAAGTGGTCACTGTGCTGTTTGGTATCATGGTGTGTACCACACTGAACATGGAGCACAGAAAGCTAAGGAGAGAGTTGTCTCAGGAGATTAGAAAGAAAATAAGAGACAAGCATGTTAAAGGTAAAGGCTATAAGACCATCTCCAAGCAGCTTGATGTTCCTGTGACTACAGCTGCACAGATTATTCAGAAGTTCAAGGTCCACAGGACTGTAGCCAACCTCCCTGGACGTGGCTGCAGGAGGAAAACTGATGACAAACTGAAGAGACGGAGAATACGAATGGAAACCAAAGAGCCCAGAACAACTTTTAAAGAGATTAGAAGAGAACTCAAAGGTCAAGCTACATCAGAATCAGATCACACCATCCATCACTGTTTGAGCTAAAGTGAAACCAAATTAAAAAAAGTGAGACTGAAATTTTCCAAAATGCATATTGACAAGCCACAAAGCTTCTGGGAGAATGTCCTTTGGACAGATGAGACAAAACTGGAGCTTTTTGGTAAGTCATATCAGCTCTTTGTTCACAGACACAAAAATGAAGCACACAAAGAAAAGAACACTGTACCTACTGTGAAACATGGAGGAGGCTCAGTTATGTTCTGGGGCTGCTTTGCTGCATCTGACACAGGGTGTCTTGAATCTGTGCAGGTACAATGAAATCTCAAGACTATCAAGACATTCTGGATTGAAATGTGCTGCCCAGTGTCAGAAAGCTTGGTCTCAGTCACAGGTCATGGGTCCTCCAACAGGATAATGAGCCAAAACACAGCAAAAATCACCCAAGAATGACTCAGAACAAAACACTGGACTATTCTGAAGTGGCCTTCTGTGATCTCTGATCTAAATCCTGTTGAACATTTGTGGAAGGAGCTGAAACATGCAGTCTGGAGAAGACACCCTTCAAACCTGAGACAGCTGGAGCAGTTTGCTCATGAGGAGTGGGCCAACATACCTGTGGACAGGTGCAGAAGTCTCACTGAGAGTTACAGAAATTGTCTTGTTGCAATGATTGCCTGAAAAGGGTGTGAGTTAAGGGCACTATCATTTTTGTCCAGGCTAGCTTTATGAGTTTGTTTTTCAAAATGTTTCTTTTTATTCATTTTTACTTTTGTCAGTATCGTTATTTCAGTGACCATGTGGGTTTTTCTTTCTTTCTTTAATGGTAGAGTACCAACAATTTTTCCATGTGTTTATGTGCAAAAATGGAGTCAATAATTGCCTGTCAATATCAGCTGATAAATCATTCAACTTTCAGGCCAATATCTGTTTTAGTATAATATCATGCATCTCTACTTTTAACCTCCAATGTTTCATTATTCCCCCCTGAGTCAGAGTGGACATTTCCACAAAGTCCGAAGAAAATCATTCTCATAATTTCCAACAAAAACCCAAGACCGTTTTTATTGGAAAACACCTAAATCTGCGCCTCCAGCCTCGACAGTTGTTGGTGCAGAGGCATGAAGAGGAAATGAAAAAAGGGAATAAGTGATTTAAATGTTGTCAGTTATACTCCGAGGAAGACTCCCTAATGAAAGCAAGCCAGTTGTTAATACAACAGTCTGCTTGTCAAGGTTCTGAGGCAGCGCTCGTCAAACAGCCACCCCAGGGCATCATCAGGCCCCACACAGCTTCCCAAAAGGCCCCGGGAACATCATCAAATCCAGGAAAGTAAGGAGGAAATATGTTTCTCGCTAAAGAGGGTATCAGTCACCAAAGCAACCCCAAATCAGAAGACATTGGAGCAGTTTTATCAGGCGTGACTTCATGTTTGATGTTTTACATTATCAGATATTTATCAGAGTATATTCAGAATAAACACACTGAGAAACAATATGACAGGCTTTAGAAGAAGAGGCTAAATTATATAAGCTCTATAATTCAAAATGTGGGCCCTACAGCATCTGTGAAGAAGACAAACTGACATTCAAACAAATGTATTAAAGATGCTATGAGGAGTTTCTAAGTAATTACAAAAAAGTCTCACTTTTAGATATATGCCTGATGGAAATACACACTTTAAGATGAGTTTATAGCATCAAAATAGGTTATCTATAAATGCTATTCCTTAGCTTCTGGTCAGGTCGGACAGGGCTGGACTGGCCTGGATACTCAACTTCGGGAACAAGACAATTAAAACTAGAGCAAATTTATATTATTCAGACACGTCTTAGAGCACCAGGCTGTAAGTAGTGATATATAACCGGCTACAAAACTACAATACTAAGTTTTCCAAAAATTGCTTGTTGTCACACATTAAAAACTACCGCTACGTAACTAGAAAGAGATACATTACCTCATCGCTTCGCATCCTGTAAGTTGTTGAAAAAAGAAGTTAAGCAATGCAGAGTTCTGATGAAGGTCCGAGCTGCATTCATTAGCATCAACAAACGCACGCTTTGGCCTGGGTCACGTCTTTTGGTGCATTCCAGTTGTAGTCAGAAGTAGGAATTTAGAGTTCCGAGTAGGAAACTGTAACTTGAATGTCCCCCAAAGTCGGAATTTCCTACTGGGAACTCGGTGAAACCTCGCCACCCCCGAGTTGACAATCAAAGATGGATGCCCCCAGTGTAAACAGTTATTTAGCTCCTGTAATAATCCATTTATTTGCACTTCTGACTGGGGTGTGTCGCTCTAGATCAGCTGTATACATAGTATTGTTAGACTTATATTTACAAAAATGCTGCCGTAGTGATAATCACATTCTTCATGTGATATTTGTGAACAACAACGCTGATAAGTCGGAGATGATGTGCATGGCGCCACTTTGCTTTGTTTATTTCGTGTGTCTTTGAATTTTATTTCATTTTTACTTCGTGAAATATCGTGGCACGAAATTTCGTTACACCCCTAGTAAATACGTATCTATGCATATATGTGTATCCATAAAATGAAGAGTTTTATGCTCTATTGTAAAGCGTCTTGATATAACACTTACTATGAATTGGTGTCATACAAATAGAGATTGATTCATGTCTGTCAGTTTGGTATTGTACTGTTACAATTGTCCACTGTCGTATGATTACAGTAGTTGTTTTTTTTTTTTAATTCTTTTTACAAGTCGTGAATTAAACTACGACTAACAGCAACATGTGAGCCCCTTGGTGGAGTTTTGTGCTCTCTTCTTTCTAGTTTCATCATTTTTCCCGCT
Source organism: Scarus forsteni (assembly GCA_036419115.1). Lineage (NCBI taxonomy): Eukaryota > Metazoa > Chordata > Actinopteri > Labriformes > Labridae > Scarus > Scarus forsteni. Next base: position 888,613 of record JAZDUH010000035.1, read on the forward strand.
CCTTTGTGAAAGCTCCTGCATCAAAAACCAAACACACTTTAAAAAAAACTTACTCTAAATAGAGCTGACACTGGTGACCTTGCACCATTGTGCCGGAGTGCTGCTGGCGATGCTGCTTAGAACAAACATGAATGAACCTCCAGAGTCGTCCGGCCCATGTGTGTCATTTTTCTGTCATTTCATGGGTCCTGCCCGGCTGATTTAAACACAAAAAGTTCCCCATGTGTCGCCCTCAGAGGTCACTGCAGCTGTCAGCCACTCGTCTTCTTTAGGGCCACTAAAGAGCCGCCGGTCCCCGTCCGTCCGTCCCTGCCTCGGCGTCTTCATTGGTGCGGGGCGGTTCGGGGACTGAATTGCAGAGGGAGCACTTTGGTCAGCTGTGATTAGCCGTAGAGGAGCTGAAACATTGAAGGTGACTACAGCCGGGCCTCTAATGCCCGTGAATGTCACTGAAGCCGGGACACAAAGTTTACTCCAAATTTGTGTCTTTGTCTCTGAAGACTTAGTATTCACAGTCCATCCTGAGCAGATCTGATGGGGCTGTTTTCTGCTGATGACACTCTCACACTCCTAATGTATATGTATTCCCAAGCCGCTCTAACAACTGCATTAATCTCTGTCCTCTGCCTTAACAGGGGTGATTTACACTGCTGGGATCCTGGACTGTGAGACCAAAGACTCCTATTGGCTCACGGTCTACGCCACGGACAGAGGAGTCGTGCCGCTGTCTGCTTCAGTTGAAGTCTTCATACAGGTACCTGCACTCAGCTGTTAATATACACAACATACTGAGCATGAATAAAAAGGCTCACAGGGGAGGAGTGTGCTTTACCTCTACAGCCCCCACCACCTTTTAAGCCTTCTGCACAAAAATGACTCGCTCATAAAGAAAAGAGTGAATCTCTACAACCACAAGGTCTATTTAATTATTCTGGTGTCATAATAAAGTAACTCTCGAGAGATTTGTCCAGATGTGAATTATCAGTAAATGTGTTACTGGGACAGAGTAAATGAAGATAGACGTCAGAATAGTTGAATGGTGTTCATTATGTCTTCACGTTACATAGATATAGTTCTCTTTCTTTTATCTCAGACATGTAGATTCTTCATGTACCTTGACATGTTTCAGCGGAAACTTCCGCCTTCCTCAGAAGTGTCACCAGATGATAGGTGTGCCGTGTTAAATCAGCTAGTGTTGTTCAATCTTGCAAAAAAACATACACCGGGGAGACGGGGAGGATTTTTAACTCGGAATGAACATCAGAAGGAGTTTGAAAAAGAAACAGGAACAAGACAAACAAGATCAACAAAAGAAAAAGCACAACAGGAAAACTACTTAAAAATCATATTATGGACTGGGACAAGGCCAGAGTCATCTGCACTGAGGACAACAAACATCAGCGCTGGATAAGGGAAGCCATCAAAATCAGTAAACGGGGCCCAGGGACGATGAACAGGGACGAGGGGGCATACATGCTCTCACACACCTGGAGCAGCGTCCTGCAGAGGTGAACGGACACCTCCGTAACACCAGCTGTTTCAACACGTCACACCTATCATCTGGTGACACTTCTGAGGAAGGCGAAAGTTTCCGCCGAAACATGTCAAGGTACGTGAAGAATCTACCTGTCTGAGACAAAAGAAAGTAACTATATCTATAGAAGTGAGAATAATAGAAAAAATCTCATCTTCGCCGAACAAAAAAATATTTTCTTATAGTAAATATCTCTTTGAAATGATGCTGGAGTGGCTGCAAAACTCTAAAAATGAATAATAAAATATTTGTACATCATCTCTGCACAGGACTGTTGTATTAAAGTGATGCAGAGCAAAATTAGAGAGGTTTTATAACAATCTGGTCAGGGGAGGATTTTGAAAAACAGTTAACTTTTTCTTGAGTTTTTGTTGAAGGACGTGCAAGCATTCCTGCCATCAGGTACTTTCGGGCTGTAGAATTGCACCAAAAACCACTCACTGATTTTAAAAACCCAAATTTCCAGTGAAGTTGGGACCAGGGGTGGACAGTAACGAAGTAGATTTACTTGAGTACTGCACTTTAGTGCATTTTTTGGGTATCTACTTTGAGTGAGTTTTTCTTTTTTTGGAACTTATGACTTTTACTTCACTACATTTAAAAGACAAATATTCTACTTCTAACTCCACTACATTTCTGTAAATGGCCTTGTTACTTTTAGGTTCAGGTATGAAGTCAGCGGATGAAATTTATTTTCTCTTCTAAAATGTGATTTGGTCAAGTGGTGTTATCTATACTTCGTGCATCCTGTTCTACACTCCAGTCCAGTTGGTGGCAGTAATGCACTTTTGAGTTGGTTTGCCAACCGCCATTAGACAACAAAGAAGAAGAAGAAGATGAGCATGCACTACTGCGATCGGGCAGGTAAAGGTTGAGCTAACGTTGGTGGTTACGGTTCGTCTTGGAAGTAATGATGGCTACTATGGCAGATAAAGACGACAACTCCACACCAGAGCACCCATGGCCATATCTGAAGGGGGGAGTTAAATAAAAAAAAAAGAAAATGTCAATGGTTGTCCTTTTGTTGATTCATTAGTGTTTCAGTCTGCATTTCCATGGGCTTTGTAGCATATTTTCAAACTCTTTATTCTACATGATCTATAAGCAGGTCAGTGCATTCTGCAGATTGTTTCAGTCATTATGTTCTGTAAGGTCAACGGGAAAATGTACTTTTAATACTTGAGTATTTTCAAAAGCAGGTACTCCAGTACTTTATCTTAAGTAAAAATTTGACTGAGCAACTTTCACTTGTATTGGAGTAGTATTTGAACATGAGTATCTATACTTTGACTTGAGTACTGGCATTGAGTACTTTGTCCACCACTGGTTGGGACATGATTTTATGCAAATAACAACAGAATACAATGATTTAGAAATCCTTTTCAACCTACATTCAATGAAATGCTTATTGTTTATCGCAAATATTCTCTCATATTGAATTTATACCTGCAACACATTTGAAAAAAACTGGGACATTTTTATCTCTGTGTTGCATCACCATTCCTTTTAAAGCAGAATGTGTCTTCATTGTCTCTGAAATAAGCAGGGACGTCCCTGAAAATGACATCTCATGCTCCCAAACCTCTTAGCATTAATGGAGCCTTCACAGATGTGCAGGTTACCTATGCCATGGGCACTAACACCCCCCCATACCATCACAGATGCTGTCTTTTGCCCTTTGCTCTGATAACAGTCTGGATGGTCCTTTTCCTCTTTAGCCTGGAGGACACCACGTCCATGATGTCCAAAAATAGTCTGAAATGTGGACTCAGACCACAGCAGACTTTCCCACTTTGCCTCAGTCCATCTCAGATGAGCTTGGCCCAGAGAAGCCAGCAGTGTTTCTGGGTGTTGTTGATATTTGTCTTTGTCTCTGCATGGTAGAGTTTGACCTTGTAGCTGTAGAGATGAACTGTGTTAACTGACGATGGTTTTCTGAAGTGTTCCTGAGCCCACGTGCTGATGTCCTTTACACAATGATGCTGCTTTATGATGCAGGTCATGGGCATACAATGTTGGTTCAGCCTTGTTGCTCATGTGCAGAGGTTTCTCTGGATTTTCTGAAATTTTTTGATAATTTTTTGGACTGTAGATGTAAGTCCTTAAAAACCTTGCCATTCTTAAACTTTTGGACTTTTTACTCATGCAGTGTTTTGACCAATTTTCCAGCTTTCCCATTTTTTGTTGCCCCTTTTCAAGCTTTTTTCAGAAGCTGCTGCAGTGATCAAATTCAGAATGAGTGAATATTTACAAAAAGAAAAATTTTTTTTTATCAGTCTGACCATGACATATCTTGTATTTGTTGTGTATTCAGCAGAACAAAGTAGCTTTCCGTTTTTCCGAAAAAGAAGTTAAGCAGATTAAAACACAGTCAGGACATGAGATTCACCACATGGACTGTAAAACTCCCCCGTGCATATCAGCACGAGAGCTAACAATTCATACAAAAAGAAACTCATGAGCATGTAAACCAAAAACTGTCTTTTTAACACAGAGTTTTCCTGAGCCCACATGCTGATGTCCTTTACACAATGATGCTGCTTTAATGTCGTTCTCGCTCCTGCCCGCTCCCGTTGCTTTTTTTCCTGTCCCGTCCCGATCACAGGATAAATTAAAGAATGACTCCCATCCCATGGGATTCACGTGACCCACAGGAAACTTTCCAGTCTTTCCTTGCCCCTGTCCCAGCTTTTTTGGAACATGTTGTAGTGAATATTTGGGAAATACAATGTGGTTCATCCGTTAAAACAGAAAATATCTCGTCCTTGTGGTGTGTTCATTGAATATAGGTCAAAAAGGATTTCTATGTTGTGGATTCTGTTCCTGACTCCACTGGCGTTGTGGCTTCTTTGTCTTCATCAATCATTGACACATTTGTACATTTGACATTTAAGGCCAGTGGTATTGCTGTAACATCCAGCATAAGAGTGTGAAGCCGAGCTATCTTTGTCCTTCTCTGAAATAATGACTCGCTCGGCTCCGTGGATAACCGTAGAAATCCTCTGTCTGTAAGAGAGTGATACGCACTGGAGGGAATTCTCTGCTTCAGTTTCTGTTGTGTTTGGCAGTAACTAATCCTCTGTCTAAACACTGGAGTGCACACATCACTGCTACAACGCTGCTCGCCCTTTGGGGGGGAGAGTTCAGCGGTGTATGAAAAACAACAGTCTTCTCTGGCTCCGGGACATCCAGGTGTGGGGATGTGATCGGTCGCTCCCCACTCAGCCTCTTCATCACGGACCAAAATAGGGAGATTAATCAGGCACAGGTGCTGCTCGTGCGGCTGAAGCGTCGTGGCTCTACGTGCCCCAGAGCAAACACTCAATCACGCCTGTGTTTGCTATAAATATTCTGGATCTATGCTGTAAGAAGAGAAATTAATCTGCAGAGCAGTTTATGTGTGACATCTATGACTTCTCTGGTGAATATACTCAGTGATTTATGGCTCGGATTCGGTGTGTACTGCTTTTTAAGAGAGGTTGATTAAAAAAGACAAAGTAATCTGCAGACGGCTCCTCACAAATATTAAATATTAAATATTAAATGCTGGCAGATTTTAATTTGTTTGTCAACTGCCAGTTCAGATCAAACTCAGAGGACAGAAACATTAGAGCTTGACAATATAACATGACATTAGGCATTTTTAAATCTTCTGTAATCACCCCACCCTCATTTATTTAAAGCAGTTTTATTATTGATACTTAAAGGGACAGTTTGGGGGTTACTCAAGGCTCATGGCTCAAGTAAATACAGGGTTCCCACGCGTCCTAGAGAACCAAGAAAACCTGGAAAATGATTGCCCAATTTTCCAGTCATGGAAAACATATGGAAAATTAGGATAAAAGTAAAATGTCCTGGAAAAGCTTAAATGGAAAATTATTTTTCTTCCTTCTAGCTTGTAACATAGGAAATGAAGTAAAAATGTACTTGGTAACTAATGTACACGACACGTAGCCAGAAAATGTGAGTAGGTAAAATGATGCAAGTTAAGGCATAAAATATAAAAACTCAAAACAATGGGGACAAAAATAAATAATAAAAAAATGACAAAATAAAATTTAGGCTAAATTAACAAAATCCATTCATAAAAAAGCAGAGTAAATAAAGATTAAAAAATACGCATAACCATAAATTTATAAACGTAACATAAAAGCCAGACTAAACAGAGAGCTAACAGACAATGTTCGTGCTGGAGAGTTAAAAACAAAGAAACTCTAAGATCAATATGACCAATAGCTAGAGATATTGTTCATCAACCTCTAATCTTGTTTTTTAGAAGGCTAACTAGAATTGAAAACTGCCCACAGCAACAATGTAACTTCCTTTAGTTTTGCGACACTGGAAAAAGTCCTGGAAAAGTCCTGGAAAATGATTTCTCGAAAAGAGTGGGAACCCTGAAATATGAGGGCAAATAAAGGAAGTCCCTGATGGCTTAGTGTGGACACCAAGTACTTAAGCAAATCAAAACTATATTGGCTCGACTAGACGATATGGTAACTTTCTTTACAGCGTCTAACTTTTCCTTGACAAACTCCTTGTGTTAGGAACTTTTGTTTGTTGGGAGGTGGGAGTTGCGTATCCCTCCGCCATCAGCTGGTCAGGTGGTCAGAAGAAACAAACACTAAAGTGGGTTCACATAATGATTATCGAGCTGTTTTTGTCCTGACTTGTCCAAATGATCTTCTGTTTTAGAAGATTATCCTACAAGATTATCCTACAAGATTATCCTGTGGTCTGTGGTGTTAGAGTGAATTTGCTCTGATAATCGTAAATACTAGGGGTGTAACGAAATTTCGAGAAATTGGCTGACGCTCCTTCGTCAAATAAATCAGTTAAAAAGTTATAAATCAGATGTGGACCTATTTTGGTTTCCCATGTAAAAGACGAGAGAACGGTGAGAAGATTGTGGACAAAACAACAACCGTGTGCAAAATATGCCGCTACAGTTCGCCGTATACTGCGACGAGTACAACTACCAACTACTTTGAACTGGAGACAGGCAGCGGCTGTATATTTGTGTAAGTCTGCATAAAAAACAATATTTGATTCTTACATCTACTGTTGAGTTGACAGAATTTGGTCATACTTGAAGATCAGAAGTATATGCACTGTTATAGGCTAAATATTATAGTTCACAGTTCAGACATTTATAGGTCTAAACTGCAGCTCTGAGGACTGCTGTTTGTTTTCCTTTTCATTCAAGAATGTACTTATCCTGATTGTTACAACAACAAAGCACTTTTTATTGAGATTTTATGTTTGTATTTGCACTGTAGTCTAAATAAGGGGGAAAAACTACTACTTTGTTTCTTTCAAAGAGCATTTATTTTGTACTGATACAGCAATATTTTTGTATGTCTGCATCAGGAAGAAAATAAAGAAAATGAGATTTTTGCACAACTTCCTACTGTTGGGGATTTTCTGTAATCTTTATTTTGTATTGTGAGCCCTGTTTTGTATTTCGTATTGTTTCATGAGTTGACCATTACACTACACCCCTAGTAAATACTGTATTAAAGTTGTTCAATATTTACGACCAAAAATCTTCATGTGTGTGGGGAAAGCCGACAACTCCAGAGTCATGACTCCAAGAATTCTGATTGTAGCCAATCAAGAAGCAAGCTGACTAAGGAACAAGGAAGCAGATGCAAATGCCACTGCCTGGCCAAAAAATAAGTCGCCACCTAGATTTAACTAAGCAAACAGGTACGAGCCTCCTATTGGATAATTACTGCATGGACGATTATCTTTCAGCTGATGCAATGAGCAGCTTCTCATTTCTTAAACAACCATGTCAAAGACACATCCTGTGGTCGTGGAAAAGATGTTAGTCTGTTTAAGAAGGGTCAAATCATTGGCATCAAGCAGAGAAAACATCTAAGGAGATTGAAGAAACTACTAAAACTGGGTTAAGAACTGTCCAACACATTATTAAAAACTGGAAGGATAGTGGGGAACCATCGACTTCAAGGAAGAAATGTGGTCAGAATAAAATCCTGAATGATGGTGATCGGTGAATCACTTAAACGTTTGGCCAAATCAAATCAAAGAAAAACAACAGTAGAACTCAGGGGTGTGTTTAATAGTGAAAGTAAGAGCATTTCCACACACACAATGAGAAGAGAACTCAAGGGATTGGGACTGAACAGCTGTGTAGCCTTAAGAAAACCACTAATCAGTAAGGCTAAGCAGAAAAAAGGCTTCAGTTTGCTAGGGAGCATAAAGATTGGACTGTGGAGGACTGGAAGAAGGTCATGTGGTCTGATGAGTCCAGACTGACCCTGTTCCAGAGTGATGGGAGCATCAGGGTAAGAAGAGAGGCAGGTGAAGTGATGCACCCATCATGCCTAGTGCCTACTGTCCAAGCCTGTGGGGGCAGTGCTGTGATCTGGGACAAATCTGTGACATTGGAGAAGCTTAAAGAAACAATGAGACAGAGAATGAGACTGTAATCAAAGATAAAGGTGGTCCAACAAAATACAAGGGCGTGTGACCTTGTTTTGGTGGCGACATTTTTGTTTGGCCAGGCAGTGTAAAAACAAACATGGCCGACCTGGGTGGCTTCTTTGTTTTTGTTTGCTCAGGTTTGATCAGATTTCTGTCTTGAAGAACTAGATTCTAGATTGGTGGTGGAACAGATTAATGTGTGGTGTGTTGAGATTATCAGAGCTCATCCCACAGTATGATCCAAACTGTTCAGTGCCTGATTTTTTATCTTCATGTGTGGGCTCTCTAGCAGATAAAACATCTCTTCAGATTTAGGAAATCCTGACGTTGGACCCCACTTAACTTCACTAAATCAGAACTTAAGATTTGACTTGAGTGACACGGGGATATCTTTATGAACTGAGAGAACAGATCAGGTAGAAAGAGGGCATCAACTGTGAGCCTGTGAGCCTGGAGGCCCATTACTGTCACACATGGAGGTGCTTCTCATGAACCTTTCAGCCGAGCTCTTTGATTTCCTTCAAACTGCTGTCAAAACGTCCTGATTGGTAAGATGGGCTCTGCAAACACAACGCTCTGTCTCCGCAGAGAGGTGAGTCCTGATGTCCTTATTTACTAAACAAGCCAAATTTAGCAAAGCCCCACACGACATAATGCAGTGAAATCAGAGCAGTGTCTGATTGTCTGTTTCTTGGTAATATCCAGAGAGTTTAGTTCAGCTTGTGCTCCGTTGACTGCGACCCTGCTGCAGCACTCTGACCTGAACATCGAATAAGAGGCGTCGCTGGTGGAAGGATACTTAGACCATATGATGGATCAAAAAATAGTTCCAAACACACGGGTTTTGTCGAGAAAATGCTGTAGAGAATAGAGATTTATGGCTGTTTGAATGGAGCTGTATCTGTCAAAGAGCTGTTTAAAGAAGTGGCTCATTCATGAACGTCACATCTCCAGGTAGCATCACGTGATGCCGGTCCAACTCCACCTGATGTGGAGAGAACTGGCAGATTCAGTGGAGGTGGAGGGACTGACAAACACATCACTCTCAACAGTACTGGAGTCAGTCTGAGACTAAAGGTGTATTCACTAAGGCTGTTGCTTTTCCTAAAAATTAAAGTCGGTTTTCAAACATGCATACAAATAATCAAAGATATTCAATTATCCTTCCCTCGTAGCACAGGACAGAGACTCTCTTATCCCCCCTTTCAGTAAAGACCCTGCTGACAAAAACACAGTCACACGGGGTTAAACTGTTGACGAAGCGCCGCTGCACTCGGCCGTATAACTTGGATGAAAAGCCGACGGCTGAGCCGCGAATTTGATGTGGACGAAGAGTGACTAAACTGTATTTCACAGAACACACAGCCTGGTCTATGATTTTAAGTTTGCCATCAACAGTGTAGAACCAAAACTACTTCCACACAGCTCTCCTCAGATGATTCGGAGCTGTTAATGTCCACTTGGAGTGCAAACTCTTTGTTTACGGAGGTCAAGAGAGCAGTGGATGTGTCTGAGGGTCAAGCTGCACTCACAGCGCCCTCTGTTGGATGGAACGGTCCACTGCTCCAGGCGCCCTGATGTGCCGCTACACTCAATATTTTACATTCGAATATTTATTTACTATTCGGTTACGGATAATTATCCCCATATTCTAACGGTTACTTGAATATCAAATATAAAATGAGAGCCCTAGTATTCACTCCTGGCTCGTTTGGGGCAGTTGTTCTGAAACAGCAGTGAACCCTAAAGTTGGGTGCGTTTGATGTGAACAGCAGTGGCACTTGGATGTGGGACAAAACAAGCGGGTGGAGATCAGCAGAATAGGCGGTCTGGGCTCGCTCTGATTGGAGCCCTGTAGCGGTTCTTCTGCAGTGAGAACACAAACACCTGAGCAACGACACAGCTGACTCATACCTGTGGTTCACACTGTAGCAGTGGGGGGGCAGTAATGAGCCTGGCTGCCAATCGTTAAGTCAGAACAAGAGAAGAAGAAGGACGACGCAGCAACAGCAGAAGAAGAAGAGCAGGCGGAAGAATCTGCGTGAAATGAGTCGTGGGCTGACGCCGAGCAGTGAGGAAATAAAACGCCTCATAGAAATCTGGGCAGGAGAGAAAATTTGCCAAATGCTGGACACGACACATAAAAACACAGAGGTGTACAAACTCGCAAGTTAGCAACTGAGTGTCAGATGAACGCTGTAAAACAAATTAGCCACACGCGCTGCTGATGCTCCATGTCTGTTGTAAGAAGAGATGAAACTCCCCCGCCCTCCGCTAAGATTTATGACCAGTGACAGAAACATCTGATTGGACGTGACATTTGTTTACAACTTTGGACCCAACAGACTTTTGCCATGTGAACTCAAACGAACCAAGTGACACCTGAAACAACTGACAATATTTAAAAGGGACTTTTAAAAAAGAGGCCCAAAGCCGGTGCAGATTATTTGACGACCTGCACTTTAAAGATCTGTTGTTTTTGTTTTTGTTTATGGTGACTATCTATGTTGCTTCCTTGCTCCCTTTCCTCCCCTCACCTCCTCCATCTTCTCCTCTCAACCTGCAGGTCGAAGACGTCAACGACAACGCTCCGCTCACCTCGGATCCAATCTACCACCCGGTCGTCATGGAGAACTCCCCGAAGGATGTGTCAGTCATCCGCATCCAGGCGCAGGACCCCGACCTCACCGCCACGCCCAGCCGGCTCAGTTATCGCATCAGCGCCGGCAACCCACAGAATTTCTTCTCTATCAACCCCAAAACAGGTGAGACTCGCCGACAGACACACAAACCAGAGAAATGCTTCATCCTGCAGGGTTTCTGAGGCGTGGCGTGCTGCAGACGCACTGATCTAGGAGAGAGTATTTAATAAGTACAATGATCTGCCAATAAGACGAGACAAATTTAACCTGAGTAGATATTAAACCTTAATTTAAGACCCTCACTGAGTCAAACTGTCCTTGTTTTATTGGCAGCTATTTTCTCTTCATTACAAGTAGGGATGTAACGGTTACCAGTAAAATGGTAAACCACGTTAACTTTCCCATGGTACTCATTACTGTGTCCTTTTAAAATCACTGTTAAACTGTGTTTGATCCCCACAATGTGTCAGTAACTCACAGTGATGCTGCTCTTTGACTGGAAAAGCCTGAACTATGTGTGTCTGCTCCTCAATGAAGCAGTCTCTCACAGTTTGTAATGTTTGGTCTCGAAAAAACTGGAGCCTCACTCAGACTCTCACAGGTTTTCCCACTCGAAACAGACAAAGTCTAAAGTCTGGTCGAAGTTTGGATTTTAAAGGATGTCGAGGGGAAACTGATTGACGACAGTCACCCTGTCTAAAACACCAAGCTGCAGTGAAAGACAAAAATGTGTGTGATTAAAACTGCTGTAACTCCTCGAGTAAACGAGCAGAGAGAGAGAGAGATGATTCAGAGAGCCATACCTGAGTGAATTATAGGAGGTTTATCAGGATTTTCTGTGTAAATAATGTGTAAAGGTTGTAAATAACAGCATTAGTATCTATCTGGAGTGTGTTCCCGCTGTTCTTTTGCCATTTATTCACTGTGTTTCGTCATAATAGATGGTCTTTTTCCATCATAGTTCGTGTTTTATGGATTTCATCGATCATAATTTGGAAATATTAGAGGAAAAAATATTGAGGAGATCTGCCATAGAGAGGGGAGACCAGAGGAGAGTCATGAAGGTGGCTAACTGCTTCAGGGACTATCATTAGTTAAACAAAAATAAATAAATAAAAAGTCCTGGACATGGTCTAATATAACGAGCTGTAACATGGACACTAATGCTGCAGGTGAACTAAAATGTGTGAGTGTTTGTAAAATAGGTTAAGTTTATTTTTGACCATCTCAAAACTTTGAACATGTTCATTTACAATTGTTTATGAAGAGAATCCTGTTTAAAGTTCGAATCTGTTTTTTCTTTTCTTGTAATTACACACAGTTTAAGCATTTATAACATAATAATAACAAATACCAGAATAGTTTACTTTTATTTCTCTTGAAAGAAGGTTAAAAAATGTACTTAAAGGGCATTTAGTGACACATTTATTGACAAAAAAACTGTTATGATTATAATACTAAAGGGGTTAAATGATTTCAGGTGTGTGTAAAAGTACTTTTGAACATTTTGAGCACATTGCAACAATACCGTGACAATAATGATTTTAATATCCTTATATCTCTAATTACAAGTAATCCAATGCCTTATTTTTACTTTTCATCCCTTAAAGTTAGACATTTATCTGGAGTTGTTAAATAAATGTGGATTAGAATAAGTGTTTTGGGATATTTCTGATTCAAAAATAGCCAAACAGTTGCTTATATCAGAGTTTTTGCAGTGCGGCTGCTGTAACAAGTGAAATATTCCTTTTTAATTATGTTTGTGTTGATTAGTTTACTTTGAGCTGACACTCCCTGCCATCACACACCTCTGAGTTCACTCCTCCTGTGAAAGGCTTTAATTCCCACGAAAACAAATTAACTTCTGTGCCCACACAATTAAACATCTAGGACACTGATGAGCGGCCCAGACAATCTCCCCCCTCATTCTGAGCTGAATATTGCTCTCGGCCTTCTTTACGGCTGAAAGCTCTTCAGTGTACTTGAGAAGATGAGTGTAGTTAATATTTATTGAGCCATTGTGTTGGCAAAAAGGTTTCAGGAGGATTTCCTGTGGTCTTTGATTAGGTTTTTTATTCACAACATGCAGGCAGCCCCCTCCCTCCGGGTTCACCGCGAGCCGATTGGGATGAGGAGAGGGTCTGGGCTCATCCGGCGGCCTGCACACGGCCGCTGGTCCTGTTTTGAAGTAGCACATGAAAAATTAAAGGACCTGAATGTGAGCAAATGCGCTCACAAAAGAGTTGGCGTATTTCTCTGGTCGTGACCCATTTTAGTTTCAGGTTTTTCTGGGGCCGTGGCGGTAAAACTGAACCTCTGATTTGGCCAACAGCCGGGGAAGACAAAGCACCGTTCCACTGAAGATGGGACGTTTAGTGTGGTGTGAATAAAAACAGAAGACAAGGATTTCAAACCCTTTACGGCAGCCCTATTCAATTAGTGGCCCAAAAGTAACCCTGAAACATGTTCTGAAAGGTTGTTGTTAAAGATGCTATGAGGAGTTTCTAAGTAATTACAAAAAAGTCTCACTTTTAGATATATGCCTGATGGAAATACACACTTTAAGATGAGTTTCATAGCATCAAAATAGGTTATCTATAAATGCTATTCCTTAGCTTCACGGTCGGGTTGGACAGGGCTGGACTGGCCTGGATACTCAACTTCAGGAACAAGACAATTAAAACTAGAGCAAATTTCTATTATTCAGACACGTCTTAGAGCACCGGGCTGTAAGTAGCCATATATAGCCAGCTACAAAACTACGATACCAAGTTTTCCAAAAAGTGCTTGTTGTCACACATCAAAAACTACCGCTACGTAACTAGAAAGAGATTCATTACCTCGTGGCTTTGCATCCTGTAAGTTGTTGAAAAAAGAAGTTGTAAAGCAATGCAGAGTTCTGAGGAAGGTCTGAGCTGCATTCATTAGCATCACAACACACACACGCTTTGGCTTGGGTCACGTCTTTACCACAGTCGCCGCACGTGCTCATGGGTAGCAGAGTCTTTATGTCGCTGGAAAGCTAGGACAGTCAAAGATGCTCCTTTGTTTCTTCAGTTGTAATGACTGCCGTTGGTTGAGAACTTTAAAGGAGACATATCATGCTGATGCATGATTTAATACTTACATATAATATAATAAATTTGAAAACAAGACCTTACACCCCCTTAATTTTCAAAAAATGAGATATTGTATTTTTTCTGATATCCTAGAAGGAGATTTGATGCCTCTGAAAATAGGTCATTGCGAGATGTCCGCGAGATTTAAATCGTCGTGACGACACGAGGTACCTTTCTTTTTATTGGAGTAATCTGATTAACACTTCCTCCTCTGTGATGTCTGTTAGCCACAAAACTGTCACAGAGGAACACATCCACCAGCAGGGGTATATAGTTCCCTAGCTCACATTCACTCATTACCAGCTCTGGCCTGTAGGGGGACTCAATACGCGGTCGCTGCTTCAAGCCTGCTGGAAAATACAGTAGAAGAAGAAGGACAGGCTGGCTCAGCCCCCGATAGAACTGACCAATCAGAGCACAAAGGGCTGTGACGTTGCGAGGTAACTTTAGGTCATCCTCAGATCAGAGTGTTTCAACGAGAGCTTCATGATGGCCTAAAATGAGAATTTTGAGAACGCTATTGTGGGGCAATGAAGGAACTAAATGACTTGTACTGAGGGCAGAAATGCTTTACAGGCATCCTAGTCTGGCATAGTGAAAAGGAGAAACAAGCATGATATGTCTCCTTTAAAGAGTGTTCATGCATGTCTCTTGATCATAAACACATCTGGAAGCAATTTCTTACATTCATTTTTCACCCTTGCCTTAGAGAAATAGCTTTTAATGTTTCATGGTATGATGTAATTTTCTGTTTCTGTTTTCTGTTTGTAGATTTTTCTGTAAACATACTGATTATTACACTGGAGCTTGAAGAAAGTTTTAATTGAACTGAAATCACAACATCCACCACAAAAATCTAAATTATATATTTTCCTAAAATCATTTAGCTGTAGTTCAAACTAATGAACTTCAATGTTTTTGTGCAAATGTTCTCATTATGAGTTTGATGCCTGCAACATGTTCCAGAAAAGCTGGGACAGGGGCAGGTTTACTTCTGCCTCCAGGAGTGGCACAAATAACAATATACTCAAAGGAAAAGTCTAAACATGTTCATACTTCTTGTTCTGAGTTTGTTTGAATGTTTTTATTTGACCCTCTGACAGCCGAGGCTTTAGGGAACCATGTTTAGATGTGAAAAGGCTTGTTCATTGTGGTGTGATTTTTACAAAGTTTTGTGAAATTAAAAGTCTGTTTGTTTTGGGGTTTTTTTGTTTTTCTGGACAAGCATATATTAGTAGATTAATTTGACATTAATTTAACTCAGATATTCTTGGAAAAAATGTGTCTCTAACTAAAGGTCGGCACAATAGCAGTATTACAAACTTCAATACCAGTAAAAACATTTGACAAACGATACCTGTCTCGATACCACAGCAAATACTAAAGAGTTCTGAAGAGAAACACGTTCCTTTTTCTTGTTTTCATCAAAATCCTGTTTGAAAATGGAGATTCGGGAAAAGAACTGAGCATAAAACAACACATCTGCAGTAAATTCTTATTGTTTTGTTATTGATGTCAACATTTTTTGGCCTCAAAAGGTGGTAAATAGAAAATTCAGGACAGTTGTTGCTTATCATTTTTGTTCATTTAAGTAGAAAATGACAATAGCATCACAGCAAACTGAAAGTAATTCACAGAAAATGACTTAAAGGTGTAGTCAGCGATCTTCTAATCTTCTAATCTAATACACTATTTGTCAAATTCACAAATTCACCGTGAATTGACAGACCTAAAAACAGACGCGGATGTAGCCGTCTGTCTGCTGGATAGGTTAGCAACATTAGCTTTGTGGTGCTTCACATAACAGTAACAGCCGTCGGACATTCATCTTATTGTCTAATCTGACAGAATGTACTGTTGTTGTGATATTATCAATAATGACAATCGAGTTGTCTGACGAGTCGGGGTTACCTTAGCTACGTCAGCTACGCAGTTTCTACGTCTGTTTCCATGACGATGCACGTCCATCAGCTTACCGGGGTGGAGCCAGTGGTGAGGTATGACGAGAGAGGCGGGTCTAAATTAGTTTAAAAACAACCTCTCCACTCGTTTTCTCCCACATCGCTGACTACACCTTTAACATCACGTTTTAGTGATTATTTTTAGTTTTTAATAAACTCTTTGTTTTAGTTTGGGTTGAAAAATCTCAATATGATGTGTTTTGTAAGCTGCCTTTTATAAAAATGAGTGGAAAAAGTGTTGTAAAAATATTGATTTTCTTTTTATTAGCCTTACATTAACTTGATCGTATCTGATATAATTTAGTTTTGCAAGAGGAAGAGTTAGGGTTTAAGTGGATGTGGAGCCATAAATGACCTTTATTTGATAACTTTCATACCAAGAACACACCTGATCTGATCTCAGAGCAGATTTTATCCTCAACAATCAGTGGATTTCTCTTTGATTTCAAGTCTGATCTTTAAGTTTTAATTCCACATACAGCCTCCAGATATACGCCGGTACGTGGATGTTTAAAAATACTCCTATGTTATATAATCGTTGTGTAACCTTGCAGTTGAGATCATTTGTGTACATCATTTATTCATACATCTGAGTGTTTCTACAACCACCAACCTTTTGCTACTTATCTGTGAATTTTATGTGCTTGCAAACTTTTCTTTAAAAAAAAAAATCCCAGCTGAAATCCTCCAGAGCTCATGAAAGATGATGTACAGCTGCAGCCTGTGAAGTCAGCATCATCTGAAAACTGCTCGACGCATCCCAAAGCCCGCCAACTTCTCGGGCTAAAACCTCTATGAAGTAATACTTAATTACGACAAATGACCGCGTTTGAAATATAGAGGAATCAACCAACATGTGTATGAATCAGAAGAAGACAAATCAGTGCACATGTGTCTGATTTTGTGGCTGAGATTGAAGTCTGGGGAGGTCCCTGTGCATTCTGGGAGCAAGCTTTCCTTGAAGCCTCCATTAAAGAATTATTGAGGAGGTGAAATGTTTTATTGAAATGCTCAGAAAAAGGAAGTTGTGGGATCTTTTCCTCCTCTGCCCTAGATTAAGTTGGGCCTGTTTAAGTAAACAACAAAGGACCTGTATTCTGATTGAACGCGACGTCAAGGTAGTGATCAAAAACTAATAATCCACATGCAACATTCAGAGCTTCACTTTTTAATCTCTGAGGTGTGACTGCATGTTCTCCCCTTGAACTCCTCTTTAAATACTCATTTGGACATCTTAAATATGCTCTTTAATATCAATAACCGGATCGAGGAGGCTGATATTGATCCCTGCAGAGGCTGATTCTCTCACGCTCATTAACTGAGATGTATTTCACATCTCTCACGGCTGCGTTATGATCGCTCAGTGCGTGTTTGCGAATCCCTCGGTCACACAAAACGTCAATAGAAAAGTAAAATGGCTTCACAGCGAGCGAGAGCACGAACACCATCTCATGTTAGTGTGTGTGTTAGTGTGTGAGTTTAATCAATTGATGAGTCGGTCACAGAGCTGTGCCGGAGCGGGTGGCTCCGTTTCCAATGAGGAGGATTTCATCAGGGTGGGAGATACAGTCTGTCTGAGTGGCCCTGCATTATGAATAAATCTGGGCTGAATATCATTATCAAACTGGCATTGTCGTACTCTCCCTTTGCAAAATATACCCTTCAAAAACAATATTCGGGAATGTTAGTGCAGTTGATTATTTCTCACCTTTAAAAACAAGTTTTACTGTTGGTTATATCCTAAAAAAAAGCCTGATTAGTCACCTTAAGACAAGGTACAACTTTTAAGGATCATGCATTTGTGGAAAAAACAACACGGCAAAACATGGAGTCAGTGCTCCTAAATGTAATGCCATATCACACATTTCTCATGGCGATTGTGCACAACTGTACACGATTGACGAGGCTGGTGTGATCGCTATGGTACGGGATGAAATGACTGTCTCTCCCCTGGACACACCCTGTAAATACACTGTCAGTAGAGCTTCTACAGCACTTATTAAAATCCGTCTATAACTTTTTTAGTTATCTTGCAAACAGAGAAACAAACAAACAGACGCCGGCAGAGAACTCACAGAATAACAGAAATACACTGCCTGGCCAACAAAAAGTCGCCACCAAAACAAGGTCACACACTCTAGTATTTCATTGGACCTCCTTTAGCTTTGTTTACAGTCACATTCTCTGTGTCATTGTTTCTTTAAGCTTCTCCAGTGTCACAGATTTGTCCCAGATCACAGCACTGCCCCCACAGGCTTGGACAGTAGGCACTAGGTATGATGGGTGCATCACTTCACCTGCCTCTCTTCTTACCCTGATGCTCCCATCACTCTGGAACAGGGTCAATCTGGACTCATCAGACCACATGACCTTCTTCCAGTCCTCCACAGGCCAATCTTTATGCTCCCTAGCAAACTGAAGCCTTTTTTCTGCTTAGCCTTACTGATTAGTGGTTTTCTTAAGGCTACACAGCTGTTCAGTCCCAATCCCTTGAGTTCCCTTCACATTGTGTGTGTGGAAATGCTCTTACTTTCACTATTAAACACACCCCTGAGTTCTACTGTTGTTTTTCTTTGATTTGATTTGGCCAAACGTTTAAGTGATTCACCGATCACCATCATTCAGGATTTTATTCTGACCACATTTCTTTCTTGAAGACGATGGTTCCCCACTATCCTTCCAGTTTTTAATGTGTTGGACAGTTCTTAACCCAGTTTTAGTAGTTTCTTCAATCTCCTTAGATGTTTTCTCTGCTTGTTGCCAATGATTGGACCCTTTTTAAACAGACCAACATCTTTTCCATGACCACAGGATGTGTCTTTGACATGGTTGTTGAAGAAATGAGAAGCTGCTCATTGCATCAGCTGGAGTTAAATAACTTGTATCCAGCTGAAAGATAATCACTAATGCAGAAATTTGCCAATAGGAGGTTCGTACCTGTTTGCTCAGTTAGATCCAGGTGGCGATTTATTTTTTGGCCTGACAGTGACTAAAGATTGCACTAAAATAACACAAATAGACAGACATGAGCACAGGCTTGTGACCTTTTAACAGCAGCCTGTTATGGCTTTACTCCCCTTTTAAAAAACCTTTGCACAAAGTAGGAGGTTATTTGGGGGGTTGGAAAGAGTAAATATGATGTACACAAGACTTTGGTTCCCTCTTTCACCATGGATCACACTTGGAAAGCCATAGACAGTAATGATACGTATTTGCTCCATTGTTTTCACTTCCTCCCTCTCAAACTCTTCCGCATGGGAACAATCGCGCCGCTGCTCATTTGCATAAACTTGAGCTCAACTTCAACTCGTCGCTCGTGTCGCTCGTGTCGCTCGTGTGGTCGCTCAGATCGCTTCTGGTGTGAATGCAGGGTAAGAGCACGTTGGCACGACCTGCTGCAGCCTTGATCACTCTTATATTAGAAAATAAGTCTTTAATTATAGGTAAAAAAGCACCAACAAAAACGACAACACAAAAACAGCTTCTGGTGGGTCTGTTGTACGTTTCCTCGTGGTCACCCAACGCTTCTTTATTCTGCATTCATCCGCAGAATCCATCCATCCACATCTTCTTACTCTCAAACAAACTTGACATGTTGCCCATCCCCACTCCCTTGTCGGCCTGTGTGGAGCTCGGACCCCCGTCCATGTGTGCCAGCGAACAGAACAGCTGCACGATCGTGAATGAGAGTTTTTATGAGTGTGAGCGTCTGCGTGTTTGTTTGTGCCACGGGGGAGTGTTTTCAGCCATCTGAGTCCTGCTGTCTGTCTCTGTCAGAGCGCCACGGCCGTTTGTTATGTGTTACTCATTAATTACATACACGGGGACTCATATTAATGACCTCTTCTCCAAACTGTGATCAATGAACTTCCACTGCAATACTGAGCAAATGCTTCTTAACGTCATATTGAAGCCTAATTAATAACACATGAACATTAAAACTGTAAAAAATCATCGATCTTTACAGCCGACTGAGAGTCCAAAACACTCCTAAACCTGAGTGTGAGGTAAAAATAATCAAATCTTTCACATTAAAGTGATAATACTTGATGATTATTATTATTGTGAGGGTTGTATTGATAGTTTACACAAAACTTTCCATACTTGCACTATTGCAAACACCCTGGAGGGCATGAACTGCAAGATTAATCTGTAATATGTTGAAATAAAATAGCAAATAGGGGATTAATGCTGTCAGACCCTTCACTTTTCATTAGTTACAGTGTTAATTTTGTTGACTAATTATTAAGGCTCAACCAATATGGTTTATTTGAAGCAGAAGAATACAGATTACTGGTTAACTGGCTGATTAATTTATCAATCAAATGATTAAATAAATAGTCCAAAAACACTTACAACAGTGAATATATGAATCACAGGCAGAACATTTCACTGTTTTACAATACTAATTTAATACAAAACCTTAAAAAGAGTCACTCTTTATCTCGTATTTCTTGTTGATGAAAATAATAAGACGGTAGATTATAGTACAGGTAGGACAACTTTTAAAAAGTTGTAATCAGGTAACTGTGAATGGAAGGCAACAACATTCTTTTCATTCGTCTCTTTTTTATTTTTTCCACTCTGCGACTTAAAAGAGCAAAAAACTTTCAAGTACAAAATAAAATAGTGGGCAAACTGCAGTCAATTCCTGCAAAATAAATTAAATAACCTTATTTAAAATGTAAATATATAGATAGGGATGTATATCGAAACTTATTGATACTGTTATCGATACAACAACACGTAATTTTGTGAAAAAAATAAAGACTTTACGAGATATTAAAAGATTCAATCTTTTTTTATTATCATAATGTAATAATAAAGCTTCAACAAATTAGAAGTAATGCATTACAAACGCTTCTCAGAGGCAGAAAGAAAGCTAAAAGTTAACGGGGTCATCTGCGATGTTAGCAGAGCTGTGGTTGCTGCTGCCTGGTTCATGCTGCCTACAGGATTAACGTAATATATCAGTGGTGCTAAAATCGATGCTGTAATGATGACCAAAAACTAGACAAAAAACTTACAGTGACTTGACATAGCAGAAACAAAAGCAGGTGCCGCCGTCACGATCCTGCAGTCTTAAGTGTTAGCTGGGCTGCTAACTTTACCTGTGTTGCTATAGCAATCAAACAGCCCGCACTCCTTTAGCTTTATACTATGGGAGCGCTCCAAGTGTTTGGCTGAGTTTTCATTAACTTTGCTAAAGTGAGCCCAAACCTTCGAGCGCTTAGCCCTCACAGACATGCTTGAGCCAGCTGGGTCATCACCTGTCGACGGCGGTAGTGCCATAACTACGTGACAGCTGAAGAGACGTTCAAGTACCGATAACAGTACCGTTTTTCCAGATTCTTAAGGGTATTCGGGTGCCGACCCAATTAGGGACCGGTACATTAAAGTACCAGTCCGCGGTATACATCCCTAAATATATAAGAATGATGAACTCTGTCTTGTCACATCTGCCTTTCAGTCCCAGAGTCCTCATTAGTGCATCAGAAATAGGTTTTATAGTTCAGGTAGAACCATTTTTTTATTGTAAACATGAGGTAACGTGTGAGGAAATCAAAATATTTTGTAGGGCACTGCACGTATTGCTTAAACTTCTTTAAACAGGTCTGATTAAAGTCCGCCTGGATGATGCCGTAGAGCTCCGAGGGAGCTATGCTAATGCTAGCATAGTTAGCTTGCTAGTTCGGGGACAATTGGGTGAAGTCAGATTTTCGTTACAATCATTACAGAACAGTCATAAATATATGGATTCCCTGCCATCAGAAGGTTAAATTTGTCCGTTTATGAATGAGAAATGTGTCATTGGTCAGGAAATGCCGATGTGTGAGGCTGCCTCTGTAGCCGAGCAGAGAGCCCGGCAGTCTCGCTGTATACTAGTGTTTACTATGCGAGCCCTGAAAGCAACTTGTTAAGTTGGACTTGCAGGCAAAAACTACATTCAGCAACTACATGTGAGTGTAGGTGAGTTTTGCAGTACAGAGCTCAGAGCCGCTAAAACAACACGTACCACTGCCATCTTTTGCAACGTCATCATTCTGCACAGTTTGGACACCGAACAGCGTTTACTGTTTTTTAATAAATTAAGAATATATTAGCGTTACATCGCAAAACTCTGGTCAATGTTGAATACTTTAAAAAGGGCTATAATTGGCTGATTTAATTAGTCAGACCCTGCTAATTATTTTCATCAACAACCTTTTTGTCTTTGTCAAAACTACAGTAACTAATAAAAACAAGAGCACATGGACAAAAACTCAAACTAAATTAACTGACATTTTCATCAACAAACATAAACTAGACTAATATGTTTGACACAGACTGACAGCGAAATGCTACATTTTAAGCTGACATCTGCGAATGCTGACACCATCATGCACCCCAATTAACCAATCAGGCTCCCAAAGCATAAATCAAGAAAAAAACTGGCTCTTGTACAAATGTAGTTGATGCTTCGGCTCATGATTTGCTGCTCTGTGACTGACTTGAATGTTTTTTTTTACCAATTGTTCCCATGGAAATTTTCTAGCTTTCCTGGAATGGTGAAATGGACAGTTTTGAGCAGAGCTGAAACAGAGGTGTTTATGAGCATGCCAAAAGTCTGATTTTCTGTGGATTTATACACAAAAAACATCAAAATATGTCTAGGGACAATGGAGTGACGTATTAGACTGTTTAAAGTGTAAGGCGTTACTTCTTTAACAGTGTTCATTCTGTTGACTAATTTGACCACAACAACCTTTTTTTATCTGACAAAAACTAGACAGTAACTTTAAAAAATATGTGCACATGGACAAAAACTCAAACTAAATTAACACATTTTTATCAACACATAAAAACTAGACTAAAATGTCTGACAGACTTAATCCAATCCGACCTAATTTGGTCATGTAGGAAGCAGAGACAAGTTAGGAATCAGAGCTGCTCTCTGTATGAATTGATATATTCATGTAGAGCAGGTTCACTGTTTGTTGTCAGTTCTGGTATTGTAACTGAGATGCTCTGCCAGGTAGCCTAAGTAAAGGTGACTGCATTTCACACAAAGGAACATTTGTTTCTGTTCATTTAGACATTCAGACTTTACTAACATTCAATAAAGGGTTAGTAGATGTTTGATTTTATCCAAGAGTAAAACAGGACTTCAGAAATTCAAGGAAACATAAAAATGCCTTACCCGTTACACTTTAATTGCTCTGATGTCTGATGTCAACCTAAATGCTCGGTCATAAACTGTGACAGCATCATGTTGATGTTAATGTGGCTCGTCCGTTGGTTTTGGTAATGAGGCTTTCTTAAGAGGGCGTCTTCACCCCACACTACCCCTCACTGTTACTGAGTCAAATCTCTCCATGTGCCAGCCCGACTTCATTGGAGAGATGAATAAACAAACCTCGGTCATTGATTTGCCTTCACACAGCAGCTGTCATCCGCACTAAGACCTGTGCTGCTGGCAAATCTCACCCTTCAAGTTTCCAGATTGTTTGTCAGGACTCGGTTTCTGGGGTGGTTCAAAGTAATACATTTTTTAAGGCTCAGTCTGGAAGTGTCAGCGTGATGGGTTTGAGGTTCTGCAACAATTCCCAGACTGTATTCGAGCAGAACTTTGAATGAGCGCAAAGTGTGTAAATGTGCTGTGACAGCTTACAGTGCTGTCTGTTTATCCCGGGGTGTGCGAGTGAAGCCTTCTTCCTCCGGGGGTGAAACCAGAACAGAAGTGTTGACACAGGGTGTTGGAGCGAGCGTTTCTGCTTAGGATGGAGGCTCTTTGTGACCTTTTAGACAGGACACAACTGAGCTGTATGGGTCTGTTAACCAGCATGTCCACCGTCTGTTATTAAATGAACAGTTAATAAAGATTAATTAAAATTTTTAGATTTTAATTTAAAGGATAAGTTCGGTTCCTGCAGCTTTCACATTGTTTATAGAATGAAGTAGAACAATATACTCACCCAGAAGGCTTTCCTGATCCAAACAGTGCTTCAGGAGATATTTAGATCCAAAATCGAGCGGCGGACATCCGTATAATGGTCGCACACGGGGCATACAGCGCTGCTCCTAAAACTGTATTAATCGTCCAAAAACTCATAAGTTTCACCAATATTTCATCATGGTCCACTCGGGTTACTCCCCCATTACAGTCTGTCACTCCAGACATGTTTTTGTGACTGTGCTGACCTCTGAACTGAAGAAGAAGAACGCTTGCCTCCGGGCATGCGCAGTACTCTCTGGAGCGCTGCCTCCGCGTCCTCCTTTTGATGAGCTCCTCATCTGTAAACTCTGGCTTGAAACTGTAAGGACACCCATCAGATTCAAAGTTCTCCTCCACAACATCTTCATCCGATAGATATTCATCCATTTTGCACAAAACTGGAAGAAGAAAGTCGTTGTGTAGCCGGCTGTCGCCCCTGAAACAATGAGCCGTACTGCGCAGGCGCAGAGCAAGCGCTCTTCTTCTTCAGTTCAGAGGTCAGCACAGTCACAAAAACATGTCTGGGGCGACACAGACTGTCTTGGAGGACTAGCCCGAGTGGACCATGATGAAATATTGGTGAAACGAATGAGTTTTTGGACGATTAATGCAGTTTTAGGAGCAGCGCTGTATGCCCTATGTGCTACCATTATACAGATGTCCGATGCTCGATTTTGGATCTAAATATCTCCTGAAGCACTGATTGGATCAGGAAAGCCTTCTGGGTGAGTATATTGTTCTACTTCATTCTATAAACAATGTGAAAGCTGCAGGAACCGAACTTTTCCTTTAAGAGGGGCTGCTCATTAGTCATCTAGATAGTTTTATTTTTAGTCAAGTTTTAGGTGACGAAATTTCACATTTCAGTCGAAAAAATCTGTAAATCTAGTCGACTAAAATATGAATTGTAAAGTGTAAGGCATTTTTATGTTTCCTTGAGTTTTTGAAGTCATGTTTACACTTGGATAAACTTATCCCGCCACCACCAAGCTAAGGCAGCTGTGATTGGATATATTCCTAGCCTGTCTCTACTTTACAAGTCTCTGTCCGACATTTTAGTCTAGTTTTTATTTGCTGATGAAAATGTCAGTTAATTTAGTTCGTGTCCATGTGCATTTGTTTTTTTATGTTATTGTCTAGTTAACATCAGGGGCAATAATTAGTCAACAAAATGAACCCTGCTAAATGAGTAATGCCTTATGTGCCTTATGTCACTCCCTTGTCCCGGG
Source organism: Scarus forsteni (assembly GCA_036419115.1). Classification (NCBI taxonomy): domain Eukaryota; kingdom Metazoa; phylum Chordata; class Actinopteri; order Labriformes; family Labridae; genus Scarus; species Scarus forsteni. The sequence goes on from JAZDUH010000035.1 coordinate 913,520, forward strand.
ACATATTTTGATGTTTCTTGTGTATACATCCACAGATATCAGACTTTTGGCGTGCTCATAAACCCCTCTGTTTTAGCCCTGCTCAAAACTGTCCATTTTAGTTTTAGTCCAACCTTCTCAACAGTGGGCGTGGCTTTGACCTGGGCTGCACTGATCGGTTTTAGGGCTGCAAAATTCCAGGAAAGATGGAAAATTTCCATGAAAACAATCAGTAAAAACCAATCAACTCAGAGTCACAGAGCAGCAAATCTTGAGCCAAAGCATCACCTACATTTGTACAAGGGCCAGTTTTTTTCTTAATTTATGCTTTGGGAGCCAGATTGGTTAATTGGGGTGCACGATGGTGTCAGCATTGGCAGATGTTACCTTAAAATGTAGCTTTCGAGCACTGGCATCCAGACAGATTAGCCTTATATATCACATATATTGGCTTTAATTCAACCTTTAATGTATGAATGCAGCTCGATGCTTCACCTGTTTATTGCTAAATATTTACGTTACAAAATTAATGTGTCTTCTATCAGTGAATGAAATGTTGTTTTCCTTGGTCCAGATCAATTTCCAACATAAATATGCTGTCAAAATAAAAGGAATGGGTCAATTTTTGTAGAAGTGAACACCTCATACTCTTACCAAAACAATATATCTGCAGTTATAAGTTTGAAGGTTGGCTATCAGCAAAATGTTAACATCGTGCATGCTTATTACAAAGAAATATTTAAAAATATCTACCTTTTGGTCTAATTAACATAAATTTAGTTTATTAGATCAGTCCCTATCCTTTCCATTGCTGGCTTTGCATGTTCTCCTAGTGCATGCGTGGGTGCTCTCTGGGAATTCCAGCTTCCTCCCACAAACTAAAAACATGCTGATTTGGTTGATTAGTGATTCTTAAAAAGGCACAAGTGTGGGCATGAATGTTTGTCGGATTCTCTATGCTGCCCTGTGATTGGCTGGTGACCTGTTTAAGGTGTACCCCACCTCTTGCCCAATGTTATCTGTGCTCGGCCCGAGAGTGGAATATAATATATTTGAGATGTGATATCCATCAAAACAGTCGTGATTATGATTTTTGCCATAATCCAGCTGTCCTTACTTTAGGTTCACACAACTCAATTCAAGTAAAAATCCAAAACTTGAGATCAAAAGTTAAAATTATGTGAATTTATTTGCTTCTTGAATCAAGAACATGGCTAATACTGCTTCCTTGTCAAAATGAGCTCATAAAAAAGCTTCAAAAACAGAAATATGAATATTAAAACTTTAAAACTAAACGTCAATTTTTCAAAATCAGCAGTTAATCAAATGTTTGTTATTATATTGAGTGTTTACATTTATGATTGAGGCTTCATCTGATTGGATGATGAAGAACTAAACATATTTGTTCTTCTCCTAAAGACCTGTTTGCATTTATTGGTTTGATACTTTTATTAGTTTTTAGCCCCAATAAAACAGAGACTGTCCATCAGTGGATCTGCAGGCCGGTGTAGATCATCGATTATTATCACAGTTGTTACTCTGACTCTGTTCTGATGAACACCCCCCCCTCCAGTCTCTCTTCTCTGCGACCGCCGCTCTACATTTACTCCTAATTTGCTTAATTGAACTTAGCCAGCGTGGCGGGCTCAAGGTGACTCTGTGATATGTGCGAGCACGTGCGGGCTGAGAGACTGAGCAGGAGGTTTTAGTGTATCAGCGCCAGCGGTTAAAGCACCTAAAATAATCCCACCTGTCTGAGACGCTTCGCTGCACCGAAACAAACACACCGTCGCAACTCCATTGATCATTCTGCACGGCGACCCACACCGAGGTAATAACGGCCGTGTTTTTGTGTGTGCATCGATCCGTGTGTGTGTGAATGTCTCTATTTGTACAGGCGATAATTAAAGTCTGAATGCAACAGCTGATCAACTCTGTGCCTTTATTTTACAGGCAGGGCTGTGGATAGAACTGGAAATGGGGGGAGAGAGAGGGGAATGACAGGAATAAAAGGAGCCACAGATTTATCGACTCCTTATTAAGATCCACATTCAGATTCAGATCAGCACAAAAGTTCTATCAATTCTTTCTCTTACCATTAGCAACATTTTCTGGATATGTAATAAAAAAAATATTATTTTTTTGAGTTATTTGCAAAGCTAACCTGACTTAAAAAGCCTGACTATGTCTGTTTGGTTACAAAAATCAAGGTTACACTGTTTAGTGATAACAGTTAAAAACTAGAAAAGCACTTGGAGAGCGCCAAAGTCCTCTCCCATATTGTAATTTTCACCTTTAAATTTAGTCCTACCTTTATTTGATCTAAATATTTTGATTCCTTGACCATGAAAACATACCATTAGCAATTGGATTCATAATGATATCTATTTTAGTTCAGTAGTTATTCACAAAAATCACATTTTTCATCATGGCGGTTTTACGCTGATCTGGATCACTCCCAAAATCTGATCGTTTGTTTCTTGTCCCAATCCGGGTATTTCCTAAAAAACTGTAATCAAAATCTGTTCATAACTGTTAACAGAGAAACAAACATACAAAACCCCCCCCAAAAAACAGACGCCGGCAATAACATGACCTCGTTGGTCGAGGTAAAAATCTTGGATCCACATCCAGATTTAAAGTTATATTAATCCTACCACGGGCCTTGACCAACATAACCTGCAAATGTCATTAAAAACTGTTGAGAACCTATTTAGTTAAATGTGAAAAACCCAATCTCACAAAGTTAACAAATCTTAAAGAAGCTCTGAGGAGTGTCTAATTAATAACAAAAAAGTCTCACTTTTAGATATATGCCTGATGGAAATACACACTTTAAGATGAGTTTTATAGCATCAAAATAGGTTATCTATAAATGCTATTCCTTAGCTTCACGGTCGGGTCGGACAGGGCTGGACTGGCCTGGATACTCAACTTCAGGAACAAGACAATTAAAACTAGAGCTAATTTATTTTATTCAGACACGTCTTAGAGCACCGGGCTGTAAGTAGAGATATATAGCCGGCAACAAAACTATGATACTAAGTTTTCCAAAAATTGCTTGTTGTCACACATCAAAAACTACCGCTACGTAACTAGAAAGAGATACATTCCCACTGGAATCATCTGACCCACGATATTCTAGAAAAATGTCCTCTAATCCACATCCAGATTTGGATCACCACCAAAACTGAATCACTTCTACCATGTACCACAAATAACAAAACCTGAAAATGTCATCAAATTCTGCTGTGAACTTACTGAGTTATTAAGAAATAAGTGAAAAATTAATGTATCTTGCAATCGACCAAATTATTTTAAAAAGTCCTGGTCCACATCTGGATTGAGATAACCACCAAAATAACTCAAAAAGTTATGGATGGATTTTGATGAAATTTTCAGGAAATGTTCAGCATGGGAAAAGGAAGAACTGATTTGATTTTGGTGTTGATCCGGATCAGCGTCTGGCCGCCATGGCGAAAAATGTGATTTCTGTGAATAACTACTGAACTAAAATAGATATCATTAAGAATCTAGTTGCTAATGGTTTGTTTTCATGGTCAAGGAATCTAAATATTTAGATGAAATAAAGGTAGGACTAATATTTATGGTGAAAATCACAATATGGCTGAGGACTGAGGCGCTGGCGGAGGTCTGCGCTCTCCGAGTGCTTTTCTAGTTTTTATACTGTAGTTTAGTTTCTTTACTCTTGTTTTTTATTGCCTGTTTCACCGTGGGTCCGAGAGGACTGAAATTTGACCTGTGATGTATGTCAAGCATCTATAGCATATTTTTTTTTAATAGTTATTTTTTCTGGCTTTTATGGCCTTTATTATACAGGACAGCTGAAGATTGACAGGAAAGCAGGTGAAGAGAGGGGGGATGACATGCAGCAAAGGGCTGAGGCCGGGATTCGAACCAGCAGCCGCTGCAGGGGGTTTGCAGCCCCCGTACATGGGGCGGACGCTCTACCAACTGAGCTAATGACCGCCCCATGTATAGCATATTTGACAATAAAGCTGACTTTGACTTTTTGACTAATAGAAAAACATGAAACATCACTTCCTTGGCAGTTTCACTCACCCAAATACAACGATGAGCGTTGACAATCTCCTTCATAAGATCTTAATTTCAGAAAAATGTATGTACACCATCTGTGTTGGCAAAAGTCCTGCTGTTAGCCAGCCAGTCTGTTAAAGAGTATGTTCAGATGCATGAGTGCTAATATAATTTGTGTTTAATGTGTTGACTCGGCGGTCCAGTTGGCTCTTTGTCCATTCTTTTCAAGTCTGTTTGTCCCTTTAGAAAACACCAAAGGCTTCCTCTGAGCTTGAGGCCAAGCTTATCAAATCAAAATTACAGTTTTAATCCCCCACCTGGCTCTCTTTGTGTGGTCTAATTGTATTAACGGGTAAGAAAACAGATCCGGGCTCGCCTTTGTGCCTCCCAGTGTGTTTGGATGCTCCTTATTTGTACAACATCCAAGATTGAGTTTATCTGTAGTGTTCCAAGTGCATCTGCATACATAAATGAGATAAAATGCTGCTCCCCCAGCCCACAGCAAAATGACAGGAAAACAGAGTATAAAATATGCAAAAATATAAAAGCCTCCTGTTTGAACAAGCCGTGAAAAAAGAGAAATACGGCCTGGACCACGACACTCAAAGTACTTTCCAATAAACAGTTCAGACATCAGAGCAGGAAACAAAGTGAGGATTGTTTCCAGAATAAACAGCTTTTGATCATTTTCTTTATTTATCCTGGAAACAAAAGTCGAGTGAATATTGCAGAAGTGTCAGATATCTGCCCGACTTCACCCGCTGATTGGTGCAGTTCCTCGTCCTCGCTCTCCCAGGAACTTTTGGTTCATCAAACTCGCTAACTTCCAACAGTCTGAGCTGATTACTGATTGATGACACAAACCGAGCTGCGACTGTTTGAGCGTTTTCCCGCCTTTGTAGTCGCAGAGTGACAGCGAGCCGGGTGACAAAGTAAGAAAACGCCTAAGTGAAGAGTGGGAACAGGAAGTGTCGCGGGGGGCTGCCGTCTCCAGAGCGGCACGCTCACGTTTGTCAAACCATGAAACCATCATCTGAGTAAACTGGTTCAATCATCGCCGCTGTCAATACGGCCCCGCCCCTCCCTGCTGTCCTGGTGGCACGCTGGCCAACTGAATGACCCTCGACTCCACAGCGCCTATGAGCATGTGCCAAATGCTTTTGTCCCTGCCAAGGCTGCAGGCTATGCTTTTTTCTCTGCGTGTGCAGGGAGAAGCACACATTTGTTCACTTTTAAAGCTCCCGTGAGGGTTTATTCAGCTGGATATACAGAAGAGTAAAATGAATAATGGTGCATGTTTATGAGAAACAGAGAAGAGAAGATGATCAGGGTAAAGATGTCTGCCTTTATTTTGTCTTATTTTAATATCAGCTCTAATATCACAAGGTCGATGAACAATTACATTGAAGGAACTTTGGCTGAAAAACAGCGTGGCATCACAGTTTATCCACCTTTTTATATCTCTACCCAATTAAAATATAAAGATGGAACTTTAACAAAATATAAGATTGAAGATGGGATTTGATAACCACTGGGTGATGGCAGGGTCGCTCTTTAATTGGGTTCAAAACATTTTTTTATGGTGATTGTACATGCATGTATTACACATACACAGGAAAATCTCTTTTTTTCTCTCTTCGGTGGGAAACTGACTGGATTCCCTCCATTATTTAGCAATGGAGAAGGGGTGGAAATTAAAGTTTAATTCTTTCCACTCTTTTTTGAAATGTAAACAAAGTTAAACTGTGACTTTCACTGTTTGTTTATGTTTTGTTGTTGGATTTGTGGCTGAGACTTTGTAGGGTCCTAGTTACGACAAGGTCACAGGTTCTCCCTTCAAATCAACGCCCCCGCTGACTGCCCCCACCCTCCTTTTGACCCCATTTGCTCATCTCTGTGTTTGTTGTAATAAGTTGCTCATGTACTGAGGTGTTTTTTTCTAATCCCCCACTGTGATCCCCTGACAGGTGCATAGTTTGGATTTTTTCCCCCTCTTCTTTCCTCTTGTTTTCTTTTCTGTAAGTACATTGAGTTAAATATGTTGTAGGAAAAGTGCTATATAAATAAAGTTTTATTGCCTAGTTGATTTAGTTCAGCTAGAGGTGCGAAAAAATATCGATACAGCAGTCTATCGTGATATTTTAACCCCCAATACAACATCGGTATTCTATATCTTAAAATTAATTTTTTTGTCAAAGTAAAAACTTGTATTTTAGTTGGAAATAAAATACAAGTTATAAATATGTATGCACTGGTTTCATACCGCCTATTCAGTTCAGAGAGTGACAAGAGAAATGTATGATTTTTATTTTTTACTTACTGTTTAGCTGTCAGTAACTCAAAGCACTTTGTTCCTCATGTGTCCAATTACAGTTTGAGCTGCACTGCAGGTTAGGTTGCTTTAAATACATATATATATATATATATATATATATATATATATATATATATATATATATATATATATATACACACACATATATATATGGATACAGTATATATATATATATATATATATATATATTAGGGCTGGGACGATTCACTTTTCTCCTGATTAGATTTTTTATGATTATTTAGGTGCTGATAGGATTTAAATTGCATTTCTATGATATTGCTGCGTTTTGTAATCTTTAGTTAGATTTATTAACACCAGCGAAAAACATGAACAATGATGATGCCTACAGACTATATCAGGAAAAATACACGACATGTGCGAGTCCGTTTTTGGGATTAATTCAGCAATATATTTATTTTAATGAGTTGTTTATTCTCCCTCTTCAGATACCTGGACTGCATTTAAAAGTGGCTTATTAACACAGACTAAAATGAAGCATTAAAGTTTGGAAAAAAAAGATTTTTGAATAAAAAAATCTATTTAAAATGGTCAAACAAAAAATCCTGATACATATGTGAATCGAATTTTCCCAAAACACTGACAGAAATAATGATTTGATTGTCTTTAACACATTAAATATTCCTGATTTTTTAACCTCTGCAGTTGAGCAGTTGAGCTGAGAGTTAAAGGGTTAAGTTAAAGAATAAAACTTATTTTTTGCTTGAAAGTTTTGTCATCTTCACCCCTTTATTAAAATCTGAGTCTGAGTTTTTGTATCTAAATCTTGTTTTTTTCTGATTTTAGGCCAGATAACGACGACGGCGAGGAAACTGGACCGAGAACAACAAGCGGAGCACTTTCTGGAGGTACAGAAACCGGGCCGAGCGGTTTTTATGGGTCCATAGTGTTATTATTTATCCAGACATGCCACTTGCCACAGCCCACTATTAACAGAGACAGGCTGGAGGACAAGCCTGGCAGGCCCTCAAGGCTCCATAAACTGTGATGAATGGCTGTAGTTTTGGGCCCCAGGTTTAGGATTTTCCAAATGTAATCATTCATCATTGGTTATCTACTCCACTCAGGACGGGAGCAGGGAGGAGAGGGGTTGCTCTGCCCGCCGGTTGATAAGCGAAGACACCGGGCATACAGATAGCTCCATGATTACCATTCCTTTAGCTCCTGCTGCTCCGCATGCAGATGAAGCCGATAATCACAGATTCTCCTGCAAACTTCCACTCCCCAACACTTTTCTACAACTTATTAAATGAATCCACAAGCACTTTGTTTGTCTGCACAGAGGAGCGGAGTAACCCAAGCTTGACCCTCGGAGCTCCGCCACTGTATTGCCTCTTGACTCGTCTCAATTACTCCTCGTGCCGCTTTGTTCTCATAAAAACGACAACGAACTACAAAAAGCTGCTCGGGAGACGCTGAGGCGGGCTGGCATCTCGCAGCCACACATACTTAACACCTGAAAGGAGTTTAAAATTGGGGGCAGAGGGGTCTTTGTTGTTGCTTCGTTCTGTCGTGTTCCTGTTTCGGAGCTTTCATGGGCATGCCAGTCCTGCACGCCACGCACTCCCCCCTGCCAGTCTGTTTGTAATTAATAGTCAAGTGAGCGGTCAGGCTGGCAGCAGTGCTGTCCACCCTGATCTGCTCCGATTGATCCGTGATCAGACCTCTGCCTCTGCCCCCAGGGGATCAATAACACAAAGCGATTTCCTGGGAACGCAGACCCACGTGGTCCGGCATCCCACATTCACGGCCACACACCGAGCCGGCGTTTGTAATGCTAATGCAGGCCCACCCTCGCCAATACGTTAAAGCAGCTCCCCTCTCTGTGCTTCACCCAGGTCACAGTCATCGACGGCCCCGTGACCACCCGCCAGTCCACCGTGTGGGTCATAGTTCACATCGAGGACGAGAACGACAACCCTCCCATCTTCCCCGAGGTCACGTACCGCATCAGCCTCCCGGAGCGAGACCGCAACAAGCGCGGGGAGCCGGTGTACCGTGTCTTTGCCTACGACCGTGACCTCGGGGCCAATGGGAACATCACCTACAGCATCGTCGACGGCAACGAGGACGAGAAGTTCAGCATCGACCCCAGGACGGGGATGGTGTCGTCGAAGAAGATGGTGACGGCGGGGAGCTACGACATCCTCACCGTGAGTGTCAGGTGTCCTGATTTCTTAAGTGCTGCTTGTATTTAGCTGCTTATTGAGAGCTTTCCAATGAGAAGCTGCTAAGGAGATTACAGCACTCATTAGCAACAAGGCCGACGTGACAATAAATCTATAGCGTGAATTACACACTACAGATGCTCTTACTGTGGGCAGAGGCACAGGGCACTCCTGTTTCCACTGTGGAGCTGCTGCTTTTCTAATTTATGTTTCCCATTAAGGCCCAATTTACATCAATCTGGCCCCATTAGTTTCATTTTTAATCAAACTTGTGTTATTTTTCTATGATTTACACCAGAAATAGACTCAAAAACTTCACATGAGCATTTTACTCTTTTTATTTTTTATTTTCTACAGCATTTTTTTTGCAAATATTCACTTATTTTGAATTTTATTCCTGCAACACATTCCAAATAAGCTGAGACAGGAGCAACAAAAGCCTGATAAAGTCGAGGAATGGTCATAAAAAATCCAGTTTGAAGTTCACCACCTTGTCAACAACTGTGTGAGCAAAAAGTCCAAAACTTAAAGGGTTCTGCTTTTTAAAAGTGCGTTTGCTGGAGGCCAGTGTTAATTTTGGCAGCACTATTTGAATTTAGTTTTATTTCAAGTCTTTTGCATAAAATATCATTTAGTTTTAGTCATAAATTAGTCATCTAAATTATTTTCATTTTAGTCTAGTTTAAGTTAAGTGGATGAAATCTGTTGTAAATGTAAATTTAGTCGACTAAAATATGAAGTGTAAAGGGTAGGGATGTACCGAAAAATGAAAATTTGTGGCTGAAGTTGAAGCCTAATAAAATATAAAACTTGGCCGAATACCGAATACTGAATATCCAATGTGGAGGCTAAGTAGTTTACTATATTTTTTAATAGTGCATAAATAGCTGAGAATACATTTCTAGACATGTTTTTAAAAGAAAAGCAATAGTTTATTGAATATCTTGACATTTTTTAAATATTCAAGTAGCCTTTACTTTTCAGAAAAGCACAACAAAGTTTTTCATTCATATTAGGCCTTCAAACAAAACAAAACATGCATTAAAAAAATACTAAAGTGCATTGTCTGCTTAGCCAAAGTCACAAGCAATGACGTAATTGATCTCGTCATTGCGTCACACGGTACTATTTGGCCTTGCTATTACCTCACTCCACCAAAGGCCGAATAAGGCTTTTTTATTATATTCAGCCACCGAATATTTGGTGCATCTTTAGTAAAGTGTAAGGCATTTTTCTGTTTCCTTGAATTTCTGAAGTCCTGTTTTCCTCTTGGATAAAATCAAACATCTAATAACCCTTTATTGAATGTTAGTAAAGTCTGAATGTCTAAATGAACAGAAACAAATGTTCCTTTGTGTGAAATGCAGTCACCTTTATTTAGTCTACCTGGCAGAGCATCTCAGTTACAATACCAGAACTGACAACAAACAGTGAACCTGCTCTACATGAATATATCAATTCATAAAGAGAGCAGCTCTGATTGGATCGCTCCACAACTTATCCCACCACCACCAAGCTAAGGCAGCTGTGATTGGATGTCCCTCTGAACTCATCCAACCTTTAAAACAACCAAAGTAGCTGTGATTGGATAGATTCATCACTTGTGTCTACTTTCTACATGACACGTGCACATCTGTGAAGGCTCCATTAAAGTTACGTTGGTAATCTGATTTAGATACACTTTTTGTTATACTGGTTAAAATGATTTTTATGAACCAATGGCAATCAACTCATAATATGTTCTTAAAATAGAGCAAAAAATATCCGCTCTCTACAGCAGGAGTAAAACAAGGAAAACACCAACCAATCACATCTTTGGAGCACACATTTTTAAACCAATCAAATCCCGCCGCCATTCTGCCTGCCTCCTGCGCGTACATTTCACCGGCGTGCACAGACTCTGGTTCAATGCAGCCGAGCTGAGAGGGATCCAGCTACACTGGAGAAATCTTACCTGTCAAGTTTTGTCTTTGAAAATAAGGGAAGCCCACTGTGAGCCGCCCACAACCCCAACCAAGCTCCAGTATCCCTCACATTTTAAAACAGGTGTACAGAAATCTAAAATAAACTCTTTGTTTTTCTAAGTTTGTTCTGTTGGCTCTAATCTCACGACAGCTGCCACCCAGGCTACTGCAGGTGGACGTTCTCACCAGGCTTTTCTTCTTTGGTTTTACGGCGGTTGGCATCCATCATTTTGGAGCATTACCGCCCCCTTCAGGCTAGAGACAGAGTTCAGTTTGGGGAGGCAGAGGAATGTTTTTATTATTATATCATCACACGGGAGATTTACAGGAGAATACTGATACAAATACGATAAAATACGTAAAATATGGTAGTTTAACGGCCAAAACTGGAGACTTGACAGCTATGTGGAGAATGTCAGAGGAACTACCTATACCCCGATCAACATCGGCTGTGAGCACTAACTAACTTTACATGTTTTTTTTGTTTTTTTTCTTAAAGTTATTTTTTGGGGCTTTTATGGCCTTTATTGTATAGGACAGCTGAGAGAGACAGGAAAGCGGGTGAAGAGAGTGGGGATGACATGCAGCAAAGGGCTGTGGCCGGGATTCGAACCAGCAGCCGCTGCTGGGGGTTGGCAGCCCCCGTACATGGGCCGGACGCTCTGCCAACTGAGCTAATGTCCACCCCTACATGTTTGTTTTTTAACTCTACTATGATAATGTTTTGGTGTTTTCTTACCGCTGACTGAGACATGACTTGGTGTAGAGTAAAACATAAACTTTGTGCTGAGGGTTTGGAGTTGAATCAGTCTTCTGGTTGTGTAAGTGGTGCTCGTGCATGTTAGTGGGGGGGGTCATTTTGGAGGAGGGGTGGGAGGGACTAGGTAGAGCCCTGAGGAGATGCTACATTCAAATTCATGCTAGTTTTCCAAAATTATCGAACCTAGCTTTAATGCTAAAAGTACATACAGGTTTAGGGGTTACATGCTGCCATCCAAAAAAATTAAAGATGCTATGAGGAGTTTCTAAGTAATTACAAAAAGTCTCCCTTTTAGATATATGCCTGATGGAAATACACACTTTAAGATGAGTTTATAGCATCAAAATAGGTTATCTATAAATGCTATTCCTTAGCTTCGCAGTCGGATCGGACAGGGCTGGACTGGCCTGGATACTCAACTTCAGGAACAAAACAATTAAAACTAGAGCAAATTTATATTATTCAGACACGTCTTAGAGCACCGGGCTGTAAGTAGCCATATATAGCCAGCTACAACTAGGATACTAAGTTTTCCAAAAAACTACCGCTACGTAACTAGAAAGAGATACATTACCTCGTGGCTTTGCATCCTGTAAGTTGTTGAAAAAAGGAGCTGCATTCATTAGCATCACAACAAACACACGCTTTGGCTTGGGTCACGTCTTTACGACAGTCGCTGCGCGTGCTCATGGGTAGCAGAGCCGGAAATAGATTCTCCTCATAGCACCTTTAAACTAACGGAGTGAAATAATAAGTATAAATTCTGATCACCTAAAAAATGCTGACACCATCCTGATCCGGTACTTTTGGTTGGTGTCTGGACTTTTTTTAGTTTTTGGTTGAGAGCCCCCTGGTGGCTCTCTTGCAGATTGAAGGAACATTAGGCCGTCTTTCATGCATAAGAGCTGATGTTCATCATGTCACATTAATAATGTTTTTGGTGTTATTTAAGCAAAGAGAAGCAGAATATTAAGGTGCCGTGCATGCTGTAGATGCGGGGCAACGAGGCTGACAGCAAGAATCCTAAATTTTGGATCATTCTCTTTTCTAATGTTGAATATTTCCTCTGTCTCTGTTTGAACAAATGCGGTCATGTCCAGTGCATTTTCTGATAACTCCTGCATTTTCATTCTCCCTGTCAGGCGGGTTATTGCCTGAAAAACAAGATTAAACTGGTGTTTGTGTCTCTGCCTTTTCTTCAGACCGACAATGAATTCATCCGCGTCCTGCCCCTCTTCCATATGCACTGCAGACACTTGATTTTTCTTATGCATCTCATTCTCTGATTAGCTTGTCATGCTTGTGTGCCCTTGGAGTCCATCCCTGTGCCGGTGCTCTGCTGAAGTGGTATAAGCTCCCATTTGAAGTGCAAGAGCAGCAGACGGGGACGACAAACACGCCAGTCCTGCAACCATCGTTCTTGATTTCGGGAGTAACGCCGTTCTCCGAGCAAATAATGGTTGGAATAATGTATTTGGCTCTCAGGTTCAGCTCTTCAGTGAGCACCACTTATAGAGCCATTTTTTATAATTACCTCTCATATAGGTTCCTCCAAAGACTTGGCTGATTTATTCAGCTTAATGCTTTTCCTATTTAATGTGAGAAAAGGAGAGCAAGACATTCCGAGTCAAAGCCAGGGCATGCCATTAAAGGGTGATTGCTGAGATCATTTTTGAAGTTAGAGGAAGTATCAGGTACGTGGGACGCTGATGTGAGGAAATAAGTGGATGGAGAGTGGATGACGGTAATCTCATGCATATATCTTTTTGATATTCTGAAGCACAGAGGCCAGGATTCTCTCATCTTGTTGTTTGCATCGGCTGAATTCTGATTTGCTGACATCAGATCCTCCTGCAGTAATAAATCCAATATATCTCCGAGCTGGGCAATATATCAAGCTTTAAAAAATATATACACTGTTACTGATTATCTGTAAATTTTGTATTTTATTGTAATATCCACAGCTACACATACAGCTAAACATACTAATTTCTGTAAAATTAACACCATAAATGTTTGTACAATAAATAACTGGGAAGGGAAATGGATCAAAAATTCAATGTTAGGCAGGAAAACTGACAAATAGCAGGCAGGATTTGAGTAAATGTTTCACTTTTTTGGGTTTGAGTTTGAGTAAATCCACTTTTTCGGATATAAGAAGAATGGAGTGATTTTTTTTATTTATTTTTTTATTACAAAATTATACCTTGCTAGTAAATGATCAGTAAAATACTTAGATTTACATTAATATAAACCGAAATACAGAAAATTCACTGTAATTCATAATGCATTAAAATTGAAAATCAAGATTTGGGAATGATACTGTAAAAGGAAAAATGCTGTTTTTGAAAATACAGTTAAGTGGTTAATTGAAAGACAGTAGTGTTACCTTAAATATAAATACAGTAGATAAACACTTAATAACTTAAGGGGGAAATGGATCAAGAGAACATTTAGTGTTGGACAGGAAAAATAATAAATAGCAGGCAAGAGTTATTTGAGTAAATGTTTCACTTTTTGGGTTTGAGTTTGAATAAAAATGTGTGATTTTTGTTTTGTTTTTACAAAATCATACCTAGCTAATAAAGGATCAGTAAATACTTAAAATTACATTAATATAAACTACAATATGAAAATTTTTTAACTGTTAATTCAAAATGCATTAAAATTGAGAAATAAAACTTGGGAATGAAACTGTTAAAGGAAAAGTGGAATTTTTAAAAAAAATACAGTTATTTAGTCGTTAATTGAAAGACAGTAGTGGTTCCTAAAATATAAATACAGTAGTTAAACACTTAGAGCAAATACTGCAGTGATAAAGCATATTTCAATAGTCATGCTACACCCACAAAAAATGTTTGAAATTATTACTCCAGTCAATTATTTCTCCCCCGCATGATACAAATAAAATTGTACCACTCCTATTTGTAAACTGAACAGTATTTTGTTGCAACATCTAGAGCCATCTACTGTAAAAAAAAATCTATAGGTTAATAACCATAAATGGCAAAAGATTGTGAGAAAACAAGCTGATTTCTGCAAAATCAACACCATAAAATCAACAGTTTTCTACAAAAAATGTAATTAATAACTGAAGGGGGAAATGGATCAAGAGAAAACTAAATGTTGGACAGGAAAATTATAAATTGCAGACAAGATTTGTTTGAGTAAATGATTCACATTTTTGAGTTTGAGTAAATCCACTTTTTCCAAAAAAAAAAAAAAAAAAAGGTGTGATTTTTTTTTTTACATAATTATACCTTTCTAATAAATGATCAGTAAAATACTTACATTTACATTAATAAAAACTAAAATACAAAATTCACTGTAATTCAAAATGCATTAAAAATTTGAGAATGATACTGTAAAGGGAAAAATGTTTTTTTTTTAAATACAGTTAATTATTGTATAATTAAAGTAGTGGTACCTTAAATACAGTAATTAAACAATTATTGCAAATATAATACTGCAATGACATGGTACATTTAAACAGAGTCATGCTGCACCTCCAAAAAATGTTTCAAAATATTATTCAGGTTGATCATTTCTCCCCTGTCATGATACAGAGTGGTATTGCATTGTATGTTCTTTGAAAGCCTGATTAGTCACATTTACAATGATTGTGCATTTATGGAATGAGCAACAAAGTAAATTTGTGGTTAGCACACCAAATATTGTGCCGCTACCCCTGGAAGAATGGTGACAGGCAGCTCCAGTGGAACAAGCATGCCCAGCTAGAACAGTAAACATTACAGCACAGAAAGCTAAAGCCGCATCCTCATTTTGAGATCAGAGGAAGAAAAACATGAATATTAGGTTTTAGATCTGGCCCCAAAAATCCAGCCCAGCCCTACCTGAGCCCGTGGATGTTTGTCTTAAGCGTGGCACCTCCTCAAACTATCATCAGTACTTTAAGGCTCTACTCTGATGGCATTAGGTTTTCTTAGGTTTGTGGTGAATTGTAGTTAGTGGTGTGTCAGTCTATATTTTGATAGTTTTATGTCGCATGTCCTTGGTACAAAGCCAGGCAGTGACTACAAATGGGGAGAGATTATGTGGCTTAAATACGAAATGTTTACCATATTAATTAAACCACCTGTCATAATAACAAGAAATAGTGAGGAATTTAAACTGAACTCACCTTTTAAGACACAAATCTAAGCCACTCAGTCAGGCAGAGTATTAAAAACTATTTTTTCTGTTAATGATAGCAAATAAATAACTATAATTTGAGATCTCCAGAAATGATAATAAGCGTGACTTTTTTTTAGAATGAAAATTATTATTTCAGGTCCAGATCTTCTACATACTGCTGTATTAACCATCACAGAAACAAAAAATGATTTTTAGTAATTTCCAATGCTGTTGATTCAGAGCAGCTGTGGCTTAAACTTTGTATTGGTTGGTAGTTTAATAAATTGGTTAAGTATAGATGTGCTTTGGATAGATTTTGTGTTTTCACATGTTCATGTTTGTGATGGACTTTTTTACTTCACATCAAATACCTGTTGGCTTTATTTTCTTGTTTTTCCTGCAGGGATCATGTGCTCTGTTCTCTATTGTGATCTTAAAATGCACTGGACAGCCTGTTTTATTATTTGCGAGTGTAATAATTGCTGAGATTAAATACTGTGTGTGAACATATTAAATGGTTAGCTAAGTGTCTTGAGAAAATCTTTATTTCTGTATGTGTTTTTCTTCTTTCTGGGAGTATTACATGCACTGGAGTGCACTGAAATGGCTCTCCATCCTGTTGTAAACTTTGAACTGATTTAACAGATGCACTGATATTTAAGGGTAAAGGTGTACTGCAAGTGAAACAAGCAAAGTAGATTGTGTTTTAATCTTCTGACCCTTTATTAGACCAGTTATATGAGGAGGTTAAATCTCAGTCAGTTTCTGTGTCCTGAAGTTATGAACATGCCACTCTGCTATTTAACAGCATGAGCACACGGCATATCAGTGGCACATGTCAGGCAGAAATTAGGGCCGAAAAAGCTTCATGCCAGGCTTACAGTAGGGCCCTCAATCATGTGATGAAGTAGAAACTCTTACTCGGCTCTTTTTAGCGGTCAAATTTATCACACAGGAAGAATACTTCCAGTGGGGGATGTTTAAGATGTCTGTGCAGCACGCTGTTAATCAATTTGTCTGACATCTACCCCACAGCAGCACTTCTTAAAGAACAACTTGATTTGAATATTCAGCCTCCGTCTGGTGGTTTGGTTTAGTTTTGTAGGTCACAGCGAGGCATCAGTTCAAATCCAAGACTTAAAATTCCTCACACTGAAGTGTACTATTCCCTTCTTTCCCCAGATAAAAGCGGAGGATAGCGGTGATCCCCCGTTATGGTCGACTGTCAAGCTCCACGTGGAGTGGATTCGCAAGCCCGTCCCCGCTCAGCTGCCGCTCCAGTTCACCCAGAGATACTACAACTTCTCCATCGTGGAGACGGCGGCTGTGGCTCAGCCGGTGGGAGTGGTCGCTGTCAGCCAGACGAGTACGCCGCTTTGGTTCAACATCATTGGTAAGTCAGTTTTATGAAAGCTAAAGTGTTAAGACTCTTAGCTCCTGACTGTTTGCGTGTTTAACCCTTTAACTCCCTGCTGTTTGACAGAGGTCGGTAAATTCAGGAATATTCAATGTGTTAAAAGAAAAGAACACGTCATTGTTTCTGTCAATGTTTTAGAATTAACAAACCAAAAGAACGGATATTTTCTATGTTTGAGATTAAAAGATTTAAAAAGCTAATAGGGCTGGGACGATTCAACTTTCTCCTAATTCCATTTTTTACAATTTTTTTAGATACAAATTGCAACTCTACGATTTTTGCAATCTTTAGTTAGCTTTTTTAACACCAGTGAAAAATATGAATAATGATGATGCCTTCAGACTATATCAGGAAAAATACACATCACATGTGAGTCTGTTTTTAGGATTTATTCAGTAATATATTTCAAAAGCCTAAACTGCATTTAAAAGCAGTGATAATCAGTATAGAAAACATCTGAAAAACTCTAAAAAATGGCTTATTAACTCTTTCATGCATGAATTATTAAATCACAAATGAATGCTATTTTCAATGTTTGTTTTTATTTTCAAACAAATTAAAAATTATATTCTTTTTTTTTCAGTTATGTTTCAGGGAGTTATGCATCAGTCCACTTCACCATGCATCAGCGGTATAAATAGTAAGTTAGTGGAACTAAATATAGATCCCCAGATATCTTGGAAAAGCTTTTAAGAGTAATAAAAGTAAAAGAAAAGTCTGAAGTGTGTGTATTATTGCTGTTTAATCAAACTATTCACTTGTGAATAACACCAAAATTTAAAATAAAAAATAAAAAATTAAGTAAAATGTGAATACAGGTGTAATGCCAAATTTGCCCTTTGTCGGTTGTTTTGGATTTATGATGCAATATCTGAATATGGTTAAAAAAAAAAAAAAAAGTTCAAAGATAATAGTTTTAAACTCAAGACAAGTGTTTGGGAGTTCCCCACCTGATAATTGGGTATTGTACTGCAACAAAAGGGTATAACATTTATTTCAAACATCTGTCTACTGTAGCGGACATCATGCATGAAAGGGTTAACACAGACTAAAATGAAGCATTTAAATTAGAAAAAATACAAAACAAAAAAAAAGGATTTAAAAATCATCAAACAAAAAAATCCTGACTCCTATGTGAATCGATTTTTTTCTCCTACCACGAATAGCTGGTATCATAATTACGTTGAATACTAGACATTTACTGATTTGAACATGTATATATATATATATATATATATATATATATATATATATATATATATATATACATATACACATATATATATGTATATATGTATATATATATTAACTGTTATTCATGAAAAAACATTCTTCTGTGTTTTTCAAACTTAATTTTATCTATTTTCTTCTTTTTTTCTGCCATTTTACACAGAAGCATCTTCTAATTGATTTTGTCCCAAATATTTGCTCATTTTTATGTCATCACGTTATCACCTGTTTGCTTTTAAAGCTTTTTTATCCCACCCCATGAAAATATCAGGGGTTTTTTTCATTTGTTTGTAGTTTTTTCTGTTCTCTGAAGTGTTAAAGGACGCAAACAATGATTTGATTTGTTCTGTTTGTTAACACATTAAATATCTCTGAATTTATTGATGCCCTCTGCCAAACAGTTGAGCTGGTATTTAAAGGGTTAAAACGTCGCATTAATTTAGTAAATGGAAAGTAAGTAATTTAGTAAAGATTACTTTAATAAATTACAATAAAGCTTCACTGCATAAGACGTTTTTTCTAAAGTAACTCACCAAACTTTCTGTTTCTTTCATGGACTTCTTTCAACAAGGGAGAAAAGCTGTTAAAAGTCGTCTCTCTGTTTTGTGCTGCAAGCCTAGAATGCTTGTCAGGGAGCATTTATGGTACGTCATTAACCTTCGACCTCGGATACAAGATGTGTTAATCATGTCTCATTCCACTAACGTGTGTCCCAGTTATGGATATGTCGGAGTATTTGAGGATCGTCCGACTTCCTAGCAGGAAATTCCAATCAAAGGGGGTGTTCCCAATCTAATTTGCAAATCAAATGAAAAAAAACCCTACTTATGTATGTTCTGCACGTTATGAGTTAATGGTAATGCTTATTATTCAGTAAATGTTTTAAGTTCAGAGCCTTTATTTAAAAAACAAGAACCAATCTGTAAAGGCATGCAGAACCACCAGCGTGTCATTTTATTTCATTGTTTTTGATTGAGATTGACTAATTTACTCACAGCTGCACAGTGACTCAAATTAGATGAATAAATCATAAGATACTGAATAAAAATTCAGCACATGAAATGTTTCAAATGTATACAGTGGCCTTTTTTACTGTTAGGATATACCCTGTAAGAACTTACTCTTCAACTGCATTAGTTATGTGCTTATTAAATGTATAAAGAGTGAAGAGGAGTGAAGAGTTGGCAACTGTAGAGGAAGAAACAAACATCAGATAAAGAGTGTAAGAGACTGTGCTGAGGCTGAGTTAACTGGACATCACTGAGACTTAAAGTTTGACATTTGTTTCATTAAAATGGACCATTCTGAAGCCACACACATCACCTGAAAAGATCAACTTTTTCTACTTTGGCAATGTGCTACAAAACGAAGTGATCACCTTGAACGCGGTCAACGCATCGCCGGAAGCTTAAACACGTTGACTTTGCAAGGAGAGTGATTGCCGAGGACGCTCATGTCGCGTTTGGTGTGAAGGCACCTTAAAGGATAAGTTTGGTTTCTACAGCTTTCACATTGTTTATAGAATGAAGTAGAACAATACACTCACCCAGAAGGCTTTCCTGATCCAAACAGTGCTTCAGGAGATATTTAGATCCAAAATCGAGCGGCGGACATCCGTATAATGGTAGCACACGGGGCATGTATAGCACCGCTCCTAAAACTGCATTAATCGTCCAAAAACTCATTAGTTTCACCAATATTTCATCATGGTCCGCTCACGCTACTCCTCCAAGACAGTCCGGGGTCGCTCCACCCATGTTTTTGTAACTGTGCTGACCTCTGAACTGAAGACTGCTCTCTGGCCAGCTGTTCTTCTCTTTGCCTCCGCGTCCTCCTTTCGATGAGCTCCTCATCTGTAAACTCTGGCTCAAAACTGTAAGGACACCCATCATATTCAAAGTTCTCCTCCACAACATCTTCATCCGATAGATATTCGTCCATTTTGCACAAAACTGGAAGAAGAAAGTCGTTGTGTAGCCGGCGGTCGCCCCTGAAACAATGAGCCGTACTGCACATGTGCGGAGGCAAACGTAAACAAAGGCTGTGTCTGAAATGTCATACAGTACTAACGTACTACATACTACAAACTCATGTGTATATACTGTATACTACATACTATAAGTATGATTAGAATGCCAACCGTTTACACTGTAGTATACTACTAAGTCTCCCATGATGCATTTCAAACCTCGGACAACAGAAATCAGAAGCACACCAGGCTATCAAATATCTCTGTTGATTCGCCACATTTGAAAGTTCAGAGAGCATTTTAGGCGGGAAAGTCACCACGTAGAATACCAAAATGTGGTCATTTGAGCCATGAAACGCATGGATACAAATTTCATTTCAGCATTTCGAACATTCCGTTATGCGTGCAATTATGCTATCGAAGAAACTTGGAAATGGCTTCAGGGCTGGCACCAAATAATCCAGCCACTCTCTGCACCATAACACTACCCACATGTTTAGCTGTGTTGATCATCCACAAATGGACGATCCTTACAAGTCGTACCTTGTCGACTATCAGGCTTTCCAGTGATATAAAGTTCAATACCAACTTGTTTTAATAAAGGGGAGAAATGCTCAACAGAAATGACGTTTGAGAAGTAGCTTTTTATAACTTCCCCACCCTCCTGCTCCAACAGTTTGGGTCTGTTTACCTGGATTTATTCTGAGAGAGATGCCCACCTGGTTCTTGCACAGCTCTGCATGGTGCAGCTTCATGGCGTTGCTTTTCAGAGATGTTTTTGGCTTTCTGGGTCAGATCTGTTGCACATGAAGCCCTCTAAGCAGTGCATTTCACACCATCCAGTGTTAAAGATAGCATGGTGTTAAATCTCCAGATACAAGCTGCAGGATTCTTCAAAGACCTGCACAACAACTTTCCGATAACTCGGAGACGTTTTTGAAGTGCTGCTGTCACTCTTAGCAGCCTTGCCTGTGGTGAATAACTCTCCCAGTTAAAATTAGATTGTTAAAATCAGCTGGTGATGATTTTCAGTGCACACAAGCAAATAAGAATGAACATTTCTATTTTTATGGATCGTTTCTGAAAGAGAAAGCTGACTAATTGAGAACAAACCAAAATTCTGCTGCTGCTTTTTCAGCTCCGGTTGAGGCAATGAATCCTCTCAGGAGTGAAACGGCTCTGCGTCTGGCTGCCTTTTTCTAAAAAATTGGAGCTGTCTTGCCCCTTGATCCAAGTCTTTGATAGAATAATCAGTGAAGAGCTCATTATTGATTGCCACTCACAAGTCCTGATTGCAGAAGTCTGCGCAGAGACCCACACAGCTCCCACACTTAGATGTTCATATGAGACGAGGCTCTCTTCTTCTTCACACATCAAATGCCCAAAATGCAAACGTGGTTTGTTTTCACTGTTCCACTTTCACTCGTCGTATCAGAGGAGAAATTGTGCCGCAAAAGTTCATTAATATTTCACATGGTTTTTTACGCAAATTAAAATCATGGTTATTATTTCTGTCTTTGTAACTTGTAGAACTGGACTTTTTCACATCGACTGTGATGGAGTTATTTTTCCCACGCTTAGCCCGAGTATTCTTAATAATACATAAATGTGAAACGTGTCAACTCTGCAGGGAGCTGTACATCCTAAAGATGGTTCAGACCTTTGAAGAACATCCCTGACTCCCTAAATATTAATCATCTCCTCCTCTTCCTCTCTTTTTTCTGCCGGGGTCAGGTGGACGACTGGCCAGAGAAATGTTCTACATCCCCCAGAACGCCTGTGGAAGGAACTGCTCACTGGACACAGGTCTGCTCCGGACTAATTATTCCACACTCTCTTATTTGTGAAACTGGAGGGCTGCAGAGATTCAGAAAAGTTGCCTTCACTTTTAGGACCTTGTTTGGCCAAAGGCTGTATTGATTGATGGAGGAGCTTTAAAAGGCTTCTCACTCATCTCCTCGCCAACAGTCTCTGCT
This sequence comes from Scarus forsteni, assembly GCA_036419115.1. Lineage (NCBI taxonomy): Eukaryota > Metazoa > Chordata > Actinopteri > Labriformes > Labridae > Scarus > Scarus forsteni. Next base: position 935,529 of record JAZDUH010000035.1, read on the forward strand.
CGGGCTGGACAGTTCGCAGCTTCACTTCAACCTTTTAAGGCTCCTGTGGACAAAAACAGAGCAGCTCTTCAAACTTATATCTGTTTTTTAGAACAACTTTAAAAGAGCTGAATTGAATTTCATGATTTTTTTCTTTCTGACTTGACTTCTGTTGCAGATATTCCTGGCTGAAGGCTCGTCCACATGTAGGGGTTTACTTCAAAAATCAAGCTTTTCTGAGCCTCATGGTCTCCTGGATGATCATATTTAGAGAGCTTATTGACAGTGTTCATGTGCTTTGGAAGAACGAGCTTAACCTCTGCTTGATTCAGCTTTTCATGTGCATTCAAAGTTACTAGAGGTGGGAGAAAAAATAAATTCACATAAGTATCGGGATTTTTTGTTTGATGATTTTTAAATAGATTTTTTTCCAAATTTAAATGCTTAATTTTAGTCTGTGTTAATAAACCACTTTTCAATGCAGTCCAGGCTTTTGATAACCTGACAAGCCAGATGGACAGCTCCATATATCTGCCACAGAAATATTTCACTAGTCCATCTGGGTAGGAGCCCTTTAAATTTGTTTTCAGGGGCAGAACGTAAAAAAAAAAACACAAGCTTGTGATTGGACAATCGTTTGGCTCGTCACATTCATCACAGACCAATCCACATCAAGCAGGGTTGCCTCCTATAATGTAGCATACATAGCGGCTAATGTAGCAGCTAATGGCTAACAACAGTTAACAACAGTTCATAGATGTTAGCCATAGCGGCTAACTTAGCCACTAACAGCTAACAACAGTAAATGACCGTTAGCTGCTAACTTAGCGGCTAACAGCTAACGGCCTTTTACTATTGTCTTACACTAAATTGTACCACACAGATGATTCATTTAACTCTTATATGTGACATGAACCTCGTCAAAGACAATCCCTACAAGTAAACTTCTGAGGAGGGCAGATTTCACCAAGTTTCACTGAGTAGCCATGAGGACAATAGGCTAATCGGCATGTCCATTCTCAACTTCCGGTTCTCAACTTCCGGTTGCCGTCACGTCCACATTCCACAGCTCCCGCCTCTCTTCCCTGATTGGGCCATTAAGAATTCAGCCGAGTGAATTTGTTGGACAACAGAGGCTGGCAAGACGGACCTGCAGGATTTCAGAATCAGGCAGGTCTGTCTGCTCTGCAAGGCTAGGCTTTTGAAGAGAGAGTCTAAACAGCTGGTTAAAATATATTGCTGGATAAATCATAGAAACGGACTGTCACATGATGTGTATTTTTCCTGAGATAGCCTGTAGGCATCATCATTGTTCATCTTTTTCGCGGGTGTTAAAAAAGCTAACTAAAGATTTTAAAAATCGGCAATATCGTAGAATCGCAATTTAAAATGTATCTGCACCTAAAAAAATCGTAAAAAATCGAATAGGGAGAAAAACGTATCGTTCCAGCCCTTAAAGTTACTCTCTCACTGTTTTGTTCACACAACACTCTGATAATACATATAGGTAGGGCTGGACGATATTACCTAATCTTAATATCATAGTTAATTAAAGCTCTTACCTTGATTATGATTAATGAACAATTATTTTATGCTATGTTGGAACAAATTAGTGGTTATTCCAATGGTCATCGGCACAGTCTTTCTGCAGTATTTACACTTAACTTCTTTCTGCTTGATGTCCTTTGCAAAGAATCCAAAATGTGCCCAAACAACAATGACAGTATTTTTCTTGGCTACTCTGATAGATTGACACTTGTCTCCTCCATGTTAGCAACACGTCCTTCGCTCTTGGAGAAAGTGAACGCAGACTGTTTGGAGGGGGCGCAGTCACGTGAGTTACTCAGGGAAAACAATCAAAATAATCGACAGGAGTAAAATTACTTCAATTATAGGGTCTAAATGTCGCTTTCAATAATTTTCGATTAATTTTCCAGCCCTACATAAAAGGGCTGTCACTTTTCCTAAACTTTTTTAGTATACACACTTACATCTGAAGTAGGGATAGTAACTAGGGGTGTAACGAAATGGTCAACTCACAATACGATACGAAATACGAAACAGGGCTCACGATACAAAATACTCATGATACAAAATAAAGATTATAGAAAATCCCCAACAGTAGGAAGTTGTGCAAAAATCTCATTTTCTTCCTAATGCAGACATACAAAAAATATTGCTGCATCAGTACAAAATAAATGCTCGAAAAGATGAACAATGATGATGCCTACAGGATATATCACGAAAAATACACAACACATGTCAGCAATATATTTTAACCAGCTGTTATACTCTCTCTTCAAAAACCTGGACTGCATTTAAATTGGCTTATTATCACAGACTAAAATGAATCATTTAAATTTGGAAAAAAAATGATTTAAAGAACAAAAAATCCCGATACTTGTGTGAACCGATTTTTTTCTCCCACCCCTAGTATCGGGACACCTCTAATAAATGCCTTTAAAATGTGGTTTTGTTTAACACCAGATATTCAAAGGTCACTCAAAGGCATCCAAACATAAAGTTAAAGATCTTGTTTTGATTTGACTTTCATATGCCTTCGTTCTTATGGATCTTTTTCTCGTATAAAATGTTTTACAAGCAGCATAAGGGCCCGATTACTGTACAGCTCTGCAACGCTGCTGATGAAAAAAGCTCCAGTTATTAGTCACGCCTGTCAGTTAGATCCTAATAGAGGCCTGTTATTTTGACACAGGTGAGCGAGCAGGCGAGGTGAGGGTTACTAAAGGGTGAAATCATTGGCTGTCTGACGCAGCAGTAATTAAAACACTCAATTACATACGTTTGCAGATGTCCTGCATAAATTATTGACGTTTCACACGGTTTCCTGCACTAATTTGTACTGATGATTTTATTAATGTACAAACACAAAGGTGACCAAAAAAGCAGAATAAGCCTCCTGAGGGATGGAGAGTTTTCCTGTTTCAGGGGCTCCAGATTGATTTCTACGAGATTGTCCTGTAATATTGACCAACCTTTCCTGTAGAAGAAAAAAAACAACAGCAACAAAAAAGTGATCCCAGCGGTGTGCTTGGAGTCCACACGCCTCAGTGGTCCTGTGAAAAATGCCCAATCAGTATTCATATGCTGAGCAGAGCTCGAGCACCCCGATATCTCGAGAGAGAGACGCTGGAATGAGACGAAGGATGGCACAGAATACCGAACACGCATCAATCCTCTCCACCTCGCTCTAATCAAACATTACGCCTCTAAACTGTACGCGCAGCGCCGGTGGAAAACACCCAGCTGCAGGTTTTTGATCTGCGAGATGGGTTGTGTTTGGGCGCGATAAGACAGATGTTTGTGTGGCACTTAACGCCTCTCGGGCTGCCAAGTAGGTTGGATGGCACATTGCATTGCATTGCAGTTCATTTTATTTCACGGACCCTCCAGCTCCAGACGCAGGCACCTGGCCAAAACAATTACACAGTAATAACTTAGAGCACCTGAGTTTAGGACGCAGGCTGAATCCCAAAGCACTCAAACTCCCTCTGATTTATGTGTGTGTGATCCCAGGGAGCTTCGACATGCAGTTTGACCTTCAAGTCGGGGTGGGCACCCTGGTCGTGGCCAAGCCCCTGGACGCTGAGGTGCAGTCGGTCTACAACATGACCATCCAGGTGACGGATGGGACCAACTTCGCCACGGCGCAGGTACACACTCTTTTGATTTGTTAGGTGCTGGCACCACTCCTCACACACTCAGAGCCCATATCGAATTAAATTATTGTTACCTCTTCCTCGGGGAGTTGTTTACTTCCAGCTTTCCTCCTTCCAGAGCATGCACTCCCATTTTTCCTGAAATTATCACTTGCTGACTATGTAATTCGCTTTTTGTTGCTCTGTTTTTGACATTTTGGGAGCTGCTGCTGTCTTGGCTGGCTCACTAGGTCGACTTTGTAATGGAAATCCTTGATAGAGTGGATTAATGGGATTCGTCTTGGCAAATAAAAGCGAGTGTTTTATGAATAAAAAAGTCAAATCCTCCCAGGAAAACACCACAAATATAGATATTATTACCAGGATCAAATACAAACAGTCGTATTTCTTTGTGCAAATAAAACAATCAAGGTTAACACTGAACATTATCATTTAAAAGCGCTCTAATTCTTACTCTGTTATTTATTTTTTGACTGAATTATTCAGATCTAACACACCTAAATCAGTCAAACTGTTTTTGGACAACAAGATTAATTTATGTTGTGGCGTAGACTATACTAGGCTACAGACGTTGTTGTTTAATCCAAAAGTAGAAGATGCTGTTTCAGCTGTGCAGCTTGTAAATAAAATAATATTAAATTACATGTACTGGCAAGAGAGGCATGAAAGAGAGAGGTCAAGGATTTCTACACGCAGGTCTCAGCGGTGTTAAATTGCATCACTTTTATTGCCTGTCGCTAGGCCTGTCATGATAATCAATAAATCAATTACCCGCACGATAAATAAGAACATCCTCAGTAAGTTTGCCGGCCTTGATAAACTGACACGTGCATGCATGTTTGTTTTCCTCCTCTCTTTCTACCAAAGAGGCTAAATGAGAAGATGGCTCGCTCTGTCCATCTTTCTCAACACCGAGGTGCATTGGTTCTATAGCGGATTTAGTGGATTTATAGCGGAGTGAGCATCTGTGGCTCATGCAATCTTTGTGGGGGAGGCGGGGCCTCTTGCGTGTACACACACAGAGCTGAAGTGAGCATTGTAAGGAGTAACAAGGACACAAACACTGATACGAATGAAGGCACAAAAGCGATGGTTCCTAAGCTGAATGCCACAGCCCCAGTGTGGGAATATTTTGATTTTAAACAACATGAACAAGGTGTGAGCTCATGAACACCGACGAGCTGATATGTCGAATTTGTTTGAAAATAGTGGCGACGAAGAAAAGGAGGTGCAGCGGAGCCTTCGTCCTGACAGTCAGTCCTGACAGGCGTTTGGTCTGCAAAGTAAATATAAATAAAACAGAGCAAAATGGTGCACTCACAGACGTACAGTGTTGTTTGCTACATTGCAAAAGAAATGCAGCCCTTTAATACGGTTGAAAAGCCAGAAATGTTACAAACATTTGACAGATAGTACGAATTGGCTCAGAGAACGTACATGTCACAAAAAATTCTGGAACTGTATAAGCTCCATTTTATTTATTATTTTTATGGTTGTGTTTGTTTTATTGTAGTTTTGTTTTTTCCTTTACAGAGACAGGGTCTATTTTTTGTTTTTGATTAGTATAATTATTTTTATTTACATGCATTTTTTCCTTAATGAGAGTCCATTTATTTTCATTGGGTTTTTTTTCTCTTTTTTTGTTTGTAAAAGGTGCAGTGTGTAGAACTTGGCATTTTAGCGATATCTAGCGTTCAGATTCTAGAATGAACTTAACCGTAGCCAAAACGTCAAATCACTGAGCAACGGAATCCTGTGAAGACCAAAAAGGATCCTGAACACAGCACACAATTTATGTTGTGTGTGTTTATACACACAGTTTGACTCTCTAGGACAGAGTAACAACTTTCTATACATCCACTGCCATCCTCTCCTCTTCTTCGCCTGCATTCCAGGTAGATTTCAGAACCGGCGGACAAAAAACACCCGTAGACAACACGGTGGATCAATATGTCGGCCTACACGAAACAGCGGCCCCGGTATTGTAAATAAAAAAAAAAAAAGGTTTCTCTAACTCGATAAAAATAAAACAAATGTTTTATGGGGATGATTGTACTCCTCTTTTGACAGACTTTACATACAAATAGAAACATATATCTCCTATATTCACCGTTTCTGTTCGGCAAAATGCAGTGGATGTATAAAGTGCCACATTCTACACACTGCACCTTTAAATTTATTGTATTGTTTGTTTAATTTATTTTATGTAAAAGATCTGACCTTCCAATTACAGTTAAATACTCTTAAGAAATTAAAGTTTATTGCTTTTGATATGGTGTACTTACTTTATTGTGACATATGTTATAATTACATTGATGAAAAAATTACTGTATGTTTCAAAACTATATCTGACAATAATATTGTTTATCGGAAATAATTTTTTGGACAATTATTGTCCAGCAAAATTTGTTATTGTGACAGGCCTACCTGTAGCAAATAGCATGGGGTTAAGGATATGGTAATAGTACTAGTTTTTATAAATATTCCTTTATTTCCGTTGATGTAAATGGCATTGGCACACTTTGGACTGATCAGTTTGTGCACATTTTACCCTTTGCACATGCTCTGTGGATTTGTAGCCATGTTTTCTGTCATTTACACTGCTTTAGCGCCCATAACCCTGCTCAAATTCTCTGTAAATTTGTAAATTAGACTCTTTTCTCCAACGATAGTACGGCCCATCCATGTCTACTCTGTTATGTTTCCCTCGTCTGCTTCTGTCTTCCTGTCGCTTAGGTGTTCATCCGGATCCAGGACAGCAACGACAACCCCCCCGTCTTTTCGCAGCCTGCGTACGATGTCAGCGTGTCCGAGGACGTGCCGGTGGACATGGAGCTGGTGAGGGTCAGGGCCACAGACATGGACGAGCGATCCCGTTTGAGCTTCTCCATCTACGGCAGCGTGGACCCCGCCAGCATGAGGCTGTTCCGGGTCAATCCGGGCACGGGGGTGGTCTACACCGCAGACCGGCTGGACTATGAAGCCAGGACTCAGCACATTCTCACTATCATGGTGAGTACACTCTTACCAAGCGCACGCCACACATCTGAGGAGAGAAAGTGTTTTTCTGGGCTTTTAAAATGTTTGTTAATCAAGCAGCAGCCTCCAGGGTGGAAACATTAAGTCAGAGCTTCAGAGCCAAAAACTGCTGCTCCCTGAGTGGCTGCTTCAGATCCAAAACAAAACTTTTAAAGGACGACTGGGTCGAGAGGCTGGATTGTCAAGTGGGTCGTCCACTTTAACGTCTTGAGGCTCCTGTCAGGGTTAAGATATCCTTCATTATTACAAAAGCCTCGAAAAAAGACAGCTTACTTTAAAGTTTCTAATAATCATAACAAAGTGAACAGTAGCTCATTATAAAGATTTTAGGATGGGTAATCAGACTTTAAGGGTCTGTGATTGGCCCAGACTTCCACTGGATGTCACCTGGGCAAGATGAGAGTTAGTCTGAGCCAAGTAAAGACAATCTCAGTTTTTAAGATAAATATAAGCTGATTTTATAATATTTGCAGGAGCTATGGATCCTTACAACCTATATAAGCCCTCCCCCGTTTCTGGCTCCCCTGGTGGGAGGAGTCTGTACAGCTATGACATCATAAAACACAGGAAGTAAGAGCAGAGCTTTTCTTCAAAGAGCTGAGAGTTTAGTTTAATGTGTCATGTTCTGCTCCTCAAAACCCTTCAACAGCATCAAATTTGGTGTTGCTGGTTTGGTGGAGTCTTAAGCAACCAGGCATGACCAGCCTGTGACCGGCCCACTTTCTCCCCCCACTTTCACAAGCCCATCCACTATCGCTTTCTCTCTCTCTCCTGTCAATAAAGGTATAAAATGACCAAAAAATTATCTTAAAAGAGAATTTTCAGGACATGAGAACATAAGGTGGTTGTATGCCACTTTTTTCTGCACGAAAAATAATAAAAAACATGATTTTTAAAAAGTACAAGCATGAGACTGTATAAAGATTTATTTTCTCTGATTACCATTCGTGCTATGATATTTTTACTATTTGGTTTATTATGTTTTTATGACTTGTTTATTATTGTAATCATTATTATTTTAAAGCCGATTAATTATTGACTATTTGGACTAAAAAATTTGAAAATGCGTTTACAAAAATAATTTGTGCTTCAGTTGTTGTTGTTTTTGTTGTAGATAGATAGATAGATAGATAGATAGATTGATAGATTGATAGATTGATTGATTGATTGATTGATTGATTGATTGATTGATTGATTGATTGATTGATAGATAGATAGATAGATAGATAGATAGATAGATAGATAGATAGATAGATAGATAGATAGACAGATAGACATATAAATAGACAGATAGGCTGATAGAAAGATAGATAGATAGATAGACATATAGATAGATAAATGATAGATAGATAGATAGATGGATAGATAGATAGATATATATAGATAGAAAGATAGACATATAGAAAGATAGATAGATAGATAGATAGGTTATAGATAGATAGATGATAGATAGATAGACATGCAGAAAGATAGATAGAAAGATAGACAAATGATAGATAGATAGACAGACATATAAATAGATAGATAGACAGACAGAAAGATAGATAGATAGATAGATAGATAGATAGATAGATAGATAGATAGATAGATAGATAGATAGATAGACAGATAGATAGACAGATAGATAGATAGATAGACAGATAGATAGATAGATAGATAGATGATAGATAGACATATAGAAAGATAAATAGATAGACATATAGAAAGATAAATAGATAGATAGATGGATAGATAGATAGATAGATAGATAGATAGATAGATAGATAGATAGATAGATAGATAGATAGATAGATAGATAGATAGATAGATAGATAGATAGATAGATAGATAGATAGATAGATAGATAGATAGCAGTGTTACTGGCTAAGGGCAAAAAGTTACATAAGCAAGACGGTGGTGACAAGGATTGTCACCTATAATTGCACAACAACATTTAAGTTAAAATGTTGGACTAAAGATCAGAATACTAAAACAAAAGAGAAAAGCAAGATAATAACAGATATGAGACTGGTGCAGTAAAATAAGTTGATGAAATGTATAAAATATTCTATAATTACTGCAGGAGAAGAATGACTTGCTCTGTATCATCTCTTAGATATGTTTAATTATTTGTTCATATTTAAAACACAAAGGATAAAGACTGAAAGACAGCTCCCCAGTGTTATGACTTTATATCCACCCACCCTTTTCTCCATCTCCATTTAAACCGTGGAGGCATTTAGCTAAGAGGCCACCATGGCAGCAGACAAAAGCCAAACTTCAGACTAAGGCCGTCGCCCCTCTAATGGATGACATCACGCTGGCCGTCTCTATTATACACTTTTAATTAATGCGTGTACCAGCGCTCTCTTTCAGGAGCAGCTCCTCTTGGCAGCCGTGCCTGACTTCTTTAATTTAATCTGATTTCTTCTATTAATCAGCCTCCTTCACCGTTATCCATATTCATCTCTAATTTCACTCCAGGTCAAAGATCAAGAGTTTCCATTTAACCGTGACCTGGCTCGTATCCTGGTGGCCGTGGAAGACTCCAATGACAACATCCCCTACTTCACCAGCACCGTATACGACGCCGTGGCCTTCGAGTCGTCCCCTATAGACACCTCCGTGCTGCAAGTGACGGCCTTAGACAAGGACAACGGGATAAACGGGCAGCTCACCTACAGCATCGAAGCAGGTGAGGTGGACAGCCCGGTGTTTTAATGATGCTGTTTTCGGTGGTCTTAGACTCTTGTTTGGACCGTGAGCAGCCTTCTAATGCTCCTCTGAGCAGAGCTAATTGGGATTGGTATTTACCAGTAATGATGTCTGTAACCTTTCTGCCTCTTCAGGTAACAGCGGCGGTGTGTTTGGCATCGATAATGCCACAGGGCTCATCTTCATCGCCAGAGACTTGGATGCTAACTCTCTGGGATTTTACACGCTCACCGTACGCGTCACAGACAGCGGATTTCCTCCATTAATGGCCACGGCGACGGCGCGAGTTTCCTTGATCCTGTCCGACTTCTCCAAACCCAAGTTCTCTCAGAAGGAGTATCAGGCTGAGGTAAAGAGAGACGAGATGGTGGGAGTGGTTAGATGAACATTCATCAGTCAAAAAATAAAAAACAACAAGAAAAATACCAAATGAGTTCATATTTCTGAGTGTTGATGCAGTCAGTGTAACTTTGACAGCACTTTTTAATTGAGTTTTAGTCTTTTGCATAAAATATCTTTTAGTTTTAGTCATAATTCAGTCATGTAAATTCTTTTAATTTTATTCTAATTTTAGTCGATGAAATCTGCTGTAAATTTAGTCGACTAAAATATGAAGTGTAATGGCAAAGGCATTTTTATGTTACCTTGAACTTCTGAAGTCATGTTTAATTTTTTTCTGGATTATTTTTTGAATGAAAGAATGAATGAATGCTTTATTTCGGTTTAAAAACAAAACAATAAAATCATGTTTATACAAAAAAAGAAAGAAGACAGCAACAGAAAAAGGAACAGGCTGAAGCCCCAAGGCTTATTTTAGCATACCCTGTTCAATCATAGGATTAACTGAATAATTCACAATAAACATCAGTATTATATAAACACATGATGGCGTAAACTGAAGTATCAAATTCAATTAAATTTCATCGTAACCTTTGATAATTTTAGATTTTAAAGTCTTCTTAAAAACTAACATAAAATTACACATCTTTACAGACGTGAGTTGGCTTAGGTCCGGATAAACTTTATATTTCCGAAATGTTTATGCACTTAAAAACACTCATATGTAGCGTACTCTTAAACTGTGGTATTACTTTTTGATTTGAGTTCTTGTAGGCGGAGAAAATACCCTTTGTATTTGGTACGGTACTTTCCAGTTAGCATCTTTTTCTCGTCTCCGACGGTTACAGACTGTGTCTTACTGAGGAAGAGGAGAGAACTTTCTACTGTATCTACTGTCCTTGGTGACCATATGGAGCTCATACAACCCCACTTCAAAAAAACTGGACTATCCCTTTAAGTTATAAATGCCCTGCCTTAGATAAAACATTTTTTGCATTGAAACAGGAATTGTCTTATTTACTACTCAAAACATAATTTTGAGTGTTTGTAGATATACAGTGTCCATGAATAATGTATGTGATCTTATAAAAAGCTGATTAGTAGGATCACGGTATCCAACTTCATTTATTATCCTAATAGCTCTTTTCTGTAGTTTAATTATTGGATTTAGGTTTGTTTTATATGCATTTCCCCAAATTTCAGCACAGTATGTCAAACAAGGTATCACAAGTGAAAAGTACAGTGAATGAAGGCATTTCTTAGTCAGTAAATCTCTTGTTCTGTAAAGAATTGAAACAGACTTGGATAATTTCTGTTTTGCATATTTTATGTGAGGCTTCCAAACTTTATCATCTATAAGTACTCCCAAAAACTGAGTTCTTTTCTCACTACTTCTGGGTCAGTTTAACCAAAGCAATGGAGCACAGTGAGTGCAATTCATCAAATTTATTTGAAACTGGCCTAAAATATAAAGAAATAGGATCAGTTTTCAACAGTACACATGGTGTTCATATTTGGGATTTTGGGACTGAAAAGTGTTTTGGAAAAAAAACTGAATACAGACTTTTTCAAGATTTTTGCAACTTTGAAACTTCGCAAGTTCTTACTTTATGCCGTCCATTGTCAAGTTTCTAGTTCACAAAAGTTGGAAATATGAGGATGATGAACTTCCATGTGTTTCAGTCTAACTTGCCCAAAAAATACCAAGTATGAAGAAAAACTGCATTACAACATGAAAAATTGCAACATAACACCTGCAACTTAACTTTACTTTAGTTTTAGTTCATGAAATTTCACAATATTTTGAAATCTTCTGAAAATTTAGTTGACAAAATATGAAGTATAAAGGGTAAGGCATTTTATAAGTTCCCTTGAGTTTCTGAAGTCATGCTTTATGTTTTTTTCTAGATTATTTTTTTCCCAGGCTCCGTACACAAGAGATGTCAAAAAACAAACTCTCTTCTTCTGGGTTAATGGAGCAAATGCATTTGTGGGTGCAGTTTATCAAATTTTACTTTGAAATTGGCCTAATATATAAAGAAATAAGATCAGTTTTTAACACTAGACATGCTGTTCATATTTGGGATTTGGGAATAAAAAATGTTTTGGAAAAAAAGCAGAATACAGACTTTTTCAAGATCTTACAAAACTCTGCAAGTTACTTTATGCCGTTCACTGTCAAGTTTCTAATTTCCAAAAGCTGGAAATATGAGGATGATGAACTTCCATTTTTTTGTCTAACTTGCCTAAAAATACCAAGTACGAAGAAAAACTGCATTACAATGTGAAAAATGGCAGATAGATAGATAGATAGATACATACATACATACATAGTTAGATACATAGATATGTAGTTTCTATAAAAAACGACTTCATTTCGAGACAAAATTAAACATTTTCTTGGTGTTTCTTTTAATTGATTTTATGTTGTAGACAACAGTGCAAGGTAAATATCTACCCTAAAAGCTCCAGTAGTGCTACAGACTCCTGAAATTGACATAAAAAGAATTTTCCAGGCAGTTTCCACTGGAAGTTGAAATTAACCTATTAGGCACAATTTGTCTCCAAATTTGACCAAACTAATAGTCCACCTGGTGATGTCACTTTGCCCTTTGTTTAAATTCTGTGAGCTTTGGTACATTTGTAGTCAAGAAGGTGCTGCAGCTAATCAGGGAGTCGTGGTTAGCAGGGAGCTAGTTTCTGTGTAACAGAGGGAAAAAAAACAGGTGACAGGAGAAATTTTACATTTTTGTTTGGTTTATTCCATTTTACTCAGGCATGGTAACAGACACAATATTTCTAATGCTTGGAATATATCCTCTGAGGTCCCTGGACACCAAGAACGTGCATAAAAACGTGAGCACGGATCATTTACTGTGTTCATGTGCCTTTCTCTGAATGATGGTGAGAGCTGAAGGGGTTCAGCCTTTCAGCTCATGACCAGGATCATACTGTCACATCTCATTTTCTAGTTATCCCAGAAATGCTCCCATGTGTTCCCCTTCGCCTTTGTGTCTGCAGATAATGGAGAACAGCACAATAGGAACACACGTGACGACCGTCAGCGCTCTTAGCCGCTCCGCGCTCTTCTACGACATCACCCGTGGCAACGACGACCACCACTTCTTCATCAACCATCACACGGGTGTGATCAGCACCCGCAAGCCTCTTGATTTTGAGGTTTGTAAAGGCTTGAGCTTCACAGTGTGAGCATGTAGATTGATATCACCTGCCAACGCCTGGCTGTTTGAGGATTAGTCACTTAATAGGTGTGCTTGGATGTATGCAAATGGAATTGCAGAAAGCACTTTAACTTATTGGATTCTGCACCCCTGCAGCTAACAACCTCTTACCTTCTGGTGGTGCACGCTCTGAACATGGCTGGAGTGGAGGCCAGCACCACTGTAATCATCCAGGTGGGGGACGTCAATGATTGCCCACCTGTCTTCCTGCAAATCAGGTATCGAAGTTTTCAAAAGATTTCATGCTTCTGTGAGGCCTGCTGAGGCGTGCCGAGTGCTGACAGCGTGTCCTTCTCTGGAGGGTTTTACTTTTCTCTCTTACAGCAGAGGTCTCTGTGCTCTGTCTGGACTCTAACAGGTATGTGGGTGCGATCAGCGAGGCTGCTCCGGTGAACAGTGTGGTCATGGGAGAGGACGGGAACCCTCTGGTCATCCAGGCGACTGACAGGGATCGCAACCACAACGCCATGCTGGAGTTCCAGATCCTGGACGAGACGGCTCGGATGTTTTTCAGCGTGGACTCGGGGACGGGGTCCATCAGGTGGGTGATGTGAGCCAAGACTGAAGGGCAGGGGTGGGGCAGGTAAAAAGCTGCTTTCCTGAGTTGAACCCCAGAAGAGTGAATCCATATGAGAACAGTGATTCATGACTGTGAAAAATCAGATCTAGAAAAGTTTGTCTATTTTCAAGTATCTGAAACACTTACAGTTCCAAGAAAAAGTATGTGAACCCTTTGGTATTACGTGGATTTCTGCGTAAATTGGTCTTAAAATATGTTCTGATCTTCATCTAAGTCACATCACAAGACAAACACAGTCTGCTTAAACTAATACAGCACAAAAAATTAGAAGTTTCCATGTTGAAGACCCAAAGGTTGGGCTGAGTCCTGTGTACGGAGGCTGTTGTCCTTTAAGTGGGTGGTTTGTTGATTTGGTAGATTTACTACTTTTTTTAGAATTCGTTGCTCAAAATATTCCTCAAACTGCAGATAATAAATGTTTTAATATTACGGCTGTACAGATCAATGCATTTGTTTTTGAAGTTTTAAATTAAATTTCAGACTGATCTGTTTTTAAGAAGTTACTTCAAAGTTCTTCAAGGTTTCATAGTTAGCAGCTTCTCTCTTTAACTCAGACTTTTTAGAAGGAATGGACGTATAGGCATGTTTTATTCTACAAAACCCATTTCCAATGAATTCAGAACATAACTTAAAACATTTATAAAAACAGAAAACTATGCATTTCCTCATCAGGTCAGTCTGGTACCTGTACGTACCTTTCAGCACTAACGGAGCTGTGCAGGTTACCCATGCCATGGGCACTAACACCCCCATACTATGAACTGTGTTAGCTGACAGTGCTTTTTACTGCAGTGCTGCAGTAAGATTGAAGGTCACAAGCATACAATGTTGGCTTTTTGCCTTGCTGCTTACGAAAATAGATTCTTTTGGTGATATTATGGACTGTAGGTGATGAAATCCATTAACTTCTTGCAACTGAAAAACGCTCTTAAACTCACATAGTTGGTCACACAGTGCTGAACTTCGCCCCGTCCTTTTAGTGATGCTCCTTTTATACTCCATCATGACGCTCACCTGTTCCAATTAACCTGTTCACCTGTTCCACACAGGTGTTTTGTTAGCATTCCTCAACTTTCCCAGACTTTTGTGGCCCCTGGTCCAGCTTTTTCGGAATTCAAAAAGAGTAAATATTTGAAAAAAGACAAAAAATGTATTAGTTTCACTTTAGTGCATTAATTGGATGAATTAATTACACCGCAAATAAATGCGTTATAATAATTAATCACAGATTAATCATAGCACACAAACATTTTGATATTGTCCAGCTGGAGGACCGGTACATGGCAGTGGCACATGTCACTTCACACATGCGTCTCTAGTCAAACCAAACAAAGCCCAGGTGACAACAGGAATGGCATCTTTAAGACTTAGTCTTATTTTATTTTTGAATTTATTTATCTATATTTGTACTACATTCTTTAATAATGCATCAGGCCTAAGAGTTTTGCTGGATGTCCTCGACCTTTTTCTTATTTTGAATTTGATTTATGAAACACACTTAAAGTGTAATTTGAGTTGCCTGATTGAGCTTAGAATTTTCTGGACAAGTTGCCCTGACTTTGGTTTTATTTAGTCACCAATAAAAATGTGGATTTACAAATCTTCACTTCTTAGTGTATTCATTTGATTAGTCCTGCACTACAATTTTATAATATCCTAGAATTCAAATTCTTTATTTGGGTACTTTAAGCAGATATGAGATTAAAATGTGATTAATTAGATTAATTAATTATAAATCCAGTAATTAATTAGATTATTTTTTTAATCGTCTGACAGCAGTAGTTTGAACATTAAATAACTTTTCTTTTTGAGTATTCAGTTGAATTTTAGGTCACCTAAGGTTATTTTATTCATGTTTTACACAATGCCCTAACTACATTGGAATTTAGTTTGTTTTTTAAATGTTATCAATTATGCACGAAAAATGCCTTCCCAAAGACAGCCTTTCATGATATGTAGTTTTGTGTTTTTTTTTAATTTCATGAATCATATTTTATTTGTTTTGAGGTAAATGAACCGACCTGTGGCTCCATTCCTGCTTGTCATTCCCTCTTCGTCTTCCATAGTCCAGCTCTGCCCTGTCAAACAAAGACAGAGGCCATAAACAAAATGTTAAAACCAGACTCATTAAATCACTTTACTGAAATGCTACATTATTTTGCTGTGAGAGAACAAAATGGACATGTTATGTGACGCGTTTTGTGATTTCAGAACGATTGCCAGTCTGGACTATGAGACCTTCTCAGAGTTTTTCTTCAGGGTTCATGTCCGGGACAGCGGTCAGCCTCCGAAGAGTGCAGAGAGTCCAGCAGAGGTGATCATAAAGGTGTGTGTAGTGTATAGTCAAACTAATCATTATTTACAGCTTATGAACCTTTGTTTTCTGGCCTTAACCGATATTTAGAGCCATGAAACATTCTGTCAATAAAATAATATGATTATGTGTAATATACCAGGTCTAAAGCACTATAAAGAAGATTAATCACTATATTAAATATGATTATAGACCATCAGATCGTCTATTTGAACAGTTTAATCTGAGTGGGAGGTTCATTGATGAATACGTCAGACACAGAGAGGACTCTGGTTTCATTGGGTGGTCCTGTTTGTGGTTGTCGACCAACTTCTGGATTTTGGTTTTACTTTCTTTTTTAACAGACAAGTAAAGTTTTTTACTCACACCTTTACATATTTCAATGGAGCTGTTCCGCCTTGGACACATCACACTACCATCAGTCTTTCTATACCAGTCTAAACCAATGATAGTAAGATAATGGAAATTGTATTCTTTTGAAAGACATGAGATTTAAAGGTATGTTGCCACTTTTTTAACCATGAAACCAAAAACCAAATCTTTATTTTCCACCAGGACAACAGATATTAGATTAGGGTCATACTGCCTTTCATTAAAAAAATCCCTGACTGTTTCGTTTTTTCCTCGTTTGTATTTCTCAGGTGACCAACGTCAACGACTCGCCCCCGAAGCTATCACAGGACACCTACGAGACAATCCTCCTCCTGCCGACCTACGTGGGGGTCGAGGTCCTTAAAGTGGAGGCATCCGACCCAGACATGACCTCCGACCTGGCCCTCAACCCTGACCCCTCCATCACCCCTCAGCTGGTTTACTCTCTGGCGGACAGCAGCGTGGAGTACTTCTCTGTGGAGCGCTTCACTGGAGTCGTGACTGTTGTTAACGAAAACCTGAGTAAAGACCGCTACCGCTTCAGCGTGAAGGTAATGACTGTGTTTGGAGTCTTAATGTGGAAATCAAAGATACTAAAGCTCCTCCGGGAGATATTTCTTTTTTTCATTCATTATTTTTGGGATGGCAGTATTCATATTTATGCTATACATCAAAACAGATGCTCTTTTCCCGTCTGCATCAATATTTTCTGTAAATTTAGATTGTAAGTACAAGGGAGAGCAAAAGCGTGTGAACCAGAGCATTTAAAGTATATCAGCTAATGATATACAGTAAATTAAATGTATGAAACACAATTAAAACAGCACAGAACAACAAGATAATTAGGCCCCATCCACACAAAGACAAACCGAGGTCTAAACGCATACATTTTTTTGCGTATCTGCGTATCATCCATACGAAGACGGCGTTTTGGGGGTCTGTAAACGATCATTTTTGAAACCAGGTTCCAGAGTGGAAAGACTTTGAAATGCCGTGTACGCAGCTCCGTGATTACTGGCTCTCCGCAAGTTTTCAGATACGCTTACGTCATAGTTTCATATCTTCATTGACACGCATGCGCCACACGAGGCAACGACAACAACAACGGCAGCATTCGGTGTAGCATATGTGCTGATGAAGCTAGTGACCCTACTATCACTGTTGCAGCGGAATCTCCTTCTTCTCAATCACCACCGAGTTGAACAAACAATTATCGAGGACACATTACAGCACTTTATGATCACTTTATCACAATCTCTGTTTACAACTTTTGCCGCAAGTACGCATGCCCACTGTTTTTCGTCTGTTTCCACTTGTTTCTGTCATATCGTTACAGCGCCCCTAGAGGTCTGGCATATGTTTTACACCCACACATTTTCTGAGACGCCTTCGTCTTTATGACAATCGTTTTTGAAACTGTTAAGCGTTTTATCTTCATGTGGATTGGGCCTAAGATTTCACATATTTTCCACTTGGTCCAACATGTAACAAACATCTCTCTAGTTTATCTTTTATATCCATTTATATGAACATCATTTACTATGTGGATCCACTCCTGTATTGTTTGAGCTTCAGGATTGAACTAGCGTCTTTTGAGTGAATCAAGAATCAAAATACCAAACAAATATTCACCCAATCATCTCATCTGGAAGTCAGAATTTCCAGAAAAATGTGGAGAGGAGCAGGAGCAGAGCAGAGTTAAAGATATATTCTGTGTGACTCTGTCCATAAAGGTTTTACCATTTGACACTCCCAAATTATGTGCCAGCGTTTAGCTTCTTGAGCTCACATTGTCTCCTACATTTACTGCCTGCTTCAGAAAAATTGGCTCTTTTTAATGTAATAAAGAAACAAACTATCCAAGCTCCTGCCATCTGTGTGAATCAGTACATTTTAATTGGTGTTATTAAAATACAACCTTCTTTTCCCCATTTTCCTTTCATCTACTCCGTCCTGGTGATGTTGCTGTGACCAAATGACGTAAATACTCAAACCTGTTGAGCTGTGCATTAGTAATGAAGCAGAATAAATCAGTGCAGATGCAAAAGCATAGTGCTGTTTGTATTCTGCTGCAGTTTTTAGGCCACAGAAACTCTGAAATAGAAACCCAACCCTGTGATTTTCCTTATTTGCTTCATGTAATATTAACACTTTAACTTTAGCACAGCGGGTCATCCATACACTCACTGAAGAATGAAGGCACCACAGCCACACACCATTTAGGATTCGACTTTTATGCCTCCTCCTTAATCTTACAAAATTAGATTTTAATGCTGGAGCTGCAGCCGGGGTAAGTGCTGCTGGTGCTGCTCAGCAGAGAACAAGAGACCCCGTCAGTGTTTTCTGAGCTTATTTTGACTCTATGGAGTTCAAGAGGTCTGTGCAGGGCTGAGAAAACAAGGAGGAAGAATATTTCTAATAATGTTCCAGCTGCTTGTTTGTGACAGTATTGTTTGATTTGCATCACAGAGTTTGGTGATTGAGGGTCTCAAACCTTCAGGTGGGCTGTGGATTATCTGGTGCATGGCCATGCATAAATTAAAATAACAAATTTGATCTCCCTTTTTGATTATCATACTCTGCAAGGTGTTTCTCACATATGTCTGTCTACCTAAAAATCAAACTTTCACACTAATAATCGAAAATAATCAAAAATATTCAAACCAACTCCCACCCCGCTGCCCGGGCTACAACACAGACTGGAGCACTTCCATCAGATCGTGGTATTTACTCCTCTGAGGCCTCATGTGCCTCTAGTCTGAAATCTGTCGGCAGGGTTTGGAAATATATTCACAGTTTGAGTCCAGATTTTTACCCCCATTTTCTAACAAATAATCGATTATCAAGTAGCCTCGATCAGCTCCCCGCCTCGTTCACAGCTGTGATGACCAGAAAGTAAGTCCTGAGATAAACTTCCTGTTTAAGCCTGTGCGTGAACTCCCATCCACATGAGCCTCGTAGTTGTGCATATACATTTGACTGCTTTGTAGACATAAAGATGGAGCCACTTAAATTTCCTCCACTTCCCTTGAGTCTGTTGTGAGACTTGTTGCAACATTTAGTCTGTCCTATGGTGGCCAACGAGGGCAAATGGACTACACAGTCGATACAGCTCAATCAGAGGAAAACACCTACATGAGAAGAAGAAAAACAAGGTGGACTTAATGAATCCCTCGTGGGAATATTCAGGTCTTTACATTCGACTATTGAAACATGCTACACACGCATACCCTATCACACAGGTCCTATGACTGCACACTTATGGCCCTTTTCCACTAGCACGCCTTGGCCCTACTCTACTCGGCTCTACTCGATTTGCAGCGTGTTTCCACTAGCCTGGTACCTCCTAAAACAAGCTAGTTTTAGTACCTACTCCGCTCTGGTTTCAAGCGAGCTGAGTCGATTCTAAAAGATGACGTCACCGTCTGCTGGCTACTGATTGGTCAAACAATGTCGTCATCGATGAGTCATGAGCGCGAGGGCCTAGCATGCTAGCTTTGCAGCTGGATTGCTCTTGTTCTCGGCTTCATTCTGTTGTATAGCTTCCAAAACTCTCCTGTGCTTCTCAAGGGGTATTTCTTCTTACCACCTGCAGCCTTCTTCTGTTTTCCTTTTTTACTTGGTTTGTGACAAAAAGACACAGATTGTTGTGTCATGCTCTAAATGACGTCACCGCAGTGCCGCTCAGCTGTTTACAGCGACACTGCACCCCGTTGGGCAGGCGACTGGGGCTAATGGAAAAGCAGCACAAGGCGAGTAGAGTAGAGCCGGGTAGAGTCGAGTAGAGTAGATTAGGGCTAATGGAAAAGGGCCATAATATAGAGAAGTCAGAGTGATGGCATAACTTTATTCTCATAACTTTATGAATATATTCTCATAACTTTATGACTTACTTCTCAAAAGTTTGAGGTTATTCTTATAACTTTTAACTTTATTGTCATAAATTTCCTGGATTATTTTCGTAAATTTTAGACTTTGTTCATGTAAGTTTTAAACTTTATTCTCAAAAAGTTACGAAAATTATTCTCATAACTTTCTTAGATCGTTCTCGTAACTTTATGACGTTATTCCCATAACTATATGTGATTATTCTTGTGACTTTTCAACTTTATTCTCTTACCTTTTTGACTTTATTCTCACAACTTTGAGATTATTCTCATAACTTTTTAGACTTTATTCTCATACATTTATGGGATTATTCTCGTGACTTTTCGACTATATCCCCATTACTTTACTTTTAGTGTCATAACTTTTAGATTTTCTCATCAGTTTTCAACTTTAATCTTCTAACTTTTCAACTGTATTCTCAAAAAATTATGAGATTATTCTCGTAACTTTTTGTGATTATTCTTTTAACCTTTAGACTTCATTGAATTTTTCAGTTTCGGAACTGAAGGAGCTTCTTGGATGAGAAGCAAAACGTCTTCCCAAAACTTAACACAGTCCAGCTGCCTGGATTTTGGATCTTCAAGATTTTAGCTAAACATGCACCTCAGACAAATGAACCATCACTGATATTTAAACTGAGCTAAACACAGAAATGTCAGATTGTATTGAGCTGATGATGGAGCCTTTGAAAGCTGCATCTATATGAATATATGACACTTTTTTTGCTTGTCTTTCAGTGAGTTGATTGTAAATTCAGAGCTCTTGAGCTTTTTTTCTGACCTTGATCAACAAAAAAAGCTCAGGGTCACTTTTACCTGAAGTCCTGCTTCAAAAAAACACCAGAGAATCAAACTGAGAGAGCAGCTGCATCAGTCCGTCTGTCGTCTGTATTTAAATGCAAAGAACACTTTTCTTCTAAGAGCCCAACAAGACGCTCTCATCCTCTTGATTCTGTTTACTTCGAGGTTTGGGACGGTCGCTTCTCCAGCATGGCGTCAATCACAGTGCTCGTACGAGAAGCCATCGACAGCGGCCTCCTCTTCACCTTGCCCTTCTACGCCGCCTCCATCCCGGAGAACGTCCCCAACGTCACTCTAGTGACGGTCGTGAACACGGTCGGCCACCGCCTCAACGAGCCGCTCAAGTACACTCTGCTGAACCCCGGC
Source organism: Scarus forsteni (assembly GCA_036419115.1). NCBI lineage: Eukaryota > Metazoa > Chordata > Actinopteri > Labriformes > Labridae > Scarus > Scarus forsteni. Next base: position 956,822 of record JAZDUH010000035.1, read on the forward strand.
GGGCGCTTCACCATCAGGCCGACCTGCGGAGTGGTGCTCACCACGGGCGTGCCTTTTGACCGTGAGGAGCGGCAGAGCTACGAGCTGGTGGTGGAGGTCAGCAGGGAGGACGAGATCCTGAGGGTGGCCAGGGTGACGGTGCAAGTGCAGGTTGGTGAGGGTTTGGGATGGAAAAGTGGATTTACTTTCCAGTTTGTGCCTCTTTTTGCTGTCTGGCTGCACTTTAAACACGAGGTTTGTCGATTTTTCCTGCTTTCTAAACCTTTACAGTCTGGAATGCTCATTGTTTTCTGCAGAAATACAAGGACTGTGTTCAAAGTCCTGTCAAAATCTAACTTTATCCCGATGCTGTGCAGAAGTTCTTTAACACTTACTGTTTTATGTAGCAGTGCAGCCTTTACAGAGATACTATATTTCAGTATGAATAATTCAGAGTGGGTCAATACCATGAAACACTGAGCAGAAAAAAGCCAAAAGGAATCAAACAATGAGTCAGTAACTCTAGCTCAAGAACAGTGCAGAGAGCTTCATGGATGGGTTTCCATGGCCGAGCAGCTGCATCCAAGCCTCACATCACCAAGTGCAATGCAAAGCGTCGATGCAGTGGTGTAAAGCATGCCGCCACTGGACTCTAGAGCAGTGGAGACGCGTTCTCTGGAGTGACGAACTCTAATTATGTTCCAGCTGCTTGTTGAAGACAATATAGGGTCTCAAACCTCCAGGTGGGCTGTGGATTATCTAAATGGACTTGAGCTTATATAGCGCTTTTCTAGTCTTGGACTACTCAAAGCAGCTTTACACCGCAGGTCACACCTACCCATTCATACCCATTCACTCTCACATTCACTCACTGATGGTTCTGAGTTTCTATGTTAGTTATCCATCAGTATTTCTAACACATTCACGCCCTTTCATGCCCATTTACACGCCACTGACGCAGCAGTGGGAGCAACTTGGGGTTAAGTGTCTTGCCCAAGGACACATCGCCATGTGTCGCCCGGAGCTGGGCTTGAACCTGCAACCTCCCGATCACTGACCAAGCACACTATCCAACTGCGCCACCGACGCCCCCGCAGGGGTGGCCTGGTCATACATAAATTAAAGTAACCCATTTGATTTCCCTTTTTTGATTATCATACTCTGCAAGGTGCTTCCTTACATATGTCTGTCCAACTAAAAATCAAACGTACACACTAATAATCAAAATAATTGTGGACAGCCTTCCAAAAGAGTTGAAGCTGTTATAGCTGCAAAGGGTGGACCGACGTCTGATTGAACCCTATAGGTTAGGAATGGGATGGCACTTAAGTTCAAATGTGAGTTGAGGCAGGTGAGCGAATACTTTTGGCAATATCGTGTACTTACTTTTGTTGGGTTGTATATTGCAAAAACTCAGATCAAGTGTGGTTGTCTATTTTCAAGTCAAAAATATCCAAAGCACTTAATCTAATCCACATTCACTTAATAAAACCAGATAAATATCTTACTTAAGGAATGAAACACAACAATAAGACAATGAACTGCTTGCAATGAAGAGAACATATCTGCCTATGAAACAAGGAAAGTTTGACTCATGAAGGTCTAAAATTCAGGCTTAATATCTGCTCAAGCTACTTTTGTTTTATTGGCAGATTATTTACTTCTGTTAAAGCAACTCAGGCCTTATATTTAGTTTTTATATCCTCATATAAGATCTTAATCCAGATATTTAAGTACATTGCGCTTTAGAATGAGTCTGGTGAGATTTCTTTTGTCTTGAAATTGGACAAATACTCTCGTGTAGTTCTGAGTTTGTCAGTGTAGATACTTAAATAGAAGAATAAACCCAAAATGCACAGACTTACTCAGATAAAACAAGTCAATCATGACAAAAAGACATAAAGAAAAAGGTTCTTCAGGTCAATGAGTAAATCACAGGAGATTCAGACTTATCAGTGTTTCCTTTTCAACCCGTATCTGTTCTCCTCCGGGGTCACTTTAATCTTCGTGTTAAAAAAAGACAGAGTTCCTTTAGTTGGATAAATCAAACACAGAAATTACTTTTAAACAGTCTGACAGTGTTTAATGCATTGTGTCTCTTTGCTGGCATTATTAGTGCTCACTAGGGGGCACTATTTTACACCATGATTTTTAAATAAATTACTTGTTTTCGTTCATTTAAATCAATTCACATGCCAAAACAGGAGCACAGATATGTATGCATTAATACTGTGACCCTGTTATCTAAAAATATAAATATTTTCTTCTAAAGGTATATTAACACCCTTCTCCATTCTTGCGGTCTGTCTCTAGGTGGAAGATATGAACGACAATGCTCCAGAGTTCGTGAACCTCCCGTACTACGCTTTGGTTCAGGTGGAGGCAGAGCCAGGGTCGGCCATTTTCACGGCCTCCGCCATTGACCGAGACTACGGCGTGAACGGTGAAGTGACGTACAGCCTGAAGGAGCAGCACAGAAACTTTCAGGTTAGAATAAGAAAGTTTATCTGCTTTCTCTGAAAAGGTTTGGTGGAAGTGTTAAGACGCTGACGCTGCTTTAGCAATAGTGATCTGGCACAAGTAATACAAAGTGTTTTTCAAAAAGACTCAAAGATGCTTATTTCCTGGTCATAGTGCAACCAGGACTGCAGCTTTAAGCCCCGTTTCCACCAGAGAGTTCAGTTCGGTTCGTTTCGGTACGGCTCGCTTTTTGTGGTGTTTCCATAGCCTAAAACCGGGACAGGACCCCTTATAAGCGAACCGTACCATCCTACTTTTGTGGACCCTCCTGTTGGGGTGCCAAGCATACTGATCCGACCAGAAGGTGGAGCTAGAAACACTGCAGTCCATTGATTGGTCGAAGGAGACGTCACTTCCCGTGCGACAGCGGAAAAACACAAAACCCCGCCATGTTGATTGTGCAAAACCTGACAGGGCCACCATCATGAAAACTGCAAGGTTTATATTTATATAAAAAATTATATATAAATTTATATTTTTTCAAACTTTTCAACTACTTACAATTTAAAGGGACTGTGAGGAGTTTCTAAATAATTACAAAAAAGTCTCACTTTTAGATATATGCCTGATCGAAATACGCACTTATTGATGAGTTTTATAGCATCTAAATAGGTTATCTATAAATGCTATTCCTTAGCCTTCCGGTCGGGTCGTACAGGGCTGGACTGGCCTGGATACTCAACTTCGGGAACAAGACAATTAAAACTAGAGCAAATTTATATTATTTTATTATTTATATTACACGTCTTAGAGCACCGGGCTGTAAGTAGCGATATATAGCCGTCTACAAAACTACGATACTAAGTTTTCCAAAAATTGCTTGTTGTCACACATCAAAAACTACCGCTACGTAACTAGAAAGAGATACATTACCTCATCGCTTTGCATCCTGTAAGTTGTTGAAAAAACGAAGTTGTAAAGCAATGCAGAGTTCTGAGGAAGGTCTGAGTAGCATTTTTGTTAGCGTCAACAAACACACACTTTGGCTTGTGGTGCGTTCTAGTTGTAGCCGGGAGTTGGAATTTCTGGGCTCCGAGTAGGAAACTACATCTGGAACGTCCCCCGAAGTCTGAATTTCCTACTGAAACCTCACCAACCCCGAGTTGACAATGGAAGATGGATGCCCCCAGTGTGTACAGTTATTTAGCTCCTGTAATAATCCATTTATTTGCACTTCTGACTGGGGTGTGTCGCTCTAGATCAGATGTATACATAGTATTGTTAGACTTATATTTACAAAAATGCTGCCATAGTGATACTCACATTCTTCATACAACAACACAGGGTGTGCTAACAACAGCTAACAATAGCCTGGTAGATCGGCATGTTTTTTTCTGACTTTAACTGGAACCCCGATAGTCGGAGATGATGTCACTCCCAGTTCCGAGGTTACTGGAACGCAGCATTACGACAGTCGCCGCGCGGGCTCATGGGTAGCAGAGTCTTAGTGTCGCCGGAAACAGATTCTCCTGTTTCCGGCGACACAAACGAATGCGCACTCTGCAATAACTAGGAGCATAGAACAAGAAATCCCACATTCTGCTGTGAGTGACGGAGCCGTGGACAGACACAAGAGGGGTCAGCAGAATGTGGGATTTCTTGTGTTATTGTTTCTTGTTCTACGCTCGTAGTTATTGCAGAGTGCGCGTTCCTTTGGTTTGGTCAGCCGCTGCCCGTGAGGCACCCGTAAGTGTATCATAGAAATGCCAAGTAGTACTGTTTAGGCTATAAACATGTGCTAAATGATGTCGTTTCGAATAAATGGTGGACGTTACCCGCTCAGGACACTTGGATTACAGCGCACAAACAGTATGGAGGAATATTGCCGACTTTTTGTGGACTTTTAAGGACACTGTTCGTTCGGGCTCTTATCTAAGTCATGATATCAATGTGAGTGGACAGCGAGTATACCCCCAGATCTCCGGCTGCATCCTAGATGTTCCAAAACTACTCCACAGTGTTGTTCAGCATGAGGGTGAGTAGAAAATGAGGCCAAATCGTTGTTTGGGTGTAGTGTTCCTTTAAGTCAGTGAATGAAAACAATCTCGATTTTTATTTTTAAACCTTCTGCAGAAAATACCTCAAATGAATTGATTTTATTGATATATTGCCCAGCCCTAATCTAATTTTATCTAACCTAATCTATTTTCTGTTCTTATGTTGTTTAAAGTGTTGGTATCACACAGTTTGACTGAAACCAGTTCTTCAACATTCCCTGCAGATGAACCCCGTGACCGGAGAGCTGACCCTAAAGCGAGCCTTCGAGGTGGACCTATCCAATGCCGAGTACAAAGTGGTCCTCGTGGCCACCGACGGAGGCCTCCCCTCTCTCTCCAACGAGGTGGAGCTGCCCGTCACTGTCGTAAACAAAGCCATGCCCGTGTTTGACAAGCCCTTCTATGGAGTCACGGTCCTGGAGGACATGTCCATCTCCACCTCCGTCCTGTGCATCAACGCCACCAGCCCCGAAGGCCAGAGCATCATCTTCACCATCTCAGACGGAGACCCCTCCCTCCAGTTTGACATCGGCTTCGACTCAGGGATCATCAGCGTGATTTACCCGTTGGACTATGAGACCACCCAGTATTACCGGCTGACGGTGAGGGCCACGGACACGCTGACGGGGGCCAAGTCTGAGGTAGACGTGGACATCGTGGTCCTGGATGTGAATGACAACCCTCCGCTGTTCCTGAACACCTCCTACTCTGCCGTGGTGCCCGAGAACTCCATGATCGGGACGACCGTGCTGCAGGTGGGTGTGTGAGGAGGGGAGTCCCTCCACCCTACTGCGTGATTATTTTGAATAAGTGTCCTGGATGAATGTCAGATTGTCAATCATTTATTTATGGTAGGGGAAGCCAATTTCCCTAAGGAAGCTCATGACCTTTATAGAAGAATAAAGCAGAGCTGCCGCTACATTGTGAAGCATGTTTGTAGATGAGAAAGTTAAAAGAAACCAAATTACCATAAAATACCAAATAAACGCAAAGTTCCAATTAATCCTCAGTTTCAAAATAAATGCTGAGTGAAGCAGTACATTTTGACAAATAGACGCCCGTTCCAAATAAATGGCGGGTGAAATGAAATTCGGCACAGCCTAGGAGCTACGGTCGAAGTTACAGAACACAAATCCGAACGCTGAGCTCACAGCTGACAGTGCACGCTTAAAAAAAAGAAACATTATCAGGCTGAACCTCAACAGTCCACATGGTTTATTTGTCTCTCTGGACGTCCTGTTGGCTTCTCCTCCCTCTGTATGTCAACAAATGCAGGTTGGTGCTCTGTTTCATAACAGTACAGTTACACTACACGTCCACAGAGGCCACTAAAGCACAAAAAGCCGGAATCTTACACACTAGGGCTTCACAAATCCAACAAAGAAGATGTTGTATGTTATTTGCCCTTAACGTCAGGAGGCTGGACATGTCAGTTAGCGGTATACTGCTGCTTATCTCCATAGACCCGGTGCAGCCAAAAAACAGAAGTAAGACCTTAACTTAACTACTTACTACTGGTAAGGTAGTTCCTTACCAGTTTTAAGACTGTTAAGTGAGTGATGAGTTGAAAGAAGAAGACAAGAGTATAACTACAGTACTGTAATCTTGCTGTATAGGTGATATTCACACTGGTGTAAATAAATAATTTGATTGCATTTACCATATTTTTTCGTTTTTTGCTAAGCAAGGCTTTTGTGGGGAAGGAATTAAACGCCTGTTCCAAACAGTCGCCTGGTCTGCTCAGTGATTGAACCAAATAAACGCCCCGGCTATTATTTGGTATTTTACGGTATACAAACTATTCCAATGAAGTTGGGACGTGGCTCCAACACATTACAGAAGCTAAAACTCAAAGATATTCTTAACCCTTTGTGGGGAGGGGCTGCTGAAGTGGACTTAAGTCGTTGGTAGGCCAACAAATGGGCTCACAAATTGACGTGGATGTGAAGTGGGTTTATTCACTCTAGTCCATCTAGGTTGTGTTTTGGAATGGTTGACACCATTCAGCCCTGGCCCTAACCATTGAGCATGTGCCCAAACATTAATACCTTTTACAATGATGTAAAACAGCAGTTGGAGTAGGAGTCAGATTTCCAAGAAGTTACTGCAAAACCATCCAAACCAACAAACAAAATAAACTTTCTCACAGAATTCCTCCTTTTGTTTCAATCCTCTGACCTTTTAACAAAGTCACAATACTGACGGTTTCTGCCTTTAAAACTTTAAACCATCAGATAAAAGAAAAATAAAGAGACTATTCACAAGAGACTGACAGAAGTGGTAAAGGATTAGGAGAGGGACAGAGGGGGATTTAGGCTTCAAGACAAAGTGAATAAACATCAGCGCTAGCATCAAATTAAAGGAGAGCGCTGAAAAAAAGAAGCCTGATGATTGGAATGAACTGAGATTCCATGTTAGTGTAATAAAACAGCACTGATGATTGGTAAGATAATAATAATCGTTGATTTTGGGTCATTAAGTATTTTGCATTTCAATAGCAAAAGCTCACATTTGCACCAGGGGATGTGTAAGCCTTAAAATCAAGAGTGTTTAGGCCAACATGCTTAAACGCACTAAGTTGCTGCCACATGATTGGCTGGTTAGCTATTGATGGTAACAAACAGGTAATTGCTATTAAGTTGTTTGCAAATTGTATTGATTACAACCAGAAAACCAAAAATATATTGTTATGTCACTTGTTGCTGATGACGTTCAGTCCTAACCTTGCACAGCAGCTGGATCCGCCTGAAGGAAGGGATAGCTCTTATAGAGATTAGCATAGATGCTAACAACTTTAGTGACAGTTTTATCAGATCCGACTGCATTTCTTTGTTAAATGAAAAAAAAAATCAACACTACCAACTTCCCTATGGTAAGGATATTTTTAAAGAAGACTGACTAATTGTAATGTCAAGCCATTAAAGGATAGCTTTACTGCTAGCTACTTATTTATTTAAGAGCATTGATTTATAAAGCATAATTGGGTTTTCATGAACCTACATATATTAAAGGTAGGCATGTTTGTCTTCCTGAACACTTGTGGATGTGGCCCTGGAAGCTGGGACATCCCTGATCTGTTGCTTCAGGTCAGTCCTGCTCATGATGTTGAACAAAGTTTTGATGTCTCTTAAATTTAATCATCACTAGGGATGAGCATCGAAAACCAATTCCACTTGAGAATCGTTAACAGCTCCATCAAAGAATCGATATCATGAGTCTTTTCGCTAATCAATTCCCTTATCAATTCCTTCCACTGACAGGGTTCAGAATCATCAGAATTGTGGCTTATTTTTTTACAAAAGGCTCCTACTGCACAACCTTAAGTGAGCGGAAACACCAGCAGCTTGCAGAAGCAGTTATCTATGCTGTGACGTGTGTTTGACATTGTTGACACTGAAGATCTACAGGCCAACATTTGCCCACATGGAAAATCTGCAGGAGTCAATAAGGGAATTGTTACTTTTAACAGCACTGGTATCGATAAAATCCCTTGGATACAGAACAGGCTCTGTTGACCTTCAGTTTAATAATGTTAGCTTCTGGGTTTAATGTCTCCATCTTTGCAGGTGTTCGCTCTGGACCAGGACTCGGAGAAGAACGCCATCGTCAGTTACCAGATCCTCTCAGACATCTACAACAGCACCGACTTCTTCCTCATCGACAGCAGCAGCGGGCTGGTCTTCACCGCCCGCCTGCTCGACTACGAGCTCACGCAGCGCTACAACTTCATCGTCAGGGCGACCGACAGCGGAGACCCGACTCTCAGCAGCGATGTCAGCGTCACCGTGTTCGTCACCGACATGAACGACAACCCGCCTAACTTCAGCCAGACGCTGTACGAGGCCTTCGTCAGCGAGCTGGCCCCCAGAGGCCACTTTGTGACCTGTGTTCAGGCGTCAGATGCCGACATCTGTGACGCTCAGAGGCTGAGGTGAGATAAGAAGGCTTTGTGGTTTTATCTCTGCTGTTTAGTTAGGAGAGGGTGAGAGTTTGGCTCTGATTTGAACATCTTTGTATGAACCAACGTTCATTTTGACAGCACTTTCTCATGAAGTTATTGTATTTTGCCTGAAATATCTTTTAGCTGTGGTCATAATTTGGTCATCTGAATTGTTTTAATTTCAGTCTAGATTTAGTTGAGGAATTTTCACAACATCTTAGTCGATCAAATCCCCTGTTAATCTACGCTTTACACTTTTATACAACTTTTTAAAGGTGCAGTGTGTAGAAATTGGCATTTTAGCAACATCTAGTGTTCAAATTTTTGAATGAGCTCGTCCGTTTCTTAAACATCACATCACTAAGAGCCGGTGAAGACCAAGAAGGATCATGAACAGGGCATCATTTACAACACTTACCAGGTGAGGGTTTTTTCATTCATATTTGTAACTATTATTTTGATGGATTATAGGCCAGTTAGGATGATGATTATCGGTTTAATAAACTTGTATTGAAAAATCATGTTCCGCTCTTTTTGTCCCCAAAACCCACCCGTAGACAACATGGCGGATCGTTATGTCAGCCTCCACGGAGGGGAGACCTGCCATATATAAATATAAAAAGTTTTTTCTAACTTAATAAAAAGATCTTTTTGATTGATTTATTGATTATTGTGACAGGCCTAATCCGCTGAAACACCACTGAATCGACAAAAGGAAAACCACTGCTGCATTTCAAATGATATGAATCATTCTTCATGTTAACTATCTCAAACATGGACTTCTGATTTAATCCGCTGACTTCAAAGCTATACTGAAAAGTATAACTTAAAGGAACAAAACCCCAAGTAAATCTACTTCATTGCTGTGCAGCCCTGGACATAACGATTCTTCCTGCTTAACAACTCTCCTATCAGATCCTTCTACTTTGCTTTGCATGCTTTACAAATCATCCCGCTCTCATCAGAATCAGAAACAACAAAGAAGTGAAAAAGATCAGATTATGGCAGACAGAAGTGGTCAAAACTGTGGCTTCATTTACAACAAAAAGATGCTAATTCCTCACTTACTGGATGTAAACGCCAGAAACTTGCAGAGGCATTTCTCTATGCAGCTTGGCATTAAACATTTAGGGTGACATGTTTGATATTGTTATCACCAAAAATCTTTACAGGCTACCTTCTGTTAAGAAACTCCACGAAAATATTGCTGAGTTAGAGAACTGGTCACAAAACTAACCATTTTCCATCCCTAACCATGACAACAACATTAGAAGTTTTTAGCATTCAATACTGGGCAATTAGATACTGATTTAATTATCAAAAAATATGGGAAAACTTTAGAACACTGTCTTACTTACACACTTATGTTCACAGCACTCGGGGAAGAGATATTTATTAGTACAAAATAGTTATTAAATATTAAAATAGAAAGTCAACTTTTGAATGAAAGAAGCAGAAAGAAGAACAATCATGTGATCTGCCCTCTTTTACAAGACACTAATGTGCAAAGTACAAAATAAAACACAATACAACTGTTCAATAGATGCAAACAAGACCTCACATCTCACATTGAGACACTAGGATTCATCTAACACTTTATACTGAACTTTGCCCACAGATCTGGTTAAAGTTGAATAAAAATGAAAAATGTGGTCTCCCTTTTTCTCTGTTTAACCTCCAGTGGGTCAGCAGCGACTCTGTTTGCTATAGCATGCTGTAGTCAACATGAACCTCTTACTCGAATGTAGTCTGAGTCAAATCCTCATTTCTACTCCAGGAGGAGAGCAGCTTGTCCTGTAACTTTGCTTTGGTGTAAATAATCTGTTAGCCAGCAGCTGGTTGCTCCTCTGCTCCATTACCGGGCCGACCAAGGACGTGTTAGAGATGTGCTCATATCAGGCCTCTGCCCCAGACTCGGGTCTCCTCTCAGGGGAAAAGTTTGTCTCAGCTCAGCAGAGTAGACCGTCAGTCACAGAGCCCGAGGTGAAAATGGCTCCACTTAAACACCAGAGCAGAGCATTTCCATCTGTATGTTCAGAGCAGTCTGGATACTGGGGACAGGCCTGGGAGCAGGAAGCAGCTACCCGACTGATTAATGTCATGATTTATTGAGTTTTTGTTTCATTAAACGTTTCAGTATGAAACATCAGAGACTCTGGATCAACTGTGTCTAAAAGTTTAGTCATTTATGTGAAAAGACAAGGAATGGGACTCAAAAACCAATCCCAGGTGGAGACCAGAGCTGCCACAATTAGTTGACTAGTTGTGACTAAGTCGACAATAAAAATGATGGACACCTAATTCAACATTCGACGCGTCGTTTTGTCTTCTAAGTATTTTATCTCAAAACTGCTGCTGCACCTTCTGCTGTCTCTTCTGCCTTTCTGTCCTTGACACATGCACAGTCGTGGTAATCTGGGTCAGCTGTTATGCCCAAACAGTATCATGGCTAACTGGCAACAGATCTCGAAAGTTTGGGAGCATTTTACCAAAACAAAAGAGAAGAATGTGCAAAATCTGCAAGGCTGAACTTTCATTCCATGGCAGAACGATGGCGATGAAGCATCTGAAAAGGAAGCACGTTATGGCTGGTTCAGTTTCTGACAAAGAGGGACCAATAAGCTAATTGGCTAGTTAGCAGCTAACATTAGCGTCAACAGTCTGGTGACCGGACATCCTGATTTCCAGGGACAGTCCCTGTTTTGGATGACCTTTCCCCGTTAAAGCTGTCCCTGAAAATGTGCCTGATTTCAGTGTTTTATTATTATTGAACAAAGGTTATGACTACAGCTGTGTAGGAAGCAGAAAGCGTGAGGGAGCAGGCTGAGCACAGACTAAGACAACAGTTACTGTGTTGCCAAGTCGGCTCATTAAAGTGACTTTGGGCTCTTCTGCTTGTGTGAATCCCACATGATTATCACCCAGCTGCCTCTACAAAGCAGACATGAGTGTTGTTGGTAGTTTGTCCTTTCCTCACCCCGTTTCCTGGTTATCACGCCCGCAGGAATCAACCCAGCACACCCCCAAACACACTCACACATGAGGCACATGCACAACACAGGAGCCATAGTTGTCAGGTCTGCTTATTATAGGTGATTTGGGCCTCCAGCTGCATGCTGGTGCGGTATATACAGCATATATATGGGATATTAACCAACTTGTGCATCAAAAATATCTGCCGTGAATATCTGCAAATACAAATGAACGTCATTTAAATATCTGCCAATACTGATATTGTTCTGATATCTGGCATTCCCAATTTTTTCCCTACAAGTCACTAATACGAGCTTGCTTTACCCAGATAAAGAAACAATTTAACACATAATTACACATGATTCATTCTGCTGAAGTGAAGCCTAACAGAGCAGAAGTTTTTATAATAAAACAGACAAGTTAACAGAATAAAACTTCTAATAAAAAAATGGACTGACAGTTTGTTCTCATTTTAATTTGCTCCTCAGAGTTTCTCCTGTGTATGGGTTAATAAAAATGCTAATTTCCTTTTTTTAACAGAAGCTGAAAGACTGAGTAATAATCTGATGGAGTTTGATTTCAGGGAGCTCTCAGTGAATCATAGGAAAAATAATTCATTTGTTTTGTTTCCATTTATTGATCCAATAATGAGGTCATTTTTCCAGTATGTTCAATACTGTATATGTGCAGTTTAAGTTATTCAGAAAATCCCAAACACCTATTTGCCCTTTTTAACTAGTTTTTAACAGGATAATCTTCTTTAATAATGGCTTTTGTAAAATATAGCAAATATTCTTTAAGTGAATATTGAGGGTTCGATCCTGGAGACGGAAAGCCTGCAGCAGCCAGGAGTGAACCTTTTCTCATTCTCTATTTTGTGTTTTTATTTTTTATTCTCTTGTTTCCTTGATGGATGTACAGGATGGCATTTGATCCTGACATTTATTAAGCATGGACGACTGATCATAGGCTTCAAACAGCAGGAGACCAGGGTCGGTGTCAGCGCTGTGCTCAGAGGAAGTCTGAGAAGTTTGGCAAAGGCTTCTCGAAAAAGGAAGTTTATGACAGCAAACAAAACAGCAGAGGAAAAAAAACTCCATTGATTTGGTGAAGTTTTTTGGTGAAGTTTGTCGATACTTTTAATTTGAGGAAGAGGCTAAAAATGATGGAGAGTTTCTGTTTATCAGTAAGTTTAGATTTAAGATGATCTTTCAGGCCCCTGAACTACATGAGACCGTCAAACTATTAGCCCATGACTCTTTTAGAAAGTTCTTCCTCCAGACTAAAAACAGAAGACTCATTCAGTCTGTAATACAGACTGTATTTGTTTGTAATATGGCCAAACGGCTGTTGTTTTGTCAAATGCTACACCCGGCCGAGCTGATTCTTCTGTTTTTTTTCTCTGGTTGGTAGAAACTAGGGCTGAATGATATATTGTTATCATATTAGTGCTGGACAATTAATCTGATTTTGATCGTGATTTTAATTTTTGCCATCTGACAATCATAAAAACATTATAATCAAAGAAAAATGATTAATGTGCCACACAGTGTGGAGTATCGTGTATGCCAGTTCCTGCGCGTCATAGCGCTTCTGTGTTCCAGAGTGGAAAGATTTTGAAATGCCGTATACGCAGCTCCGTGATTACTGGCTCTCCGCAACTTTTCAGATACGCTTACGTCATTGTTTCATATCTTCATTGACACGCATGCACCACACGCGGCAACGACGACAACAATGGCGGCCAACGGTGTAGCATATGTGCTAATGAAGCTAGTGACCCTACTATCCCTGTTGCAGCAAAATCTCCTTCTTCTCAATCACCACTGAGTTAAACAAACAATTATCGAGGACACATTACAGCACTTTATGATCACTTCATCACAATCTCTGTTTGCAACTTTTGCCCCAAGTGCACATGCCCACTGTTTTTTCATCTGTTTCCGGTTGTTTCCGTCATATCGTTACAGCACCCCTAGAGGTCTGGCATGGGCTTTACAGCGTTTTCATGCGTATCGAGAGCATTCATGTAGACGCACACATTTTCTGAGACTCCTTCGTCTTTATGACGATCGTTTTGGAAACTGTTAAGCGTTTTGTCTTAATGTGGACGGGGCCTTAGTCTACTAAAGTTTACAAAACCTATAATCATCATCTTAACTGACCTATGATCTATCAAAATAATAGTTTCAAATATGAATGAAAAACCGTCATCTTCACAATCCTTTTTGGTCTTCACCGGCTCTCTTTCTGATGTGATGTTTTAGAAACAGACGGGCTCATTCCAAAATCTGAACACTAGATGTTGCTAAAATGCAAATTTCTACACACTGCAGCTTTAAAAGATCTGTATAAAAGTGTAAAGTGTAGATTAAAAGTGGATTTGATCGACTAAGCTGTTGTGAAAGCTCATTAACTAACTGTAGACTTAAATTAAAACAGTTCAGATGACTAAATTATGACTAAAAGATATTTTAGCCAAACGATTTTAACTAATACTGAATTAAAAGTGCTGTGAACTTTAACACTGCTCTTCCTGGACCAATCAGTGTGTCAGCCTGGTTTGTTGCTCCCTCAGGTACAGCCTGGTCTCGGGGAACGACAGGATGACTTTTATGCTGGAGCCGGACACCGGCGTGCTCAGCCTGTCTAACAAGAGGAGACAAGGCATGAAACTGTCCTATCAGCTCAACGTGTCGGTGTCAGATGGAGTCTTCACCAACACCGCTCAGGTGAGACAACAATTTACTTCTGTCAACTGATTTGCTCTTTTCCAACCCGGCCGGCCTCCTCCAGCGAGCCCTCGCTTCACATTTGTTACGGGCGCTTGAAGCCGTCCGGGACGGCGTGGCAGCTGGTTTCTAATGTGTGGTCGCGTCATGTCGGATTTACGATGAGCGCGAGCTGCCAGCTGGAAAAAAGGAAGCTCACATCTGTCTCTTAGTGGTAATTAGGAGCAGGGCTGTTATCTGACACATCCCTACGCTGTCACTCACGGCCTCTCGCTTTCCCTGACGTGATGTGAGCAGCGTTTTCATCCACGTCACTCACGGCCCGTCACAGTCCTGACGCGCTCGCTGCATGATGATGTGTTCGACAAATCAGCCCGTGATGATTACTCCAACACTCACAGATAGGGCTGGGCAACATATCCACTCAACTGAACTGAACTGGATTGAACTGAACATTATTTATTTATTTTACTGTAATTTCTCGCCCTCATTTCTAGCCCGCACCCCATTTTTTCATCCTTTTTCCCACGAAAATAACACTAACCCACATTTTATCCAAACCTTACTCCCTCAGCCAACTCAAAAATCACCTTTATTCAAAGTTTTAATCAATTAAATTTCAGTATTTCCACAACAAATACACAATTTTCTCTCTCAGATAGATGCAGAAACTAGGGCTGTCAACATCTACACCTGTAAACGGACACACGAATAACAAATCATAACCATTTAGAAAAATCAATAACTGTGTACACGTCATTTTTTCCTCCTCGTTCATTTCTCACTGATAAATATCGTATTTTTAGGGGTGACAATGTTGCCTGAAAGCTTTAGATCATAACATTGACCAAATACACACCTAAATGTTCCCACTAGTGCAGTTACAAACAATAAATAAAAATTCCCCTTCAGTAGTAATCCCCATCTTTATCTCTAAAAAGTGAATTGGATTGACTATTTCAAATTACTTACTGCAGAGTATTTATAAATTAAAATTAAAGTCAGTTCAAAATGACATTTGTGTCCTGACTTACTGCCATATTTAGTTGCAATGTTTGACAATATAGATACTAAAAATGTAGTTTTCATGATCTCCTGCTTGGCATATTTTTGTAGGCTAACACACGTTTCTTTTTTTAAATGGGATTATATTCATTAGAGACTTACATGTAATTAATCTGAAAAAAAGCTCAGCTTTCAGTGAACAAGCCTGCCGACATTTGACCTACATGATCAACATTTTATGACATTTAAGAGGGAAATTCTGTTTGTTTTTTGAATAATTTTCATAAATTGAAGGCAAAACTTTATTTATGTTCAGTTGTTCACTGGTGGAGTTTGGTTGCTTTAATTTGGTCTTTTAGTTGTTATGTTTCTCTGTATTGTTTTGCGTTTATTGCTTTTATTGTTGCTGCTATATAAATAAACATCGTGGGAGTAACGCCGTTATTTTTTCCCGGTAACGGGTAATCTAATTAATTACTATTTCAAACGTCACAACATTACGGACAGTGAAATGTGGCGCGTTACTTTGCACCGATGTCAATCAGCTGATATCCGACCTGCCTTACTCAGTCAGACTCAGACAGGAGCTGCACCGCTAACAGACACACGAGAAAACTCGATGCCAGAGTTGCCAGGTCTGCTTATTATAAGCGACTTTCTGCTTCTTCTTTTTCTAACTTGCATGTGTATATTGGGAGTTGTGGGTTGCAGTTTTTTGGGCTTGTACTAATAGTTCAGTTGCTCATTTGGACTTGTTGTGCCCTCAAACCCAGGAGGGATCTGCTGCATGATCTACCGTTAATATAAACCCAATTCAGAAATAATTACAATTATTTTATCCCACCCTAACACATATTTAAATTTTACTGTAAAAATGGCGTTTCCACTTAGAATAAATCCTTATAGCCAGATTGAAATTGATTTCTAATGCAGCTGCTACTGTTTTCACCATGATAAAGCTGTAGAGGATTAACATAAAACTTAGATAAAAACTTAACATGTCTTTTTGGTTCCAAAAATCAAGGTTAGACTGTTTAGCAATAACAGAGTTATAAATAACAGCAGCCCCTCCCTTCACTTCTGTATAAAGAAAAGGATGTTCCACCTCCAAACTAAAGCATGTTTAATAAGAAAATTAAGAGAAAAAAAAGAAGAAATAAGACTTTGAAATTGAAATGTAACATTAAAAAAATTACAACATGCTTCATTTAGATTCCTCTCTTCAAAAATGCTTATTTCAATCACAAAATCTGGCAACACAGCTAGCTGCAGCAGCGGTGAGTCTGGAGCGTCTGTGGAGTTAAAACTGGAGTTTTCAGGATGGAAGTAAAAGAAGTAAAAGTCAAGAACACACATGTGAAGTGTCCATTATGTCCTAAAGCAAAGTGTTTGTCTGTTGTTAGTAAATCTAAAATCTAGAGACCAAAAACAGCGAGAACTCCGCTGATGATGTCAGAGCTGCTGCAGCAGGTAACAACAAGGAAGGACACAGAGAAAGTAACACATCAGTTACTTTACCTGGTAACTAATTACATCTATGAAGGAGTAATTCAGTTAGTAATCCAATTACTTTTTTGGGAAAATAACTGGTAACTACAACTAATTAGTTTTTTAAAGGAACATGCCCAACACTGTAAATAAAGTTCACATTAACTTATTCACTGTGATGTGTAATTTTTGTCATTTGGAGTTTTTTTAGAGGAAATGATCTATGTGGTGACAGGATGAGGATGATGACTTTGCCGTTGGTCCTCAGGTGATTGTGCGCGTGCTTGGAGCTAACCTGTACAGCCCGGTGTTCAGCCAGAGGTTCTACCTGGCAGAGGTGAGGGAAAACGCACCTCCAGGGTCAAAGGTCATACAGGTGAGTTTGATTCTTAAAGCTTAAACTGCTGCATTAGTGCAGCTGGAGGATGTTTAAGGTGCTTTTACAACTTTTTACAACATTTCAAAGATGGAGAAATCTTAATCTTCATGTGTGAGGACAAAGCTTGTATAGTTTTTATGATTCTGTTAAATTCTGTTAAAAATAAGAATTAAAGTCATTTTACAAAAAGTTATTTTTTTCCCTACAACTGTTTTTTATCCCCTTTGGTCCCTCCCAGAGCTCCGTACTGTTTTTAGTTTTAATTCATTTTATTGTTTTTTTTTATTTTATTAAGTTTATTCCTCTTTGGTAATCACTGTTCAGCACTTTGATAAACTTGACTATTTATTTAAAATGCTGTATATTGATTTTACGGATAATAATTAATTTTTTTTTTTGTCAATATTTCCCTAAAGAAAAAAAAGACAGAATTCTGAGAAAAAATACAGACTTCTGCCTTTTCTTCTTTGGAGAAATATTAATAATAAAAAAGATTGAACTCATTTTTTTTTCTCAGTGGCCCTTATCCTCTTTCATATAATTTAAATTGTGCTTTTATTATTTGGTTCTTTTTGTCCTCTGCATGTCCCTGTCCGTTTGTCAAAGCAGTATTTCTTTAACCCTTTAACTACCACCTTAACTGTTCGGCAGAGATCATCAACAAATTCAGGAATATTAAATGTTTTAAAATAAAATCATCTGATTCTCTTTACATTTCAGGGAACAGAGAAAACTACAATGGAAAACAGGGATTTCTGTGTGGGAATTAAAGGTTTAAGGCAGAAATAAAACAAAAATAAATAAATAAGATAAATAAATTAGCAATCAGAAATAACTTATAACAGATGAGATTGAGTTTGACTATTAAAAATAACATGTTTGATGAATAACAGCTTTCCTTTAAACAGCAATAATTTATTTATATAAGTCAATATTATTGATTTTAAGGTATTTTTGATTGTTATTCGTTATCAACTGTTAGCTTTTAAAACCTTTAAATTCTTTACAAAGAAAATGCAGTTTTGTTCTGTCTCCTAGAACGTTGGTGAAAAATATTTATTTATTTATTTAACATTAAATATTCCTCAAAATTATGGATATTTTTCTAACATTTCAGCTGGTAGTTAAAGGGTTAAAAGTGTTGTATAAATGAAGTTATTAACATTATGGTTACACTTTATATTAAGGTACACATATTTACCATTAATTTGGTGCTTACTAGTATGCATGTAAACAGCATACTAACCCTTAATAAGTAATTATTAAGCACATATTCACACCTTATTCTACAGTGCCTTATTCTACCTCTATTACGCCATGAATTAAGATTTTCCCTATTAGTTTATAGCTATTATAAGTTCTTGTTACATGTATACTAGTAAGCACCAAATTAATGGCGAATATGTGTACCTTAATATAAAGTGTTACCAATATTATAATTATATAAACAAAGTAGTTTGGATTGGATGTCCTGCTGCCCAAACTGCACCCATAACACCTCTGACTCTTATTCTCTTCTGACCAAAGTAGACATTTTAAAGTAAAGTAGAAATAAGCTGCAACATCTACTTTTCATACTGTGATCAATAAGAAATATTAAAAAACTGTAAACTCCCAATTTAACTACTTAGATGAATTTTATGAGATGGTACTGTTTTGTAGTTACTGTTTTATAGAACAAAATTTTTATTTAGCAAAGTCCTTGCTAAAAAAATAAAGATATATATGTATATTTTTTTGTTTTCAACCCCCCTTTGCTGTGATCTAACATGTTGCACACCCCTAATCTCACCTGTCTTGCAGGTCCGAGCCACAGACGAGGACTCTGGGCTGTTCGGTCAGATCACGTACTCCTTCATCAACGATCTGGGGAAGTCTCAGTTCTCCATCGACGCAGACGGAGTGATCTCCACCCTGCAGAAGTTAGACAGAGAGAATCCTGTTAACAAGGACATGGTGCTGACTGTCATGGCTCTGGATGGAGGAGGTATTTTTATATTTTTAATTTAATCTGTGGACCAGTCAGACCGATGGTGAACTCATCCTGACACCAAAATCAGCCAATCAACTATTTAAATGACATGTTAATCTAAAAAAAAGTTTAAAGATAGGCTGGTCGTTAGAGATGGTTACCAGAAGTTATTCAGAGAAAGTCAAGGGCACAACTTAAGGACTGAATTTAATTTTACAGTCACAAGGTCGATACAACAAGGCAAAGCTTTTGTATTTCTGTGGTGTCAAACTGGGGAAAAGTCTGAATGTGGAGCTTCAGGAAGTCCAAACATCAATCAATTCAAAAAACAGCACAAAAAATTATTTTCACAAAGTATACGGAGGAATAAGGTGTGTCTTTTACCTGGTGTTTAGTGCTTATTTTGTTATTTATTTTTGTCTGTATGATTTCAAAAGAATCATAAGAGCTTAATGTTAGGGATGCATCATCCTGGATTTTTGTCTGATACAGATATTTCTTTTTTTTTTAAAAACAATTTTATTGTATTTTTAGAACAATGTAACACTTAAGGACATAAACATGGACACAACCAGAAAGAGAGGGGAAAAAAAGGAAAAACAGAAAAAAACAGAAATACAATTAAAGCAAAAAAGATTTGCAATAAAATAAAATAAAGTAAATAAATAAATAAATAAATAAAATAAAATTGTATAAAATAAAATAGGACATTAAGTACCCCATTTCCATATCATTTTTATTTCAACTTATTATTCTATGTCCACCTGCCAAAGTCCGATACAGATATTTGTTCAAAATAAACAACCAAAAACAAGAATTTCCTGAAAGAAGAACAGCCTGTTTTTACAGCTGCTGTTTTAGTAAAAATCCAAATTAAATCAGGACACCCTTCTTACTTTGTGTCCTATAATGCTTTGTGTGACCAGTTAGCCTGGCATTGTTTATCTGTGTGGTTGGAAAAGCAAGACAGGGCTGTCCTAAATGATGTCCTAATCTTTGATGTCCTGCTTCCTGCTTATCATTTAATCACAGAATAAAAAAGAAGTTGATGGAGGGAAAACACTCCTGTTGTATCAGAATATTAAATAATGTTGGGCTTGAATCTAAATCTAAATATATGTGATAAATCCTCCGTATTTGAATATTTTCAACCCCCCTTTGCTGTGATCTAACATTTTGCATACCCCTAATCTCACCTGTCTTGCAGGTCCGAGCCTGAGCGAGGACTCCTGGCTGTTCTGGTCACACAGATCCAAGCCTCCGACCCAGACGCCGGCTCTAATGGGAGGATCACCTACTCACTCTACAGCGAGGCGCGCCTGTCACTGGTTGATGTGCTGGAGGTCAGTACGTTCTGCTCTGTGACTCTCTGCTCCAGGCTGCTGCTCTTTCTTCAGATGTGTTTGCAGGTCACAGCTCTCCTCTTATTGCAGCTCAAAGTGTCCTCACACTCCCCTGAAGGAGAAACCCCAACCATCCCTCAGCACATTTATTTAATGAGACTAAAGCGTATTAAAGCTCCAAATGTATGCCTGAGCTTCAGCTTTCAATTAGAGGATATCCTCAGCTGATCCCCCTCCCTATATGACTGGATTAACAGCCATCTGTTGACTGTAATTATGATTCTTTCTGCTCATCAAACTGAAATAATTTAACACTCAGACTGATGTCACGGTCACTGATATACAGTTGCATGAAAAAGTCTGTGAACCCTTTGAGATTACATGGATTTCTGCTTAAGTTGGTCACAAAATATGTTCTGATCTTCATCTATGTCACATCACGTGACAAACATGGTCTGCTTAAACTAATACAGCACAAAAAATTATACGTTTTCATGTTTTTATGCGATAAACTATGTAAACAGTCAGTGCAGGGTGGAAAAAGTATGTGAACCCCTAGGCTAATTACTTCTCCAAGAGCTAATTGGAGCCAGGAGTCAGCCAACCTGGAGTCCAATCAGTGTAATTAGATAGGATGTGTTGGTTAAAGCTGCCCTGCCCTATAAAAAACACACACCAGGTGTGAGTTTGCTGTTCTCAAGAGGCATTGCCTGATGTGAACCATGCCTCGCACAGAAGAGCTCTCAGAAGATCTACCATCAAGAATTGTTGACTTGTATGAAGCTGGAAAGGGTTACAAAAGTATCTCTAAAAGCCCTGATGTCCATGTGTCCACGGTAAGACAGACTGTCTACAAATGGAGAAAGTTCAGCACTGTTGCTGCTCTGCCAAGGTGTGGTGGTCCTGTAAAGATGACTGTGAGAGCACAGCGCAGAATGCTCAATGAGGTGAAGAAGAATCCTAGAGTGTCAGCTGAAGACTTACAGAAATCCCTGGCACATGCCAACATTATTGTTGACAGATCTACAGTACATAACATATCACACAAGAATGGATTTCATGGGAGGACACCACCAAGGGAGTCATTGCTGTCCAAAAAAACATTGCTGCATGTTTGAAGTTTGCAAAAGAGCACCTGGATGTTCCACAGCACTACTGTCAAAATATTCTGTGGACAGATGAAACCAAAACTGAGTTGTTTAGAAGGAACACACAACGCTATGTGTGGAGAAAAAAAGGCACAGCACACCAACATCAAAACCTCATCCCAACTGTGAAATATGGTGGAGGTAGCATTATGGTTTGGGGCTGCTTTGCTGCCTCAGGGCCTGGGCGGATTGCTGTCATCGATGGAAAAATGAATTCCCAAGTTTATCAAGACTTTGCAGGAAAACTTCAGACCATCTGTCTGCCAACTGAAGCTCAACAGAGGATGGGTGATGCAACAGGACAACGATTCAAAGCATAGAAGTAAATCAACAATGGAACGGCTTCAACAGAAGAAAATACGGCTTCTGGAGTGGCCCAGTCAGAGTCCTGACCTCAACCTGATTGAGATGCTGTGGCATGACCTCAAAAGAGCGATTCACACCAGACATCCCAGGAATATTGCTGAACTGAAACAGTTTTGTACAGAAGAATGGTCCAAAATTCCTCCTGACCGTTGTGCAGGTCTGATCTACAACTACAGGAAACGTTTGGTTGAGGTTATTGCTGCCAAATGCAATGATGCAACCAAGACCATGTTTACTTGTTATAACAAGGAGCTACAACATACATGTTACAACATGACATGTTGAACTGAAGGAATACAATGTCTTCTCTCTTGTGATAAGAACATGTGTGTATGGAGTGACCTCTGCACAGGCTCCTCTCTGTCTCGGGATGAGCCGGGTCGAGCCGGTCTGGAAGAGTTGTCCCCAGCCCAATTATGATGTTGATAAGAAGGAGCCTGCGTGAGGTCATGTAATGTGTAATGTGTGTGTGTGTGTGTGTGTGTGTCAGAAGAATGCAAAAGCTAAACAATGATCATTAAACATGATTACAAAGAGATTATAAAGAAATATTCAAGTACATGGACAATTAAACAAGATTAGATCAGGGTTATAAAGAGACAAATACATGAAAAAGGTTACATAAATTGTGTACAAAGGTCAAATTATTCTCCACAGGAGGGTCAACCAGTTATTAAATCAAAGGTTCACATACTTTTTCCAACCTGCACTGTGAATGTTTACATGTTGTGTCTAATAAAAACATGAAAACTTACATTTTTGGTGCAAAATTACTTTGTAGTTTGAGCAGACTGTGTTGTCTAGTGATGTGACTATGATTAATATCAGAACATATTTTATGACCAATTAATGCAGAAATCCAAGTAATCCCAAGAGTTGGAGCAGGATGGGCCACTTTGTTCTCACATTCAGAGGCCAAATTGTCAAAAACTGAAGCAAACTGTCAATAACAGAATCAAAAATAACAATTATTCCTGCAACTGTCAGAAACCTTATCTCTAATATATTTTTCTAAATCAGGGCTCTTGGTCACTTTCTACAGTCTTCAGCAGGTTTTTCTAAATCAGATAAAATAAATAAAACTATAAATACTGATGCAAACTCTTAAATTGTCCCTGATTTTCTTGGCAGAGTCTTGGCCGGTCCATGACAGGAATGTGTTGCCCACAACCATGGCTCTTTTGAAACCTCCACCATGGAAATAAAAATCATGATTAAAATGGAAATTCAGGGGAGTACAGAAACTGAGAGCAAAAACAAACACGTATTTAGTCCCTCACTGGCTGGAAGTTGGCTGGCGTTTGGCTGAGAGGGGAAAATTGATATGGCTGCATCCATAAAACAATGTATTATTTATTTATCCAAACCTTGGTGCAATTTTTGCACATCCTCAAAAAAGGGAAAGTTGGAGATGCAACGGTTTTGCCTGACAGCATACATAGATATAAATAACTCTCATTAGAAGTTATGATGCCAATATTAATATTGAATTCAATTTTATTTTAATGGAATTAAAAATAATTTTGATATTCTAATGCAATTTGACAGAGTGTGTCTAAAACTGTTTTTGGTCATATTTTTTAATATACCAGCAAAAAAACAATTAAAAAAAATCATATTTGGTGGGTATTTCTCATAAAAACAACACTCAGCAGGTCTTGTGTTACATTTTTGACTTTTGGAAACTAAAAATTGACCATCAGGCCACATTTAGTGAAGAGGAGGGCCGTGGTCCCCAGGCCGCTGGTTTTCCAACCGTATGTTAGATAATGGACTGATACAGAATTTTAATTTTCACTGGCAACAAAGTCCCTGTTCATTATTGAAGTTAGATGAATAAAGACAAAAGCTGTTCGTGCAAATAAACCAGAGGTGAAAAGCTGATTACATTTACGTTTTCTGTTGAGTGACGTTGTGAAGTTTCTCATTACTTTTGTTTCGCTCAAGTAGTTTTTGTTGTTGTGGCACCAAAGGCTATGAGATCTGGTTATGAGTAAAATAAATAAAAAGAAACGACAAAATGGTCCAATTTTTACATTGAGTGCTGTCATGGAATCAAAATTGTAACTTTGAAGCAAAAAAATAGAATTATTGTACTTTTGTCAAAGTTCAGTGACTTTGATTAAACTGTCTGTTAAAGCACTTTGTAAACATCTGTGTTTAAAGGTGCTATATAAATAAAGATAATATTATTACTAATATAAATATATTTAAAAGTGACCCACTGTAATTCCCCATTCCAATGAAGTAGGGACATTGTCTAGAGCAGTGGTTCCCAACCTCCTTTTTAAGTCAAATTAAACATAACAACAAATAATATACTGTCTTCAAAATAAATATGTAATCTTACTAAATAGATACAAAATCAAAATAATCAACCTGCCTTTGTTGTGTAGAACTGTTGTAATGTTTACCACAGAACACCTTTGAGGTCCTCTGAATAAGAGTCCTTTAAACAGGCATTTAAACTTTAAGGGAGACATATAATGCTTGTTTCACCTTTTCACTATGCCAGACTAGGATGCCTGTAAAGCATTTCTGCCCCCAGTACAAGTCATTTAGTTCCTTCATTGCCCCACAATAGCGTTCTCAGTATCCTCATTTTAGGCCATTAACAAGGTTTTGTTGAAACGCTTCGTCTCAAGGAATGATCTAAAGTTACCTCACAATGTCACAGCCCTTTGTCCTCTGATTGGTTAGTTCTATCGGGGGCGGAGCCAGCCTGTCCTCAAAGCAGCGACCGCGTGTGGAGTTCCCCTACAGACCAGAGCTGGTAATGAGGGAGAGTGAGCGGGGAGCTTTATACCCCTGCTGCTGGTGGATGTGTTCCTCGGTGACGGTTTTGTGGCTAACGGACATCACAGAGGAGGAAGTGTTTTATCAGATTATTCCAATAAAAAGAAAGGTACCTCGTGATGTCACGATGTTTGAAATCTCACGGACATCTCGTAATGACCTATTTTCAGAGGCATCAAATCTCGTTCTAGGATATCAGAAAAAATACAATATCTCATTTTTTGAAAATTAAGGGGGTGTAAGGTCTTGTTTTCAGATTTATTATATTATATGTAAGTATTAAATCATGCATCAGCATGATATGTCCTCTTTAAAAATCAGGATCAAAACACTCAAAATAGTTTCTCTGCGGTTTCTCTTAACCATCTCCTGAATTCAGAGCAACTGGATGTTTCAGCTATTTATCCATATTTTCCTGGCTGCAGGTTGGCACCCATTTTCATTCTGGCTTGGTTCAGGTTATTATTTCCCTGGGAAAACTAGTTGTAGCTCAAAAATACAATTCTATTGACAGGCTTAGCTCAGTCCTTCAAAGTTGGAAATAAATTAGTACATTTTTCCACATACCCCCTGCAATGTCCTCGCATACCCCTGGTTGGGAATCACTGGTCTAGAACATAAATAAAAACAGAATAAAATAACTGTCAATCCTTAATTCAACTGGTTATATAAAAAAAGACCAAAATTTAATGATGAACTTGTTTTTGCGAATATTTCCTCATTTTGAATTTGATGCCTACATGTTTGAAGAAAAAGGCTGAGACAGGAGCATGCTGCAGGCATCAGATTCAAAATGAATGAATGTTTGCAAAAATAATAAAGTTAATCAGGTTTAATTTTACATAGTGGGGTGGGGGAGAAAAAATCGATTCATATAAGTGTCAGGATTTTCTTGCTTGACGATTTTTAAATCGATTTTTTTTTCAAATTTAAATGCTTCATTTTAGTCTGTGTTAATGAGCCACTTTTAAATGCAGTCCAGGCTTTTGAAGAGAGAGTATAAACAGCTGGTTAAAATATATTACTGAATAAATCCTAAAAACAGACTCACATGTGATGTGTATTTTTCCTGATATAGTCTGTAGGCATCATCATTGTTCATCTTTTTCACTGGTGTTAAAAAAGCTAACTAAAGATTACAAAAATCGTCATTATCGTACAATCGCAATTTAAATCGAATCGGCGCCTAAAAAATCGTAAAAAAAAATCAAATCAGGAGAAAAGTGAATTGTTCCAGCCCTATTAAATATCTGGTGTTAGTAGTGTATTTGACTGAATATAGGTCAAAAAGGATTTGACAATCATTATAACTGATATTGTAAATACTGTTAATGATAATAGTGTAAATTCCTTGGCTTAATCTATCGTCTCACTTCTGCTAAATTCAAACATTTTTCTTTCATAAGGAAATTGATATTGCTTGAAGATTCTGCATGTTGCAACCTGCCTACTTAAATTTTTCATTTTAACCCTTTCATGCATGTGTCCACTACAGTTAACGGATATTTGGGATTAATTTTATACCCTTTAGATTTCAGTAACATGTCCAACTACCAGGTGGTAAATTGCTAAACCCCTGTCTTAAGTTTCATAAAACTCTTTTCATTCCACATAATTCCCAGATAGAGATATTTCATTATTAATTCAAAATAGCCAACGAACAGCAAATTGGGTGTGATGCCTGTGTTCCAGATTTCACATATTTTCTATTTTTATTTTACATTTTGGTGTAATTCACAAGTAAAGGGTTTGATTAAACTTCAACAATACATATATACTTCAGATTTAGCTTTTTCCTTTATTTACTCTTAATAAATGTTTGCTAAAGACACGTTTGTGGATCTTTATTAACCCTTTCATGCATGATGTCCACTACAGTAAACAGATATTTGGAATAAATTTTATACCCTTTAGATTGCACGACCATGTCCAACTACCAGGTTGTAAATTCCCAAACCCTTGTCTTTAATTTCATAAAAGTATTACCTTTGCACAGTTTTACCTTATTGATATATTGCATCATAAAATCCAAAATAGTTGATGAAGAGCACAGTGGTTATAATGCCTGTATTCAGATATCACATGAATTTGTATTTTTTTATTTCAAATTTTGATGTAATTCACAAGTGGATAGTTTGATTAAACAGAAATAGTACATATACTTAAGATTTTGTTTTTCCTTTTATTTAGTCTGTTTAATTTTTGTCAGAGAAATGTGTTTCTTAATCTTTGTGAACTTCCACTAAATTACCATTTATACTGTGTTTGAAAATGTATAATTCCTTCAAATTTTAACACTAAAACCAGTGATTGGTATTTTTTAACTTGTTTGCAAGTTTAAACAAATATTTAGAAAAAGTATTCCTTTGTTCTTTAATAATTCATGCATGAAAGGGTTAATTTATTACATTTTATGCTCTTATCTGTTGTCTAATTTAATGCCTTTGTTTAATTATTTGTTTAATTTTGTTACTTTCCTGTTCTCCATGAAGTCTCATCCTCATTGGACTTGTGTTTGTATATTTGCTGTATTATAACACCAGAATATTTTTAGATTATGAAATGGAGGCCAACATAATGCAGTTTTCAAAGCTGTATTTCCTTAACTGTCAAATAAGAAGTAAAAACCTGGTTTCATGCTCTGGATTTTTATCCCCAAACTGGGTTTGAGTGGCAGGCCTTATTTTGCTGCTTATCCAGGTGGAACCCGACAGCGGCTGGATGATGACGAAAAGCACCGTGGACCACCTCCAGGGGACCGTGCTGTCCTTCTTCGTCAAAGCCACCGACTGCGGCTCCCCGGCAAAACACTCGCTGGTGTCAGCCTTCATCCACGTGGTCCCGCCGGACGCCTTCGTCCCCTCCTTCAGCCAGCCGCAGTACTCCTTCACCATCACCGAGGACACGCCCGTGGGCACGGCCCTGGGCTCCGTCTACATGGGCCCCGGGCAGAGCGGCTTCTTCAACACCGTCGCCGGGGAGACCGTGGACAGCAACCAAGGAGGGACCTTCCTGGTGGAGAGGGATTCAGGTCTGATCCGCCTGACGAAGCCGCTGGACTACGAGCAGGTCGGCACTTTTCGCTTCAAGGTGGCTGCAACGACAAGACGAGACCTGATCGAGTCCGTCTCCACCGTGGACGTGGAGGTCAAGGTCAGTCAGAGTGTGATGACTATTTGAACCAGGTGTTATGTCTATTCTATATTTAAGGACTGGTCCACATTATGGAATTGAATAAACAGTGAATTTGAGATCTTGTTAGCTAGTTTTTACACTGGCTAATTTGGTTTTCTGCGCAAAAGAAGGTGCAACAACCAATGAGGACACCACCCAGAAATATAACCCTTGTATCTATGGTCCATGATATAATCAGAAGATTCAGAAAACCAGAGAAATCTCTGCACATGAGCAGCAAGGCTGAAACCAACACTGAATGCCTGTGACCTGTGATCCCTCAGGCAGCCCTGCATTATAAAGCAGCATCGTTCTGTAAAGGCCATCAACACGCGGGCTCAGGGACACTTCAGAAAACCATCGTCAGTTAACACAGTTCCTTCTGTTGTTTTCTCCTCAGATCCTGGACGTGAACGACAACAAGCCAACGTTCGAGACAAACACCTACGTAGCCACCGTGATGGAGGGGATGCCTGTGGGGACAAGAGTGGTCCAGGTCCGCGCCTTAGATCCAGACTGGGGCTCAAATGGACAGGTGAGCGTCAGATAAGTTCAGTTATAATGTTTATATAAAACCAGAGAGAAGTAAAAATCATGATCTGTAATTATGATCTAATAAAAGTAATAATAATAAAAAACATAATAATAATAATAATAATAATAATAATAATAATAATAATAATAATAATAACGATGATGATGATGATGATGATGATGATAATAGTATCTGTCAGACCTGCCTTTTAATCAGAAAAGTCTGACTTAGACCCATCTTTTAATCAGAAAAAAATGACCTGTCTTTGACTCAGAAAAGTCTGATTAAAAACCAATTTTAAAATCAGGAAAGTCTGTTTTTGACTCATCTTTGAATCAGAGAAGTTTGACTTAGATTCCACTTTAAACCCTTTAACTACCAGCTCAACTGTTTGGCAGATTTCAATATATTAAGGATATTTCCTCCCTCTCCTCACACAGCATTCAGTCATTACCGTAATGCATGTAAAGCACCAGAAAGCCTAGTTTCAAAGCTTTCAGGGGCAGTTTGAATGATTAAAATTGCACGAGGTAGTGAGGAGTTACAGTGATTTGAAATACACATTCGCAGTGGTGTCACCGGTGATCCCCGTGGTTTTAAGAGGGTTGAATCAGAAAAGTCTGGATAAACCCATCTTTTAATCAGAAAAAAATGTTCTGTCCTTGAATCAGAAAAATCTTAGTAAAACTCATCTTTAAACCAGAAATATCTGAATTAAACCCGTCTTTAAATCAGAAGTCTGACTTAGACCCTTCTCAGTGTTTAATCTGTGAAGCCTGACACGGTTCACAAGCTGTCGACTCTTCTTCTCTGCAGGTTGCCTACAGCCTGAAGCCTCTGCTCACCTACAACATGGACCTGACCAAAGACACCCGCTCCCTCCCCCTCAGCGGCCCCATCACCACGGGCTCCTTCTTCGCCATCGACAGCAAAACAGGCTGGATCACTACAGTGAGCCAGATGGACCACGAGACCTGCTCCAGCTACAGCTTTGAAGTGGTGGCCTCTGATCTGGGGGAGTCGCGCTCCCTGTCTTCCACCGCCGTGGTGACGGTGGCGGTATCAGACGTTAACGACAACCCGCCGGTGTTTGAGAGGGACCTGTACCGGGGCGCCGTGAAGGAGAGCGACCCCCTGGGCGAGGTGGTGGCCGTGCTGAAGACGGCAGATCAAGACGGCACCGATCAGAACCGCCTCATCAGTTTCTACATCACCGGTGAGGAGAGTGGAGCGGCGGCATAATGTGGGAGCAGAGTGAGAGCTGCAGCGACCGTCCCCAGTGCAGCACAGCGAGCACTGCATAACAATTATTCATTAGGCCTAATGGGGTGCCATTATTAAAGGTCATGTTTTAAATGAGTTTGAACTCAAATGTCAAACACGACTTACCTTTTATTTTTCATATTAACTTTTAATTTTTTATTTATGTCACAACGATAAATTATACAACACTTTAGTAAAATGAGGAAGAAGGCTGCAAACACGAATGAAATACAGATCTGCTGCTTTAAATGTGACAGTGGAGCGTTATTTTAGAACTGATCAGTTTGCTAACAATGGGAAAGCACTTAACACTCACAAAGGTAAACTGATAATGACATAAATACATGGATGGATGAATGAACTGTTCATCCTCCGTCTGGATATGCCTTTAAAAGGCTCTGCCCTTCCCAAACACTTGAATTCCCTCTCTTGTAACCTTAAAGCATGACCACATCTTTAAACAGGATGGTTGTTAGGGCTGTCTCTTTTCCTAAAAGTCCAACTCCAACAGAATTTGAGCTTACATACATATAACCAAAGATGTTGAACACCGTTGCTGATCTGGCTGCACAAGACATTTCCATTACTATTTACCTCTCCCAGGTCACATAGTTAAGCTGGGTGTCCTTGCATAAGAATTCTGCAATCTCTCTGGAGGACATGGGCTTGAGACAAGGTTCCACTGGACTGAAGTGGGTAGCAGGCTGAGAAATGGACTCATAGATTTTTATTGGATGAAAAGTGGGTTGCTGTTCTGCACATAATTGGCACACAGTGGAACCCAAAGTGCTTCCATGCAGCGATCATTACTGTCCACTCCAAGTGGCTTTGCCTGTCCTCCATTTTGTCAAGGTATTTATTTTCTCGTTTTTGGGCAGACTAGACACAGCAGAGGGGGAGTGCCGCCCTCCACATCTTGTAGATGCTAGAAGTGCACTTCCTGTTGTTAAGGTCAAAAGAGCAACGGACTGTCAAGTTGTGCTAAGAGTGCTTTCTGTAGGATTGGGCGATTCACTGCTCCAGGCGCTCTAATGTGCTGCTGAACTGTAAATGTTTCAATTTCAATATATATTTACAGTTTTAATACGGTTTTGTATAACCACAATACAGGTACTCGGATCTTGAGTATAATATGGCAGTCCTAACGGTGGCTACTATGACTACAAAAATGTCTGGAGACCTTAAATGGAATAATATCAGATTATTTTTAAAGAAAACAAACTCAATGCACAATTGCCACCATCATGAGCACCAATTTGATCAGGTCACACGGACAACATCTTTACATTATCTGATTTGAGCCAAAACCTACACATGCAGGAATTGTAAAGAAGCAAAGCTGATGCTAAGGGGGTTCAGAATGATGATTGCAGTGAAAACTTTTATGTAGGTCCAACTAGTACTTTTGGCTTAATCTTGCTAACAGAGAGACAAAAACAAATAGACAAACAGACAAGTAGACTCTGGTGAAAACATAACCTCCTTGGCAGAGGTAAACATCTGAAACTGCTCCTCCTATGCTTGTGAAAAAGCATAATACATAGGACTGTCACGATAACAATTTTTTCTGGACAATGATTGTCCAAAAAATTATTGCCGATAAACGATTATTGTCAATTTTGTTTTGAAACATCATTTTTTCATTCATGTAATTATAGTATATGTCATAATAAAGTGAGTACACCATCTCAAAAGCAATAAACTTTAATTTCTTAAGATTATTTAACTGTAATTGGAAGGTCAAGAGCTTTTATCAAAATTAATTAAACATTATAATAACTGGACTCCCTTTTAGAAAAATTGCACGTAAATAAAAACCATTATACCCATCAAAAACAATACAAAATGAACGCTGTTTCTGTAAAGAAAAAAAAACTCCAATTAAAACACACACAACAATAAAAAAAACAATAAATAAAATGGAGTTCTCCTAGTCAATTTGTTCTGTCTGTCAAACGTTTGTAACATTTCTGGCTTTTCAACCGTATTGAAGGGCTGCATTTCTTTT
The DNA here is from genome assembly GCA_036419115.1 of Scarus forsteni. NCBI lineage: Eukaryota > Metazoa > Chordata > Actinopteri > Labriformes > Labridae > Scarus > Scarus forsteni. Next base: position 988,440 of record JAZDUH010000035.1, read on the forward strand.
GTAATGTCTAGAACAACACTGTTTGTGAGCGCACCATTTTGCTCTGTTTTATTTATATTTACTTTTCCAACGAAACGCCTCAGTAAGCGCTGACTGACAGGACGAAGGCTCCGCTGCACCTCCCCTTCTTCATCGCCACTACTTTCAAACAAATTTGACAAATCAGCTCGTCGGTGTTCATGAGCTCACACCTTGTTCATTCTGATTAAAACCAAAATATTCCCACTCTGGGCTATGGCAGCCGGCTTAGGAACCGTAGCTTTCGTGCCATCATTCATATTAGCGTTTGTTTCCTTGTTACTCCTTAGGAAACTCACTTCAGCTCTGTGTGTACGCTTGAGCGGCCCCACCTCCCCCACAAAAATTGAATGAATGACAGATGCTCACTCCGCTTTAAATCTGCTATAAAACGAACGCACCCTGGTGTTGAGAAAGTTGCACAGAGTGACCCATCTTCTCATTCAGGCTGTTTGGTAAAAAGATAGGAGGAAAACAAAGGCTGGTGGGGTAGTAACTTCCAATTTGGCCCACAAATAAGTCGTCCCTGCATTATATTACAGATCAGAAGTTCATCAGGTGATAGGATTGTTCATCTCAGGTGTGAATTCAGTGCAGCCTGAGCTGTGTGCCTGATACAGCTCTTCCTTTATGAGAGGTTGTATTAATATTTAAAGCTGAGGATGTTCACGTCCTTGTTAATATAACAGCTATCACATTTACAGCCCATAGCATTTAACCTTTGCAGAAGGCTGCTCCCATGTTTGTAGGATTATTCCATCAGTAGCTGCAGATCTGAACGATGTTTGTGGGCCGTATTTAAACTGATTTTACAGACCTGTTTAATCACATTTCACTACAAAATAAGATGCAGCCTAAGTGCAGGAAGGCTTCTTAGCAGCACAGTTTCATTTATATGGAGTCACGGTCTGTACATCAATCAGCCGGGAGTGGCTTGACTTTCACAGACTCACATGTGACTTTGTGTTGTCGCGTCTTTTTTATCGGTGCCATAAAAAATCTTTGTAAGGACTCTCCGACAGAACTCTAACCTTCACTCTCAGCCTAATGCTTTTAATTCTTATAACAGCGCTTAATAATCATTTAGGATGATATATTTTGGCCCCTTGTCCTGGCATTTTAAGATACTGATTGGCCTAATGGAAGCTCTGTAATAAAAGGTCAGATTTTTAAGCTCTGAAAGGCCAGTGCTGCTGCAGCAACCTGCTTTGCTGCGTTGATAGATGTGTATTGATTGTGCCAAAGGGTAGCAGCATCATTTGTGTTTGTGTGTGTGATGCTTATCCATCCTGTGAATGACTAACAATTCTTGTTTATTCACATGTCGAATGTGATCCATCTTCTCCTGTCAGGGTTTTAATCCTCTCCTCTGTAATCTGCAGGGGGGAACCCGCGGGGCGTGTTCGGCCTGGCACTCGTGCAGGGAGAGTGGAAGGTCTATGTGAGCGGACTCCTGGATCGGGAGCAGCAGGACTGGTATTTGCTCAACATCACGGCCAGCGATGGCTTGTACGTCGCTCGCACCGCGGTGGAGGTTACCGTCATGGATGCCAACGACAACAGTCCCATCTGCAACCAGGTCAGGGATACGGCTGAGTGGAAGTAGGTGAAAGGAAAACATGCAGAGCAAACAAGCCGAGCAGGCAGCGGAGCAGGGAGCTGAACATCTGTGACATTCTGTTCAGCTCGTCTCCGGGACAGCCACTCTCAGATTGTCTGGTCTAAAAACTCGAAGGTGTTCTTAATTACTTCTGGGAACAGTTCATTTGTGCCTTAGTTAAATATGTCTGCAAAGTAAATGATTCAGTAAAGAGGGAGTTTTATGGCTTACTGTCTGAGGGCAGGGGTCGATTAAAGCAGTCCCTTCAATTTCTCCTTCACTACAAGGCAGAAAAGTTATTCTCCACTATCTCATTTTCATGAAAACTACCACAATATTTCAGTCTTGGAAATGTCTTAATAATGCACATTTAACTCTTTGCAACTCAGAAAATCCTCACCCAAATATATTTATAAACATTTTTATAACTAATTCAACAGATTGAAGAAAGAACAAACTAACACAAGTCTTTGTTTTTAATTTTCTAAAAGAAAACGATCAAGAAAAGTGATATCCAGTTGTGATAAAGTTTGGTAACCTTACAAAGCTGTTTGGTTTGACAGATTCCATGTAATCAGGTAGATCAGTATGCAAAGCTGGCATATGCTTGCCTTATAAGCAAAGGCTCTACCTCCCATCCTGCTTTAAGAGACAAAAACAGGCCCTAAAACCAAAGGCTCTACCTCCCATCCTGCTTAAAAAGAATAAAACATGCCCTAAATCCAAAGGCTTTACCTCTCATCCTGCTTTAGAGACTAAAACAGCCCCTATAACCAAAGGCTCTACCTCCCACCCTGTTTTAAGAGACAAAAACAGGCCCGATAACCAAAGTCTCTACCTCCCACCCTGCTTTTAGAGACTAAAACAGGCTCTTTAACCAAAAGCTGTATCTCCCATCCTACTTTAAGAGACTAAAACAAACCCTATTACCAAAGGCTCTACCTCCCACCCTGCTTATAGAAACTAAAACGTGCCCTAAAACCAAAGGCTCTACCTCCCACCCTGCTTTTAGAGACTAAAACAGGCTCTTTAACCAAAAGCTGTATCTCCCATCCTACTCTAAGAGACTAAAACAAACCCTATTATCAAAGGCTCTACCTCTCTTCCTGCTTTAAGAGACAAAAACAGGCCCTAAAACCAAAGGCTCTACCTCCCATCCTGCTTAAAAAGAATAAAACATGCCCTAAATCCAAAGGCTTTACCTCCCATCCTGCTTTAGAGACTAAAACAGCCCCTATAACCACAGTCTCTACCTCCCACCCTGTTTTAAGAGACAAAAACGTGCCCTAAAACCAAAGGCTCTACCTCCCACCCTGCTTTTAGAGACTAAAACAGGCTCTTTAACCAAAAGCTGTATCTCCCATCCTGCTTTAAGAGAGTAAATCAGGCCCTATTACCAAAGGCTCTACCTCCCACCCTGCTTATAGAAACTAAAACGTGCCCTAAAACCAAAGGCTCTACCTCCCACCCTGCTTTTAGAGACTAAAACAGGCTCTTTAACCAAAAGCTGTATCTCCCATCCTGCTTTAAGAGAGTAAATCAGGCCCTATAACCAAAGGCTCTACCTCCCACCCTGTTTTAAGAGACAAAAACAGGCCCGATAACCAAAGTCTCTACCTCCCACCCTGCTTTTAGAGACTAAAACAGGCTCTTTAACCAAAAGCTGTATCTCCCATCCTACTTTAAGAGACTAAAACAAACCCTATTACCAAAGGCTCTACCTCCCACCCTGCTTATAGAAACTAAAACGTGCCCTAAAACCAAAGGCTCTACCTCCCACCCTGCTTTTAGAGACTAAAACAGGCTCTTTAACCAAAAGCTGTATCTCCCATCCTACTCTAAGAGACTAAAACAAACCCTATTATCAAAGGCTCTACCTCTCTTCCTGCTTTAAGAGACAAAAACAGGCCCTAAAACCAAAGGCTCTACCTCCCATCCTGCTTAAAAAGAATAAAACATGCCCTAAATCCAAAGGCTTTACCTCCCATCCTGCTTTAGAGACTAAAACAGCCCCATAACCAAAGGCTCTACCTCCCACCCTGTTTTAAGAGACAAAAACAGGCCCGATAACCAAAGTCTCTACCTCCCACCCTGCTTTTAGAGACTAAAACAGGCTCTTTAACCAAAAGCTGTATCTCCCATCCTACTTTAAGAGACTAAAACAAACCCTATTACCAAAGGCTCTACCTCCCACCCTGCCTATAGAAACTAAAACGTGCCCTAAAACCAAAGGCTCTACCTCCCACCCTGCTTTTAGAGACTAAAACAGGCTCTTTAACCAAAAGCTGTATCTCCCATCCTACTTTAAGAGACTAAAACAAACCCTATTACCAAAGGCTCTACCTCCCACCCTGCTTATAGAAACTAAAACGTGCCCTAAAACCAAAGGCTCTACCTCCCACCCTGCTTTTAGAGACTAAAACAGGCTCTTTAACCAAAAGCTGTATCTCCCATCCTACTTTAAGAGACTAAAACAAACCCTATTACCAAAGGCTCTACCTCCCACCCTGCTTATAGAAACTAAAACGTGCCCTAAAACCAAAGGCTCTACCTCCCACCCTGCTTTTAGAGACTAAAACAGGCTCTTTAACCAAAAGCTGTATCTCCCATCCTACTCTAAGAGACTAAAACAAACCCTATTATCAAAGGCTCTACCTCTCTTCCTGCTTTAAGAGACAAAAACAGGCCCTAAAACCAAAGGCTCTACCTCCCATCCTGCTTAAAAAGAATAAAACATGCCCTAAATCCAAAGGCTTTACCTCCCATCCTGCTTTAGAGACTAAAACAGCTCCTATAACCAAAGGCTCTACCTCCCACCCTGTTTTAAGAGACAAAAACAGGCCCGATAACCAAAGTCTCTACCTCCCACCCTGCTTTTAGAGACTAAAACAGGCTCTTTAACCAAAAGCTGTATCTCCCATCCTACTTTAAGAGACTAAAACAAACCCTATTACCAAAGGCTCTACCTCCCACCCTGCTTATAGAAACTAAAACGTGCCCTAAAACCAAAGGCTCTACCTCCCACCCTGCTTTTAGAGACTAAAACAGGCTCTTTAACCAAAAGCTGTATCTCCCATCCTGCTTTAAGAGAGTAAATCAGGCCCTAAAACCAAAGGCTCTACCTCCCATCCTGATTTAGAAGCTAAAACAGGCCCTAAAACCAAAGTCTCTACCCCCGAACCTGCTTTAAGAGACCAAAACAGGCCCTATAACTAATGGCTCCACCTCCCATTCTAGAATCTTGCTAGAATCAGTCACGTTAAGCCTCTGACTACTGATTCACATTTTAGATTTTCTTGAATGGCTGTGTTTTCTTTCCAATCCCCTTCTATGGGACGTTGCCCAAATGGACTTCTAACATATCCCATGGATATTTGAATCGTTATCTCGTGTGCCAGGTTTATGTTCTTTAACTGTGAGAATATATCATTAGCACAACCAGGAAACTTCTAATTTCAGTGTTTACTCTGAAAAAAAACAGAAATTCAAAGATTTTTGAAGGCAAAACCTCTTCAAGAATCTGAACCAGTCCAGTTGGATCAGCATTGGGTCACCAAAACCAAGACTGAGAATTTGCATGGACAAGCAAGAGGGGCTATTAAGGAAATACCTGTAATTTAATACCTACAAGCTGTAGAGTTGGGTAACAATAACCCTAAATAATGAGAAAGAATAAGCCTGACTTATTCTAAAAACTAAATACTTCAAGAGTCTAATGTGATGTCATTATTACTGAAAGAAAGTTCAAGAGGAAAGTGTTGAGACTGCACTGGTGTTAATGCTAACAAGTGATTGTTTTTGCTATGTCAGAGATTTATTTTAATAATTAACAATATACTTAAAATTACATGGATGATTGCACTGTTTATTAATTCATAATGACCTTGTTAATAATCTATAGCTTACTATATTTACACTTTTATCAATATTGCAGCACATTATTGTGGATGACAGTACAAACCGTGGTAGGAAGAAAGTAAGTTGTTGTTCTTGAGACTCTAATGCAACTTTATTACCAAAGATCAAGTAAAAAGCTTTGAGCACTCCATAGCCATACCCATTTCATAACTGCCTTTTTAATTTGAGCAACAGTAACCGATCATTTTGCACATATTTATCAACTAACCTAACAAACAGTGATCAACAACTGTTACTAATTAAACCTTTCAGTTATGGTTTATCAATGTTTCTTTCCTATAAAAGTTCCTTCTTTTCTTGATGTTATAATTAAATATGTCATAATGCATGTGGCACAGCAAGAAGGTTGCTGTGCCACATGAATGGGTGCACCCCAGCTTCCCCCCATGGACCAAAACCATGCTCATGAGTAGGGATGGTAATCGATCCAATTCTTTAATGATTCCCTTATTGATTCCTGCAGATTTTCCATGTGGTCAAATGTTGGCCTGTAGATTTTCAGTGTCAACAATGTCAAACACACGTCACAGCATAGATAACTGCCTCTGCAAGCTGCTGGTGTTTCCACTCACTTAAGGTTGTGCAGTTGGCGCCTTCTGTAACAAATTAAGCCACAATTCTGACGCTTCTGAACCCTGTCAGTGGAAGGAATTGATAAGGGACTTGATTAGTAAAAAGACTCATGATATCGATTCTTTGATGGAGCTGTTAAATATTCTCAACTGGAATTGATTTTTGATTCAATTGGTTTGGGCTGGACCAAATTAACTCCGACATACGGTGTGTTTGAGCTTACACCAAACCTGGTGCAGACCATAGAACCAAACTATTATCACCCAAAGGGTCTCGGGGTGTTTTCACACCAACCATATTTAGTGCGCACCAAAGAAATTTTGGCCCAGGGTTTGGTACGTTAGTATCGATCTGAATGCAACCACCGCACTTTGGTGTGCACCAAATCAGCCGGTCCGAGACCTCCATGAAGGGGTGGTCTCGATCCGCTCCATCTCCCTACATTTGGTGTGGTTTCACTGGTGTGAAACAAAGTGGTCCTAACCGATCTACTTTTGATGCATTACATCCTGTTAATCCCGAGGTTGAATCTTTTGCTTACTCAATTGGTCGATTTATTTATTCTGGTTGAGGATAAGAGGTCTAGAAAAATATCGATATCGCAATATATATCGATATTTTGACTCCCGATATAATATCGATATCTCAAATCTTAGTATCGATATTTTTTGTAAAAATAAAAACCCATATTTTATCAGAGTTGGGAATAAAATACAACTTATAAAGATGTATGCACATGTTTTTTTTTCATGCACTATTCAGTTCAGACAGTGACAAGAGAAATATGTGACTTTTTTTAACTTACTGTTGTTATGTCAGTAACTCAAAGGTCTTTGTTCCTCATGGGTTTGATTACAGTTTGAGCTGGACTACAGGTTAAGATGATTTCAACACTTTGTTAAAGGGAAAACAAGAACAATTTCTTTGCAACATTAGTTTACTTGACTTGGTGCACTCTGTGTTAAGTGTATGTATGTAACGCTGCATTTGACATATTTCAATAACAATAAGATAGAAAAGTTACATATTCACTGTCTCTAGGTTTTTCCTAGTTTAATGTAGAATATCGCAATATATTGCAATATTGTGATATTGTGAGATATCGTGATATTATCGTATCGTGAGCTGAATAGCGTGTATCGTATCGTATCGGAAAATAAGGGTATCGCTACAGCCCTATTGAGGATTACGATGATTTACGAAGGTCCAGAAGGTCACTGATGCCGTCTCAAACACGATAAAAAAACACATTTGAAGGAAAATGTAGAAGAGAGAAAAATGTAAACGCTGGTTGTTCGGTGTAGGAAATGGTTACCATGGTAGCCTCTTCTTCGTTCTCCTCCGTAGCAGGTTTGGTAATCAGTTACGTACATATCGCCCCCTGCTGTTTCAAACTGAGTAAATACACAAGTGGGCCCGGACACAGTTCAATGTTGCAATTGTGAATGCAAGCCAGCGGGGGAGGGGGAGGGGGGCGAACCGCGCCACAGCACGGTTCAAAACAAGTGGGCCTAATGTGAAAACGCCCTCGGTTAGCGTCCAAGCGGACCAGAATTGGTTCCGGTTGGGTGTAAAAGCCATCCAAAGTCGAACGAGGACCAAAAAGGCAAGTGAATCAAAAGGGAGAAAATTGTGGCTCGGATCTGACCAAATATCTCAACAGGAAAGTTAACACAGAGCTTGGCTAATGTTAGCATTCCTAGCATTACCCCTGGTCCCTTTAACAGGTTAATGTCTACAAATCCACATGCAATATTTTAACATATGCAGTTAATATGCAAGTGCCATCCAAAGCTGCCTAAATGCTGATAACTTCAGAACTGCTTCATGCTGAACAGTGTATTAACAGTGATGGTTACTCAGGAACTGACGCCGCAACTACAGCCTCAACTAGTAGCAGGAGGCTTGATTACTAAGAGAGAACTCTACAAATAGTGTGTCTGCTGTTATTTATAACTCAGTTACCTCTAAGCAGTATGTTTAACCTTGATTTTTGTAAGCAAACAGACATAGTCAGACTTTTACCTAAGTTCTATGTTAATCTCTTACAGCTTTATTATGGTGATAACAGGAACAGCTACATTATAAAAAATGTAATTCCAGCTATTAGGATTTCGTTTTAGTGGAAACATCATTTTAGCCTCTTTTAACAGTAATATCGAAAACCAATTCCAGTTGAGAATCGATAAAAGCTCCAACAAAGAGTCGATATCATGAGTCTTTTTGCTAATCAGTTCCCTTATCAGTTCCTTCCACTGACAGGGTTCAGAAGCGTCAGAATTGTGTCTTAATTTTTTACAAAAGGCGTCTACTGCACAACCTTAAGTGAGTGGAAACACCAGCAGTTAACAGAAGCAGTTATCTATGCTGTGACGTGTTTGACATAGTTGACACTAAAAATCTACAGACCAACATTTGCCCCCATGGAAAATCTGCGGGAATGAATAAGGGAATCGTTAAAGAAATGGATGGATTAGCAGGATCGTTAATAGCACTGGTAAATATAAAATCGTATCAATTCTCATCCCTATTGATTAAACATCTGACAGCTTTGGTCCACCTGATTAGATTTAGCTTGAAACCAAACCAAGAGAAAAATGAAACAATGCTGCAGCTTCACTTCTGACCTGCTGAATTTCAGGTGTGAAAGCAACCTAAATTGCTGTAAATTGGTTTGAATGGGCATGAATGGATGTGTGTCTTTCTATGTGGCCGTGCGTGGTGTACCCCGCCACTCGCCAAATGTCATCTGGGATTGGCTAGAGCCCTTCGTGACCCCAAAAGGGATAAGCAGTTGAAATGATGGATGATAGGATGGATGGATGGAAATTGGATGATCCCTTTTAGGTTTGATATAATACTGAATGTGATTTGATATTCTGGTCACACTCACTTCACTGGGCCCTGGTGTTGTGAGGGTGGGAATGCTGTTGCAGCTAAAGGCCATATGCCAGACGATGTTAATGCATCAGTACTTCATCAGGGCATATGTAAGGTGACGGGTCTCCCCACTGAGCCTGTTCCCTTTTATTAAGGCGCGACTATCTTTCTCTTTATGATCAATTAGTTATTATGCTCAAGGCTCAACCACCCACTCCGATGAGCTTCCTGTGGCTAATTAAAGTTTAGCTAAGCTCAGAAAGTACGGCATGTGCAACTTGGAAAACTGAACAGAAGTAAAACAGGATTTGTTCTGCTGAAATATTCATTTCTCACTGTGCAAATTGCTTCCAACAAAACAAATTTGCTCTATTTTTCCTGGGGATTTACTGTTATCAACAACAAAACTAACTGCTTAAATATTGTGATCATTTGTACCAACACAAGCTCTTGAATTATTACACATCAGACAGCATATTCGCCCAAAACAGACTCAAGTAAAACCAATAAAGTAAAGCTCAGTGAGCCCATAACATCTTTAGGCTCTCAAAGCTCTCTTAACATAAAGCAAAGGCAGATACATGACAGGAAATCACTACCCAAAGCCAAGACAAATGGGCCCAGGCCTTTGGGGAATACCCTTTTTATCTGTCTTATTCTGCAGTTTTTGATTTAGATAATTAGTCGAGAAACTTCCCCTCTCCTGAAATCTCAGTAATTCTGTTTGAAATCAATTCTTCATATTTCCCTGCTCTTCTCTAACGTCCTGTGTTCTTGGACATTTCCGAGCTGTTGTTCATCATAAGGCAGAAGCTGCATCAAATGGATTAAAAGACAAAGGACTGCAGATGAAACAATAAGCCTTGAGGCCCACTTTGGTACAGTCTATCAAATACTAACATTCATTTTTAATGCTGTCTTTGGTCCCTCTACAGACAAAAAGAGAAATGAAATGCTGAGAATACAGCCCTTTTCTCTTTGTGCAAGCTTCTCACAGAACAGAAAATTTAAGGATCTGTTTCTGGAGCAATGAAAATTCAATGTGAATGTAGTACTAAAAAACCCAATTCCAATGAAGTTGGGGCATTGTGCAGAGCATAAGAAATAGAACACTATGAATATCAAATCCTTCTCAACCTACCAGTATATCCAACTGAACACACTAGAATGACAAGATATTAAATGCTCCAACTGATTAACTCAAGTTAAGTTTAATGCCTGTTACATGAGCCAAAAAGGCTAGGACAGGGGCATGTTTACCACTATTGCATCAGCTTTTTGTTTTTTTTTTTCTTAAAAAGATAAGTATTTATTCATTTAGTTAGTTTGTTTTTAACTATTTTTCTCGAGCATGGAGCCAAAAGACAGTGACATAAACATGGAGTTAATCCTAATAGTTTAGGATTTTGTTATATACATATATATATACATATATATATATATATATATATATATATATATATATATATATATATATATATATATATATACATATATATATACATATATATATATATTTCAATTTACACAATAAAATAATAACAACCACACAAAATTAGACTAAGCATTCGAACATGGGGTGACTATTATCTGATAAAACAGAAATACATGTTTTCCAGTATGTGTCTAAAAAATAAATATGAATTTAAATAATAAAGAGGCATTTAGGGAGGATATTAACTTTCCATTTTTCCTACAATTCATGACATTTTTTACTTTCAAGCCTCAACGAAAAGGTAATTAGTTCCATTTTGTATATTTCATATATGATATTGTACCTGACATCTAAAGTTGGAGCTTCTAATTTAAGCCATGTTTTAGTAATTGCCCTCCGGGCAGCAAAGCTCAATACTGAAAACAAACAGTTTTCTTATTTGTTGATGACAACAAAATTCCATCAACGATTTGCTCCCAGTTAAAAGTAGAGTCTGTCCCAAATATATTTACCAGTTCTTTAAGAATATCTGGCCAAAACCTATTGATTGTTGGACAAACCCAAAACAAATGAAAATGATTCATCTTTCCTTTTAATAATGATTCATAAGGAGGTCAGGGCACTAATTGTTGAACCTTTGTAGGTGGCATTCTTTCCCATTCTTGTGCCACACATTTTCAACAGGAGACAGCTCTGAACTGCAAACTGCAGTGTTGTACCCTTTAGGGCTGTCACTCTTCCCAAAAATCAAACTCCGGCTTGATCTGCTTACTAGCATACACATGTCTGCCTGTTTCCCCTGGTTGCAAAACACACAAGGCATTTCCATCAGATTATTTTGCTATTTCCTCTCCTGAGGTCACATTGATGGCCATGTATTCTTGCAGTTGAAGCTTGTAATCTTATCTATGATTGCCTTTTGCCAAGATTTGGTATCACTGGGCTGTCATAGTAAGCCAGTTGCTTTGCACATAATCAACACACAGTGGAGCCCAAAGTGCTTCCACGCATATATTTTTGTGTTGCTATTGTCCACTCATAGTGGCTTTGTCCCCATTTCCTCAAGGTGTCTTCTTTGTCTGTTTGTTTCAGGTGCTGTTCAGCTGTTTTTTTTATATTCTAATGTGTGTGCACTGATTTTTACCCCCGTGCTTGAACAGATTTTCAAATGTCTGGTGATAGCCTTAGTACCTTCACTGTCAATGTGTCTTGGCATAGTCTCTGAAATAAGCACTAAAAAAGATGGATGGCAGTATATGTTGCTCCAAAACCTGTGTTTACCTTCAGAATCAGAATCAGAATTGGCTTTATTGGCCAGTTATGTTAGACATACAAGGCATTTGGCACCGGCTCACCTCACTCTCCAAGTACAGAGTAGATATACACAGTCTATATCTTATATTTTCAACAAGACAAATAGCAGAGATTTCAAGGCAGGAAATAACATCTTAAATAAAAATTTTAAAATTAAGTTAAGATAAGAAAAGAAAAGAAAAAGAATACAATGCATAGTGGGATATGCACAATATGTACAATGTACAAGATAAAGAAACTAGAAACATTTGCAGTTAGGAGCTCAGTATGGCAACAGCCTAGGGGTAGAAACTTTTCTTGTGCCTGGTGGTTTTAGCGTACAGTGCTCTCTATCGCTCACCTTCCATCATTAATGGTGCCTCCACAAATGTGCAGGTTACCCATGCCATGGGCAGTGACAACCCCCCATACCATCACAGATGCTGTCTTTTGGTAGGCCACCATTTAGAGGAACATGCTAATCATTTACATTGAAATTAGACAGAGTTAAGAAAACAATAAAGCTTTATTTTTTAAGCTTAGAGGCTCAACCAAAAGCCAAATCATCGTTTATGTCTTTATTGGTACAGAGAGCGAAAAGGGTGGGATTTTTTCTATAACTTGTTTGATTTTTTTTAGCTTTTAAGGATTTGTGTCTTGCATATTGTGGGGCTAACACAACTAAGACTACTGTTTGTTTTGAGGTTTGAAATCTGCTTTATCTCCATCTTGTTTTTCTTTAAGGTTGACCAGAACACATGCACAGACAGTGTTTTAAAAATAGTGCCTGCCATAGATGAAGCCTCCATCAGCAACCAAACAGCTGCTGTCCCTCAGACTTCCAGTTCTTTCTACAGTCTTTGGCTCGAACATCCAGCTGTGGTTTCCTCTATTTGCTGGAGTGTGTTCAATAAAACAGAGCCGTCACAGAGTTGGCAGGAGCACAGGCAGGGTCAGAAAAGGGCACTTAACTCTGTTGTTCCCGTTCTGTCAGAGCGGAGAATTGATGAACAGTATATGGGTTTTTTAGGTGAGTGGGACAGTTGATTTTTTCAGATGTGTGGATTTACTGTGTGCTTTTTTGTCCGTGTGCCAGGCGGTTTACAGCGCCTCTTTTCCTGAGGACATCCCCATTAACAAGGGCATCCTGACAGTGGGCGCCACAGATGCTGACTCAGGCTCCAGCGCTGAAATCCAATATTCGCTCTTTGGGATTGGGGTCGAAGATTTCTACATGGACGCCAACAGTGGTAAAGTCAATTATCTTCCTATAAGAATTTTGCTAGATCAAAACAAAAAAGCAAAACTGAGTTGAAGGATCCTTTCTGCAGCCATCCCACTCTCATTTTATACTTCAAGGTGAGCTGCGCACGGCCACGGCCATGGACCGAGAAATGACACCCACCTACAAACTCATCGCTCAGGCAACTGATGGGGGAGGGCTGTTCTGCCGCTCAGACATTTCTCTCAAAGTGTTGGATGTGAATGATAATGCACCTGCTTTCTCCGCGCCCTATTACCTGGCCAGTGTGTATGAGAATGCTGCCCCCAAGGCTTTGCTTACTCGGCTGCAGGCCAGCGACCCTGATGAAGGTACAGTGCTTTATGCTGCCGGGCTCAAATTAAAAAGCAGAGGTGACAAAGTGAATTCAGGTCTAACCTATCATTCCAATAGCCTACACCACAGCATCCTCAACGATGAGATTTTATGCTTCTATAAAGAATTTTCTTTTTCCAGGTCTGAACCGCACGGTGGTCTACACCCTGGAGGACTCAGTCGATGGATTCTTCTCCATCGATCCGGTGACTGGGATGGTCATACTGGAGAAAACTTTGGACAGAGAGAGCCAAGACTCCTACCGTCTTCGTGTTCAGGCGATGGACCAAGCCGGCCAACGGGGGGCGCTGTCCTCGCAGGTGTTTTTCCACAAATCTTTAAAGTCCAATTACTTTTCCTCTTTAATCTGCATCAGCTGTTCAGAGCTGAGCTGAACTATAAAATCTAGAACATGAGTCCTTTTGATTAACAAGTCCAAGACTACATTTAGGCATCTCTAAAGGAGCTTACACACCGCACGCTACTTGTACTACCTCGGCGATCACTCTCCATGCAAAGCCAATGTGCAGCGGCGATGGGGCGGGGCTAACCCTCCCGCGATGCTTTTGCCTCGTACAAGACAACCACCTATCTCAAAGTTAAAAAAAAGTTCATCTTTTCGGGCGATTTCGTGTGTGGCTGTGCGGCAACAGCCAATCATCGTGTGTGTGGATGTGTGACGGTACCCTAGACAGACAGTCATTCATCCGGACAACAGAGTAACAATCCATGTCCGTGTGGGCAACATTAGTCAGTGAGGACATTAGTTCCGCCTTGACGGACCGCGGGGAACTCACAAATGATGCTGCTGTATCATCAGCTGCAGGCATTTCACCCTTAAATGCCTGCAAACTGAACACAAACTGCACTGCCCCTCCTAGCTGCACCGGGCCAATTTGCATGCATGTAAATTAGGAAATATTCATAAATCCAGCGCAAAGTTGCCCCCTTCTTATGCAAATGAGCCTCATTGCAAATACCACCTAGCCCACAAAGACCAGTGCTAATTGCCACAGGCAGTAAAGCGGTGCTATTTAACGCCAGTGACACCAGTGCAATTTCTCTTTGTCCCTCTCTCTTAATCAAAATGATTGCAAATTGCACTGAGTTGGTGGTAACTGTGGAGCAGCGTCTATATTAGGGCTATCATGCCAGGACTCTCTAATCAAGGCAGCTGTTATTGTAGCCAGGGGAAGGTATGGTGGCAGGCAAGATGGCAGGCGAGATGGCAGGCGCTCACAGAAAAGGATTTATCGGAGGAGAGTATCACTTTTTCATTTTAGTGACAATGAAATCATTTGGAGATAGTAGTTGCCAAGCCGGATGATCATTGCGCCACTAGATGACATCAAGGAGGACAGTAATGCTGCTTTCACACCGCATGCTACTTGTACTACCTTGACGTTCACTCTCCATGCAAAGTCAATGTACAGCCGCAATGGGGCGGGGCTAACCCTCCCGCGACGCGACAGCCACTTGTCACACTACCACATAGCTTGTCGCGCGATGTCAAAGTAAAAAAAAGTTGATCTTTTAAGGCGATGTCTGGTGTGGCTGTGCCAATCAGTGGTGTGTGATGGTGCCCGGGAAAGACAGTTTTTCATCCGGACTACAGAGGAACAATATATGTCCTTGTGGGAAACTTTAGTCAGGTGAGGACATTAGTTCCGCCTCGATGGACCGCGGGAAAATCACAGATGATGCTGCTGCAGGTCCATCAGCTTCAGTGTTTTGCAGTTGATAAGTGCATGAAAAGGATACAGCTGGATAAATTTCGCTTATACATCCAATTATATGAAATTTGATATGATTGCGGTGAAACTCGAGCGGACGTGACGTCACCAAGCGACGGCTGACTTCGACGGTGACCAAAATGAGGTATTTATGGACGCGCGACGCTATGTCAGTGGGCGACGCGATTTTGGTAGCTGGGTCGCTTGCAGTGTGAATGCAGCATAATAAAGCCTACTGTGTTCGTCTCTGCGACCTATCCACCATTTTTAAGTAAACATAATATAGATTTAGAAAGTGAACATTGACATGTATTTTAGCTTTTTCTCAGACTTGTTTTTGTCAAATTTACATCATAAATATCACAGTAAGTCTGAGATCGGTCATCTACACTGTATTAGTCTGTATGTAATCTGTATTTCTGCCCATGCCCTGGATAAGAGCAGCCAATGAATAAAAATGTAATGTTTACCAAAAAGATCAGATAAAGAGCCTGCTAGATTTAATCAGACTAAATCTCCATTAAAATGAGCCGAGGATGGTGCAGGAATGAAGGTCAAGGTCATAATGAGAAAAAGAAACATAAAACAAGCATTCGACATGTGGACTGTCGCACACTCACTGGGTTTTCTGCTCTTTTAAAATCTGCTGGAACAAACCATGAACACAAATTGAAAACAAGCCCTGGGCAGAGCTGGGGTCAGGGGTGGCCATTTTGGACTTATATGAGTTTTAGTTTGCTGACCATGGAAGTGAAAGGAATTATAACTTGTAGTGGTTGCACAACGGCTGCAGTTAGCTGGAGCAGAATATGAAGGAGCTGCATTAATATACCAAGAAAAAGTCTCTGCAAAAGCAAAATGAGTGACATCCCAATTAAAATGAGTAGAACTGACATGAAGAGTCGACTCCAGGGACGCCATTAGTTTTTGTTTATGTCAAGAACGCCTCAATGGGACAAATATGTCAAAGCCTTTTAGACCACCAGGACAAACGGCATCATTAAGTGATGTGAAATGACAGGAAGAGAAAAACAATCCTCTCTGTTGACTCCAAAATTAGAATTATTACAATTACTAAAAGTAGTTGGATGTCATGAAGACTGATCTAAAGTCAGTAAAATAAAGTGTAAGTTATTTTGATTTTTATCGAGATTTAAAAACTTATGTGTCATGTTGACAGTTTTCTTTCATCAAGAGCATCTGTTATCTCTAAACTCTCCACCCTTTCTTGTTCTTAAAGGGGGCAGTGTAAAGCCAGGGTTATCTCAGAGCTGTCAGAAAACTCTCGAGGTGTCTGTAGATGCTGCGTAGGTGCAGCCTCTGCATACGGTCTCTGATATATTCATCCAGACTGTCCCAACCTCAAAGGGAATACCAGCATTTAATGTATTTAGGAAGAGAAGCAAAAAAGTCCATTACCTGAAGCAGGCACAGGAGTGTGAACACATGTCAAGATATGAAACTGGACCCCCTGCTGAGCATCTGTCAAGGAGATAGATAAATAAATATGAAGAAATAGGCTTTAAAAATGGAAACATTCTCGTTTTTACTGCCAAGTTATTTAGCTTGAAGACACAAATGAACTTCAGATGATGGAGAAAACACTTATTAGTTCAAATTAAACAATAAATTGTCCTTTAATACTTGAGTACCAAATTAAAAACAACACCCTGACGTCCTGTTTTGGCTGGGACTTCAGGCCGTCTTGTTTGGCCATAAATGCTTTCGGCTTCCTGTACACAATCATTAAGGTGCATGGTTTCTGCAGTCAGCCTCAAGTGGACATTCATGGTACTGCAGGTGTTGGCTCACTCCACATAGGCCTCATGGTTGTCTTTTGCCGGAAATTTCTTTTAGTTTAGTCATAATTTGGTCTCTAAATTGTTTTAATTTTAGTCTAGTTTAAGTCGATGAAATCTGCTGTAAAGTTAGTCGACTAAAATCTGAAGTGTAAAGGGTAAGGCATTTTTATGTTTCCTAAATTTCTGAAGTCATGTTTTCCTCTTGGATAAAATCAAACATCTACTAACCCTTTATTGAATGTTAGTAAAGTCTGAATGTCTAAATGAACAGAAACAAATGTTCCTTTGTGTGAAATGCAGTCACCTTTATTTAGGCTACCTGGCAGAGCATCTCAGTTACAATACCAGAACTGACAACAAACAGTGAACCTGCTCTACATGAATATTATCAGTTCATAAAGAGAGCAGCTCTGATTGGATCGCTCCATAACTTATCCCACCACCACCACCTTAGTTTTTGTCCATGTGCTCTTGTTTTTATTAGTTACTGTATACTTTTGGTCAGATAAAAAAAGGTTGTTGACGAAAACTATGGAAAAACTAATTAGTCAACTAAATTAACACTGCTAAAGCAGTAATCCCTCAAACTTTTAAACAGCCTAATATGTCCCTCCCTTGTCCATAGGTATATTTTGAAGTTTCTTTTGCATTAATTCTCAAATCAGACTTTTGGCATGCTCATAAACCCCTCTGTTTCAGCCCTGCTCAAAACTGTCCATTTCAGTATCAGTCCACCTTCTGAAAAGTGGGCGTGGCTTTGGCCTGGGCTGCTCTGATTGGTTTTAGGGCTGTGAAATTCCAGGAAAGCTGGAAAATTTCCATCGGAACAATCGAATATAACAAATCAATTCAGAGTCACAGAGCAGCAAATCATGAGCCGAACTTCATTGTGCAAGGGCCAGTTTTTTTTTATGCTTTGGGGACCAGATTGGTTAATTGGGGTGCACCATGGCATCAGCAAATGTTAGCTTAAAATGTAGCATTTAAGGGCTGGCAGCCATACGAATAGCCTTATATATCACATATATTGGCTTTGATTCGCCCTTTAATTTATGAATGTAGCTCGATGCTTCACCTGTTTATTGCTAAATATTTACATTTCAAAATAAACTGTGAACCTGCTCTACATGAATATATCAATTCATAAAGAGAGCAGCTCTGATTGGATCACTCCACAACTTATCCCACCACCACCAACCAAAGTAGCTGATTATATACAATTAGGTGATTGTATATAATTCTAACTTGTCTCTACTTCCTACATGACCATATTAGGTCTGATTGGATAAAAGATGTAGTCAACGATGTGGGAGAAAACGAGTAGAGGGTTTGTTGATATTCGAATTTAGACCCGCCTCCCGAAAGCTGATTGACGTGCATCGTCATGGAAATAGCTGTAGAAACTGCGTAGCTGACGTAGCTAAGGAAACCCCGACTGGTCAGACAACTCGACTGCCAATATTGAAAACATCACAACAACAGTACATTTTGGCAGACAAGACAATAAGATGAATGCCCGACGGCTGTTACTGTTATGTGAAGCACCACAAAGCTAATGTTGCTTAGCTTACCTATCCAGCAGACGGACGGCGACATCCACGTCTGTTTTCAGGTCTTTCAATTGAAGGTGTTCCCTCCACCGTCGGAAAGCAACACCAATACTCTCCCTGGTCTTTGCTCTTTCATGGTCATAGTCCTTCTTTTCCACTTTTCACCCCTCTGACCTTTTTCTTTTGGGCTGTTTTTCAGCCATTGCTACCGCAACTATTGTATCTCTCTCTTATGCTAATTGCGCATGCTACGCAAACTACGACTCCCCCTCCCCCCTCTGTCTGATCTGCGCATGAGTATGATCGCCCCCTGGATGTGGGGGGGTGTACCCTGTTTTGGTAACTCGGCCCGAGCCCCAGTATTTACCGGCTGAAACTCTGAGTCAAGGTTGTATATTGAGACCGGATTTTTTTTTCAACATGCTGTCAGTGGTGACATCTTGTGGATGGAGAGGAGAAATACGATGGATTTGACAAATACTGCATTAGATTAGAGGATTAGAAGATCGCTGAGTACACCTTTAAGTTAAAGGTTGTTGACTAAAATAATTGTTCATTAATAACACTGTTGTGGAGACATATTTATCTCAGGCGGTTATTAAAATTAAAGACATTACAAAGGGAAGAGTTAATGTTTTTCTGCAGAATATGTGGAGCCTCTTATCCCTCTCTGAACTGCCCAAAATGAGCAGGATTTATTCAACAGCCACAGTTTCCCTCCTGAGGCTTTGTTGGACTCAGTCTACAATTGATTTTCGCCTCAGTCCAGTTTCCTGTAAGCAAAATCTTTAGCATCTACACTCTGCCCCTCTGATTGTTGTAAAACTCAACACTCCGGGTCAGTTAATCTCACAGGTGCATTAATGGAGTTTCCTGTTTCACGTGTCCCACAGGTGGATTTGACCATCTTGGTGCTGGACGTGAACGACAACGCTCCGGTCTTCCAGAGGAGAGACTACAGCATCACTGTCCCAGAGGATGTAGCTGTGGGGACAGAGGTGCTGAGAGTGTTGGCGACGAGTGCCGACATCGGGCCAAACGCTGACATCACGTACAGCGTCCGGTCCGGCAACGAGCTGGGAAAGTTTGCTATTAACACAAACACAGGTGAGACGAAAGCCTGGTCAGACGTGCTTCTTCTGGGACTTTAAATGGAACTAAAATCCATGCTGTACACTAAAATAAATCCAGGTTATATCATTCTTTTGCACGTTTTAGGAGCCATTTCTGTGGCTGATGATTTGGACTTTGAAATCTGTAAGGACTACTACCTCACCATCGAGGCCTGGGACAACGGGGATCCTCCTCTTAGCACTGCAACCATGGTCACGATTGAACTCATGGACGTCAACGACAATGCTCCGGCCTTCAACCAGGACATCTACAACATTCTGGTCAGCGAGGACGCCACTGTAGGACAGTCCGTCACAAGAGTAAGATCAGCTTTCATCATGTTTGTCTGAGTTAAGTTTTTGTTTAAAAATGTCTCGACACAGGCGAGAGCCGCAACACAGTCCAGATGCAGACCTCCACTCTTGGCCGATTGTCTTGGAGACTCTACACCTCCAACGTCAGAAGGAAGTGGTGTCATGATATCAAAGTAAAATACTAAAAAATAAAATAGAGATCATTGTCTCTAAAGCTACGTTTCTTCGTTTTTTCTGCATTTTGGTTCCTTTGGTAACTTGATTCCTCGGTCATGTTACATTAAAAACACAAAGTTTAAAATGCAGGTCATTAGTAGAACAACATAAGTGTGTGGGCGCCTCCATTTGGTGTAATGATCTCGAGCGTCTTCATTTCCTAGATAGAGACAAAATTGTTTTATTTGCTCGACAGTCCTATCACAGCCTCTGTATTTACAGTCACCGCCCCAAAAACAGCCTCCCAGCCGGACGCAAAGCGTTTTTTAAAACGTCTGCTGCCACCACGGTCCAAGCATAGAGTCTGAGGCGGCAGTGACGGGGAGGTGATTTGGTGAACGTCACATTAGAGCCCAAAAGTCCTTCATAACACTCCCTCCTCAAACATTCTTAAGTGAAATGCTGTCTCATGCCAAGTTTTTCTCCTGATTATCTTTACATTAAGGTAGAGCCATTTAGTAGAGCTCATTTAATGTTTGCTTTGACCCGTGAAGTCTGCTATTTCTGGGTTCTCCCCCTCCTTCGATGTGATTGGCTGCTGCCAGGCGGCTGCCGCGAGAAAGTTTAGGTGCGGCAGGGCAAAATCCATAGACATTATACGCGTATATTATATGTATATAATACATATTTTATACGTATACGTAACATATTATATGTATATGATTTCTATGACAAAATCTGTGTCTCACGTGGGCAGCAACCACCTCTCTGTCCTACCTGCGGCTGCGGTTAAAACTGCTACTGTCTGCCGCCCGTCCCTCATTAAAATGACTGGAGGTGGCACATTGCCTCATGGTGGTGTGAAGGGGGCTATATAGTTGTTTATATTTACGTCCGTTTCACATTGGAGGAGCCGTTAGC
The DNA here is from genome assembly GCA_036419115.1 of Scarus forsteni. NCBI lineage: Eukaryota > Metazoa > Chordata > Actinopteri > Labriformes > Labridae > Scarus > Scarus forsteni. The sequence continues at coordinate 1,009,343 of JAZDUH010000035.1, forward strand.
CGGCTGAGAGTGGAGGTCTGCAGCTGGACCCTCTCGAGAGCCGGGGCCAGAGGCTTATGGCTGTTTTTACACATGTTCCTGATAATAAAGCAAAAATTACAAAAGCTGTAGGTGAGAAAATTCTCTTTCAAGAAAGGAAGAGACTGAGGAATACAGAGGAGGATTTGGTCCAATGAAAAAAAAGGATTCTGAGAAAAAAAAATCAGAATTCTGAGATCCTGACTTTAATTCTTAGAATATAAAAAACATAGAATTGTGAGGGGAAAAAAAAGCTTGGACAGGGGCCACAAAAACTGGTAAAGCTGAGAAATGAGAAATAAGTAATTAATCATCTACAGTCCATAAAATCATTAAAAAAAATCAGTAAATCCGGAGTGCCCATGGCATGGGTAACCTGCACATCTGCGAAGGCTCCATTAATGCTGAAAGGCACATACAGGTTTAGGAGCAACAGGAACATTCCTGCTTATTGCAGAGACAATGAAGACACATATCAAGTGAACAAAGTTAATGAGCCTAAATATTAAATTTCTCATCTTTGTTGCGTATTTTATAACATTTTGGCGAAAAAGTTTCACAAATCACGAGATTCTGTTGTAGTTTGTCGCTCTGCAATTTAAAACAGACGACTTCACCATTAAAGAACAAGGATTTCTACCCTGTTGGTTGTTTCACGTCTTTCCTTTAATTCTCTTTCCTGAACTCCTCATGTGTGTTTTCCAGGTGCTGGCGGAGGACTTGGACAGCCAGGTGAACGGGCGGATCACCTACTCTATCCTGAAAGGTGACCGAAGCAACCACTTCTGGATCGACCCCGTGACGGGGGTGCTCAAAGTCAATAAGCGTCTGGACAGAGAGCTGGTAAGCGTGCATCTTAAAGCACAGTATCACACAATCAATATTCATTTTCTGGTTCATGAGCACTGTCAAAACAGAAGACGCCTCTCCGCTCAAGGTCGACGTCCAATGAAGTGTCATAATGTGCACCGACTCGAGCTGCCGTCCTGCCTGATAAATACACACGCTACAGCTTCTCTGTCTCCTCTGCTACGCCCAGGTATCCAGGTACTCTCTGTCCGTGCAGGCCTTCGACAGCGGCTCTCCGGCCATGTCGTCCACCGTCACCTTAAACATCGACATCTCCGACGTCAACGACAACCCTCCAGTCTTCACCCCGCCCAACTCCACCGCCATCATTCAGGTAAGATGCTCGACATGCTAGCATCATCTGGGGTCTGAGTTTATGGCTGTTTCCTAAAAATATGTGTTTAGAAACAACAATGATTCACTGGCTAAAGCAAAATAAATAATATTCAAGATCTGCACATTGAGAAACATGTTTCCCTGCACAATGAAATTCCTACTCTGCTGTCCACAACAAATGCCAGGTAAGAGATATAAAAGTAACAACAGATATAAATCGTAGCACATAAGATACCATGTAAGACTAAATAAGAGCAGCAAAAATATAAAATAGAATAAAGGAAATAAAATAGAAAGAATACAGTCCAGATATGAACAATATGAAGATGCATTCAGACTATATAGATTAAATAAAATTGACATCTAGTCCTGGAAAATATATTGATTTAATGGGAACACTTTACTTTGGACGTCCGCAAATAATCGCACTTAGGTAATAATTAGACAAAGTTTTTTTATTTCTTTGAAATTACCCCCAAAATTTCCTGAGAATTTGGTGAAAATTAGCACATAACTTCTTTAAAATAATGTCCAAATTTATTGTTGCAAGTCAGAATTGATAGGTTACTATTTTTTCCAGTTTCTTTGAAATTTACTCCAAATTGCAAGCTAAGAAGGTGACGATTAGCAAATAATTTATTTGAAATTAAATCACAACCCGCCACATAATGTTTTAGAAGTATCACCCTTTGCCAAAGATATAATAGATCTTCATGGGACAAACTGATTAAATAAGGGTTGCATGTGATCTAATAATTATTGGGAAACTGAATTATTCACTTAACATTTCAAAGGTAATTATCACGGGAAACAATGAACCTAACTTCTGTATTCAAGAACTAAGCAGATATTTAACACCTGCTTCTCTGGAAAGAGCAGAAATGTTGGGATACTTCTAAAAAAATATTTTGTGGTGGGTTGTGATTTAATTTCAAAGTTATTTGCTAATCGTCACCTTCTTACCTTGCAATTTAGAGCAAACTTCAAAGAAACTGGAAAAAACAGTTATCTACCAATTCTGACTTGCAACAATAAATTTGGACATTATCTTAAAGAAGTTATGTGCTAATTTTCACCAAATCATTTTAACCTAAGTGTGATGAAATTTGCGGACCTCTAAAGTAAAGTGTTACCCATTTAATCAATCAATTCAGATTATTTTCTGCTGAAGACTAAAAATGAAAAATCAAGATTTTTTCTAGACCTACTCCAATCACATTAATTTTTGAAAATATAATAACTGAGTATTTACAGTTTTGATAATGGTCCAACATCATAAAAACTGTACATGTTATGATTTTTTTTCATTAAATATTGTATAAATTATTCCATGTTTACAGTGAAAACAGCTCAGCTTTCAGTGTTTATACAGCAAGGCCTCGCTACATTCAAGCTACATAATCAATATTTTATGAAAATATGCTTCTTAACTTTAACCCTTTAACTCCCAGCTCAGCTGTTTGGCGGAAGTCATTAAATTCTGGAATATTCAATGTGTTAAATAAACATAACTTGTCATAGTTTGTTTCTGTCAGTGTTTTATGACACAGCAAAAACTGAAAACAAAGCAAAAGAACTGATATTTTGTTTGTGGGATTTAAAGGTTTAAAAAGCTTAAAGCTACTATTATTATTACCATCATTCTTATTTTAAACATTTAACAAACCATTAACTGATATGATGATACTTGTGCACAAAAAGACTGTTATTAATCAAAAACATGTTTTTGTCAAACTCAATATCATCTATTTTAAGTTGTTTTTGCATTTTTACAGACATTTCTGCCTTTTCTAATCGATTTGCTCCAAATATTTGTGCATTTTTATGTCATCACACAATCAACTGTTGGCTTTAAAATCGTTCAATCCCACGGCAAGAAAAAAAATGGTCTCTCTCTGAAATGTTACTGCAACAAAACAATGATTTGATTTGTTCTGTTTCTTAAAACATTAAATATCCCTGAATTTAAAGATGACCTCTGCCAAACAGTTGAGCTGGTAGTTAAAGGGTTAAGAGGGAATGTCTGTTTAGTTTTAGAGCATATTTTAATAACATAAAGCCAAAACTTGGTTCATGTAATTTTTGTGTCACTTGGAAGGAAAGAATTGAATAAAATCATGAATCGAGTTTTGTGGAGAAAAATCTGGGATTTTATTTTTTGGTCGTATCGCCCAACCCTAGGAACAACATGTTGAATTCTTGTTCTGAGCTGTCCAAATGAATCTTTGTTTTTATGAGCTGGTAACTACTTTACCTCGTGTATTTACAGCAGCTCCTAAAGTCAAACAAACCCTTAAGGAGTTCTTTATTTCAGTTTAAAAGGATCAAATTTAATCGATGCTGGAGCCACGGGAAGTCTCAGAGCAGCCTCTTTCTGTTTCTTCTCAAATATAAATCACTTTTAACTTCTTTTGGGACTCCTTTGACATTTCCGTCCTGACACAAATCTCTTTAAGCACTAATAAAGTTGTTATATTAGAGCATGCAGCATAATTGATAGTGTGGTCCTGTGGCTGAGTAGAGCTGTGGGATTTTTACTTCTACCAAGGTGGTTGGTTGTTTGTTTGTTTGTTTGTTTGTCAGCAAGATTACACAAAAACTACAGGACAGATTTTGCTGAAATTGTCAGGAGATGTTGGTAGTGGCCTAACTAAAAAAAGGTTAGATTTTGGTGGTGGTGTTTACCGTTTTACCAATAACCCATGGCTGTAGCCAGGTATGAGGTCAGTGAGGTCCTGACCTCACCTATTTTTTCTGATTTTTTTTTTTTTTTCGACAATTATGCCCAACTGAATAAAACATGAACTCATAAAAACTTGAAACCTCTCTGTGAAACATGCTTGTAAATTGTAAATTGTGATAAACATCCATGAGCTTTGTGTTCTGTTTGTGCCTGTGTGCGTATTGCGGTGAACAGCTGTTTGATCAGCTGATGCACGTACCCGCAAATGCGCCCTGTGATGCGCTTGGCAGCGGGCCAAACCCCATTCAAAAGCTACAGTGTTTTTATTATTAGCACTTTGTAGACCACATCCCCGCCCATCTACACCTAGGTGACCACTATATATTTTCTTTAGATAACTCAGCACTAGTTCGGCCTGTCAAATCATCTGATCAAAGCCAGTTTATTTACTTTTATCCACAGCGGAGAGCACGCCCGGCACTTTTTTTTTTTTTTTTTTTTTGAGCGCCTGGCTCATCACCCACACATGTCACGATGATGCGACGACTGGAGGACCTCGAGTCACGTGACGTGTGCTTTGTTTTCAGCTCATATTAATTTTAATATACCCATTCCACAGAAAACAAGTCACAGAGAGCAGAGCAAACATGTCCAAGAGATTAAAACAGAATAAACTGGAGGCATTTCTGGCAAAGAAAAAGAAAGAAATTGACAAAGAGAAACATGAAACCAAGGAGGATGGAAGAGAGAAAAGGAAAGTAAGGTGGAGAACAGAGAGGAGAGTCATTCAGAGATGGAAAGGGAGCAGAGGCACACAGAGGAGAGAAACACAGAAAGATATTTAAACAATAAACATCTTGTGTGACTTGTAGCCTTAAAAAAAAAAAAAAAAAGCTTTCATTCCAAAATCCTGGCTACGGCCCTGCAATAACCGTTACATCCCTAGTTGGAATGTTTATTTACCGTTTGAGTATTGATTTTTACTCACAAAGCTCATATGGAAATCCAAATATCAAGTATAAGTCGACAGCCCTGTTCTGAATATGTGCATCATCTACACCTGTTGACACATGCAGTAGAATATCTGATAACACAACTTATAAATGATTCAGTGAAACCCAAACATGTTTTAGTTTAATTAGAGAAGAGTGGTTAAACTGTTTTTAAGCTCTAACTCTCCCCTCTTCTTTCTCCCAGCTTAACCAGGCGGCCGACGTCACCCTGCTCAAGCTCTCAGTCAGCGACAAAGACTCTCCCAGAAACGGCCCACCCTTTGAGTTTCAGATCGTGTCGGGAAACGAGGGAAACTTCTTCTCCCTGGATCCAACGGGAACTCTGAAGTCCAACCATGGCTTTGGCCCAGACGCCCCCAGAGAGTTCTCACTTGAAATCCAGGTCTTAAACTTTCATATTCAGGAAACTTATTAGAAAGAATCAGAAATACTTTACTAAAATTCTGCTTCTGTGCTCCTTTTGTATGGTATATGCTCTAAAAGTCAAAGTCAGCTTTATTGTCAAATATGCTATACATGCTTGATATACAGCACAGATGAAATTTAAGTCCTCTTCGACCCACGGTGCAAAAGGCAATATTAAAACAAGAGTAAAGAAACTAAACTACAGTGTAAAAAATATAGTAGCCTAATAATATCTAAAGTAATAAATAGAATAAATTTACAATGAACAGGAATAAAGGAAAAAAGGATAAGGATAGGATAAGGAGTAGGTAAAATATTGTTAAAATATTTTTTAAAATTACTAAAACGTTGCAAAGCATGTCATATCTGAATGAATATTAAACTGCACAGGTAATTAATATAAAAACAATGGATGAAAATGTAAATGAAAGGTTTGTACAGTCTTTATGCTCTTATATTTTCTCAGCTTAACCTTCCTCGCTGTCCATAGTTGTTTTTTTTTGTCTTGTTCAGTCACATCCCTGCTCCTGGTCCAGACTTGGACTTAAACTGTGCACAGACTGTTCAGTTCTCACTCTGGCCTCTGCGGTCATAGTTCACTGTAAGTTTAGTTCAACCAGGACAAAAAAAATCAGCAACAAATCCTGTAGACATTTTTCTAAGTGTATTTTATTTGTTTTAATGCAGCAGCAGTGCAGTGTGCTCCTTCTAGTGTTGATCATAACAACCTGCGAGGGTTGGCTGACCCTGCGGTGGATTAAATATTAAACAAAGACGAGGAAAACAAAATGGAAATGATGCAAAGCAGGAGGAGAGCAGGAATTACTCCCATCTGCTGATTTAGAAATTAAAAATTAATAGAAGCGAAGAAATAAGGCAGAAAGATATTAAATCTATGTGTGTTTGAGGCTTTTTCACAACAAGGCCGATGCAGATAAATAACACAAACTGCAGAGTTTTGGTGCGTTATGCTGCAGTGATGATAAAGGAAACTAGACTGTGATATTTTAAAGGGCTCATGTTCTGAAAAATGTAATTTTCTTTGCTTCTAAAATTGTTGAAGAGTCTGGTGGAGCAGAGTTTAATAAAACTCTCAGTCCACAGAGAAATGCTGGATGTCTCTCTGCAGAAAAAGGCTCCTAAAAACGCTCTGTTTTTACTTCCTGTAGTTTATGATGTCATAGCCATACAGCCTCTGCCTACATGTGTTTTCTGCTTGTCACAGGCACCATGACTGTTTGAAAAGTCCACTCTACGGCCAATAACTAGAGCTGTAAAAGTTTTCCAAGTTGGAATTCATGAAATTTAAGTTTTGCTTTTCACAGAGATTCTAAATATAGTTGAAGATATTTATGTAATTTGTCTGTGCATAGGTACAAATTATAATTATATGAATGTTTATGTAGAATATGTGCACAATGTCTATATTGATACTTATATGATACATGCATACATATGTTTTTTTAATTATATATAACATATTTTTAGTGTATTTATGCATAAGCATATTTATATGGATTATGTTTACTTTGCTTGTAAATATGTATATTTGCATAGATGTTAAAACAGCACATATCTAAACACAACCCATGAGAAACAGCAATAAGAGGTGGTATTTACTTCTTCCTGCTCTATAATTACTTCATTTTCTTTTTCTTCTTTGTAAATTCAATTCAAATTTAATTCATTTCAAAGTCTATTCCTCAGCATAATCTTGACTAAAACAACCAGATTTCATGCAGGTATACTTGAGAATATCTCTTCTTTATTTCAATCACATGCACACAGCACACGCTAACTGCTGCAGTACTGAGGCCCCCTACGTGCACAGTGCATCCCTCCATCACGTGCACAGATGATTTCTAGAACTCTGGACTATTGAAGCCACACATTTGAGCCCGTAGACATGAAGTGAAGTAAAAATGATGAATGAATAAAATAACTAAAACTTGAAAAAGTTCTTCTTACAAATCTTTATGGCTTTATTGGCCAGACATACAAGGAATGTGGCGCCAGTTAACTTCACTCTCCAAGTACAGAAAAGATAAACTCAGTGTATATCCTATAATATAAACAATAAAGTCAAGAAGCAAAAATATATATGCCAGACTGTGACAAAATGTTTATGTTTGGATACTCAGTTTGTTTTTACGACCCCCATTTACAGTTCTTACCTATAAATTCCATTGAGAATGTCCAAATTTGGTCTATTTCCAGAATTCCCTGGCTTGACTTCAAATGGAAAGCTTCTGGAAAGTTCAGGCCCTTTGCAACCCAAACAGTCATGGGCAGCCAACCAGCAGAGTTCACATGGAAAAAAACTCCCAAGAATTTACTGTGCCGTCTTTAGAAAAACAGAATCTTCCGTCTCATTTCATCTTTCTTTAATTACCTCCCTCAAAATGGTTGTTTTTCTTGCATTTGTTGCTTGTTTGTTGACAAGATAACTTCAAAAGTTATGAACAGATTTTGATGAAATTTTCAGTTTAAGGCATGAGGAAGAAGTGATTTTGGAGTTGCTGTCAATCTGGATTCAGATCCAGGAGTGTTTTAAGGGATTTGTTATGCCCCAGTCACACATTCCTGTTTCTCATAGTGATTGTGCACGACTGTACACGATTGACGAGGCTGGTGTGATCGCTATGATACGGGATGAAATGACTGTCTCACCCCTGGACACACCCCGTAAATACACCGTCAGTAGCGCTTCTACAGCTCTTCGGGGCCTTTCGTCCTGCTCCAGTTAGGTTAATACAACGATATGACAAGGATTCCATGAATTTCCATTCCGCTGACACGACGTCAGCCCCGCTAGAGCTCAGTTCGCGTCACGTAAGCCCCGACTGAGCCCTGTCGCTGGTGCCGTCTTGAACGGGTCACAGTCGGGGCACAAACGGATACGTCCTTGTCAGTCGTCCTCATAAAGCTTTCAGGATTGAGCCACTATCAGCCCGTTTGAGCTCTGTTCATGCCACGCTAGTACCGTTCACTGTAGGACTGCATTAGGCTTCCAACCGGCTATACTGAGAGCGGCAATTATCCACGACAGTTTTGAACAGTTCAAAACTGTCGGGACCCTTCCACCTTCCCCGCTGTTCATCCACGACTATACAAGCCTGATCCAGACCAAATAGCGCATGCACCACGACCAAAGCACGTTTCATCAGGATTATGACAATCGTGCACAATCGCCATGAAAAACGGAAATGTGTGACTGGGGTTTAAGCACTTTGCTCATTTTGCTTATAACTCAAAATAAGTTCCTAACAGATTTGCAGACATGGTGGTTTGCTCCCTCAGAGCTCTTCTAGTTTTGTTTCTTCTTCGTAGTTTTTCTCTCCCATCGATGATGTTTTGGCCTTGTCTCTGATCCTTTCTCATTCTTTCTGCCTCTGTCCTCCTCTTTGGCTTTTCTCTGTCATCTGTTTCGTTTGGTAAACCTGTTTTCAGGACTGCTATCATCTGTAATTTCCTTTTCTCCCCTCAGATATCTTTACAGCATGCAGAACCAACCGGCACAATCGTGCAAACACCCCCGTAAACATCTCTTTCAAATCATTTCTCAGTCACAGTTCCACCTGAACGCAGCTCGGCTCATCTTCCTCTGATTTGTTTGTGTTCGTCTGTTTTCAGGCGAGCGACTCCGGCAGACCCCGCCTCACCTCGTCCTCCTGGGTCTTTCTGAGGGTCATCGGCAACAGCCAGTACAAACCTGTCGTCTCCCCCTTGGAGATCTTTATCGTCATGGTAACGGATACCTTCCCTGGCGGCCCCATAGGTCGGATTTACGCAACCGACCGTGACCCGAATGACGTGCTTTCGTTTACCCAGAAGCCCCAGCCCAAGAGCATGTTCAAGATCAACAGGCAGGACGGCAGCATCGTCGCCCTGCCAGGCCTGGAACCGGGCAGGTACAGAAACGAGCACACACGGTCCACATTGGGTTTAATTAGGGATGTAATGGTTACTGGTAAAATGAGAAACAGCCTCAAAAGTTCCCACAGTTACTATTACCGTTCCCTACTGTATTACCGGTGAACCAAGTTTGATCACCACACTGTATCAATAATTCACGGTGATGCTGCTCATTTCCTGGAAAAGCCTGAACTAAGTGTGTCTGCTCCTCGGTGAAGCAGCCACAGTCCCTCACAGACGGAGGCACAGTTTGCATTGTTTGGCCTCGGAGTCTGAGGGCGAAAGTTATGGCGGCTCATGCCCAAACAGACACTACAGCAGAAGTTTTTCCTCTTGAAATGGACACTGAAGTCTTGTCGAATTTGGATTTTACAAGGATGTCGAGGGGAAACTGATTGAAGATGGTCACCCTGTCTAAAACACGAAGCAGCAGAGAAAGAGTTGATTAAAACTGCTGTAACTTCTCGAGTGAGTGAGCTGAGTGAGCCGGAGAAAGAGAGAGAGAGGATTCAGTGAGCCATATCAGAGTGAATTATAGGTGGTTTATCAGTATTTTCTGTGGGAATAATGTATTAATCTTGTAAATAGGAGCATTAGTGTCATCTTGGAGTGTGTTCTTGCTGTTCTTTTGCAGTGTATTCGCCATTTTTCGTGGATGGATCGTCTTTTTCCATCATAGTTCGTGTTTTATGGATTTAATCGGTTGTAATTTGTAAATATTAAAGGAGAAAGAGTCTTGGAGTTTGCCTGGTTGAGGAAAGACCAGAGGAGAGTCACTAATGGGGCAAACTACTTCAGGGACTATCGTCTGTAAAAATAAAAAAAAAGGCCTGTACATGGTCTAATATAACGAGCTGTAGGTAAGCTAAAATGTTTGAGTGTTTGTAAAATAGGTTAAGATTATTTTTGTTCATCTCAAACTTTGAATATATTCACTTACAATTGTCTATAAAGAGAATCCTGTTTAAAGTCCAAATCCATTTTTCTTTTCTTATAATTACACACTGTTTAAGCATTTATAACATAATAATGACAAAGACTTACCAAAAATGTTTACTTTTTTCTCAAAAAAGGTGAAAAAATGTACTCAGAAGGACATTTCCTGACACATTTATTGACAAAAAGACAAAATGACCTTTTATAATTATAATATTAAAGGGGTCAATGACTTGAAGACTGTGTTAAAGTACTTTTTCAACATTTTGAGCTCAATCCAACAATACCATGATCATTTTGGTCACAATAACCTTGATATGAAATTTTCATATCATTACATCCCCAGCTTTAATTCTCCCCCTGTCCTCCTCAGGTACCAGATGAATGCCACCGTGAGCGACGGCCGTTTCGCTGTCATAGCCGACGTCTCGGTTCAGGTGGAGCAGGTGACGGATGTGCTCCTGCGTAGCGCCCTGAACCTTCGCTTCAGCTCCCTGTCCCCGGAGGACCTGCTCAGCCGCTACCTGAACCAGCTCAAGCTAATGCTACGGGGCATAGCGGGCTGGAAATGGTCTCCAGGGCAGCAGGACCCCCTCCACATCCTCAGTGTGCAGCCGGTGACGGAAACATCAGGCGTGGACCTGCTGCTGGCCATGGAGAAGCCGGAGACTACGGGCAGCAGGCGCATGGGCGGATTCTACTCCAGGAAGGAGTTCTCTGCCAGGCTGGAGCAGGCGGGGGACCGGGGTCAGATCCGGGGCGTCCTCGCCGGTGCGGTGGTGGTGAGCAGCGTTTGCTCTGGGCAGCTGGACTGTGGGGAGAAGGTGTGCGAGCAGACTCTGGTGATGGAGAGTGGATCAGGTGTGGCCTACGGCACGGAGAGGGTCAGCATGGTGACACCAAGGTTCAACCGGCAAGAGACCTGCACCTGCCCAGGTGAGCACTGATAAACATGTTAGCCAAACCAAACAAGAGTCTGTTAGTTTGGTTTGACTGCATGAAGAAGTGCTTCTAAACTAGGGATGGTAATCGAAACCTATTCCAGTTGAGAATCGTTAACAGCTCCATCAAAGAATCAATATCTCGAATCTTTTTCTAATCAATTCCCTTATCAATTCCTTTCTCTGACGGGGTTCAGAAGCATCAGAATTGCAGCTTACCGTAACTTTTCAAATATAATACTTACTCAATTATAACATGCACCTCATGTTTCAAGATTTTCCAGGAAAGACTGAAGAAAAACATTAACGTGCACCCGAATTATTGCACAAACCTTACTCTCTCAAACGCCCAAAAGCTTTAGATGTTGGTCTGTCCTTCATTATCTCTGCTTCTTTTTCCTCCAACCACGAATATTAGCTTCACTCACACCAAACACCAACCAATAAAATATTTGTAGCCAATATTTTAAACCAATCAAATCCCGTTGTCATTCTGCCTGCCTCCTGCTCGTACATTTCACCGGCGTGCACAGACTCTGATTCAATGTAGCCGAGCTAAGAGGGATCCAGCTACACTGGAGAAATCTTACCTGTCAAGTTTAGTCTTTGAAAATAAGGGAAGCCCACTGTGAGCCGTCCCACAACCCCAACCAAGCTCCAGTATCCCTCACATTTTAAGACAGGTGAACAGAAATCTAAAATAAACTCTTTGTTTTTCTAAGTTTGTTCTGCTGCTCTGATCTCACGACAGCTGCCACCCAGGCTACTGCAGGTGGACGTTCTCACCAGGCTTTTTCTTCTTTGGTTTTACAGCGGTTGGCATCCATCATTTTGGAGCATTACCGCCCCCTTCAGGCTAGAGACAGAGTTCAGTTTGGAGAGGCAGAGGAATGTTTTTATTATTATATCATCACACGGGAGATTTATGGGAGTATACTGATACAGGAGGACGGCGGGAAAGAGGAGAAAATACGTAAAATACGGTAGTTTCATGGCTAAAAGGGGAGACTTGACAGCTATGTGGAGAATGTCAGAGGAACTACCTATACCCCGATCAACATCGGGCTGTGAGCACTAACTAACTTTACATGTTTGTTTTTTAACTTTACTATGATAATGTTTTGGTGTTTTCTTACCGCTGACTGAGACATGACTTGGTGTAGTGTAAAACATAAACTTTGTGCTGAGGGTTTGGAGTTGAATCAGTCTTCTGGTTGTGTAAGTGGTGCTTGGGCATGTGAGCGGGGGGGCATTTTGGAGGAGGGGTGGGAGTGGCTAGTCAGAGCCCTGAGGAGATGCTACATGCAAATTCATGCTAGTTTTCCAAATTTACCAACCCTAGTTTTAACAGAGGATCAGAGAGAGCTCAGGTTTGCTGATCTGACTTTGGATAAATAAAAAATCTCACAGATTGAGCCAGAGTCACTACAAGGCTCTATCCTATGGCTTAAGTGAATAAAAGCTGCATTATAAACATACTTTTATGACTCCAAAAGTTAATCTTACCATTTTTTAAACATAAATCAGACTAGATTGAATGTTTCCCTTAGTAAAGATCCTCATCAGGCTTCTGAAAATTACTGAAATCACAGCACTTTTCAGATTAATAAAGTGTTGCTCTGTTTTTTAACCCAAAAATATCAATGACACAGATGAAACTCGAGGTAATTATGCAACTTTGGCCTGGAGCAGAGGAGCTGAAGGACTGAAAGTACTAAACTCTGATTACAGGAGAGTCAGAAACTGGCAGAAGCCTGGTTTTCTGACATGCTGCCTGTTTTTATTCTGTTTCACTCTCAGGAGGGACATGTCCCACTCCGGTGGAGCCCTGTGAAGGTCAGTCCTGCCCGGCAGACATGCAGTGTGTCCGCTCCGGTCCAACAGCGCCATCTGTCTGCCAGTGTAAGACCGACAAGCTGGACGAGTGTGCAGGTACGAGCTCCCAGCATGCATCTATTGCAAGCCCTTTTAACATTTAAGTATTAGAGGTAATAGCAATTGTAGATATCAGTAATAGTTTTTTCACGTTAAAATTTCAAGCCAACATATCCACAATGTCATTTTCACCAGTAACTATTCTAATTAAAGATATCTACTATTTATCTTTCACTAGTGGAAATGGTAAATGTAGATATCTGACACTTAAATACAACTAGTAAACATGTGCCATTGACTTCCATTCAAATTGAATTACAGATATCTGTAATTCAGTTCGTACATGTTGTAATTCAAAGTCCACATATCCATAATGACATTTTGACATGTCGCAACTCTAATTCATGATATCTACAGCTCAGTTCTTATTAGTAAAGATGTTAATTCTTGATAACAACAATTTTATTCTTGCTAGTGACAAAGTTCATCTATGCTATCTACAATTTTACGAACATTACAGATATCTAAAATGCAATTCTTACTAGTTGAAATTACAACATTGATATCTTAACCTGGAATTTTTACATGTAAGAATGTAATTTCAGATACCTGAAATTGTATTTTAGATATCTGAAATTCAATTTCAGATATCTGAAATTACTTTCTTACATGTAACAAGTATATCAGAGATATCTACAATTTTCTTTTTAACTAGTCAAAACTGAATTTTTGATATAAAAAATGGAATTTCTACATGTGCAAATGTCATATGGTAGTGAGGCTACATTTCCGGAATAAATATGGTAATTTGGTTCATAGGGCAACTCCACTACAAAATTAAATTCTGACATGTTGAAATGTAATTTCCAATAGTGAAAACTAAATTACGACATGTCAGCCAGATTGCTTAAATGTTTAAAGGGCTTGCATTATGCTTCACTCCTTCAAACCTAAGACCCCCACCACTCTGACTTCTCTAACTCTGAGTCATTCATGCATGAATTATTAAATTATCTTTTAAAAAAATGTTTGTTTCATTTTTAAACAGGTTAAAAAGTCATGGTCAGTATTTTTAATGTTATATTTTGAGGGAGTTAAGCATCTGCCAACTACAGTGGACACCATGCAGTGGTATAATTACTAATTCAGTGGAACTTAATATCCACAAACACGTCTTTTACAAACATTTATTAGAGTAAATAAAAAAAGCAAAATCTGACGTGTTATCACTGTTTAATCAAACTGTTCACTTGTGACTTGTAGCAAATTTTACATTAAAAATACAGAACAAGGTGAAATGTGGCACTTGGACCATTTTTAAAGTTGTTATATAATAAAGGTTTCGCTTGTTTGAGAATAAACAGTAAAAAGTCATGGCAGCAAATCTCTCTAATCATAATTCTTACTCCACTGTCTTCTGCATATCAAGGTTTACAAAGCATATGCAAATATCTATTTAAAATATTATGATATAAAATGTTATTCATGATGATATTATATAAGATTATTTTTTAATGTATTTTCTTCAGGTAAATTAATCAGTAATAGATGTTTAATAGTGAAATAAATAGTAATCAATATTTTCCAGCTTTATATGATTAACTTTCTACTGAGTAAAGTCATCCAGACAGAAATATATTCCTGTTTTTACCCCTTTTCAGACAACATATCCCCCAGGAAACAGATGTTTAATGCCTGAATGTCAAATCTGAGTAAATGTAACACATAGAATCATACTTAAAGAACAATACTTTATAAAAGCTAATCTTTCCAAAATATAATAAACATGAAAAATATCAGGACTTACACCATGGTCAGTAGCTGTGTTTGAAATCGTTACAGTGCACGGATACAGTGTACTATAGTGTGTTCGCCATTTCGTAGTGTTGTTTGAATTCTCAGCTGTTAATTTCATTCACTATATAGTACACTACAAAATACCCACAATGCACAGCAAAAGTGAGTGTACGTACGATGTACCCTATATTGTACTCCCGCGGTTGTGTTTTTCCATAGAAGAAGAGAAAGAAGGCTGTTATGAGCTGCTTTCATTTATAAATGTAAAAGACATGAAAGTATCTTTAACACGTTTATTGCGTAGCTCTATTATGTCTTTTAGCGGCTGTAAACGGCTTCAAAATTTGCTACTTATCCTCCTGAGTACCCGGTTTGTTTACGTGAATTTTGGCGCGTCCACTTCCATAACAAGGATTTTTATTTTTTGTTTTTTTATTGACAAATTACTTACAAACACCTTACCAACGTTCAGGATAAATGCAGTTACAAAAAATATAGATGCAACAGGTACATAACGATTAACATAAAATAAAAAAACGTCACAGGGATATCCAGCTCATCTGCTGATGCTATGACGTTTCGGACGCTACACTGAAATTTTCTAAACGTCGTAGCGTCAGTAGATGAGCCGGATATTCCTGTGACGGAAGTGGACGCGCCAAAAATCACGTAAACAAACCAGGCACTGAGGAGAAAAGTAGAAAATTTTGAAGCTGTTCACAGCCACTAAAAGACATAATAGGGCAACGCTACGAATGTGTTAAAGACACTTTAATGTTTTTTTTTACATTTATGAATGAAAGCAGCGCCTAACAGCCTTCTTTCTCTTCTTCTATGGAAAAACACGACCGCATTGCATTGTGGTATACAGGGGTACAATATAGGGTACATCTTATGTACACTCACTTTTGCTGTGCATTGTGGGTATTTTGTAGTACGATAAAGTGAATGAAATTGACTGTTTAGAATTCAAACAACACTACAAAATGGCGAACACACTATATAGTGCACTGTATCTGTGATAGGTAACGATTTCAAACACAGCTAGTGTTTTTGTCCGTGTAAGCTGCCATTTTGGAATTTGATTGAAATTTATCAGTTTATTTTTGAGCACTGGCATAAAGTCACATGACCTTGGACTCGCCCACCGCCCTTAAGTTTTGTATCTCCCAGGATACAGAAACCATTTAAGGGTTTTAATAAATGTAGAAATACAAATAATGTATTAAATAGATCGATTGTATCAATGAAAATATTTAATATCCGTTAATCTTCTCATCCCTAGACGATTTATATTTCAACCTGTGATTGTTTATGAATAGAAGGATTGAACTAATTCCTGAAGAACATGGTACCATTAATTCTCTGTTTGTCGGCCATTTTGAATTGACACCACGATATGACGATAATATGCAAAGCAAATATTTTGAGAGAAGGGTGTGGGAGTAACCACGTAGTAGTTGGGCATGTTTGTTGCTGCACCCTAAATGTTGTTAAATTAATTTAAGCAGCAGGGTTAAAGTTTTTGTGTCCCTGGTGTTCAGGACAGACCTCCCTGAGCTTCTCCGGAAACTCCTACATCAAGTACAGAGTGACGGAGAGCGGCCAGAGCGGGGAGATGAAGCTGGGCCTGAGGATCAGGACGCTTCAGAGGAGGGGAGTCATCATGTTCACCAGAGTCAACCCCTGCACCATGCTCAAGGTCATTTGTTAAAAAATGTAACACATCATTGTTTGTTTCTGTCAGTGATTTAAAATACAGAAATAACTGCAAGCAAACCAAAAGGAACTAATATTGTCTATGTGTAGGATTTAAAAAGCTAAAAGTTATTATTATTAACATCATTATTATTTTAAATATTTATCTTTACCATTTACTAATATGATGCTTTACATATAAATATGATCTGTTACTCATAAAGAATGTGTTGGTCAAACTCAATATCATCTATTTTAAGTTATTTTTGCTATTTTATTTACAAACATTCCATATTTTGTCCCTAATTTTGTGCATTTTTATGTCAACACCTAATCAACTGTTAGCTTTTCAAACCTTTAAATCCCACACCAAGAAAATATCTGTTTTTTTGGTTTGTTTGTAGTTTACTTTGTTCCTTGAAGTGTTAACGGAACCAAACAATGATTTTATTTATTCTGTTTTTTAAAGCATTAAATATCCCTGTATTTATTGACTTCTGCCCAACAGTTGCCCTTGTAGTTAAAGGGTTAAAGATGTCTCCCTCCCTGCTGCAGATTGAGAGCGGACGCCTCTGGTTCCAGCTGGACTGCGACAACACCCTCGGCATCATGGGTATCTCTGGCAGGCCGATAAACGATGGTCTGTGGCATGCCGTGGCGCTGGAGCTGACCAGGAACTACACGCTCCTGTCTCTGGACGACAGCTACGTGGAGCGGCGCCGTGCGGCTAGAGCCCCCGTCCGGCTCTGGCCCCTGGCCCCAGACTCGTCCTTTTTCTTCGGCGCCCAGGTGCGGCCCCTCGGGGGGCTGCCGGAGAGGCCGAGTCCTGGGCCGGGGCGGGGCCAGGGGGGGTTGGCGCCGGGGGAGCGGGGAGGGGCGAGGGGCCAGCCCAGAGCCCAGGACGGCTTCCAGGGCTGCCTGAGCTCACTGATGCTGAACGGGAACGAGCTGCCGCTGCAGAACAAGAGGAGCCGCTACGCCGAGATCGCCGGGCTGAACGAGGTCAAGCTGGGCTGCGTGCTCTACCCGGACCCCTGCATCAGCCAGCCCTGCCTGAACGGGGCGGCCTGCAGCAGCCTGCCCTCAGGAGGTCTGTGTGTGCCTGCTCGTTCGTCAGTTTGGTTTGTAGATAAAAGTCTGAGAAAAGGTCTGATTGACCAACATCCCTCCATTTTATCAGCTCAGGGCAGTTTTATTATTTCACCTCAACTCAGGGCTGTTAATGAGAATTAACCCTTTAACTTCCACAAAAACAACCATGAAAATGTCTTTCCTGACACATGTGTGCACAAATGCAACAATATTTTTTAAAGCCCTAAATATTTATAAATCAATCAACAAAAATGAGGTAAAATGACCTTTTTTAAAAAAACACTTAATTTTTTGGATGCAATATTCATTTCATATTATGCTGTTTTTGCTTTTTAAGACCATTTTTCTATTATAATGCAAGGTTTACCTGTCTGAAAATGTCCCTCTTTAACCCTTTAACTCCCAGCTCAGCTGTTTGGCAGAGGTCGATAAATTCAGGAAAATCTAATGTTTTAAAAAACATGTCATTGTTTGTTTTGGGATATACTACAAAAAATCTACTAACAAACCAAAAGAACTGATATTTTCTTTGTGGGGGATTTAAAGGTTTAAAATCTATTATTCTTATTCTTATTATTATCAACATTATTATTTTAAATACTTACCCTTTGGCTGATATGATTTGTATATATATATAAAAATATGTTATTCATCCAAAACATTTTTTGTGTTTTTCAAACTCAATATTATATATTTCAAGTTATTTTGTTTGTTATTTTATTTACAAACATTTCTGCCTTTTATAATTGATTTTCCCTTAAATATATCTGCATTTTTATGTTATCAACTGTTAGCTTTATAAACATTTAAATCCCACAGCATTAAATATATATATATTTTGGGGTTTGTTTGTAGTTTTCTTTGTTTCCTGAAATGTGAATTAAATCAGACAACAATTTGATTTTTTTTGTTTTTAAAACATTGAATATCTCTGTTTTTATTGATGACCTCTGCCAAACAGCTGGTAGTTAAAGGGTTAAAAAAACATTAGTAAGAAAAAAAACTTTTTTGCATTATGCATTACGTTTAACCCTCACAAAGTACAGATGGCCCAATGAAGTTTAAGAAACTTGATGCATTTTATTAATAAGACACAGATACTCAAACTTTGGTCTACCAAGCGGTTGATCTGGGAGTTTAAGTGTTAACGAAAGTAAATAACAAAAAGTCTTGGAGTAGAAGCATCTTATTTAGCTGAAAGAGCAACTGAAATTAGGCTTTACCAATTAATAAAACTGATATTGCTTTATTTTTTCACAAATTTTACAAAGTTAAAAACTGATTAGAAAGTTGGGACATTGCATAAAACGTCAATAAAAACAAAATACAATGACTGACAAATTATTTTCGACCTTATTCAATGTAAAAGACAACCTGATAAGCCTTCTGGATTTGCAAATATTCAATCACTTTGAATCTGATGCCTGATACACGTTCCAAAAAAGCTGAGACGGGGCAACAAAAGACTGAGAAAGTTGAAGGAAGTTAAAAACACACCTGTTTGGAAAATTCAACAGGTGAACAAGTTAATACAGAACAGGTGGGAGTCGGGATTGAGAAGAAAAGGAACATCCCTGACAGACAAAGATGGCAGAGGTTTAACTCTTTGTGCACAACTGCAGGGGCAAAGAGTCCAACAGAACAAGAACAAAGGCCAAAAACCAACATTGTATGCCTGTGACCTACAATCTCTTAGATGGCACTGCATCAAAGAGTCTGCATCAAGTTTGTCAGCAGAACTAATCCACTGCAGGGTTAAACTTCACTTAGTGCTTCATCAAACTCAAACAAATGCTGCTTACATGACAGTTTAATATTTATTATTTGACATATTTTTCCATTTATCATTCAGTATTTTAGGGGTCGGTCAGATTTCTGGGGCCCCTCTGTGGAGCTATGATCACATCTCAACATTAAAAAGGAAAACAAGAGTAACCTGCACAAAGCTGCCAAACATACGAGTGTTGGTGCTTAAAAATACCGACCTAATATACCTAAAAATACAAATATGTAAATGAGCTGCCCGGCATAAGTAACCAAAGCAACACAATGCAGGAGCCGAGGAAATATAAGAGCTCAGTGACATAAAATCAAAAGAGATAAAACAGAAACAACAGATAAAACAATAAAAATGAGTGCTGAATAAGACCAGAGGGTAAAACAGAGACTAACCAAATATAAAAACTAAATAATACAGAAGAGTTTTAACCTCAGAGCTAAAGCAGAGGGAAGAACATTTGTGAGAAATACATGAAATAATCTATTTATATTATGCTTGTAAATCCTCAATGCCTTTAAGCACAATTATATTAAAAAGATCTTTATTTTCAGTGGGCTTTCAGAGTATTGTATTTACTATATTAATAAATTAAACAGATCAGTGATGAACAGGAACCACTGAATGTGGTTCACCTTAATGTTGGCTTTAAAGTGAAAAAAGTCATTTAAAAAATACAGTAAAAACTAATATTAACACTTAATTCTCTGTGCATATTTTTGCTTCTTAAAGTTTTTTGTGACACTTTTGGAAGTGTTTTCTCTCCCTAATGTTACAAAGGATCACAGTTTCCCTTTAATTCATTTCTAACATGTCTTTTTGTAACATTTGGATGCTCATGATTGGATTTTACTGTGAAAAAGTAAAAATTAATCCCACCTGACTGATCACTACACTGACAGGAAGGTGTGATGAAGGTCTAATAACATTACTGATATGTTTTTTTCATTAGGAAAATGAGATTTAAAAAATCAGTTATTACAAATGCACTGCTGTGGGTCCACATATACAACATTTCTGATAAAAACATGCACTTTTTGGATAATTAAACTTTCGTAAAGGGTATTTAAAACCATGTAAATGTGTCAAACACTGACAAAGAAAATCCCAAACTAGAATAACAATAATTTAGCAATGCTCTTTTGGATTCAGGAGTTATCTTAGAATATCAACCCATTAATCAAACTTTATTTGTATAGCACTTTACTTTTCATACAGGACTTTGTGATGCAAAGTGCTTTACATGAGAAAAAAGATCAAATGAAAAAACAGTAAGTGAAATAAAAAGCAGAAAATTGCATAATTGCATAAAATGAAAACATAAGACCCCCACAACCCCCCACATTCAATATACACACTCACTTACTTAATCATACAAAGACATAAAAAGGAAATTCTGACAGAAAACTAAATTAAAGGACTGAGGAAACAGTATCTTGAATTAGAAATGAGGAAACACCGGAGCTAAAACTAAAATAATAGTTAAAAAACACTAGAAAAAATACTAGAGGGTAAGATAAGTAAATGTGTAAATATGTAAATAAATAAACTAATATAATAATATATAATAAAAGTTAAATAAATAATATGGCAAAATGAGAAGGCGTATCATCAGGTGCATAATATAATCAGCTAAAATAATAAAAGTAAAAGTATTTAACAAAGAATAAAATTCCAAATAAAAAATCTGAACTGAAATGTAGAAATAAAACAGAATAAAAGGTTAAAATGAGTTAAAATATAATGTAAAATAACAAAAAGAGGCCTCACCATATGTTTCAGTTCTTACTCTGGGCTCTACCGGGTTCATATGGTAAAAGCAAATCGGATAAATAGGCAGGAGCAAGACCATTAAGAGATTTAAAAACTAATTAAAGAACCTTAAAATCTATTCTAAAAGAAACGGGAAGCCAATGCAGAGATATTAAAATGGGGGTGATGTGAGCTCTGCTCCTCTGTCAGCATACAAAGAGTCTTTAGTTAGAATAAAGTGTGTTTTTGATTGTTTCTAATTGTTTGTATTAGGGCTGAACAATTAATGCAAATTAGATTAAATCGCAATATGGCTTGTTGCAATTTTCAAATCGCAGAAGGTTCAATATTTTTAGCCCAAAATGTGTTGAACATTTTGACACTGTGATGTAGTTTTTTGCAATTTCATGCCTATTTTTTTTTTTACCTCTATTCACACACTTTTTTCCCACTTTTGGACCATTTTTACCTTTTTTTAACCCAGTTTTTACAACTTCATGCCTATTTTGACCCAGGTCATCTTTTGTTGGTCGCCTTCAGAACCATTTTTGTAATTTTTACATGTTTTTTGAAATTTAATTTCAAATTTAATTCCCAATTTTGCTGCCATAATCAATTTTACTAAGCCCCTTTTGGATTTTTTTAGCCAATTTCCCCCCATTTTTTTGCAATTTCATACCTATTTTGCTTCTGTTCTTCACTTCTCCACTTTTTCTCAAATCTTTTATCCTTACATTGATTTAATGTCATATTGGTTTTACTATAAAAAGATCTACTGCTTATGTTTGTTTAAGAATACATAAGATGAGGAACATTAAAACAATCGCAGAGTAAATCGCAATTAGATTATTTTCTCAAATCATTCAGCCCTCGTTTGTATATGTGTTAATATTGCTCTCTTCTTAAATGAATGTTGTTTTTAAGGATAAAATGATCTGTAATATTGTTTTTTCAGTCATACACTCTTCTGTCTTGCAGGCTTCACCTGCAGTTGCAGTGCTGGCTACACCGGGGGGCGCTGTGAGGTGGAGTTGACCCCCTGCATGCCAAACCCGTGCCAGAATGGAGGGGACTGTAAGCCCGTAGGCAGCGCCTTCCTCTGCGTCTGTCCCAGAGGACTCACCGGACTTATGTAAGACGGAACAAACACCAGCGCAGAGACGCACACTCAGAGACACACACTCAGCCTTAATTAGTGATTGTGATGCTGTGCTGATAAATGGCGTGCCCTGTTGACTCTGCATGTACACAATAACAGTTAGATAAGCGATGATTCACTCATAAACACATCTGCCTCTCCGTCCTCACGCCTGTTACGGCATGAAAGAGCTCGTAGGAGACGCACAGGGGCCCACGTGGGCTGTCAGGGACTCACACTGATAAAGCCGTGTTTCTAATTTAATTCAGCATCATTTCTGTTCAGGCCCATAATCATTCTCCCTGCCTCTGCCTTAATTACAGCTCTTTAATTACCTCTGAATAACCCCCCTGCTCTGGCTGTAGTTCTCAGCTCGGACACTAGAGGGCAGCGTCTCCTCAGACAGAGGAGGACATCAGGCTGAAGAAAAACTCTAAAGTCTGAACTGTTCAGCCATTATTGAATTATTACCAAAACAGAATTAACCTTTACATGCATAGAGATAGGAAATCACCAAGGAATACTTTTTTTAAAATTTTTGTTTTTACTTTCAAACAAGTTAAAAATCAGGGTCATTTTCCCAATGTTATATTTTGAAGTAGTTTTACATCTGTCCACTCCACCGTGCATTAACATAGTAACTTAGTGAGACTCAATTAAGATCCACAAACATGTCTTTGACAAACATTCATTAAAAGTAAATAAAAGAAAAAAATCTGAAAAATATTTAGTATTGCTGTTTAATCAAACTATTCGCTTGTGAACTACACTAAAAATTAAAATAAACAATACAATATACTTTATATAAATAAAAAATTATGTGAAATCGAAATACCAAAGACCAAATTAGCCCTTCGTCGGCTGTTTTGGATTTTGGATGCAACATCTTGATATGGTTAGAAAGAAAAAGTGCAAAGATAATATTTAAACTTGAGACAAGGTTTCACCAACTGGTAGTTGGACATGGCACTGCAAAGTAAAGAGTATTAAATTTATTCCAAATATCTGTCGACTGTAGTGGACACTATGCATGAAAGGGTTAAATATTATATCTATGGGGAGATGTTCATCTTTCTACCACAGTGGACACCATGCGACAGTAAAAGTAGAAATTTAGGGGAAATTTATAAACATGTCTTCCACAATCATTTATTACGAGTAAATAAAGAAAAAGCGAAATCTAAAGCATATGCATTATTGCTGTTTAATCAAACCATTCACTTGTGAATTACATCAAAATTTAAAATAGAAATATTCAAAATTATGTGAAATCCGAACACAGGCATTATCCCCAAATTTGGATTTATGGTGCAACATCTCAATAAGGTCAAAATGTGCAAAAATAACGTTTTTATGAAACTTACGACAAGGGTTTGTGAATGAAGTTAAACGTGGTATTGCAACCAAAAGGGTATACTTCTTTTTTTTCCAAATATCAGTCTACTGTAGGGGACACCGTGCATGAAAGGGTTAATCACAATGAAAGCAATGATCTATTTTAGTTAAATACCTGGAATCACCTTTTTTAAATGAAGCTACTATAAAAACTGTTATATCACTGAAAAGATCATTTATACAGGACAAAGAAGTGTACTTTTAGTCAAATAAATCTAATATATAGACAAAATGTGGCTTGAAAAGGCTGCTCAAGCTCTCACAATGTCCTTTAGGTAAACAAATCACAAAAGTGTCACTACTTCAATTATGTTTAGAAGTTAAATCAATTCTTAAAGTTGCATTTAAGTGCATCCTTTTCAACCTGTATGCAATTAAATATGCTACAAGGACACAATAATTAATGTTCAAACTCCACTATTTTCTTGAGAAAAGCTTTATACAGAACAAAGAAGTGTGCTTCAAGTTGAATAAATCCAATATAAGCCTCAATGTCTCTTGAAAAACTGCACTATTATACTGCAAACCACATTTCCAAAGAAGTTGGAACATGCATGTTCAATCAATCTTCCATCCATTATCTTAAATATGCTGTGAGGAGTTTCTAAGTAATTACAAAAAAGTCTCTCTTTTAGATATATGCCTGATGGAAGTACACACTTTAAGATGAGTTTTATAGCACCTAAATAGGTTATCTATAGATGCTATTCCTTAGCCTTCTGGTCGGGTCGGACAGGGCTGGATACTCAACTTCAGGAACAAGACAATTAAAACTAGAGCAAATTTATATTATTCAGACACGTCTTAGAGCACCGGGCTGTAAGTAGAGATATATAGCCGGCTATAAAACTACGATACTAAGTTTTCCAAAACTTTCTTGTTGTCACACATCAAAAACTACCACTACGTAACTAGAAAGAGATACATTACCTCGTCACTTTGCATCCTGTAAATTGTTGAAAAAAGAAGTTGTAAAGCAATGCAGAGTTCTGAGGAAGGTCCGAGCTGCATTCATTAGCATCACAACAAACACACACTTTGGCTTGGGTCACGTCTTTTGGTGCGTTCCAGTTGTAGTCAGAAGTAGGAATTTCCGAGTTCCAAGTAGGAAACTGCAGCTGGAACGTCCCCCGAAGTCGGAATTTCCTACTTGGAACTCGGTGAAACCTCGCCACCCCCGAGTTGACAATGGAAGATGGATGCCCCCAGTGTGAACAGTTATTTAGCTCCTGTAATAATCCATTTATTTGCTCTTCTGACTGGGGTGTGTTGCTCTAGATCAGCTGTATACATAGTATTGTTAGACTTACATTCACAAAAATGCTGCCATAGTGATAATCACATTCTTCATACAACAACGCAGGGTGTGCTACCAACAGCTAACAATAGCCTGGTAGATCGGCATGTTTTTTTCCGACTTCAACTCCGATAAGTCAGAGATGATGTCACTCCCAGTTCCGAGGTTACTGGAACCCAGCATTACGACAGTCGCTCATGGGTAGCAGAGTCTTAATGTCGCCGGTAATAGATTCTCCTCATAGCACCTTTAAGGTCATGGTACTGCTGTATGTGGTTGCAGCAGGGGCGAAAGGCCCAAAACAAATTTCTCTCTTGAGACAATAAAGGTAATCTTGAATCTTGAATCTTGGAGCATTTGTTGCTGCTATCAGATTCAAAATGAGTAAATATTTCACCAACACAAACTACGCTCTCTTAAAGACATCAACAACATCTGTCTCATCCGTCAAACTTTAATTTAAATCCGTCTTTGCTTCACTTTTATGATTCATAACAGATCCACGTCACACAAGAAAACTTCTCGAAAACTCCAAAATGCTTTTTCTTCCTGACTGATGCATTTCGAGGTGTTATGAGAATCCCATCAACAAAAATAATTGAAAAGAGAAATACATGTTTTTCCATTTCCCTCACAGCGGGGCACCATGTTGCTCTATCACGTCAGTCCTGCCTCGGTGTGCACGAGCGTCAGACACACATCTGTGTTTCTTACAGCAGAGGCATGTAAATGAGGATGATGGGGGAATCCGTGAAGATAATCCCCCTGATTTAGCAGAAGAAAGGCTCTCTGAAAAGATGATCTCCAAAGTATTTCTTCCCCTCCTGTCTTTAAACTCACCATCACCTCTTTCATCTGCATTCCCCTGCTTCACTTTCACACCAATCGTCTCCGCGGCTTTTCATGCATAGCAATGTATTTGTCCATGCCTCCGCAGATGTGACGAGGATGTAGATGAGTGCGAGCAGGGCGGCTGCAGGAATCAAGGGGAGTGCGTCAACACCCTGGGCTCCTTCTACTGTAACTGCTCCGAGGGCTTCGAGGGTCAGGGCTGCGATGATCTGACGCAGGGTAATCTGGGAGATGACATGCAGGTAGAGTATGATCGGCGCTCCGAGGTGATTCGGTGCAGGAGCTAATCTCTCAAAACTCTAATCCAAAAAGTCTGCAGCTCAGTTTTTTTGCACATTAAGCTCGTTCTTGATCAGACTTGGCATATTCAGAGCAGCTGTTGAGGATTCTGAGGGTGCTCGGGCCCGTGAGGAATGTGGATTCATTAGTCTGGTATGTCCGTCTCAGCAGTCAGTGGATCAACGTGTGCTGGTTACCAGGGTTCAGACTCTATTTTTGGACTTCACATGGTCATTCATCTGCAAACATTTGAGGGTTTTGAACAATTCGGGGCTAAAAATGAAGACAGTGGCCCCGTTTACATGGGTAGTTTTCCTCTATCTGATTGAAATCGATCAGATTAAGTGAATCTGATTCGATCTGTATACATGAACTTAGAGTAAAGAGATCCACGTTCAATCTGCGTTTGCATGGCCCTAGCTAAATCTGATTGTTTTTTTTTTTTTTGACATGCCCAGAAGGTCACTCTGCCACTACCTGCAAATGTGTAATGGCCCTTTTCCACTAGCACGCCTTGGCCCTACTTGATTTGCAGCGTGTTTCCACTAGCCCGGTACCTCCTAAAACAAGCTAGTTTTAGTACCTACTCCGCTCTGGTTCCAAGCAAGCGGAGTCAATACTAAAAGATGATGTCACCGACTGCCGGCTACTGATTGGTCAGACAATGTCGTCATCGATGAGTCATGAGCGCGATGACTTAACGTGCTAGCGGTAGCTACCGTTAGCCTACCCTCATACATCTTTTCTTTGCAGCTGGATTGCTCTCGTCCTCAGCTTCATTCTGTTGTATAGCTTCCAAAACTCTCCTGTGCTTCTCAAGGGGTATTTCTTCTTGCCACCTGCAGCCTTCTTCTGCTTTCCTTTTTTACTCTGTTTGTGACAAAAAGCCACAGATTGTTGTGTCGCACTCAAAATCACGTCACAGCAGCGACAGCCACACTGCACCCCGTTGGGCAGGCGACTGGAGCTAATGGAAAAGCAGCACAAGGCGAGTAGAGTAGAGCCGGGTAGAGTCGAGTAGAGTAGAGTAGGGCTAATGGAAAAGGGCCATAAGAGAATAAGAGGTGCACTTCCTGCTTCCTGTTTACCTCTAGAAAGTTGGATCCATGTTGTGTTTTGTTGGGGTTTCTATTAAAAAGTTTGACTCCTCCACCGTCCAGTTCTTCTGTTTGTTCGCCATGTTTGTTTGGGCACGCTCTGCGTACGTCACTACGTGCCTCTTACGTACTACGCACAGACTGAACAATCCTCTCTATCAACCCAATCTGCCCTACTCAGCCGTTTACATGAAGCAATGAGCAAATTATCAATCGGCGTAGACTACCTCTTACAATCTGATCCGATCCGAAATACAATCAGATCCGGGTGAATCAGATTGGCTAAGGTGTTTACATGAGACATTTCTAATCTGATTGACCTTTCAATTTAATTGTAAATAGGATTTTTTGACCCATGTAAACGGGGCCAGTGTGTTGCCTTTGAGGTTGGCTGCATGGAATCAAGAGTTTCTACGATTATGTGCAAAGTAGAGATGATTTTCAAAGCCTTAATGAACCTTTCAGAGCCTCATTAATAAACCTTTTCAGTCTAAATATTTGATTCAAACATTAAGCAGGGAAAAGTTATCAGAGCTTGATATAATTTTACTGTTTTTGTTATGAATATTAATCATACATTAATAAAAATGTTGTTATCCTCACAAGAGGCGCGCATGTGCAGTTTGCATTGTTTGGCCTCTGAATTTGAGAGTGAAAGTTAGAGACACAGCAGAGATTTTCCCTCTCGAACTGATAGAAGACAGTCACCCTGTCTAAACACAAAGCTGGGGCGAAAGAAAAAGACGTGCGTGGTTAAAACTGCTGTAACTCCTCGAGTAAATGAGCAGACTGAGCCGGAGAGGTAGAGAGAGAGAGAAGATTCAACACAGCATTAATATCATTCTGGAGGGTGTTCTTGCCGATCTTTTGCCGTGCATTCATTGTATTTTGAAATTGATTGTCTTTTCCCATCAAAGTTCATGCTTTATGGATTTCATCGATCGTAATTTGAAAATATTAGAGGAAAAACTATCGAGGAGATCTGCCAGGGAGAGGGGAGACCAGAGGAGAGTCATGAAGGGGGCTAACAGCTTCAGGGACTATCGTTAGTTAAACAAAAATAAATAAATAAAAAGGCCTAGACATGGTCTACTATAACCAGCTGTAACATGGACACTAATGCTGCAGGCAAACTAAAATGTGTGAGTGTTTGTAAAATAGGTTAAATTATTTTTTTGTCATGTTCATTTATAGTTGTTTATAAAAAGAGTCCTGTTTAAAATTAAAATCTATTTTTTCTTTTCTTGTAATCACACACTTTTTAAGCATTTATAACATAATAATGAAGAAAACTTGCTAGAATTGTTTACTTTTATTTCTCATGAAAGAAGGGTAAAAATATGAACTCTGATGGCATTTACTGACAAAAACAAACAGTTAAAATTGTAATATTAAAGGTGTTAAATGATTTCAATTGTGTGTAAAAGTACTTTTTAAACATTTTGAGCCAACTGCAGCAATACCACGATAATAATGATAACCGTGACAATTTCGGCCACAATAACCATGATACATAATTTTGATATCGTTACATCCCTACTTCCAGCTTAAACATCTTCTAATTGGTATACATTCCTCTCTTGCTGTCTCCCAGGCCGAGCCGCTGTCCTACATCGGACCCGGAGAGATAATCGGCATCGGTGTCCTGGCCTTCGTCATCCTCCTCCTCCTGATCCTCTTCATGGCCTTCAGGAAGAAAATCAGATTCAGGAAGGACTCCGACTCGGGCCCCGGGACGGGCATGGGCGTGTCGGCCATCTCCACAGAGACCAGCTACATGCTGCACAAAACCGGCGTGGGCCTGGAGGGGATCGAGTTCAAGGCCGTGCGGGTGTCGGGGTCGCCGGGGGCCACCAGCACGTACGGGGAGGTCGGGGGCTGCACCGGGGGCCCCCCGCAGGTCATGGTGCGCCCGACGACCCACTCGCCTCTACCTGGACTCATCAACCCGTGTCTGAGGGGAGGGGACGGCGACAAGACCACCTCCAGCGAGAGCAGTCAGGTATGATGAGTATTAACGATAAAATTCATTTCAGCGCCATAAAAACCTCACAGTCAGACTTTAATACGGCGATTTGAGTTATAAAGTAACTTAATATTGATGTTTTCATCCAATAGACTCCTAATAAAATGAAACAAGATGAAAACCCGGGCGAGTATCAGTTTCATATCATAACATCAATATTTATACCGGCACATCTCTGCACTCACAGCTCTGATGACACCGAGTTTCTGTAACTTAATCACTCAGACTCTTTATTGTTTGAGAGACACACCAGGATTAAGTTATTCTTCTTCTCTTCTTCTCCTTCAGCCTGGGACAGACTGTTCCTCCTCACTGTCCACTTCACTGACCTCGGGGTCAAACGAACTCTAAGTGCGATGAGTCACAGACACAGGGCAGGGAAATATTCCTTACTGCCACTGTTCTTATATTTTTGAAAGAAGGAATGACATGGAACATTTAGTCAGGCTGAAATTCAAACTTATTTAGATATTAGGATATTGCGTGAAATTAAACTCTAGTGCACCCTAGTGGTGGATTTAACAAATTACGAGGGGTGCAACAATACATGTATCTGTATTGAACCGTTCGATACAGTGGCCTCGGTTCGGTACACTCCATGAACCGAACAATATGCAACTCTGTATTTATTTATTTGATCAACTTCTGACGAGGTGCTATGTGCTGAAAGTTCAGTGAATCTGCGTTCGACTACTCTGGGCTGCGTTGTCGAGCACAGATCCGCTGAGCTGAGCGCAGAATCTCCCCTTTCATTCAGCCAAGCTGCTGAGACAGAAGAAGCTACATATGCTAGGGCGCTGCAACATGGCGAGTGCTTTACCTTCAGCTGAAATTGAAGACCCTCCACTATCATTCAGATCTGGCGTTTGGGACTACTTTGGCTTCTCTGTTAAAGGTGTTATGAGGAGAATCTATTTCCGGCGACATAAAGACTCTGCTACCCATGAGCATGCGCGGCGACTGTCGTAAAGACGTGACCCAAGCCAAAGCGTGTGTTTGTTGTGATGCTAATGAATGCAGCTTATATTATATACATATTTTGTATCGAAAAGGTATCGAACCGTGACAGAAACATATTACAACCCGCATTTAATTGGAATGGGCGTCTATTTGTCAAAATGTACTGCTACATTAGGCGTTTATATGGAAACCGACGATTAATTGGAACTCAGCGTTTGTTTGGCATTTTACGGAAAGCAGCAAGGCTGAAACCAACATTGTATGCCTGTGACCTGTGATCCCTCAGACAGCCCTGCATTATAAAGCAGCATCATTCTGTAAAGGATATCAGCACATGGGCTCAGGAACACTTCAGAAAACCATCGTCAGTTAACACAGTTCACCTCTACATCTACAAGTCAAACTCTATTTGAGGCGGACAGAGGCAAAGTGGAAAAGTCTGCTGTGGTCTGAGTCCACATTTCAGACTGTTTTTGGACATCATGGACGTGGTGTCCTCCAGGCTAAAGAGGAAAAGGACCATCCAGACTGTTATCAGAGCAAAGGTCAAAAGACAGCATCTGTGATGGTATGGGGGGTGTTAGTGCCCATGGCATGGGTAACCTGCACATCTCTGAAGGCTCTGAATGCTCTGAATGCTGAAAGATACAGAAAGGTTTAGGAGCGTGAGATGTCTTTTTCAGGGACGTCCTGCTTATTTCAGAGACACTTTTTGCTCGAGTTACATCATCATGAAGAGCAAAGATCCAAAACCGAGACCCCAGACTGTTGAGCAGCTGAAGTCGGACGTTAAGAAAGAAAATAAATGAATTTCACCTACAAAGCTCCAGCAGTGTCCTTTTCAGAGGATTTGCAAATCATTGTATTCTGTCCTTTATGCTTTTTCCAGAATGTCCCAACTTCATAGAATTGTGTTTTTTAGTTTAATCAGGACAGATATTAATGAGGACCCACTGTTGCACAAGGCTGCCAAACATCTGCCAGACTCTTTTGGTTCTTATTTTCCAGCATGAAACACTGAACTAATGTATTACAAATGATTTTCTTCTGTCAGCACCCCGGCCAAAAACACAGCAGCACAACTAAACAAAGTTTCTGACAAACAACGAGAAGCTATGCATACAAATATGATACAAGATTGAAGTACAAAGAAAAATATGAAATGATTAATGAAGCAGTTTTTGGCTCTGAATTTGAATTTGAAGTGCTTATAACATCTGCAGACGGATGCACCAGGCTATGATGTTAAACGTTTCTGATCAGACTCGTAAGTCAGTATTTTCTCCAGGTCATTTCTGACCTTTGGAACAGCTGATGACGAAAGGTCAATTCCAAATTAGTTTTATTTATGTGAGGAGGAGCAGAGCTAAAAATAAGTCTAAAAAATAAGAGTTTAACCCTTTAACTCCCAGCTCAACTGCTTGGCAGAGGTCAATAAACTCAGGAATATTTAAAGTTAAAAACACATCACCTATCATTGTTTGTTTTGTCATTGTTTAAGGATAGCAAAACAAAAGGACTGATACTTTCTTTGTGTGGGATTTAAAGCTTTAAAAGCTACATATAAAATGTTATTTATCTAAAACTTTTTTATGTGTGTTTATCAAACTCAGTGTCATCTATTTTAAGTTATTTTTGCTATTTTATTTACAAACCATTCTGCCTATGATAATTGACTTTGTCCCAAATAAATTTGCATTTTCAACTGTTAGCTTTTCTAACCTTTAAATCACACCCAAGAAAATATGTTTGTTTTTTTTTTGTAGGTTTTACTGTTCCCTGACATGTTAGTGGAATCAAACTATGATTTCATTTGTTCTGTTTTTTTTTAAACATTAAACACCCCTGAATTTACTGATGACCTCTGCCAAACAGTTGAGCTGGAAGTTTTTAATCCATTTTCACGCTGCACTGGTGCAAAAGTGCTGCTGCTTAGCTTTGCCTTCATTACACCCTCACGAAAATGTGAACTTTGTGTTAAATTAGAGGTTGATACAACTTTGGGAGATTGCAAGATAACTCGACATCGCTCCCCCAACCTCCGGACAAACTAAGGCCTCCAGGACTGTTAGAAGCAAATGGCCTTAAAAGTTTGCAAATGAGGCTTAAAGCTGCACTATGTAAGATTTAGACTTTCAGCTCTCTAGTGCCCTCTGTGGTCGTTGAGTGTAACTGCACTGTCGTATGCCAACATGCATTTGCTGACATACAGAGGGAGGAGAAGCGACAGGACGTCCCAAGAGACAAATAAACCATGTGGACTGATAAGGTTCAGTCTGATCATGTTTCTATTTGACTAAACAATGATGGACGTACAACAATAACAGGGCTAAATCAGCATCAGTCGGACATCCCTCTCGTCTTTCAGTGAGTGAATGCCGAGCCAATGTTTAGCCCTGTCCTGGTATTTAGCTTGTTGCTTTTCAACTTCCCTTTTTTCGTCTCCTCCCATAAAACTTTTCTTTTCTTCAGATTTGTGCTGTTTCCGACATGATAACAGCTCTACATTTAGCTTTATTCTTCTTCTTGTTTAACGGAGGGTCAGAGGAGCATTGCTGCCACCTAGTGTGCAGGAGTGTGAGCCAGAGGTCCCTATTTCCATTTGGAAAATAAGAGCATATTTACTTTAAACTAAATTCTGTTCATTAAATCTGCTTTATATTCTCCTTTTCCAGTGATTGGCTTTCTCCTCGAGGGGGAAGTGACGTATGCCGTAAAGCAGTACAAGCAGTAAAAATTGTAGTTTTTTAGTGTGAAGTGTTCCTACCATCCACACTGAAGTTACATAGTGCCAGTGAAGGTGATGCAGACCTCAAACCATGACAGAGGTGTCATTACACCTGTTGGAAGGTGATGAACCATCATAATGACTCTAGAAATGTTGTATTAGAGTGGAAAAACTAAATAGTGTGGGTTTAAGTTTCCAGAATGTGCAAGAGTAATAATCATTGGTTCTTGAATTATTAATAAATTGATTATTTTCTGTGTTTTTCCTTCTGCTCCTACAGTTCAGCAGCTTCCTCTCAGACCTGTCCTCTGTCCGGGGAATGGCCAACAGGAGGGGCGTCGCCGTGTGCAGCGTGGCGCCCAATCTCCCCGTGGCCACATCCTGTATCACAGAACATAGCCCCGCCCACAAAGTGTCCTGGGACGGCGAGGACAGCAGCAGAGGCGAGGGTCCGGAGAGGGTGAGGGACGAGAGAGAGGACGAGTGGGGTCAAAGGGCGTTTCAGCTGGAGAGGACGCAGAGAGGGAGCAGCCCGCAAGGTGAGACCGCGACAGGACAGTTTGGTTTTGTCTCGGTGTTCGGTTCAGTTTGGTTTTGGAGGCTCTGGAATCACGATGTTGCTGATTTAAGTCTGTTGAACAGAAGTTTTGGCCTAGCCTCACACCCAGCAGAATCTGGGTTTTGCCTTCAGTGGAAAAACCCGTCAAGGAAACGATTTGTGAGATTCAGATGCAAGGAAATGTAACCTATTGTTATGGTTACAGGAGAGTTTTTTCAGGATTTAACCCTTTAATGCCTGAAAACACAAATTATAGCCAAAAAATACTAGTTTTTTGGAGCTGAAATGTTTATTTCACTTTCTACTTAAATCCAAAATAATCAAAATTTCCATTAGTTATTATTTTTTTCTTAACCTCTTCAGCCCCAAAGTACCCGATTTTGGGAATGCTTACATGCTGTCCAACAAAAACAAAAGAAGTAAACTATTTTTTTAAAATTCACTCCTGACCATATTGTTATAAAACCTCTCTAATTTTGCACTTTATAACAGAAGCCTTTTGCAGAGATGATGTAAAAGTATTTTACAGTCACTCCAGCATCATTTCAAAGAGATATTCATACTAAAAAAGTTTTTTTTTTTCAAAGACGAGGATGAAATTTTGAATTATTCTGACTTCTGTCTTCATAAATAAAACTCCACAACAATCAGATTTAATCTGTTATTTATACTCACGTACAGATTATTGCCAAAACATCCCGTAAATATGGTCACTGCAAAGCCACGAGTTTGATCAAATTGTATTTAAAATCACTGTGGCCCCAGAGGACCCAATTTGGGGTGTGCTGGGGCTCAAGAGAAAAGCTCTTCAACATGACAGCAAAAATGTATATATATGGCTATGCGCTGAAAGTTCAGTGAATCTGCGTTCGACTACCCTGGGCTGCATTGTTGAGCACAGATCTGCTGAGCTGTGCACGCAGCACCTCCCCTTTCATTCAGCCAAGCAGCTGTGACAGAAGAAGCTACATACGCTAGGGCGCTGCAACATCATTCAGATCTGGCGTTTGGGACTACTTTGGCTTCCCTGTTAAGTATGACCCTGATGGTAAGCGTGTCGTGGACAAAAACACAACAAACAGTATGTGGGAAGTGCAACACAATGCTAAACTACGTTAACACATCTACGCCGACATCATCCCGGTGTTAAAACAAGTGGAACCAGACAGAAAAAACAAGCAGCGCACATGCTACAGACTTTAGCTGGGTCATTTAGACAGCCATTTAAATCATTTAATTTAAATGTACTCTGAGTTGAAACAAATGTTGGTTATTTTAATAAACCACAAGTAAAAAAGGCATTGAAATTTCTCATATTTTGTATTGAAAAAGTATCGAACCGTGACAGAAACGTATCGAACAGAAACGTGAATTATGTGGATCGTTGCACTCCTAATATGTATGTATTAGGGCTGGGACAATACTCTTTTCTCCCAATTCGATTTTTTTTATACGATATTTAGGTGCTGATTCGATTTAAATGTCGATTCTACGATATTGACGATTTTTTCAATCTTTAGTTAGCTTTATTAACACCAGTGAAAAAGATGAACAATGATGATGTCTACAGACTATATCAGGAAAATACACATCACATGTGAGCCTGTTTTTAGGATTTATTCAGCAATATATTTTAACCAGCTGTTTATGCTCTCTCTTGAAAAGCCTGGATTTTAATTAAAAGTGGCTTATTAACACAGACTAAAATGAAGCATTTTAATTTGGAAAAAAAATCATCTTTTTAAACAAAACAATCGATTTAAAAATCGTCAAACAAAAAATGCCTATACTTATGTGAATCGATTTTTTCTCCCATCCCCAATATGTATATATACATATAAAATGTATATATATATATATGTACATTAAGTGTTTCTGGCAACTGATGATCCACTTGAGGACATGTTTATCTTTTCTCTGACTGTATTCAGATGTTTTTTAAGTTCATTGTTGATCATATTGAATAGTTAGAGGTATCAGAAAAGTATGTATCAAATATCAAACTACAATGGGCAGACATTGAGACTAATATCTTTGGTTATTTGCGTGTATGTTTGAAAACCTTTGATTTTGATATTTTAGCCTCCACGTTCCTTCATAGGCTCTCATAGTTCCTTGTGCCACAGGCTTCAGCAAACCCACTTCAAAAAACCCGAACTATCCCTTTAAGGCAGTGTGAGCTCAGTGCTTCAGCTTGAGGGTGGCATCAGGATTAATCAGTAACTTTAACACCTTCATCGTTATTTTCACTTTAGCTCTCATGATTTATGCTCTTTTAATCACACATGGAGGAGAGACATCCTGGAGTGATGATGAGGGCAGCTTTATGCCTCCATTAATACACACTTACAGAATATGAGTGATATTACGACTCTCAAACTGCAGAAATCGGCCTCTTTCCTCTTGTATCAGGATTTTCTCCTGCTGTGATCTGGACCTTAAACTCAAAACATCGGAGCTAAAATCAGGACTAATCCATGCTCTATGTTTGTCCATTTAAGGATCCACAGAGGAAAAAAAGGAGTAATGAAGGTTAATAAAAAGTTGATCCTGATCTCCATCCGTCTGCACAGCGAGCTCTCTGTCAATAAAATAACCAGAGAACATCTCAGTGCTGATGTGGACGTCACGCGGTTCGATTCTCTGTCCGACCTGGTGTTTGAATAATCAGCTCAAGTCAGAACTTCCTGATAATCATTGATTTCCTCCTGAGGGGACGGTGAAGGCGATAGTTTATTCACCGCTCCCCGCTGTGCGTTAAGAGAAGAGTCGGCCCCTCGGGTTGACACCTTTAACTCCAGACATTAATTAACACAAAGACGAGCTCACTGATTTAGGATGATTGTTCCACTGATTCTGATTCACCGACAGCAGGAAGAATAAATCAACTATTAATGCCTGAACTTCCCAACATGGTTGATCAAACTGTTTCAATGACTTAAAGCAAAAACAGAAAGTTAGCATCACGACAGATCGGTCAATACACGGAGAAAACATATCGGCTGTCCTCTGCATCCCATGAATAAATAAATGAAATGAATAATGAAATACTCAGTAATAAGGTCCCTAGGTGATCATTTTTGATACTGGAGGATGTCAGAAGACAAAACATGTTTATTTTGTTTGAATTAAAGATTTGGAATTACATGACTGTTACATATTTGCTCTCACAGTTAAACAAGTTCCTGCAATGATTTAAAAAAAATAAAAATTATGTACGTGTAGGCTTATGTGTTTGGGTTGGTACGCACTTTGATGTATACGTGTAAACATTTATGTAATTTTGTATATAAATATGAACTTAGGCGTTGACCTCGAGTCAAGATTGGAATTTTTGTTGTCTGAAACCCGACCTATGAAATATGTTTTTGTTTTGGGTTCTTTTTCAGTTTCTTCATAGTTATAAATATATAAATATCAGTATGCATGTGCATATATATGTATACATTTTTTTTCTCTTCCCCTCCCTTTCTCTGTTTTCTTTCTCCTTTTTATACCCATTTATCTCACCTTTAGAGGCTAAATTAACTTATGCCAATATTTTACTAACTGTACATGTTTTTCTTTTTGTTGTTACTCTAGTAGACGGAGAAAAAAAAATCTGAAAAATTGTATGAATGTGTTTTCATGTAGGAGAGACTACCAAAACTGACATGATGTTTTACACTTTGGGTGTAATTTAATTATCTATGTATTTATTTACTTATTTAATTTGTTTCCCTTTTTCCTATTTTTGTCTGTCATGAACTTATATTTAATATTTATTTAAATGGTCTATGTTTGACCAAAAAATGAATTTTGTTTATTTTTTTCTTTTTTAAATCATGGCAAATTAAAATAAAAATTAAACATCATGTTCAAAAAAAATTAAAATAAATAAAAATTATTATTATTTTTTAAGTTAATCTATGGGGAACAGTTTGATGATGATTTTGGGTTCAGAATTGTGTTCAAAATATTTTCTTTAATAAAAACTGGCACAATATTCACAAAAGATTCCCGATTTGCAAGGGCATTTGTTTTTTGTGGATATCTGTCAGCAAATATTTAATATTATAATATATTCAAAATGTAAGAGTGAATATATTTGAATAGAATAATAAACAAATTAATGAGTTATTTATAATTTTATTTTCATATTGATTAACATAATTAAATTAATAAATATATTTTTATTAACTAATTAAAAAACAAAATCAAAAAATATAAAATAAAAATTTTAAAAATTTTAAAAAATGTTATGGATTTTAATCTTTAGGTAACAATTTGATAATGATATTGGGTTCAGAGTTGTGTTAAAAATATATATTCTTCGTTTTAAACTGATGCAATATCCACAAAACATTCCCTATTTGAAAGGATATTTGGTTTTTGCTGATATCTGTCAGCAAATATTTAATATAATAATATATTTTAAATTTTAATAGTAAATATTTTTAAATAGAAATAATAAACAAATTGATGATTTATTAATTATTTTATTATCATATTTTTTTAGATTAATTAATGCACTTTTTATTAACTATTTACAAAATAACTCTAAATTCATGAGTGCACAGTGGTGCATCAGGTAGTGAACACGGCACACAGCTAGAAGGTTGCTGGTTCGATCCCTGGGTGGAGTTGCATGTTCTTCCCGTGCATGTGTGGGTTCTCCCCGGGCTCTCCAGCTTCCTCCCACAGACCTAAAACATGCTCCTGAGGCTGACTGGTGGCTCCAAATGGCCCTTAGGTATGAGAGTGAGTGTGAGTGGTTTTATGTCTCTATGTGGCCCTGTGATTGGCTGGTGACTGTTTAGGATGCACCCTGCCTCCAGGGTACTACTGTGACCTCGAAAAGTGGAATATATAATGTACGGATGGATATGAATTATTATATATTACATGTTTCAATATAAAGTTAATAATATAAGAATAATATTTAATAACATTTCGCCTGCCCTAATATTTCATGGTTTAAAGTCTGCAGCCTCCTCTTTACTAAAACTGCCTGATCCTTATAACTCATGGCAGACGGAAGAGATCCTGCACCCTGCTGCAGAGCTGTGAGGGTCCAGTCTGGTCCAGTCTGGTCCAGTCTGGTCCAGCAGAGCTGATGGCAGGTACCTGTGACCTGAGAGACGTCAGAGGAACTTTGAGTGATTCAGAGAAATGAAATGAAAGCTTATGAGAAATAAAACCCTGTAATGACTGAGGAAGGAGAAAAGGAAGTGCAGGATGGTTTTTGCCTTTTTGCCCTGAAGACTTTTTTATTTCCTGCTTGAAAACACAATGTTCTGACTGAGTCGGAGTTAAAGGAAGGATGGAGTTGGGGATTTGTTTGATTTCAGGAAGTTTGTTTCAGAGAACAGATGTAACCTGTTCATCCCCCTTTTTAAGCCTTCTGCTCCAAAATGACATCCTCATAAATAAAAGAGTGTACCTCTGCAACCACAAGATCTATTTGAATCATTTTGGTGTCATATTAAAATAATCCAGATGTGAATTATCAGTATATGTGTTACTGGGACAGAGTAAATGAAGATAGAAGTCAGAATAATTTGAACATTTAATCCTTGCCTAAAACATTTTTTTATTTTGAATATCTCTTTAGAATAATGCAGCTGCAGCTTTAGAACTCTATGAATGAATGTGAAAATATGTGAACATTACTTCTGCCAAGTTTGAGTCTGATAAAGTGATGCAGAGCAAAGTTAGAGAGGTTTTACTACAGAGTGGTCAGGCCCAATCTTGGCACAGTTTGGCTCCATTAGTCCCATTTGACATTTCTGATAAACCAAACTTTAGATTTCACTTTTATGTCACTTTTGGTGTTCATTACACCCAATTACAGCAGTTTTTATTGTCTTTTGCCTATTCGTGGCACTTTTGACCATTTTTGGAAAAAATATTTATATATTTTGTTTCTTTTGGAACTTTGGTTGTGTTAAAGGTTGGATGAGTTCAGAGGGACATCCAATCACAGCTGCCTTAGCTTGGTGGTGGTGGGATAAGTTGTGGAGCGATCCAATCAGAGCTGCTCTCTTTATGAATTGATATATTCATGTAGAGCAGGTTCACTGTTTGTTGTCAGTTCTGGTATTGTAACTGAGATGCTCTGCCAGGTAGCCTAAATAAAGGTGACTGCATTTCACACAAAGGAACATTTGTTTCTGTTCATTTAGACATTCAAACTTTACTAACATTCAATAAAGGGTTATTAGATGTTTCATTTTATCCAAGAGGAAAACAGGACTTCAGAAATTCAAGGATGCATAAAAATACCTTACCCTTTACACTTCAGATTTTAGTCGACTAAATTTACAGCAGATTTCGACTAAAACTAGAGTAAAATTAAAACAATTTAGAGACTAAATTATGACCAAAACTAAAATATATTTTCTGCAAAACACAACTTCGAGGCCCATGTGGAGTGAGCCAACGCCTGCAGTACCCTGAATGTCCACTTGAGGCTGACTGCAGAAACCATGCACCTTAATGATTGTGTTCAGGAAGCTGAAAGCATTTATGGCCTAACTTACAGACAGCTTCTGTGCTATTAGTCAAACGGCCTGTAGTCCTTGCCAAAACAGGACAGGTGTTGTTTTTAGTTTGGTACCCAAGGATTAAATGACCATTTACTGTTTAATTTAAATGGTATTTTAATGAGCGTCTTTTCCATCGTCTGAAGTTCATTTGTGTCTTCAAGCTAAATAACTTGTCAGTAAAAACTAGAATGTTTCTTTCTCTAAAGCCTACATGTTTCATTTTATCCAAGAGTAAAACATGACTTCAGTAATTCAAGGAAACATAAAAATGCTATACACATTACACGTTAGATTTTAGTCGACTCAATTTAAAGCAGACTAAAATATGGAAGATATTGTAGGCAAAAGACTTGAACTAAAATAAAAATTGCTGCTAACATTAACACTGGTTCTGTGTAAAATATCAGCTTTATTTAATGATGGAGAGCAGCTGTCCCTTTAAGGAGGAAAAATTGAACTTTAGATGATTAGAAAACACTTTTTGGAGAACTTAAAAGCAGAGTGGATGCTGAATGTGAGCAGAGGCTGCGTGTTTGTTTTGATTGATTGTAGCGCCGTACTGCCCACACTCCCACAGGAGCTCTTCACTTGTTCCTTACCCACTGATCCACGACCACCCGGCCTGGCCTCAGAAAGCTGCAGTTGATGCCCAGACATCCCGGCCCTCGTGGACGGAGCACATTTGGTTTGGAGGACGTGTCCAAGCCCCGTCTGTCTGTCTGAATTCAGAGAGAAACACAATATTTTAAAATCCGGGCGAGGCTGAGGGACGGACGTGACCGCTTATGTAACAGGAGCCACCAATCACACACTGACAAATTGTTTATTGAAGTGCCAAACAGAAAAAAAATGCATTTTCCTGTTTGGCCACGATAGTTGAAGATGATGCATTCTCACCTATGACGTGTTTTGGTATAACTAATGAGAACAGCAGAGCAGCAGCGGCGTGATTGAACATTTTTAGAGGCTGTGAATCAGGAAGGTGCAGAAATATTCCTTTATCTGCCCATGTTTGAGGAATAGAAATAGTTATTCACAAAGGAGCTTCTGTACCAGAGAAAAGTCTCAATGCAACAGTACTGCTACGCCAATACAAAGAAAATATATCTCTTAATGTTTAAAATTTTCAATAATTGACATTATAGTATTACAGGCAGGAAGGAAAGAAGGAATCAGAGGTAGAACTGTTTTGCATTTTGTATTTCAAGAAAAAAACATGTTGGTTTCAGTGCAGACCTCCACCAGCTCCACAGTCCTCAACCATATTGTGATTTTCACCATAAATATTAGTCCTACCTTTATTCCATCTAAATATTTAGATTCCTTGACCATGAAAGCATACCATTAGCAATTGGATTCATCATGATATCTATTTTAGTTCAGTAGTTATTCGCGAAAATCACATTTTTCATCATGGCGTTTTTTTTCAAAGTTCCAAAGTTTTTGAAGATATAACAAATCAGATTGAACACTCCAGATTCCACGGTATCTTGGCTATATTTTGCCATTTGTTGCAAGTCTATGCCTTTATTTGTTCCCTTGCCATGACGAAAATACCAAGGATATCTAAATTTTTCTTGTTCTGGATCAGAGAATCTGGAATTTTGCCGGGATCCAGATCAGTCTTTTGGCCCTTTTCCATTAGCCCTACTCTACTCTACTCTACTCTACTCTACTCTACTCTACTCTACTCTACCCAGCTCTACTCTACTCGCCTTGTGCTGCTTTTCCATTAGCCCCAGTCACCTGCCCAACAGGGTGCATTGTCGCTGTAAACAGCTGAGCAGCACTCTTGATAGCGTCATTTTAACACAACAATCTGTGGCTTTTTGTCACAAACAGAGTAAACAAGGAAAGCAGAAGAAGGCTGCAGGTGGTAAGAAGAAATACCCCTTGAGAAGCACAGGAGAGTTTTGGAAGCTCTACAACAGAATGAAGCCGAGGACGAGAGCAATCCAGCTGCAAAGAAAAGACGTATGAGGGTAGGCTAATGGTAGCTACCACTAGTATGCTAGGTCGTCGCGCTCATAACTCAACGATGAGGACATTGT
The DNA here is from genome assembly GCA_036419115.1 of Scarus forsteni. NCBI lineage: Eukaryota > Metazoa > Chordata > Actinopteri > Labriformes > Labridae > Scarus > Scarus forsteni. The sequence goes on from JAZDUH010000035.1 coordinate 1,051,339, forward strand.
CTGACCAATCAGTAGTCAGCAGTCGGTGATGTCATCTTTTAGAATCGACTCAGCTCGCTTGGAACCAGAGCGGAGTAGGTACTAAAACTAGCTTGTTTTAGGAGGTACCAGGCTAGTGGAAACACGCTGCAAATCGAGTAGGGCTGAGTAGAGTAGGGCCAAGGCGTGCTAGTGGAAAAGGGCCATTTGATATCTTGTAGAACCTGTTGGAAACTTGTCCTGTATTTTTTGCTCCAAGTATTTTTGGTGGAGTATGATTTTTAATTTATTTTATTTATCTATCATTGTTATTGTTATTATTTTTGACCTGGGTGGGTGGGGTAGGGTTTTGTTTCAGTGTTCATTTTGTCATGTTTGTTATTTCTCTGTCGTGTTTATATTCTGGTAATTTTTTGTTGTTGTTCAAGACAATAAATAAAAAAACTGATCACAAAAAGTGTTCACATAAAAATTAGGGTGGCAAACTGGCGGCACAGGGTCCACATGCAGCCCACCAACTCCTTAAAATCGATATAGCTAAGGGAAAATAGAGCTGTGATTGGACTGATTGTCCAATCACCAGCTGAAAATACCAAAACAGAGAAATGAGATTAAAATGAGATTGTGATTAAAAAAAACATAATGCGTTAATCGGGACTGTAATTAATTAGTTGTGATTAACGTGATAATTTGACATCCCTATTTTTTCATAAATGAGATTCATTTAAACCTACAGATTTTGGGCTTGTTTTCTCTGGGCTCTTGTTTTTCTTCTTTTATTATGTCACTTTTTTTTCTCTATATATTGCTTCTATTATTTCTCCCAATATTCTGGTTTTTTTAACCAACATTTAAACTTTTTTTAGACATTAAAATGGCTCGTACACTTTTCAAAAGTTCCCTCTAATCCCACCAGAAAACTCTGCAGCTCCTCCTCCCCTCACCGTCACTCTCCAAATGGAGATGTTGGATAATAATCGAGGCACATATGAATATTTTCTGCTCTGCTGCTCATCGATGGCTCCTTCCCAGCCGTGGCTCTAATACCAAACCAGCCGTTTTATGGCTGCTAGATTGAAGCACCTGGTGCGTCGCTGTGGCTGCATGGCTTAACCAAACACAGTTATATTCAATCTGTACGGCAACACGTCTGTATCTGAGGGCTCGGCGACACAGAAGAACCTCCAACTCCTCGGGGAGTGGTTCAAAAATCACTCAGGAGCAATTTTGACCCACCAAATAAGAGCCCGGCAGGAGAAAACGATGTCAGGAATCACACTGACTTGTAAGCACCAATTTGGAAAAGATTACCTTTAAAAATGCAGGCGAGGCGGAGTGGGGCCTCAGTGCCTTTCTCTAAATGAAACCACTGATTCTTCACTGCAGACCAAATGGAAGATGGACTGGAATAAGAGGTTTATTTTCTGCCGTGTAAGCAGGTGGGCCAGGAGCACATTTTGAAGTTTTTCATTTGATTATGGGCTTTTTTTTCATTTGCCAATATCCCTGCTGTTTTGAGCCGTTTGTGTTCCAGATCTGCCTCTAATCCGTATCACTGGAACATTTACTCCTCCAGCTGGAGCAGTCAGCGTTAAATGAGCACACCTGGAGATGCAGTTGTTATTCTGGGGTCTGGTGAGAACTCAGCTCTCCAAAGTTTGGCTGCCCTCTGGATCAGACTGAAACTATTTCTGAGGAAAAAGAAAGTTCAGATTTGTCAAACTGTGATTCTATGTCTGTGAAGCTCTCTGGAAACTAAGGTGGCCTAAACTGGGCACTGGCTCACGGCAGGGCAGTTCAACAGCCGTTATTTACTCCGACTTTTTACAACAACTTAAACCTTGTTATGCCCCAGTCACACATTACCGTTTCTCATGGCGATTGTACACGACTGTACACGATTGACGAGGCTGGTGTGATCGCTATGATACGGGATGAAATGACTGTCTCACCCCTGGACACACCCCGTAAATACACCGTCAGTAAAGAGCGTTTTGGAGGCGTTCGTCCTGCTCCATTTAGGCTAATGCAGCGATATGATGAGGATTACATGAATTTCCATCCCGCTGACACGACGTCTGCACCGCTCGAGCTCAGTTTGCTTGAACGGGACACAGTCGGGGCACAAACGGATACATCCTTGTCAGTCGTCCCAATAAAGCTTTCAGGATTGAGCCACGATCAGCCCGACTGAGCTAATTTTTAAACAGCTTTTAAAGGTGAGGAAATAAACATGGAAGGTGAACTGTGGTGTTACTAATTTACACAGTCACCAGTTGAGTGATTACACCAAACTTCTTAAACATGTTATTGTCTGTACAGTCACTCATCATTCAGATGTTAATCATTTTTGGGTTTGTCTTTAAAACTTTACTTTAGAGTTGTCTGTGCTGCTGTGATTAGTCCATCATATCTAAACGTCATGTTAATTCTTGATTAGTACACCTGATGAACTAAACCTTTTATTTTGTCAGAAAAATCCCATAGGTAAGGACACAGAGGTGCTCTTTTAACACATAAACCACGTCAGGACCTGGAAAAAATTCAACCACCAGCTCAGTAAAAAGTGACCAGGCAGGGCAGCATTAGCTTCTTAGCTCGAGGCTAGCATTCCCCCGACTCTTAAACGTGCCACTGGCTTTGCTGCAGCATGCCAGAACACCGAAGCCACAGGTGAAGAGGCTTTAACGTTTGAGAGTTTTTAACAATGTTTGTGTTTGTGTTTGTTAGAGATGTCGCAGCTCGTGGATGAGGTCACGTGTCTCTCAGACTCCAACTCAGAAGAACGCTCCATCAGCTCCTACACCTCTGAGTCCTTCGATGACAACGGTAAGACCCTGACACGCATCCATCTCTTCTTAGAAACAAAATAGCATTAAAGGAACACTCCAACTTTTTTTATTGTTTTCATGTCTTGCCTCACTCCTGAGTCCATGACAAGCAGGTAGATTCCGTTTTTTCAAGTTAGCTTAGCTCAAACACTGGGAGTCAATGGGTAGTGTTAGCCTGCCTCTGCCTACAGTCGTCAGATAAACTCTTCAGCAGCTCTGAATGGTCCTGTGTGCTTGTTGAGACTTGTTTTTTTACAGTGTTATTTGACGTTATCTTCTACTACCATCGTATTATCTTCTACTCCTAAACAAAGGCTCTTTTTGTTGACCTACATCTGTGGTTGTTTGCTCTAGAGATGTGACGTTTGCAAATGTGTCAGGTCTTTTGACCAGCTCTTTAAAGTAAATGATTAGAACTGATTCACAGTTTCACAATCCACAAACAGATTCACAAATAGAGGTAAAAAAAAACTACGTCACAATGCCAAAATGTTCAACACATTTTGGGCTAAAAATATTGAACCTTCTGCAATTTGAAAATTGTAACAAGCCATATTGCAATTTAATCTAATTTGCAATTAATTGTTCAGCCCTAGTTTTAACTTGTGTGATTGTAACAGGAATTGTGGGATGTTGTCGTGGCGGGTTAATCAGTGGATTGTAAAACTCTGACAAAGTCCACACGTGCAGAAAAGCTCAAATCAAAGTCTCGATCCTTTTCCTTGAAATTCTCCAGCGTCACTCTTTCCCAGATACATCGATACGTCTGACGCTTTTCTCAGCTTTTATTTGTCTCCTCTTTTTCCCAGATAACTCGATAGCATTGATCTGGACGAGGTTGGAAGCCGAACAGCCTAATGATCATGTGTGTCCATGTGTGTGGGAGGAGGAGGAGGAGGAGGAGGGGGGGGTTTAATTGCTGGAGCAGCAGAGAAAAGACCCTCTCTCGCTGATCCACACCCTGTGTAACCTTAACCTTTTCACAAACGCAGTGTCATTGTCTCTTCTTCTTCCTCTCTGTCTGTGCTGTGCAGCCTCCATAGTGACGGTCATACGTCTGGTCAATGACACCGTGGATAACATTGAGAGTGAAGGTATGAAATGATCCGGCGTTTTCTTTGTAAAGAGCTGGAGGTATAATGTTCTCTGCCGTCAGAATAACTCATCCCGCTTAGGTTCCCAGAGTGTTTTTGTCCGTCTCTGCGTGTTTTCAATGCCTCCCCTTTAGTTGCTGTGTTGTTTGTCTCAGCCTGGCTCTGACATTCACTTTCTCTCTCCCTTTGTAGTGTCGAACATGGACAAAGAACAGCGGCGGAGCAGCCCTGGTGAGTGAGCTGCAACAGCAACTGAAAAACATCTTATTAACTCGCCGTCCCTCCAGCTTTATTCCCCCGGCTGTGATCCCCAAATCTCACCTCGTCTGTTTTTATTTGACATTTCCCTCCCTGGACATTCATCCAGCTTCACACGCCTCAGATTGCTTTTTGCTCTTTTTACTATTAAGTCTGCAAACATACAGTAAAAAAGGACGATTGTTTCTGAGGATGGAAGAAAGACAGAATAAATGAGGGGTTTCTCCTTATTGTTATTGTTTTTAAATTAAATTAAGCCACTTAAGCAGCATTTCCCCGTGTGGCCCACTGTTTGGCCCCATCTGAAGGGGAACCAAGTGTACTGAACTGAACTAAAGGGGGGCACAAGAGGCGCTTCAGGCTGCTGATTGGTCGCAAAAGCAGAGATCTGTTAGCTAATATTTAATAATATAGCATATATATATTTTGAAAAAGGTATTGATATGTTTTTAAATACACACATATCAAAATTGCATGAATCAGACTGTCAAGTATATCATGTAGGAGTAACAAGTCGTGTTGAACAGTGGACACTTAAAATATACATGGGTAAATACAATAATAAATAAAAACAAGCCCCCCCCAACAAATAAATAAATAAATAAATAAAAATTAGATTAAACAATTTTGCATTTAAACATCAAACATTTATATATAAAATATAAAAATAAATAAATTTAATTGATTAATACTTTATTTTTGTCATTTAAAATTAAATTGATAATTATTTTTGACATTTATTAATTAATCAGAAAATAAATATAAATTCATAACAAAGAATAAATAAAAATGAGATAAAACATTTTTGCATTTAAACATTAAACATTTATTTATAAATCATAACAATAAATTAACTCAATTGATTAATAACTTTTTTTAATTGTAATTTAGAATTAAATTAATATTTATTTTGACATTTATTGATTAATCAGAAAATACATATAAATTCATAATAAATAAATAAAAATTAGATAAAACATTTTTGCATTTAAACATTAAACATTTATTTATAAATAATAATAAATTAATTCAATTGATTAATAACTTATTTTTAGTTGTTTTTAATTTAAACTTAAATTAATAATTATTTTGACATGTATTAATTAATCAGAAAATAAATATAAATTCATAAGGGTGGCCCAGCAGATAGTGTGGGTGCCTCACAGGAAGAGGGTTTCTGGTTTGATCCTCCTGTTGGTCTGGGACTGTGTCCCTGTGTATGCACGGGTCTCTCTGGCACTCAGCTTCCTCCCACAGACCAAAAAGATGATTGTTAGTGGAATTAATAACCCAAAAAAGATGCACAATTAGTGTTAATTCTAGTTGTCTGTGTCCCAAAAAGTTTCTTAACCCTTGCATGTTGAAGGCATTTACTTCTATTTTTAACACGCTTGGATTTTTCTTACAATAAAGCATTAACAATCTCAACCTTTTAATCTAAAGTCAAAACTTCCTTTTTCTCAGGACAGCCTCTGTTATTGGAATTTATATCCTTTGAAGATGTTTGATTGACAGATCAGAAGTTACATGAACATAGAAATTGATTCAAATTTCCAAATTAAGCATTTAGGAGACAAAAATAAACAAATGCGAGGAAAGTAACGGCGACAGCTATTTAGACTTATTTCTTTATATTTAGAATGAAGAAAATGCTCTAAAATCCCAAATAATGGATTTATCTCTGTGGAGCCATGACGACGAATTTCTGGAGAAATCTCTGCACTTTATGACTGAATTATATATTTTTTAAAGGGGTATATTTGACCTCCATATACTGACTAAGGTTGAGCTTTTGAACACAGTTGTACCAATAAAGTTTAATTATATGTTTCCAGAGATATTAGGGAATAATGAGTTAGCATTTGACATCCTACATAGACATCAACATCCTATGGAGTTGTGAGGGTTTAACAGTAGTCTGACATTAACAATATATTAACAATAAAAATAGTATTTCATTATTATAATACTGTAAAGTATATTAAAGATAACACCATCCGCTGCAAAGTCCCATCATACAGCAGACAAACAATTATTATTTTTATTTTAACTGGAAAATATTCTGCACAGTTGTTCTTTAATGCGTCAGGATTTTCTTTAACGACTCCTCTAAGCTTTTGTTTGCACTTTCTCCAAGTTAATGATCAATATTTGTATTTTGGCCCAGCCGGAGTGGGGAAACATGTTTCAGAATAATCCATCAGAGAGCTCAGATTACTGCGGTGCTGTCACAGTGAGTCCAGCAGCTTCAGAGCTTTAACTACAAATGAATGCTCTATTATTATTATTATTAAACATGTATGAAAGCCAACAACCCATCAGACAAAGAGGTCATATATGTCACATGCTGAGATCCATAAATGGCCCTAAAGGTCAACAGTATGGCACGACCTTTCATGTTAAAGCTCCGTGACGTCCCATCGTGTTAGCCTGTGGACAGAGCCGTCCCTCCAGTCATTTTGATGACTGTGTCCTCGTTTTCTAATAAAGCATCACTCTCCTTCTTAACAATATCAAATATGTGACCCACTGTGGTGGGTGCTTCTGTTTGTGAACCGCTCTGCCTAAAACTCATCCTGGGACTGCAGAGTTAGTCTTTAAGAGTAACTGTACTGATGTTTTTGATGCAGAGTCGGGTTTGGATGTGAAGATGCAGAAGTTCTCATCTCTAAAACTGCAAAGGAGCAGAATCGTATGTGTGTAGATTAGTCGTGCCAAAGGCGAGTAGTAGAGCGTGAAGACAATAACATGGATTTGATTGGATCTCAACACTTTATTTGCTTTTACTCTTACTCCCTTTCTTCACTTTCTGGACTTTTCTTCACTCAAGAACGGGAAAAAATAACTTTCCATTCTCAATTTTAAATTGACCCAAGATTATAAAAAGTTGGAAAAAGCCAGAGCCATTGGGTCAGAATAAGTTTGCCTTAAAAGTCTAACATCAGCAATTACAACAAGTGTAGAGAGAGTTTTTATCACAGATGTGGAAAACTGCCCACATTCACAGTCTTAACAAATCCCTACAAATGTCCTAGAGCTGAGTTTGGATTCACACCAAAATCTAATCCATTCCCCCTCGAGCAATGACCAACATTCTTTGAAAATGTCATAAAAATCCATTTATAAAGGACTGAGTTATCAGCAATAGTGTAGAAAACTGCCTTGTCTTATAATGTTAAGATATCCTTAAAAAATCCTGGATCATCACTAACATCACCATCAAAATTAAATAATTTTTTTCTTGTGTCATGACCAACATGTAATGAAAATCTCATCAAAATCCATCCCAAACCTTTGGAGTTATAAGCAGAAATGTGGGGAACTGCCCAATCTTTAAATTTTAACAAACCAAAAAAAAAAAAAAAAATCCTCGACCAAAACCAAAATTATTCCCTGATAATTTTATCATAATCCATTTGAAACATATTGAGTTATTAGCAAAAAATGTGTAAAACTGCCCGATTTGCGATGTTGAAAAATACCTAAAAAAGCCCTGGTTGTTGGAATTTGATGGTCACCAAAATTGAATCAATTCTTCCTTGTGCCATGACCAACATTTCCTGAAAATGTCTAAAAATCAATGTAAAATGTATTGAATTATTAACAAAAATGTGGAAAATTGCCCTATTTTTTTGGTTTGGAAATCCATAAAAAAATCCTGGATCCTGATTTAGACTACCTTCAAAATTGAACAAAATATTGTTTTGTGCCATGAAAAATATTCTGTTATAATGCCATCAAAACCTATTTGGAACATATTGAGATATAAGCAAAAAATATAGAAAACTTCCCAGTTGCAATGCTAAAAAACTACCCTAAAAAAGTCCTGGTTCCAGATTTAGATCATACCAATATCTACTTCATTCTTTCTTGTCAAATACCCACATTCCCTAAAACCTCTATCAAAATCTGTTACCAAAAAATTGATTTATTAGCAAAAATGTGGAAAACTGCCCTATCTTGCAATGTTAAAAAATACCTAAAAAAGCTCTGTTTTTTGGAATTTGATGGCCACTAAAACTGAATCAGTTTTTCCTTGTGCTGCTAACTGGCATTCCCTGAAAATGTCTTAAAAAATCAATTTAAAATTTATTGAATTATGACCAAAAATGTTGAAAACAGCCTTGTCCACTGGATCTGCTGGATCTGTATCTAAATTCAGATCACTACTAAAATGGCATCACTTCTTCATTTTGCCATGACAAACATTTCTGCAAAATTGCCTCAAAATCTGTTAATAAATTTTTGCCCTATTGCGCTCACAGTCAGACAAACAAACATACAAATGTTGGCCAAACATAATGTTGCTGGCAAAGTTAATTAATGATCATAACTCTAAGTGTTAATAACTCTTATAGTTGGGTCTTTAAGTTTTATATCTCTAGTCTTTATTTTTAACATAATGCACATGTGTTTTTTTAATACTGTACTTTGGCTATTTTTTATTTACTGCTGCCCTTTTTGCTGCAGATTTTCCCGTGTGGGAGGAATAAAGATTTATTCTATTCTAGCAATGATAACAAAACAAAGGTTTTCAAAAGCCTTCATTTGGGTTCATATATTCTCTATTCTGACTGTCATGGACTGATCTACCTGTATTCTCCCTCAGTCTGAGCCCGTCTGTTGGAGCCACTGTGGTAAATGGGCAGCTCAACACTTCTCTTTAAGTATGCTTAAAGGTCTTTTTCACACTTGAAGCAATTTTATTCAACAATCATGATTCAGACTTGATCTAAATTTGGACTACATAGCATTTGAACACAAGCTTTGTTCAATTTTAACAACCTATGTTCAGTTAACACATTACAAATACAAGATAACTAATCTTCAAACTGATGAACTTGACTGTTTTATCTAAATATTCACTCATTTTGAATTTGATGCTTGCAACATGTTCGTAAAAAGCTGGGACATTGGCGACTAAAAAACTGGGAAAGTTGCCACAACTGCGCGAGGAAACAGTCCAACAGTTTAAGAATATTCTCAATGTGGTATTGCAAGAAATTCTGGGATATCATCATCTGAAGTCCATCATATCATCAAAAGATTAAAAGAATCTAAGGTAATCTCTGCATATGAGCAAGTCCAGAAATTTAACATTGTATGCCATGACCTGTGATACCTGTGAAAATAAGACAAAATATATATATATATATATAATAAAATAATAAAGGTAAGGTGCAAAATAGAATGACAAAGTATGATATAGTAAGTAATAAGAATAAGGTGCTAAAAGACAGCATCTGTGATGGTATGGGGAGTGCCCATGGCATGGGTAACCTGCACATCTGTGAAGGCTCCATTCATACTGAAAAGAGATTTTGGAGCAACATGGACGTCCCTGCTTATTTCAGAGACATGAAGACACATTCTGCTCGAGTTACAGCAGCTTTTGTGGAGCATATTGCAGGCATCAAATTCAAAATGAGTGAAAATTTGCAAAAAAACATGAACATTATGAGTTTGAACACTGAATAATGCTGTCTGTAGTGTAATTAATTGAATCATGATTGGAAAGGATTTTCAAATATGCATGTCCCAACTTCTTTGGAAATGGGGTTAGCAGTATAATAATGCAGTTTTTCAAGAGACGTTGTTGCTTTTATTTGGTTTTATTCGACCTGAATTACACTTCTTTGTTCTGTATAAATGCTTTTTTTCACTAAGACAGGAGTTTGATCATTAAATATGGTGTCCTTGTAGCATATTTAATAGAAAACAGGTTGAAAAGGATGCACTTAAATGCAACTTTAACAGCAGGCAAATTCAAAATAAGTGAATATTTGTTGAAAGATAATGAAGTTTATCAGTTTAAATATTAAATATCTTGAGTATTTTTTATGAATGTAGGTTGTAAAGGGTTTGCAAATCATAATTATATCAATAACTATCATATTCAACGATCAAATCAAATGTAAGCTCCCACAGTCTGTATGTGAGTAATGTTGACATTTCTGTGCTCTGCAGATCTGGCTGCAGCCGCCCGCCCTCCCTCCCTCCCAGCAAAGCAAAGCTTTCTCCAGCCTTCTAGAAGGTCTCAGTGGGTTTTAGTGGCACTTTGAGCCAAGCCTCACATCCTCACGGAAAGGCGAAGAGACGGCGGCTTCAAACACTTCCCTTTTTCTCCTTAAATTAAGCATCATCCCAAAGACTAAACACTGATCTCCCACTCTCACTGAATGCTAAAACAGCCATCAGATCCACTTACACCTACCCCATCAGATCCCTGCCTTGTTTTCCGCTCTGCTTTGGGACCAGACTTAATTGGCCTCTTGGTTACCAAGTCTGTTAGTTCTCGCTCGCATGTAATTTTCTGGATCCACAAAGCATTTCATTACAAACCCAGAGCAAGACTGCATTTGTGCCTCAGTGGCTGGCAGCCTGCTGGAGCATAAGGAGCTTTATTCCAGACAGGGAGAATTAAATGATGAATGAAATTGTTGTATGGTGCGTTCGCTCCATCTAACCTATTGGATTCGCTGGATTTGGGTTCATATGACACATGAGCAAACATACAGTCTTTAATGTGTAAAGCCGGGGAAGAAATCTGATTGGCTGAGAAGTAAACAGCGAGCATGTTTGTTGTTGTGTAAATGAAACGCTCAGCTTCCTCCTGACATGTCATTAATTCCTCTTGCGTGAGTGTTTGTGTGCATTAAGTGTTGTGAGCTGTGTTCATCTCTTTCCTTACATCTGTGCTAAAGGCTCCCTGCCTGCCTCCCCCCTCCTGTTTTCTTGCATGTCATAACTCCTGGTGTCGCCCCTCGCTCTGCAAAAACTCAGATCTTAGCAAGTGTTTTTTCAGCTCAGAAGTACCTAAAACACTTATTCTAATCCACATTCACTTCCTAAATCAAGATAAATATCCTACTCTAAGCAAAAATGGCATTGAATTGCTTGTAATGAATAGAATACAATAGAATAAACCTTTATTCGTCCCACGCAGGGAAAATTACAGTGTTACAGCAGCAAAGTGGACAGCATTAATAGAATAAAAAATAGGCTTAAGTATATTTAATAGCATCATGTACATTATTCTACCTATATAAAATATAAAAATATACAAAGGGCCTGGATACAAAGCTAAAAGAAAATGTTATAAAGATCATATACACCTTTACTGAGTAATTGCATGTGGGATAAGTGATTGTACATGGGTGTACTTCCACATTGTAATTGCACATTGTGATTTCACAGTTACAGTGACTGGGAGCAGTGCTGGTTGTAATGAAATGAAATGAAAATATCTGCCAATGAAACAAAGAAAGTTTGACTAAAGTTAAATTTGTCTTGTCCTATTGGCAGATTATTTACTTAGTACAAGCAACTCAGGCCTAATTTTTAGTTTTCATATCTCTAAATACCGTAATTTCTCCATTTTAATCTGCCCTTGTTTATAACTTGCACCCCTTTTTTTCATTCTTTTTTCTTAGGAAAAACGCTATTCATAATATTCAAATATAACGGGCACTCACATTTCGCACAACCTTACTCTCTCAGACATCTCTGAAATTACCTTTAGTAAAGTTTTAATCAATGAAATTTCAGTATTTTCACAACAAATGCCGTACATTTAACCTGACGTGCCGGATGGACTGTTCAAAAGCAACAGCAGCTTGTGATTGGACAATGGTTTGGCTCATCACACTCATCACAGACCAATCCATATCAAGCAGCGCTGCTATGACATAGCATATGTAGCGGCTAAATGTAGCGGCTAACGACTAACTGTTAGCCGCTACAGCTAACGGTGTACTAGAGCAAACAACAGTTAATGGCTGTTAGCCGCAGCGGCTAACTGTTGTTAGTGGCTAGCTGTTGTTAGCCACTACGGCTAACAACAGCTAACTGTTGTTTGAAATTTGATCACAAAACCATAGTTTTTTCCTTTCTCAACCGGATGCTGAAACACCTTTTGCCTCACATGCCCAAATACTTAATTTCTGCCTGAACACGCTCAGTGGCAGTGTATCGCCCAATCAGAGAGCAGATATCAACATGACAATGCCTTCGACCAATCACAGCAGCATATTATGGTCCCCTTGATCACAAGATGTCTTTGCCCTGTTTTTTCACGTGACTGGTACCGTAACACTTGAGAATAACATGATCATCATCCAAGCTTAAGACCAAAAATGTTAGACTAGAACAGTTCAAGAGTCAGTTTAATAAGAATTATGCAAGTTTGGTAGTAATGTTTTGCAGAGAGAGAGAATATTTTGGATTTTTGTGTTGTAATCGTGATGTTGGGAGACGAAATATGGTAAGTATTTTTGCTAGTGCTTGTGTATAATAGGAACCCAAAAATGAGACTTTATTGAACAGCAAAAAAATGTGTGTTGTAAAGAAGAAATTACGATAAAATCTAAATCCAGACATGTCAGGAGATTGTGGATTAGAATAAGTCTAGTGAGTTTTTTTTTTATTTGAAATTGGACAAATACTTAGATCTGAGTGTTTCAGTGTTTCCATGAGAAGAGCTCTTCCTCATCAGAGCCTCTGCCCCATGAATTTCTGTTTCTCTCTCCTCACCTCGCCGACAGTGAGTCGTCACCTGCAGAGCAAAGATGAGATTTGCGTAGAGTTCATCAAAGAGTACATTGTGGACTGTAAGGACACTCTTCACTCTCAGCCCCTCTGACCTCTCTCTGGAAACGCAGTGCATCGATAGTTCAGCATGGCATGCAGCAGGAACTTCTCGTCTTCGTTTGTGGCTTGTTTCTCTGCGTCTGCACGCACGTGACTGGCATGATGAAGCAGTAGCTGGCATTGCTAATGAAGGGAACTCTACATCCCACATGGAGAATGACCCCTCTGGCTTCCCCCGCCTCATCAATATGATATTTCTTTCACTCACAGCTCATTAATCCCAGTCATAAATTATGCACCCCGCATGCTGCAGTTTGTAGGAAGAAGTAGATTAGCCGGGCGCTAGCAGCATGAACTCAAACGCTGAGAAAGGGGGGATTCTGTTGTCTTTTTTATTTGCACATAAATTAACTCTAAATGAGAGTTGGGAGCAATTAAAGAGCGCAAACACACAGTCCCACTGAGATCATTGTAAAACCCCACAGTGCAACAGTTAGAAACAAAGAAGCTCATAAACCCCCCGCACACACACGTATGCAAACAAACACACTCCGAAGACAAGTAGTACACACAACTAAAGAGGAGAACATTACTGTAGGACTACAACAAGATCAAACCAGGAGATCAGAGCACAGGAAAACTCAGGAGACATTTCAAAACAGAAAACAACAACGTATAGCAGTGCTGCCCCTGCTGGGCCCTGGAGGTACTGCAGGTGGGCAGCAAGAGGTCATTTAAAGTAAAGAAGAAGAAGTGTTTCAAGAGCACAAATCTACGCCAAGGGATTTCCAACATTGTCACAAGAGCTATTGACAAAAATGTGGAAAACTGCCCTATCTCACAGTCTTAACAAATCCCTAGAGAAATCCTAGATCTGAGTTTGGATCAACGCCACAATCAAATCCATTCCCCCTGCCATGACCAACATTCGATGAAAATGTCATTAAAATCCATTTGAAATGTTTCGAGTCATTAGTGGTAATTTTAAAAACTGCCCTATCTGATAATGTTAAGATAACCTTAATAAATCCTGGATCCTTTTAAGAGCACCATCAGATTTTTAAAAATTCTTCCTTGTGCCATGACCAACGTCCCCTGAAATTCTCATTAAAATCTATCCCAAACTTATGCAGTTACTAGAAGAAATTTTAGGGACTACGCTATCTTTAAATGTTCACAAACTCAAAAAGAAAGTCCTGGTTTCATTCTCAGATCCCCAACAAAATTAAATCACCTCTTTTGTGTTCCATGACAAATATTCCCGTATAACTTTATAAATCTCAATTAGGAATGGTTTGAATTATATGCGAAAAATATGGAAAACTGCCCTATTTGCAATATTTAAAACTACGTAAATCGTTTTTTAAAAAAATTCCTGGGTCTGGATTTGGATCACCACCAATATCCACTCGATTCCTCCTTGTCTCATGCCCAACATTCCTTAAAGCATCTTTCAATACATTACAAACTGATTGATTTATTAGCAAGAATGCAGAAAACTGTCTTATTTACAATGTAAAGAAATACCTTAAAAAAGTCCTGGTTCCGGAATTTGATGGCCACCAACATTGAATCAATTCTTCCTTGTGCAAAGATTACATTGTACATTTCCGTTAATAAATATTGTCCTTTTTTTAATAAATAAATTGCAAAGCTGTAAAAAAACATTTTCCCGCAGTCAGTCTCAAGTGGACAGTTGAGGTACTGCAGCTTTTGGACTACAGTCTACAGTCCTCCATTTTCTCAAGGTGTGATTCCTTGTTGTTGAGGTCAAGAGAGCAGAGGATGGCCGGGTAATACAGGGGGTGCCCTCTGTTGTTCACTACTCCAAGTGCTAGGGATGCATGATATAGTAGTTGTAGTATTGGCTGATATTGGCCTAAAAAGATAAGTTTCGGTATAGGCTGCTATTGAAATATTTGCAGATATTTACAGCTGATATATGGGCCACACATACCAACTGTAAATTGGCTGGAATATCGGTACAAATGCACAATACTGATGCACCTTCTCATCACTGCATGGGCACATTTAAAAATCATTTTTGTGAGAGTTGAATGCTGTTTTTCTTGTTTTACATCTGTTCCTCACAAAAATGTAGTGTAAAGGTGCGTTCACACCAGATGCTACTTGTACTACCTCGGTGATCACTCTCCATTCAAAGTCAATGTACAGCCGCGATGGGGCGGGGCTAACCCTCCCGCGATGCAACAGCCGCGTACAAGACGATCACTTCACTCGTCGCGCGATGTCAAAGTATAAAAAAAGTTGATATATTAATGCGATGTCGTGTGTGGCTGTGCAGCATCAGCCAATCAGCGGTGTGTGTACGTGTGAAGGTACCTAGACAGACAGTTATTCATCCGGACTACAGGGCGGATGAGTTCCGTCTAGGTGGAACTAATGTCAGTGAGGACATTAGTTCCGCCTAGATGGACCGCGGTAAACTCACAGATGATGCTATTGCATCATCAGCTGCAGTATGTTGTGTTTGATAAGTGAGTGAAAAGGATACAGCTGGAATAATGTCCGCTCATACATCCTATTATGTGATATAAGATATGATCGCGGTGAAACTCGAGCGGACGTGACGTCACAGAGCGACGGCCGACGGCAAATGAGGTATTTATGGCCGCGCGACGCTACATCAGTGGGCGACGCGATTTTGGTAGCTGGGTCGCTTGCGGTGTGAACACAGCATAACACTGAAAGAAACAAATCCATCTTTGTTAAATAAAAACCAGAAAAATCAGTATCCCTGATAATGAAATTTTAAAAATCCAATATCATGAATCCCTACCAAGCACTTTAATGTGGCATATTGTGGGTATTCAGATACAGACTTTGAGGCCACAGCCCCAAAAGTTTCATTTATAACATCTTAGCCCTGAGGTTTTGGTCTGGTTACCTTGAACACAGCAGCCTTGTTGAAGGTTTTGGGGCCTCGCACCGGTGGCTAAAACTTTAAACGTCTCCACTCTGCTGCTCTCACCTCCCTCTGCTGTATGAGCTGCAGTGACGCTGCTGTTTTTAAAGTGAATGATGTGGTGATACTGCACCTTTGCAGACTTATCCTATTAGACAGATAATCTTATTGCTTGCCTGAAGTGTGAAATGCAGAAAAGCTGTTTGTAATCTAACACACACACACGTCTTTCAGGGAGGGCGACACACTTTCAGTGATTCAGAGGCAGCAGTTTGTCCAGGGAATGACGCCTGGGGCTCCTCACGCAGTATGATCACTTAAATCCCTTTAACTCCTTTAAGTAGGTCACATCTCTCCCTGTTGCTCCTCTAAAACAAACTCCTGGTCAATTAAACAATTTCAAACCAAAATAAGGGTTTTATTCTGTTGGTTTTTCAGCCTACCACTGGGAGTCCTCCAGCCAGACCTCCAGCTGGTTATCCCCGTCACGTCTGCGGCAGGACGAGCCCGGGTCCAAGTACAACCTGAACGAAGACCAGCAGAACATCCGGCGGGGAGGCAGCACGCGCTCCCTGCAGCTGGACTACAAAGTCGTGGGCTTTGGCGGAGAGCGGGGCCGGGAGAGGGTGCGGGAGACCGAGAAGAGGACCTTCCAGTGGGAGAGGAATCAGTCGGGGGAGTGGGAGAGGAGGCGGATTGCGGACAAGCAAGAACCGAGGAGGCCCGAGGAGGACGGCAAAAGGGCGGTGAGCCAGGACCGCAGAGAGCTGCAGCAGTCGCTCAGCCACGACAGCTGCGAGGACTCGCCCGTGTACGAGGAGTACCAAGAGTCCGGCCACGGCAAGGAGGACGCCGACGACTCTGAGGGCCTCTATGACACTCTACCCCCAACTCGAGCCGCCTATGAAGGGTATCCGTCCAGCCCTCCAGGCGTGAACCTGCACCCCGCTCAGCTCCTGCCTCCCCTCAGGGCGTGGGACCTTCAGGGCGGGGAGTGGACGGGGTCGCAGGAGGGGCGCGGGGAGATCGTCCCCGGTGGCCTCACGAGCTCTGGAGACGAGCTGGAGAGACTTCTGAACCTGGTGTCGCTCCGAGCCAGGAGGGCCACGCGAGTGAGCCGGACCTCCACCAGATCGGAGCCCACGGACTGGGAGGGCTTCCAGTGAGCCGCAGAGTTAATATTTCTATATGAAGGACGAGAGCCCTCTGTGATCACTGCAGACATTCCTGCTGCTCCACCACTTCCAAAATAATTAAGGAGAATATTTCCATATATACTTTATTATCCGAGTTATTATCCGGCTGTAGGCAAACACTAATCCCCCTCCAGCCCCCCGGCTCATTTAGAAGGAACGAGAGGAAAAGTGCATTTCTCTCCTGACGCCTCTACCTGTGCTGCATGAGCGTTACAGCATCAACGCTCCTACATTTAATATTTATAGAACCACCGGAGCGCAGCGTTTATTAGCAACCAAATCCAAGCCGGCCTGTCTGTGTTCTAGACAAATGTGTATGTACATATGTTATCGAGCGTTTCATACCTCGCTCACACCATCATCTGTTTGCTCGACCATGTAATGCATTCTGATTTTTATTGACGGTTCAGGCTGCTTTGAGTCCCAGTCACAGCCGTAGAGATGCTATCAGATTGTTCTGGCTGAGAGCTCTTTTCTTTATTTATCATTTATGTCATTAAAACAGGGTTTATTGAAGAGGGCTGCCTAGTCTGCCTGTCGTTTAACCCTTTCATGCATTAATAATTAATCACAAAGGAATTTGTTTTTGTTTGTTTTTTTACTTTCAAACAAGTTAACAAGTTTCAAACGATCTGTCTAATGATCTGTCTCCTACAATGGCCAACATTGGTATAAATGGTAATTTAAAGGAACTTAATTAAGATCCACAAACACGTCTTTTATTTTCCATTTATTAAATGGATATGCCAACTTTATTTTTTTCATTTCTTGCCTTACTGTAAGTCCATGACAAGCAGATAGTCTCCATTCTTTAGACTCTGTGTGCAGCAACAAGGAAGAGACGGACAAAGCTAACCCACCGCTAATTAGCTTAGCTCAAACACTGAGAGTCTATGGGAAGTGTTAGCCTGCCTCTGCCCACTGTCATCAGATAAACTCTTCAGCAACTCTAAAATAGTCTTGTGACTTTTTATTTTGTTATGTTCACTCCTACTGTCATCTCATGGCCTTTTTCCACCAACACACCTTAGCCCTACTCTACTCTGCCCTACTCGATTTGCAGCGTGTTTCCACTAACCCGGTACCTCCTAAAACAAGCTAGTTGGGGTGCTGGTTTGGCGTAGTGGTTAGCACCCCATGTACATGCTTCTGCCGGTCCAGGTTCAAATCCCGCCTGTGACCAGTTTGCAGAGTGTCTTCCCCTGCTCTCTCTCCCCCTTTCACAAGCCTATCCACTGTCTCTCTCCTATCAATAAAGGCACAAAATGCCCAAAAAATACATTTCAAAAAAAAAAAAAAAAGCTAGTTTTAGTACCTACTCCGCTCTGGTTCCAAGCGAGCTGAGTCAATACTAAAAGATGACTGCCAGCTACTGATTGGTCAGAAAATGTCGTCATCGATGAGTCATGAGCGCGACGACATAGCTTGCTAGCGGTAGCTACCGTTAGCTTACCCTCATACGTCTTTTCTTTGCAGCTGGATTGCTCTCGTCCTCGGCTTCATTCTGTTGTATAGCTTCCAAAACTCTCCTGTGCTTCTCAAGGGGTATTTCTTCTTACCACCTGCAGCCTTCTTCTGCTTTCCTTTTTTACTCAGTTTGTGACAAAAAGCCACAGATTGTTGTGTCGCGCTCAAAATGACGTCACCGCAGTGCCGCTCAGCTGTTTACAGCAACACTGCACACCGTTGGGCAGGTGACTGGGGCTAATGGAAAAGCAGCACAACGCGAGTAGAGTAGAGCTGGGTAGAGTCGAGTAGAGTAGAGTAGGGCTAATGGAAAAGGGGCATTAGTATTATTTTCTTCTACTCCTAAACACAGGCTTTTTTGATTCGCAGTTCCTGGTGAGCTGTTTGTTTGGGAGCCATTATTAAGTGCAAACTGCCTGTGAATGGCTCGCAAATAAACAGCTCACTCACAACTGATAATCGGTTGTCATTGTTCACTTAAGAGAGCTTTTCAACAGACTTGACATGTACGCGAAAATCACATCTCTTGCGCAAACCACGACAGAAGTGAAGTAGGTCATCAAAACCAATCCTCTGTTTAGGAGTAGAAGATAATACAATGATCGTAGAAGATAACGTAACATAACGTGGTAAAAAAAAACATGTGTCACTAGACCATTTGGAGTTCCTGAAGAGTTTATCTGATGACTGTAGGCAGAGGCAGGCTAACACTACCCACTGACTCCCATTTTTTGGAGCTAAGCTAATTAGCGGTAGGTGAGCTCTGCCTGTCTCTACCTTGTTACTGCACACACAGAAAAAATGGTCTCTATCTGCTTGTCATGGACTCCCTTTTATCTAAATATTAACTTGTGAATGGGACCAAATTTTTGGAAAAAAAAATACAAAATAAGGTGAAATCTGAATACAGGCATAACACCCAGAGTATACCCTTTAGTGCAAATCATCCAATGGAGTGGACAGATAAATTGATTCATCAAATTAGAAGATGAATTTTTTTTGAGCTGTTTGATTTTTAGAGAATAGAGGGATTTAACTTTAACCCTGAAGGATGTAGTGCAATTTGCCCTTTTTCTGCCATTGAATTGACAAAAACATGCAGAGATTATATTTTTATGAAGGGTTTGGGAGTTTACCACCTGGTAGCTGGACAACCTACATGGTAAAAATGTACCGTAAAATACCAAATAAAAGCCTGGTTCCAATTAATCGCCGGTCCCGAATCAACGCTGGATGTAGTAGTACATTTTGACAAATAGATGCCCGTTCCAAATAAACATCTGTTGTAACTAATTGGGCACAGCCTAGGAGCCACGGTCCAAGTTTACTGAACACACATGCAAATGCTGAGCTCACAGCTGACAGTTCACGCTTGAAAAGAAACATGATCAGACTGAAACTTTACAGTCCACATGATATATTTGTCTCTCTGGACGTCCTGTTGGCTTCTTCTCCTTCTGTATGTCAACAAATGCAGGTTGGTGTACGGTGCTCTGTTTCATGACAGTGATGTTACACTCAATGTCCACAGAGGACACTAGAGAACAGAAAGCCAGAATCTTACAGACTAGAGCTTTACAAATCCAAAGAAGAAGACGTTGCCACTGCTGCTGCAGGTTTTTTGCTCTTGACTAACATCAGGAGGCTGATCACATGAGTTAGCGGTACATTGTTGCTTAACTCCATGGCCCTGGTGCAGCCAAAAAAAAAAAAGAAGTACAACCTTAACTAAACTACCAGTCGTTCTTGACCAGTTTTAAGAGTGTTTAGAGAGCTGAGTTGAAAGAAGAAGAGAAGAGTATAACAGCAGTACTGTAATCTTGCCTTAAGAATGTAAAGGTGATATTCATACTGGTGTAGATACATAGTTTGATTATATTTAACAAATTTTTCATTTCTTGCCAAGCAAGATTTTTGTGCAAAAGGAATTTAACGCCTGTTCCAAATAGTCGCCTGGTCCCAAATAAACGCCCCGGCTTTTATTTGGTATTTTACGGTATTCCAAATATCTGTCTACTGTAGTGGACACCATGCATGAAAGGATTAATGCAGCTCTGCGGGCTCTGTTTCAGACTTTATACCTGCTCAGATTTTAATACGCCCCTCACGTGCATTTGTACCTTGTATATAAATCAACAAGGCAGTGATACAAACAGAATTAAACCCACTCTCCCCCCTGGTATTTACATGTGGAATTTTTAGATTTTATGTGCCGAAAGGCTTAGCGAGCGATGTGGAAACGGAGCTGTGAAGTTCAAAAGCACTCACCCGAGACGTGTACACACATGGCCGCCACACTGATAACACAGTGTAAACTCTGCCGCACTCCCACTCCCACTTTAAAGCCAAACAGCTTTGAAACAGGCCAAACAGACGAGGAATAACTCGAATTATTCCATGACTATTTTTCCATAACAGTATCACAGGAGAGTTCTGTCAGACTTGTCGAGTACACCCTCTGTTTTATTGTGAAAAGACAAAAAGAAAAAAGCACTGACTCAACACGGCGATGAAGGCGAAGAGGCCGGTCTCACTCAAGGACGTAAACAGCAAACAATAAAAGCAACACGCTGAAGGACGGGGGAAGGACTGAGGAGATGTAACGTGCTAATGCAGACGGTTTTTGTGTCTTAATGAGGATGTGATGCTGTAGAGACAGATAACGCTTAGGATAGACGGAAAATTCAAGGACAAACTGGAAACATTCAAAGAACAATAAAGCTTTTCTATGACTTCAACAGCTTCTTGTGGTGTCAGAGGAAGTGTCAGAATGAAACTCTATCAGAGGTCGAACTATGAACTATTATCACAATATCTATAGAAAATATTCAAAAAAGTCTCTGTCCTATTAATCCAGAAAACTATTTTCTGCCTCTGCTTTGGAAAAACACTGATGCAATCACAAGTGCATGGGAAAAGTTCTAGAAAACAATAATAATGACAAAAGAGAATCAAAGGGAATACATAAATCTGACATCAATACTGCAAAAACACTCCGGTCACAGTCTTCAGCTTGACTGTGTTGACAGCATCACAACATAAAGTCCATGTGGACTAAAAAGCAGCTGCAGGTGGATAATGTTAAAAGGAGAGTTCTGTATTTTTTAAGTTGGGTGTATTTTGTACTTGGTAATAGTCAGTGAAGTGGCGGAAAGTGCTCCCATCAGGGCTGCACCTTGAAGGAGAACAGGCAGAGACTACCAGTAAGGCACACTGCTGATGACGGGTGCAAGAATGAACCACGAAACTTTGCAAGGTCCCATGTACAGTTGGGTGAAAAAAAGTACATTTTATCCAGGAAGTCTCTGTGTTTGGCTCTATTTTTGCTAAAAAAAAATGTCAATGTGTTCTTCTGCCTGAAACGAAAAATTTCAGAGTCAATGGGCCCGCTTGAAAACTTGGAAAGAAACCAGTTTTCACTCTCCAAGCCTGAAGGAGACTCCTGAAAACAGACTTTTATTTTATACAAGTCTAAGTCAGGCTGTTTTAGTTTTGGTGTGCATATTATCAAGTAGGAGCTTTTTAACTGGTGTAACAGACGACATCACATCACTGCTGTTCTGCTTCTCTCAAAATAATATATCAGGATTATCAACTCCATATTACACCATTTTTAAGACATTTTTAAGACCTCAAAAAATATTTAAGACCCAAAAATGTCATGTCAATTTCTGTGGTAGAAAGTACTCTATTTTATTGTAAACACCAGCACAGCACACGGTGGGCATTTTTTTTTTTTTTTTTTGTGGGAAATGACGTGCTGTGTCCCGTCTCATCTGAGCCCCAGAACTGCAAATGAGTGTTCATTTGTTTAGTTTTAGTAGTTTTGTTCATGCTCTCATCAACATGATGACGTATGTCTTCTCACTGACGCGGTGTGATAGCTCTTTCTTGATGAATGAAACGATGCCATATTTAGCTTTGTACGCTGTTTTATTTTCCCCACTGAACGACTTGGCAAGCTGGGAATCGAGGAACAGAGCAGCAAAGACCCCATCTATGTCTTCGTTTGATTTAAATGACCAGTGCCTCACAACAGTATGGAGTACCCACAGTACCTCTGCCATTTGGGTCTCCAGTGGTGAAATGAAGCTTGTCATAGCTAAATGAGAGGTGCCGTCTGACCTGATGTTAGGCTGTGCTGGAAGGAATTAGCCTGGTCTTGTTGCAGAATTTACTCATGGTGTTGTTGTTGTTTTCAGCAGGGCCAACCACCTCTTACATAAATCATCTTCCTTTCATTTTTCATTGAACTTACACTTCCACATCTTAGCATCTTTCCGCTCTCCTCAACAACTGCGAAAGGTGACACATCCCGCAGTCCGACGTATGACACGTACCATAAAACACTTATTAATAGCTCAGAAGAAGTTTTATGGCGGGCCACCGCTCAATCTCATATTTACTGCACGGTAAGCTAATGAAACAAATTCAAAGTATTAGATGTTTTACGGTGGGCAACAGTGCTTTCCCATCTGCATTAAATGCGCCGTCTGAAAATTTAACACCTACAACAAATTTATGGTAAATTTAAGACATTAATTACCCAGGATTCTAATTTAAGACATTTTAAGACTTTTTAAGGACCCGCGGGAACCCTGATATTAGCAAGCCTGCATCCTCAAATCATCGGTCGGGGACTTCCTGGCTGTTCCAAAGCCAAGATTCCTTTTTGAGACTTGCTTTGAATGAATTAATGAAGATTTTTATTTTGATCACATGGATGTAAAGAACAAACTTAGAATACACTCATTTAAGATACCTGTTAGTAGCTGAAAAAGATATAGACTAAAGCTTGTAGCTTATTTTTGCCTCTTCTGTATAATCAAAGATAAATTTGACGAATAAGGAACAAAAACACAAGATATCCTTCAATACATCATAATACTTTATGACCATTATACCCTATAAGCATTAATTAATTTATCTTCAATGTTCTTCTGAACTTTTTTGAATTCATCACTGAGCACATTCACAATTTTTTAATCCCCTTAACCGAAGCACTCGATGCTTTACTTATACGTAAGCACTTTATTACGAATTTTATTTATCTTATTTTATCTGTATATTTATTTTATGAGTAAAATAAATCATTTTAGTAAATAATTTTAATCTCTGCTGCTCCTGGTTTTTTAACCAAGTATTCCTGTTTTAATCTGCTCTCTTTTTATCCGTCCTCTTTTAACCCTCTTCTCTTTTCCTAATGTGATGTCGTCAAATACACAATCAGATATCTTCCTACTGATGTTATGCATATGCAAATATTGACATTTTATTGTATTGAACGGTCCTTCTGATGTGTCCATCTAGCACTTAAGGAGCTCCTACAGCTGACCCCAAATGGACAATCCAAGAATTTAGTGGGTTTAACATTTATGTTTCGACAGCAATGAGAAACAACCCTTAAATCTGCAATCTAGCCAGTGTGTCTCAACATGGTCATGATCACTCGTGCCTAATGTGTCCTTCTCCCCGTGTTCAGCCTGTTCTCCAAATCCTTTACAGGTCCACCCTGTGAGCGAGCTCGCTTATCCACAGACCTGAGAAGAACATGCAGACAGGTCAGACTAACCCTGTAAAATAAAAAGAACACATCTGGGCTCTCTATCGTTTCTGCATCATCAGACCAACACGATGAGACCGTGGAGAGAAAACCAGATGAATGCAGTGAGAAGCAGCTTTCACAGGACGCGTTCAGCCTGCAGCCTTTAGTTTGTGAATCAGCACTCTGTGTTTTACCACTTCATTCTCATCTCTCAGAGTTAAATGATCCTGAAAAGCACCTTTAAATCAGGCAGATTTTTGGTTTTCACAGGAGGCTAAAACCGAGTGACTGCAAATTACAAGGGTTTGATGAATTTGTTTTCAGTCAAGCAGAGTCATTTACATTACTGCAGGGGAGGGGGGGGGGGGGGGGGCATGAGCTTCAGGCACAGCAGCTCTGCCCATCAAATTACAAACTACTACTCCAGTGATGTTTGGAGACATATATTCAACTGACTACACCACACAGACAAAATATTTAAAGATGCTATGAGGAGTTTCTAAGTAATTACAAAAAAGTCTCTCTTTTAGATATATGCCTGATGGAAATTCACACTTTAAGATGAGTTTTATAGCATCAAAATAGGTTATCTATAAATGCTATTCCTTAGCTTCACGGTCTGGTTGGACAGGGCTGGACTGGCCTGGATACTCAACTTCAGGAACAAGACAATTAAAACTAGAGCAAATTTATATTATTCAGACACGTCTTAGAGCACCAGGCTGTGAGTAGCCATATATAGGTGGCTACAAAACTACGATACTAAGTTTTCCAAAAATTGCTTGTTATCACACATCATAAAACTACCGCTATGTAACTAGAAAGAGATACATTACCTCGTGGCTTTGCATCCTGTAAGTTGTTGAAAAAAGAAGTTGTGAAGCAATGCAGAGTTCTGAGGAAGGTCCAAGCTGCATTCATTAGCATCACAACAAACAAACACTTTTACTTGGGTCACGTCTCTACGACAGTCGCCGTTCGTGCTCATGGGTAGCAAAGTCATTATGTCACTGGAAATAGATTCTCCTCATAGCACCTTTAATGTTCTAATAAGTTAAAAAAAAAAAAAATAAACAACAAATGTATGAAATTAAAAATAGTGAGTTTCTTTTTAAATTCCTGGCTTAAATGTGGACGACTGGGTACTTTATACCGGGGCTCAATCACCTTTGGTGTTTGTTTAAAACCAGCATTTTCCACAACTGAATATGGTCTTAGATCTGATGCTATAAAAACGCTGATGGATGCTGTTATCGCTTTGGCCCGATCTGAACTGTCAGGGAGAGGCTGCTTGAATGCAGACGGCAGTTGAATTTGCACTACAGTGTTTTTTTTCCTTACTGCGAAAATCTTTACACTTGAGTGGTGCCGTTTCAGGTGACTTAGCATGTTTGACGTGCTGTCGGAAAATACCCAACCTTAGTTGAACAGTGTCGGCACACCGCAGTCGTTTTATCCACCTGTCTTTCTCCGCTTCAATATTTCACCAGGAAGCCAAAGTGTGCCCAAACAGGAGATTTCAGCTACGAGGGAAGCTAGCAGTAGCCATTATGAACATGATATTGTGCATTATGATATTCGCCCTCTGATTGGCTCGCCATGAGATGTCACGTCCACATAATATGTACATGATCGCAAGAACACGAAGCGCATTATCCCACTGCGCCACCGACGCTCCAAGGGTAAAATGTGTAAGTAAAATATGAGGTTATTAGGAGGGTTAAAGGATAAGTTTGGTTTCTACAGCTTTCACATTGTTTATAGAATGAAGTAGAACAATATACTCACCCAGAAGGCTTTCCTGATCCAAACAGTGCTTCAGGAGATATTTAGATCCAAAATCGAGCGGCGGACATCCGTATAATGGTAGCACATAGGGCACACAGCGCCGCTCCTAAAACTGCATTAATCGTCCAAAAACTCATTAGTTTCTTCAATATTTCATCATGGTCCACTCGGGCTACTCCTCCAAGACAGTCTTTGTCGCTCCAGACATGTTTTGTGACTGTGCTGACCTCTGAACTGAAAACTTTCTTCACGGCTGCCGCTCATGCACAGTACGGCTTCCTCCTTTCGATGAGCTCCTCATCTGTAAACTCTGGCTCGAAACTGTAAGGACACCCATCATATTCAAAGTTCTCCTCCACAACATCTTCATCTGATAGATATTCTATTTTGCACAAAACTGGAAGAAGAAAGTTGTTGTGTAGCCGGCGGTCGCCCCTGAAACAATGAGCCGTACTGCGGAAGACAGCCGTGAAGAAAGTTTCCAGTTCAGATCCCGTACTGTCTTGGAGGAGTAGCCCGAGTGGACCATGATGAAATATTGGTGAAACTAATGAGTTTTTGGACGATTAATGCAGTTTTAGGAGCGGCGTTATACATGCCCCGTGTGCTACCATTATACGGATGTCCACCGCTCGATTTTGGATCTAAATATCTCCTGAAGCACTGTTTGGATCAGGAAAGCCTTCTGGGTGAGTATATTGTTCTACTTCATTCTATAAACAATGTGAAAGCTGTAGAAACCAAACTTATCCTTTAAATGAATACAGGTCAAAAGGATTCACAGATGTTTTAGGTGGGTTTGTAGATGAAAATGGACGTTTGGCAGTGAAACAGCTCCACTGCTGCTGTCACTTCAGATTCAGGTGAAGGTACTGACTGTCATTTCACTTCATGACTGACTCACACTCCATTGTCCTGCTCCGCGTGGCCATCATGGTAGGAGTGTTGAAAGAGTCCCAGATGACTGATGTGACAAACCCGGCACAGAGAGGCGGCCCTCGCAAGGCTAGAACCTTCAGACTGTGAATCAGCACTTTCACATCCTCGCAGTCCTGTTTTACTACTTTATTTTCATCTTTCAGAGTTGAATGATCCTGCAAAGCACCTTTAAATCTGCCAGATTTTCTGTTTTCACAGGTGGCTAACACCGTGTGACGGCAAATTACAAGGGCTTGATGAATTCTCTTCCAGCCGAGCAGATTCATACATCACCGGAGGGAGTTAGTGTTTGTCTCAGGCTGGAGTACGAGGCCCCCTGCTGAGCTGCGGTAGGTGAGCTGTGCTTCATGACATGCTTAATACCTGTGACAGAATAAATCCTATCATGTCAGCCCCGTCACGCCTCTAGTGTGTTTCCTTTCTGCAGATTTGTGGAGCGGGGCTCACGGTGATCGAGACGCCGAGGTTGGGGACGGCCTCCTGATCTGTCAGACGCATGATCATGCAAACAAAGCTTTTATTTTGAGATTGTCTGAGCGGCGGTTTGTGCTCGGGCTGCAGCTGAGCAGCCTAATCCTCTCATTACGCCCTTTTGTTTTCTTTGCAGACTCCAACGGCTGCATGGCCTCATTGTTTCGTCTCTCCGAGTTCAATTCCACACTGACCAGGTGCTCCGATCTCATTTTCTGCATCTCCCCACAAAGCATGTCCTCAGGATCGGACGACACGTTTGCTGTCTGCACGGAAATTCGTTTTGAGCCCTCGTGTGGCAGCCGTCACCCCGCCTGACAAATGAAAACCACGTCCCGCAGCCTCAGAGAGTTTGATTAATAGAACATGCTCCCCTGAACATAATACGAATTAAAGCCACTTTAATTACTCACTCCTACAAGGCCCAGCTAGCGGCAGGCTAGGTGACATTTCTTAATGGCTCTATCTTCGTCCTCAGAGGTGAGCGGTCATTAATTCCTGTTGGGAGCCCGCGGTCAGGGCAGCTGTGAGGAGCTGAGGGGCCCAGGAGAGGGAAGCAGACCGGGCCCCACCACTACCGAACTAATTCACCCAGAGAAGCTGTTCAAGTCACCGACTGTTATTCTTTAATCTAACATGATATTACCTCATATTAGATTAACATGTGTAGGAATTCCCCGATAAATGTTCACATTTATTGCACTGACTTTTGTCTAAAAACATTTGAAGAGTTCTTTTCCAAAATGCTATAAAAGCCAAAATTAAAAAAAATATATATATATATTAGAGAGTGCTATTCTTTTGTGTACTGATTGTACTACCTGACCTATCAGTATTTAAAGGATAAGTTGGGTTTCTACAGCTTTCACATTGTTTATAGAATGAAGTAGAACAATATACTCACCCAGAAGGCTTTTCTGATCCAAACAGTGCTTCAGGAGATATTTAGATCCAAAATCGAGCGGCGGACATCCGTATAATGGTAGCACACAGGGCATGTATAGTGCAGCTCCTAAAACTGCATTAATCGTCCAAAAACTCCTTATTTTCACCAATATTTCATCATGGTCCACTCACGCTACTCCTCCATTACAGTCTGTGTCGCTCCACCCATGTTTTTGTGACTGTGCTGACCTCTGAACTGAAGAAGAAGAATGTTTGCCTCCGCGCATGCGCAGTACGGCTCATTGTTTCAGGGGCGACCGCCGGCTACTCAACAACTTTCTTCTTCCAGTTTTGTGCAAAATGGACGAATATCTATCGGATGAAGATGTTGTGGAGGAGAACTTTGAATATGATGGGTGTTCTTACAGTTTCGAGCCAGAGTTTACAGATGAGGAGCTCATCGAAAGGAGGACGCGGAGGCAAAGAGAAGAACAGCTCTCCAGAGAGCAGTCTTCAGTTCAGAGGTCAGCACAGTCACAAAACATGTCTGGAGCGACACAGACTGTAATGGAGGAGTAGTGTGAGCGGACCATGATGAAATATTGGTGAAACTAATGAGTTTTTGGATGATTAATGCAGTTTTAGGAGCGGCGCTATACATGCCCCGTGTGCTACCATTATACGGATGTCTGCTGCTCGATTTTGGATCTAAATATCTCCTGAAGCACTGTTTGGATCAGGAAAGCCTTCTGGGTGAGTGTATTGTTCTACTTCATTCTATAAACAATGTGAAAGCTGTAGAAAACCAAACTTATCCTTTAATGCCAGAAAGCTATATAACCCTGTTTAAACTGCATTTCAAAGTTCAGTTCCCCAGCTAACCCAATAGTGGGTCTGTGTAAATAATGTCATTTTTCTAAATGAAAATGGATTTATAGCGTTTTGGAAAAGAGCTCTTCATTTTTACAGCCAGATTACTCTGCGTCAAGACCACACACCCACTGACAGATTTAAAAATCTTACTTTTCACACTTTAATTAAACTTCTATCACAGTAGTCTGTTATTCTGTTTTATTTTGATAGGTCACAAACAGGCATATACAATCTGAAATGCTATTTGAAAAAAGATCTAGGCTTCATTTTTTACAAAAGGCGCCGACTGCACAACCTGCAGTCACCAGCAGCATGCGAGACAGTTATCCATGCTGTGACGTGTGTTTGACATTGTTGACACTGAAAATCTACAGACCAACATTTACCAACATGAAAAATCTGCAGGAATCAAAAAGGGAATCATTAAAGATTTGGATCGATTAGTAGGATTAGTACTGGCACTGGAATCGATAAAATCTAATAAACTCATGTCCCTAAGTGGGAGAAAATAGTTTGTGTAACAAGCCCAAAAACACACCTACAAAAACCCTGCAACTGCCAAAATTTACACGCAACTTTTTTAAAAAAGAAGAAGCCCGAAGTGGCTTATTATAAGAGGATCTGGCAACTTTTTGTATGCACAAGTTTGGTTCCAAGAAAGTACTGGACCATTGTGATGGAAATGAAGGGGGAGTTCTGGCAGACTGGCAGAAAGTTCTTTTTCTTCTTAATCAGTTTTATTAGAACAAGCTGAAGGAAATACATTTGTATGGTAAACTTTGCTTTTCTGAATTGAGAAAAAGTTGATTTACTTCTAGGACCCTGGCTGATCATGGGCCATCAGAATCTTGATAACACCCCAGCCCCATGTGCTCCATGACTACATTACAAGTACTTTTTCTTTTTCCAGCCCCCGACACACAAACTTCGTCCTTGTTATAATCCAACCTTCCCCATAAAAATCACCACGGGGCGGACTGTGTGCCAAAACAACATTCCCATGGCAACCAGACAGCCTCTGATCATGTTGGTGTTTCATTTCCCCCATAGCTCACAACACTTTTTGTCCAATTTGAGGTTGAGGTTATGTGTATATGTGCATAATGTTTGCATAATGCTGCTCGACATGCCTGCTCCGAATACCTCTGACAGTAGTCTGCAGGTGTTACACTGAGCGCAGTCATGGTGTGCATACCTGAGTGTATTAGCATCCTAAAACTCCTATCAGAAAATGTCACTCTAGGCTGGTATATACGTCCCTCTGCGGGCGCAGAGGTGCCTCTTATATCTTTGCTGATTCATCTTGAAGATATGTGAGACGTGTTCAAGACAAGGCGCTCAATCTGGTTATTGAAGCCATCAGTCATATCACTTATAATAAATGTTTTGTTTGGAAAATGCATCTTTCAGCCTGTTTTTAAAGCACTAACTCGCAGTTAAGATGTGTTTTTGCCTAAATAACTTGTTGCTTCAATCATAATTTAGTAATCTAACCTGTTTTAATTTTATTCTAGTTTTAGTTGATGAAATTTCACAGCATTTTAGTCAATAAAATCTTCTGTAAATTTAGTCAACGAAAATATAAAGTGAGAGCAGCTCTGATTGGATCGCTCCACAACTTATCCCACCACCACCAAGCTAAGGCAGCTGTGATTGGATAGATTTCTAACTTGTCTCTACTTCCTACATGACCACATTAGGTCTGATTGGATTAAGTCTGTCAGACAATTTAGTCTAGTTTTTATTTGTTGATGAAAATGTCAGTTCATTTATGGCCCTTTTCCGCTAGCACGCCTTGGCCCTACTCTACTCGACTCTACTCTATTTGCAGCGTGTTTCCACTAGCCTGGTACCTCCTAAAACAAGCTAGTTTTAGTACCTACTCCGCTCTGGTTCCAAGCGAGCTGAGTCCATACTAAAAGATGACGTCACCGACTGCCAGGTACTGATTGGTCAGACAATGTCGTCATCGATGAGTCATGAGCGCGACAACCTAGCATGCTAGCGGTAGCTACCATTAGCTTACCCTCATACGTCTTTTCTTTGCAGCTGGATTGCTCTCGTCCTCGGCTTCATTCTGTTGTATAGCTTCCAAAACTCTCCTGTGCTTCTCAAGGGGTATTTCTTCTTACCACCTGCAGCCTTCTTCTGCTTTCCTTTTTTACTCGGTTTGTGACAAAAAGATTATTGTGTCACGCTCAAAATGACGTCACCGCAGTGCCGCTCAGCTGTTTACAGCGACACTGCACCCCGTTGGGCAGGCGACTGGGGCTAATGGAAAAGCAGCACAAGGCGAGTAGAGTAGAGCCGGGTAGAGTCGAGTAGAGTAGAGTAGGGCTAATGGAAAAGGGCCATTTAGTTTGAGTTTTTGTCCATGTGCTCTTGTTTTTATTAGTTACTGTCTAGATTTCATCAGGAGAAAAAGGTTGTTGATGAGAACTATGATGAATATAATGAGTCAACAAAGTTAACATTTGTTTTGGGAGTCTAACGCTGGTGATGTCCTTTCTGTTTGACCTTGTGTTTGCTCCTGGTGTCATAAAGGGTCTTGACTTACCTGTAGGTGACATGTCTTTCTGGAGGGCAGGTATAGCCACAGCTCGGGTGGGAAACCATCATGGGAGGGAGAATTCAAGTCTGTAATGAAGAAGAACCAAACATTTTAGACTCTGACGCTAACGCTAAAAAAATTGTCACAAACATCCCTCAAAAATTACACAAAGTATTTCAGACATTACAGATAAGTGATATGTAGCTAAGCACAGAAGAGTTCCTCAACAGTTGGGTCTCCAACTTTCTCTTAAAGTAGATCTAGACTCTGCAGAAGGGGAATTCCCTCCACCAAATGAGAACAACAGAGAAGAATCTAGCAAGTAAGTTGGAGCCATGTTCAGATGGGAGCACTGAGCATCGTTCACGCTTGCCTGGATGAGGGATTCCTGATAAACAGGAGTTGTTCCTGTTGCTGTTTTGAAGGCCAGAAGTAGATTAGCATTGGAGCGGCATGTGCTGTTCTGGGCTGGTTAAAAATTAGACATGCTGCTGCATTCTGGATCATCTACAGAGGTTTATATGTGCACGCAAGGAGGCCTGCAGGATGTATTCCTAACTTAACTTTCTAAATGACCAAATTGGGTCTGATTGGATTAAGTCTGTCAGATATTTTAGTCTAGTTTTATTTGTTGATGAAAATGTCAGTTAGTTTAGTTTGAGTTTTTGTCCATGTGCTCTTGTTTTTATTTGTTGATGTCTACTTTTCTTCAAGGGAAAAAAGGTTATTGACCAAACCTCTGATGAAAATACAGTGCAGTGAAGAAGTATTTTGCCCCCTTCCTGATTTCTGTTTTTTGCATATTTATCACTCGCAAAGGTTTCAGATCATCAAACCAATTTTAATATCACACAGAGACAACCCACGGAAATACAAAATGCAGTTTCGAAATGATGATTTTATTTACCATGTGGGAAAAAATACAAACCTCTCTGACCCTATGTGAGAAAGTAATTGCCCTCCCTTGTTAAACCACAAAGTAACTGTGACTAACCACAGTTTTGGGACGGCTGAGTTCAATTTCACAGGTCACACCCAAACCTGGTTGCCACAACCTTTGTTGAATCAAGAAATCACTTAAATAGAATCTGTTAGACAAAATGAAGTAAGCTACAAAATCTCAAGAACAAATGGCATCATGCCACGATCCAAAGAAATTCAAAAAGAAATGAGAAAGTGATTGAAATCTATCAGTCTGGAAAAGGTTACAAAGCCATTTCCAAGGCTGTGGGGCTCCAGAGAACCATTGTCAGAGCCATTATCCACAAATGGAGAAAACTGGGAACAGTGGCAAACCTTCCCAGGAGTGGTCGACCAACTAAGATTACTCCAAGAGTGCAACGACAACTCATCCAGGAGGTCACAAAAGAGCCTAGAAAAACATCCAAAGAACTGCAGGCCTCACTGGCCTCAGTTAAGGTCAGTGTTCACGACTCCACTATAAGAAAGACACTGGCCAAAAATGGCATCCATAGGAGAGTTCCCAGGCAAAAACCACTGCTGTCACAAAAGAACACAAAAGCTCGTCTCATATTTGCCAAAAAGCATCTTGAAGATCCTCAAGACTTTTGCAGAAACATCCTGCGGACTGATGAGTCAGAAATTGAACTTTTTGGAAGGTGTGCATCCCGTTACATCTAGCGTAAAAATGGCACAGCATTTGATAAAAAGAACATGATGCCAACAGTAAAGCGTGGTGGTGGCAGTGTGATGGTCTGGGGCTGCTTCGCTGCCTCAGGACCATGATGGAAAAATGAATTCTGCTGTCTACCAGAAGATCCTGAGGGAGAACGTCCGGCATCAGTTTGTGCCCTCAAACTCAAGTACTCTTGGATCATGCAGCACGACAACGATCCAAAACACACCAGCAAGTCCACCTCTGATGGCTCAAAAAAACAAAAAATTAAGGTTTTGGAGTGGCCAAGTCAAAGTCCGGATTTAAATCCAATTGAGATGCTGTGGTGTGACCTTAAATGGGCAGTTCATGCTAGAAAACCCTCCAATATGGCAGAGTTCAAACAATTCTGCAAAGTAGAGTGCAGCGGAACAGCGGTGTGAAGACTCATCACCAATTATCGCAAAAGCTTGATTTCACTTATTGCTGCCAAAGGTGGCACAACACGCTCTTAGGTTAAGGGGGCCATTAGTTTTTCACATAGGACCAGATAGGTTTGGATTTTTTTTGTGCCTTAATAAATTGAATCATTATTTCAAAACTGCATTTTGTATTTCCGTGGGTTGTCTCTGTGTGATATTAAAATTGGTTTATGATCTGAAACCTTTTCGAGGGATAAATATGCAAATACCACAGAAATCAGGAAGGGGTCAAAACACTTTTTCACTGCACTGTACCTAGTTAACAAAATTAACACTGGTGAACTTGAAGCCGATCAACAGCTTGCAGAGTTTGTGGATGTGAGTTTATCCATGTATCCATGTATCAAGTCAAGTGATAGATAGATTCAACACAGAGGTAGAATATCAGTGTCCATGATTTCAGTCCAAGGGTATGCACGTGACATCAACGTCAGGGCGAATTCGACTTACTGGAAGGCAAACACAGTGGGAAGATAATTTGGCAGGAAAGTTTCTGTCAGACCACAATGTATGAAAAAATTGACACCCTCAAAATAGAGGCAAGTCTGAAGAAGCATCTGGAACACACGGGTCACTTTAGATTATTTATTTGGTTGCAAAGGACTAATGTTACAATGAAAAGTTTAAAAACAGGTTGCAGAAAAAGTCTGAAGGAAGAAACAACAGCTGTGGAGAAACTGATTCATTCTCCATCAAGACAGTTCTTCAGCTCACACCGCGGTCTCGGTGAAGCAGTTTCTGTCCCCTAAAACAAATCACAGAGCTGATCGAGCAGCGTGTGACTTTCTTTTTCTTCCCAAGATCAGATCTGAAGAGGTTAGGAGGAGAAGCACAGAGGCTCTGAGACAACTGTCTGAGGAAGACCTGCTGCACTGCTCTGATCAGTGAAGACATTCAGGCCTGAAAAGTGTTTTCATGTGGACTGACATTTCTTCTCTACACTTAATATTTTTGTCTCTGTGTTCGTGGCCTGAAAAATGCCAGAATGTTCTCACTGTGCTGACGTGGGTTCTCCAGCACAGCTAACACCCAAAGCTGTTGTAATAGTTGTAAATTCAAGATGGCAGCCTGCTGTCAAAAACAGTGTCGCCTTTTTTCGAGCAGAGCATGTTTCATTTTGACTGAAACACTTCATATATCTTTTAGTGCATGCCAGTTTGTGTCAGTGCAATAGATGGAAATAGCTCATCGTCAGAATGTTGGCTGGCTGGCTCCCATTCCCTTCTCTCTCCCTGCAGGAACCACAAAAGACACAAACAGGTACAAGGCAGAACTCGAGGGAGCTGAATTTCTATTTTGCTCAGCCCGGGAAAGATTCATGCATTGCTTTGTAAAATGTGCATAAAACTAGCTGAAATTTGTCACTGCGGGGAGACGTTCCTAAACACATTACAGCCCGAAAACAATCAGCTCGTTCTGCTGGGCTCTTTATGTTCCTCCTTGTTTATTACAGCTGCCTGTTACAGAAATGAAAACCATGAAATTAGATTTGATCAATTAGCATAATATGCTAAAGATGTTTGAAGTGATAACAGCCAGAGGTGCAGCTGGCACGCCCGCCCGCCTCTCATTCACTCTTGTTGTTGTTTTTGCGAGGAGTCTGATTTCATTTCGGGTCTTCAGAGGGACGCGAAAAGTCACGCATCCTCTCAGGCAGAATCTTGCGTAACATTACCTCTGCTTCCAGCGGTAGGCTACGTGCTGCACACACATAATCAACAACAAAAACATTAACAACACAGGTGGAAATAGTCCCGCTGTCTGGCTGAGGGGAGACAGGGAGGGGGGTTCGTTTTTACAAGCAGGATTCTCCGCTCATTAAATTATTCTGACAGGGATTACGCAACATGCCTCAATAACTTATGTACATATCCTCTTTGGCACACTGGTTGGGCTTGTTTTTGGCCGTCCTGGTGACAGGCACAGGGTCAAATCAAAGGCAAACACGAGGGCATGTGAGGGAACGGAGACAGAGGGTGAGAGCAGTAAACAAAGTGACTGCTGTGTTTATTCATCATGCATCAGAGAAAACTAATGAGGACCTGCCAGTCCCTTTAGCTCTGCTGGCTTTCATTGGACCATCTGGCATTTACACCACAGAGTCAGCTAAGCCACTTAAAACCTCCATCTTTTCCTCCGTCTCTGCTTTATTTCCTCAACGACGCTGCTTCACATCAGACCGGACACAACAGGCGGACGGTAAAGGACGCATGAAGAGAGGTTACATAACGGGAAGACGGGAATGAGAGGTGGATCACGTAAGAAAGATGAGGAGTGGGGAAAGTAGGAGAGATTACTGTCCCCCGTTTGCTGCTTATTGAGGGGTAGCTGAGTGGGTGATTGTAAATCCACGCCGTTCACCAGGATTACACACCCAGCATGACCTAATCTATGTGCTAAACATCTGCCTCTGATCACACACACATGCACGGCCCTCTCCGGATGCAGCCAGTGTCTCAGGCAATTCCTGCACATGCATTATTCACGAACACTTTAATCAGACACAATATGCCTACACGGCTGAAACAGGGCGAGAGATGAGGGGGGCACTGAACGGGGTCACGTCCATGTGTGACAATATGAATCGGCATCATAGAGCGGCCCTCAGCTATGTGTGACGCCCTAGATGGGGTTGTGCACCCTGCCTATTCCATCACTCCCATCCCCCTGCTGCTGTTACAGATGATTACCGCCGCTCTCCGCCACTCGCCTGCAAAACACCAACATGTGTGACTGCTGCACTGTATGTGTCATGTGTTTATTGATTTTTTTTTTCCTATGTGATGAAAGCACATATGTGTTATTGGACTGTGCCACAACTCGGCTGATATTGAGCAACATTATATAACATTAAAAAACAACCTTTTCAGTCGGCTTCGAGCTTGTGGCGTGAAGCTTGGTCGCTGTTGATTGGAAATGAAGAAACTCAGTCAATAACTCACAAGAGTGCACATTCATATAAACCATATCCCCATGGCGGCCTAACTACACACAGCCTTACATTAATCACGTAAGTTTTGGCAACTTAGCCCAACTTTATCTAAAGTAGACTTGGTGGAAATTATACTTCAGGATCCTCGAGGCAAAGGTTTTGCCACTTCAACTTTATCAGGGTGCCCACAGTTTTCTAGAATGATTTCTAGGAAGTTCCCCTCCCGATAAGGTAATCATGTGGGCAATTCTCAGTTAAACTAGACTTCGAAAAAACAACATAAAAGGGTGATGACGTTAATCTCTAGGTAGCTCACTTACACACATGGCAAAGATTGTTGTTACCCTTGCTCTAAAGAAACAAAAACACAAATGGTCACTGCAGTAACTTAAAACTGACAGAAATAATAAAAAATAAAAATTTACTAAAAATCAACTAATGAAAATCAAACATTACTTTTCAATTGTGGTTCAACAGAATTACTTGAAACTCATGAAACTGGCCTTAACAAAAATGACGGTACCCTTAACTCAATGCTTTGTTGCACAACCTTTGGAGGCAATCATTGCAACAAGACAATTTCTGCAACTCTCAATGAGACTTGAGCACCTGTCCACAGGTATGTTGGCCCACTCCTCATGAGCAAACTGCTCCAGCTGTCTCAGGTTTGAAGGCTGTCTTCTCCAGACTGCATGTTTCAGCTCCTTCCACAAATGTTAAGTAGGATTTAGATCAGGGATCATAGAAGGCCACTTCAGAATAGTCCAGTGTTTTGTTCTGAGCCATTCTTGGGTGTTTTTAGCTGTGAGTTTTAGGTCATTATCCTGTTTGAAGACCCATGACCTACGGCTGAGACCAAGACTATGCCTTGATAGTCTTGAGATTTAATTGTATCCTGCAGATTCAAGACACCCTGTGACAGATGCAGCAAAGCAGCCCCAGAACATAACTGAGCCTCCTCCATGTTTTGCAGAAGGTACAGTGTTCTTTTCTTTGTATGCTTCATTTTTGTGTCTGTGAACATAGAGCTGATGTGACTTACCAAAAAGCTCCAGTTTTGTCTCATCTGTCCAAAGGACATTCTCCCAGAAGCTTTGTGGTGAGACAGGGAGGGGGGTTCATTTTTTCAACATGAATATTGACAAATTCCAGTCTCGCTTTTTTAATATTTGCTTTCAACAGTGATGTCCTCCATTCAGTCCACTTTAGCTCAAACAGTGATGATGGTGTGATCTGACTCTGATGGAAACCAAAGAGCCCAGAACAACTTCAAAGAGATTAGAGTGAACTCCAAGGTCAAGGTACATTCGTATTCTCCGTCTCTTCAGTTTGTCATCAGTTTTCCTCCTGCAGCCACGTCCAGGGGGGTTGGCTACAGTCCTGTGGACCTTAAACTTCTGAATAATCTGTGCAGCTGTAGTCACAGGAACATCAAGCTGCTTGGAGATGGTCTTATAGCCTTTACCTTTAACATGCTTGTCTATAATTTTCTTTCTGATCTCCTGAGACAGCTCTCTCCTTAGCTTTCTGTGGTCCATGTTCAGTGTGGTACACACCATGATACCAAACAGCACAGTGACCACTTTTCAGCCTTTAAATAGGCAGACTGACTGATTACAAGCTTGGAGACAGCTGTGAAACTAATTTAAGGGCACACCTTTGTTTAACATATTTCTATGTTCCAATCATTTACAATATTTTCTTTTAATTTTTTTATTATTTCCTTTTGTCACCATTGTCACATATAAGTGTTAAATGAATCATCTATGTGGTATAACTTAATGTAGAATGATAGTCTTTAGGTAGTTAAACTATTGACTAATGGTTAACAAGGGAAAACAACAGTCATTGGACATTAACTGTTTGCCATAGCAGCTAACAACAGTTACAATCTGCAGTGTGTTGGCAAACTGCTTTGGTTATTGGTACGGAGCAGACTGTTTAAAATGGCGGCAGTGTTAAAGTTATGTATTACTCGTTAGTAATTACGGCCCCACACGGGGAAGCCTGCACAGTTTCAGTCCTGACTCCAACAAACCAGTTTCTCTTCAGCCATTGACAGAAAACAGAGCTCAGGCTTTTTCATTCCCCCGTGTTTATCCTGCCCATACACCTCCAACCATGTAACCACTTTGTTTGTTGCCACCCTGAGTGTAACATCAGAGATAAATGCTCTTTGTGTGCATTATTGTCCAGGAAATGGGAAATTTCTTCAGATATAACGATTTTTTGTCAGGCTACACGGCGAGCAGAGAAAGAGCTGATTTTATTGGCCCCAGCTCCGGTGCTGATTTTGCAGGGTGGTCAGTGCTCCTCTGCTGGCTTTATTTCAACACTTTCCTGCTCCTGTAAAGAAACGCCGCTGAGACAAAGACGGATGGAAATGCTGCAGAGAAATCGGTCACATTAGAGCTCAGGTTATCTTATAGCTCTGTCGCCCCTGAGGCTGCTGAGATCTGATTCTGGTGAGGAGAGAGTCCTTCTCTGATCATCATGGTGGAGGAGGTGGGGGGGGCTTTATGTGAGCCAGCAGAACAAGCATCCACAATCGCTGAAGTTGCGACAAATATAAGATTTTTATAAGGTGTTTGTTGAGTGTGAAATGCCTGCGGCAGTAACCTTTATGGTGCTGGATTGTGGGAGTAATTGTTACATTTTATGGCAAACAAGCCCACAAGGCAAAAAGCATAAAGTTCCAGTAGAACATTTTGGGGTTTTCACTCGAGGATGTTGATATTTTAGACAGAAATGACTCTTAAAAATGCACTTGCAGCAGGAGTGCCCCTATCAATCTTTTGAAATAAAACTCAAATACTCTTGCAGAAATTTTAAACTTATTTAATTTTGCACCAAGTTTTCCTTTTTCCAGATTTCCACACACTGTCTGCTACACGCCGTGCACTCAGCAGCAAACCACCCTGTCTTGTCAATCAGCCTGCTTCTACAGGAGGGCTGAACGATTTTAGGAAAATACCTGATTGTGACTTTTGTGTTAGATATTGTGATTTCTCTTTGATTCAAGATTTTCTTCAACTCAAGCTTCAGTGCAATATTCAGTATGTTTACAGTTTAGACAACAATAAGGAAATCAATGATTAAAAGCACATAACACATTATTCATCATCTAATATTGATGATAAATAATGCTATCATTATTTAAGGGATACTCCAACTTCCTAAACAGAGACTTTGTGTTGTTGATCTGCTTACCAGCACTTTCCTAAATGAAAATTGCTTTTAATTGTGTAAAAAAGTTGACACAACAGATCCTTGGTCAGTCAGGAGCACTGAGAAAACTGCAGCTTTTAAAAGCACAAGATTGCTGAAATTGTGATTTCAATCCAAAAACCATAAACCAGCAGAGCAGCTCCGCACTGGTTTGCTGGAAGTACATCTCAGGTCTATTTTCAGGGGGAGATACTTCAACTCTGTGTCCATCTCCATCAAGCAGAAGGCAGTACAAAGGAAAATAAGAGCTCAAAAGTTTGCAAATCATTTTAAGTTACAGTGCAAATAGTGGGAACAATGCTGATGATTACAGCAAATCAAAGTCAGGCAGGAAGTATACCTGATTATGCTCTTCCTGTTCTCTCTCAAACTTAATTATGTCCTGACGTTGTGCTTCTCTTGTGATCTTTAGCTGTTGTGTTTCAAGTTTTCAGGGCTGCACTCCACTGTGCAGCACTTTAAATGTGCTGCCTATGGGCGAGGACACTCTTCGATGCAATGCAAGGAAAAGTACATTTCTATACCAAGTTGTCAACGACTCTGCATTCATTCGGAAGTCTCTACTCTACAGTGGGCTTGCCAATCCACTACTTGATCATGTGGCAAAGGCTTGGAAATCATACTAAGGGGTGCACAAAACCCCAAAAAGCATGATAAAGAAAATAAAGCCTCTCCTGTTTAAGTGTCCCATTTCCCACCCCAGCTGAATTCAACTGATTTCTTCACTAGCCTCACACTGACCTCCAGTGTTGGGAGTATCGGCGTTAGAAATGTTTTCCCAGTAACAGGATAATCTAATTGATTACCTTCTCATGCATTACATCGCTGTTACCGATACTGACAGTAAAATGTGGCGCGTTACTTTGCACCGATGTCAAGCAGCTGTTATCTAACCTGCCTCGCTCATTTCTTGCCTGAGTTGCCAGGTTTGCTTATTATAAGCGACTTTCAGCTTCTTCTTTTTCTAACTTGCATGTGTGTATTGGAAGTTGTGGGTTGCACTTTCTTGGGCTTGTACTAAAAGTGCATTTTCTCATTTGGGCTTGTTGTGCCCCCAAACCCAGGAGGGATCTGGTGCATGATCTACCATTAATATAAACCCAATTCAGAAGTTATTAGAAGTATTTTATCCCACCCTAACACATATGTAAAATTACTTGTAGCCAGAATTAAATTGATTTCTAATGTGGCTACTACTGTTTTCACCATAATAAAGCTGTAGAGGATAAAGATAAAACTTAGATAAAAATCTGACATGTCCGTTTGGCTACAAAAATCAAGGTTAGACTGTTTAGCAATAACAGAGTTATAAATAACAGCAGCCCCTCCCTTCACTTCTGTATAAAGAAAAGGATGTTCCACCTCTAAACAAACTGAATTTTAATAAGTAAATTAAGAGACAAAAAAGAAGAAATATGAATTTAAAATTGAAATGTAACATGGATAAAAATAAAAACACACTTCATGAAGGTTTCTCTTTAAAATGCTTATTTCAATCGCAAAATCTGGCAACACAGCTAGCTGCAGCAGCGGTGAGTCTGGAGCGTCTGTGGAGTTAAAACTGGAGTTTTCAGGATGGAAGTAAAAGAAGTAAAAGTCAAGAACACACATGTGAAGTGTCCATTATGTCCTAAAGCAAAGTGTTTGTCTGTTGTTAGTAAATCTAAAATCTAGAGACCAAAAACAGCGAGAACTCCACTGATGATGTCAGAGCTGCTGCAGCAGGTAACAACAAGGAAGGACACAGAGACGGAGACACACAGTTCAAGAGGAAAAGAGTTTTCAGAAAAGTAACACATCAGTTACTTTACCTGGTAACTAATTACATTTTAGAAGGAGTAATTCTGAGAGTAATTCAGTTACTTTTTTGGGAAAGTAACTATAACTAATTATTTTTTTAAAGTAACATGCCCAACACTGCTGACCTCACATGTATACGGCTACTGGTTAAAAACCTCTTCTTCTCCCTGTAGGGTGGTGCGTCTTGTGTGGGTTTTACACATTTTTGACCAATAGAAAGTCCAGTGAAACCATCAGTAATCAGGACAATGTGATATTCAGTCATGCTGTTGTAAGAATGTTTTTTGCTTTTTGTAATTTACTAAAAAATAGCAGTTTTGGAGATTTGTGCCCGACAGCGGTGGTATTTTACTCCCCCTCGTCTCGCCACTCTTGAGTCAGAGTTTGCGTGGACCACCTCCTCTGTCTTCTGTCCCAGCAGCATGAGTAAACACTGAAACTCCTCTGCACGGATCTCCATAGCTGCAGAAAGGCTGCCCATGAGGAGGGGAGAGCTTTCCGGCACTAGAAAGACAAGAGTATTTCTACTCGTTAGGTCTTTCCTCCTGCCTGCCCCTGATCCTCCGCCTGATTAGAGCCTTTTAATCACCAAATGTTGTAAATTGTTAAACTGCACATGCACTGGTCGATACCATCTTGGGTAGGAGACACAAAAACCTTGAGAGGCCAAAAGTTAGAGCGACTAAATCGATTTAAAGGGGAAGAAGTTGGCGAAACGTTGTCACCGGATGCTCTGAGGCTCTTTCTGTAAAGCAGTGGTCGGTCTGTTGAAGGGGATTTATCTTGTTTTCGAGAGCTGGCTGAAAAGACAAAGCAAACGCAGAGTTAGCAGAATCGCCTGTACCTCTGTGCGAGTTTCTGTGAGGATGTCTCACTACAGTCCCAACTCTTCTGGCACTTCTGTGGGATGTACTTGGCGCAGCACCGCTTGGAGCTAAATGTTTATGTCAGTCATTACAATTCATTCTCCCAGGGCTGCCAATCAATTCTTGGCATTTCGTCGTGCACTTCCAAATAAGTTTCTTCCGAAAACAAAAAAGTGCCCGCCTTTTGTTGGCACTATGATGAAGATAAGAGGATCATTAGGGTCGCAAGATTTATCTCCTGAGAACAAAGAGCAAAGTTAATCAAATTTCACGACCAGAGGATCGATAGCTGTTGAGAAATTTAGTCCAACTCTGGGCCAGAAAGCTGGAGTGGGACACGCTTTGAGATTTTTGAGATTAAAACTTTTGTTGACGCTGTGACTGACACAACACACGATGAGGAGTTAGGATTGATTTAACAGCTTCAATCAGCTGATCAGCACACCACACACCGACCGACTCATTCACAAACAACAGCAGTTTAAAACACAACTGGACTATAAAACATGGCAGGCAACAATACGGAGGCCCTGAAGTGTCAAAAAGCACAACAGAAGCAGAAGCAAAAGAGCAAAAAACATGAAATCTGAAGTGAAAGCACAAAAAGGTGAAAGCAGAAAAAGCTAAAGCAAAAACTACAAAAGCTGAACCAAAATTATGAAAGCTGTCGCACACATTTTAACTGCAACATGAAAACAAAAGCTGTAATAAGAACACAATAATTAAATCAAGAACACAAAAGCCAAAGTAAAAACACGTAGCTAACCTTAAAGACACACATAAAACACAAAAACAAATCAAAATTGAAAAAAGGACAAAAAGGAAAAAGCAATTTCAGAGCAAAAACACAAAGCCAAAGTGAAAACACAAGACAAAAACCAAGCAAAGCTTAAGCAGAAACACAAAATGCTAAAGTGGAAACATGAAAAGAAATAATAAAATACAAAAAACAAATCAAAATGTAAAAAGTAAAAACACAAAGGAAAAATCAAGTAACAAGACAAAATAGATTTAAACAAGGAAAGCAAAAACACAAAACGCTGAAGTGAAAGCACAAAAAGGTGACGCAAAAGCAGAAAATGCCAAAGTAAAAAACACAAATGCTGAACCAAAATCACAAAAGTTGAGGTGGTAACACAAAAGCTCAGGCAAACACATGAAAACTGAAGCACAACAGCTGACATAGGAACACAATAATCAAAGCACAAACACAAAAACTGAAAAAACACAAAACAAACATAACTGCAGCAAAACACAAAAGTAAAATCAAAATTGACAAAGGCTAAAAAAAAAGCAAAATTTGGGGCAAGGTAAAAACGCAAAGGAAAAATCAAGTAACAAGACGAAACAGATCAAAACAAGAAAAGCAAAAGCAAAAAATGCTGATTTGAAAGCATGAAAAGGTGATATAAAAGCAGAAAATGCCAAAGCAAAAATCACAAATGCTGAACCAAAATCACAAAAGCTAAGGTGGTAACACAAAAGCTCAAGGAAACACATGAAAACTGAAGCACAAAAGCTGACATAAGAATACAATTACCACAGCAAAAACACAAAAGTCAAAGTAAAAACAAAAAAGAATCAAAAGCTGAGGCTAAACACAAAAGTCAAATGAAATTTGACAAAGTCCAAAATGAAAAAAGCAAAATCTAGAGCTACAACACAAAAGCTACAGTAATTACACAAGAGAAAAATCCAAGAAACAAAAGAAAACAGATCAAAACAAGCAAAGCTAAAGCAAAGCACAAAATGCTGAAGCAAAGAAACAAAAGTTAAAGCAAAAAAAAAAGCTGAGGTGAAATAATAAAAGCCGATGAAAAACAGAAACAAACAAAAAAAAAGCAAAAACACGAAAGCCAAGGCATAAGATGAATAAAAAGTACAAAATGTTGACGTGGAAACACACAAAGCTGGCAAAAAAAGACAAGCGCTAAAGCAAAAACTTAAAGGAGGAAGCGAAAGCACAAAACCTGAAAGAAAAAAACAAATGTGAAAGTGGACATCAGACCTCCTGTCCCTTCTCTATTCTATTTAGACATTAAGCGAGGGGTGATACTAACAAGTTGCATGGGTAACTTGCACATCTGTGAAGGCACCATTCAGCTGAAAAGAGATACAGGTTTTGGAGTGTGAGACATCTTTTTAAGGGATGTCCCTGCTTATTTCAGAGACAATGAAGACACATTCTGCTCGTGTTACAACAGCGTGGCTTCAGAGTAAAGAGTGTAGGTACTATCTATCAATCAATCAATCAATCAATCAATCAATCAATTAATCAAACTTTATTTGTGTAGTACTTTTACTACACAAATGTTGCAAACGAATAGCAGAAAGTATGTCCAAAAGAAACTTAAATAACAAGAACAACCAAACCCAAACTACGCAAAAAAATAAAAAATAAAAAATAAAATAAAGAAACAAATAAAACAGAACTGTGTGTGTGAGCAAGAAACTGTGGAAACACCATCATGAGTT
Source organism: Scarus forsteni (assembly GCA_036419115.1). Taxonomy (NCBI): domain Eukaryota; kingdom Metazoa; phylum Chordata; class Actinopteri; order Labriformes; family Labridae; genus Scarus; species Scarus forsteni. Next base: position 1,096,129 of record JAZDUH010000035.1, read on the forward strand.
CAAAACGAGAAAACATTGGAGATAAAAGTGAAATACAAAACTGAATACTAGAAAAGCACTCAGAGAGCGCAGACCTCTGCTAGCGTCACTATTGTGATTTTCACCTTAAATATTAGTCCAACCTTTATTTAATCTAAATATTTAGATTCCTTGACCATGAAAACATACCATTAGCAATTGGATTCATAATGATATCTATTTTAGTTCAGTAGTTATTCACGAAAATCACATTTTTCATCATGGCATATCCAGACAGTAATCCAGATCACTCCCGAAATTGAATCATTTGCTCCTCGCCCTAATCCGGACATTTCCTGAAAATTTCATCAAAATCCATCCGTATGTTTTTGAGCTATGTTGCTAACAAAGAAACTAACTAACAAACAAAAACTAGCTAACAAACAAACGCCAGCAATAACAAAACCTCCTGGTGGCGGTAATAAGAACAATGGACTTAAAATAAAAAAATAGATTAAGATGAACTATAAAAGATTGTTTGGTAGGACTGATAAAACAAACAGCTTAAACATATGATTCAATAAAACATGTTGAAATGTGAGACTAAAACTGGTCACATATTAAAATGTGCTGTTCATGACGGTGGCCTACTGCACAAAACTTCTTCACTTCACTTTAAATCTTGGGTTAACATCTTGTGATAATCACTGTTGTTTTAGAAATCAGAGCATCAGTGCTAAATGCTGCATCAGCTGCTGCATCCTCGTCCTGCAGACCTGTTTGTCTTCGTCGAAGTGTGCTGCTGGAAACAGAGTTTCTGTCTGAATGTGTGACTACAGCTCAAACAGCTCCCTCTTATTACATTACATCCAAAGACAACAAAGAAACAAATGTTGTTAGCACTGTTTTCTACTGTTTTCTTCACACTCCTCTCTCCAGCGTTTTGTTTTGGCCGTGCCATCTGGTAATCTGAACCAAATTTCTCTGCTGAACAATGAAAGTGCAGGCCAACAAAGATAAATCAATAATAATAAAGCCGTGCTGTCCCACAGAAAGAGCGCACGCCAAGCCACTGTTATTGGTTCTCGTGTTGATATCCAGTTATTGTTGCCAGTTTGTTACAGCATCATCCCTCCTTTTATTCCCACCACAATGTGTTTTTGTCCATAAAGTGAGTATTTTAAGATTACTGAGCCTTATGTGGGAGCAGACAAAGACTGAGCATGTCCCCTATATTCAGCCTAGGGCAGGGCAATACATCCATTAATTCAAATGATCTCAGCAGAAGACTTAAAAATATAAAATCTAGATTCTTCTTCTCAACTTACTCCAATCATTAGTTGAAAGATGATCAGTCTTCATGATGAAAGGTCAGGTTTTACACAAGCATGTTCAGGCTTTTATTTTGTTTCTTACATGAGATTAAGGATGTAATGTTTACCAGTAAAATGGTAAAGCGTGGTAAAATTTCACACTGTAATCATTACCGCGTCCTATTAAAGTTACCATGTTTGATCACAGTGATGCTGCTCTTTGCCCCGAAAAGCCGCAACTATGTTGGATTTTAAAGGATGTCGAGGAGAAACTGATTGACGACAGTCACCCTGTCTAAAACACCAAGACAAAAATGTGTGTGATTAAAATTGCTGTAACTCCTCGAGTAAACGAGCAGAGAGAGAGAGAGGATTCAGTGAGCCATACCTGAGTGAATTATAGGAGGTTTATCAGGATTTTCTGTGTAGATAATGTATAAAAGTTGAAAATAACAGCATTAGTATCAATCTGAAGTGAGTTCCTGCCGTTTTTCACCGTATTTCGTCATAGTAGATCGTCTTTTTCCATCATAGTTGGTGTTTTCTGGATTTAATCAATTGTAATTTGGAAATATTAAAGAAGGAGATGTGGAGGAGATCTGCCATGGAAAGGGGAGACCAGAGGAGTCATGAAGGGGGCTAACTGCTTCAGGGACTATTGTTAGTTGAAAAAATAAAATAAAATAAGGCCTGGACATGGTCTAATACAGGGGTGGGCGACTGTAATTACCAAGAGGGTCATATAAAACCATTTTTCCCAGCCTTAGGGCCACATTGTTACAAATTTTTTAGAAACTCTCGATGAGGAAAAAGAATGTTGGATAAACAACATATGAGAATATAAATTTGTCATAACATTAAAATAGCAATATTCATATATTACAACATAAATACAAGTTATTATGCATAATCAAATGAGCTTGACATAGAATTCAACCAAATTTAGCAAAAATACATGGAATTAAAGCCAATTTTAAGCTCAAATATTTTGCTGCTGCCATTTTTTAAATATAGTATTGAGTAATACTTGATCTAATGTTCAAAGGCTTCATAAAAGAGATTTAGAGACACTATTATAGCAAAGTGGGGTCATAAACAACTTACATAAGCCACTAAAATATCAGTCTAGATTATACAGAATTATTTCTATTGGATATCTGAGTTTTCTTTGTTTACAACTGCTGGTTTTTGGGAATGAATGGCCGGCCACGTTTAGTGACGTGGAGGGCCGCACTTGGCCCCGGGCCGCCACTTGCCCACCCCTGGTCTAATATAATGAGCTGTAACATGGACACTAATGCTGCAGGCAAATAAAAATGTGTGAGTGTATATAAAATAGGTTTAATTTATTTTTAGCCATCTAAAAACTTTGAACGTGTTCATTTATAATTGTTTATGAAGAAAATCCAGTTAAAAGTTCAAATCCAACTTTTTCTTTTCTTGTAATCACACAGAGTTTAAACATTTATAACAAAATAATCATAAATACTTGGCAGAATTGTTCACTTTTATTTCTAATGACAAAAGTTTAAACAAATTTACTTACAGGACATTTCCTGACACAGTTATTGACAAAAAGACAAAAGAACTGTTAAAATTATAATATTAAAAGGGTTAAATGATTTCAAGACTGTGTTTAAGTACTTTTTGAACATTTTGAGCACACTACAACAATACTGTGATAATAATGATAACCGTGATAATTTTGGTCACAATAACCGTGACATGAAATTTTCATAGCGTTACATCCCTACATGAGATTAATGAGTTGGTTCCATTTTACTGCACTGTGAAATAGTTCAACCTTCAGCGTATATGGGGACAGACTGAACTATGTTTGAACTACATTATTAATATTTTATGACAAATTGGAGCATGCATTAAAACTGAAAGAGGGAAAGTCTTAAGTTTTGAACATACTTTGACAACATTACAGGCAAAACTTGATTAATTGATTAATGTGTGACCTCAACTTTTTTTTTAGAGGAAAACAAACAAAATCATAAATCAAGTTTTGCCAAATACAATCAGGGATTAAATTTTTTGGGTCAGGCATGCATCATAACTGTAAGAAGGAAAGACTGTTTAGTTATGGGACAAATTTTGTCAACATAAAGACAAACTTGATTCAGATCATTTTCTGTGTCATTGGAGGAAATTTATTTCTTTTTTTTCTGGGGGGAAGAATGAATAAAATCTTACGTCAAGTTTTGTGAAAAAAATGGGGATTTTGAGAATGCATTTAAACTGTTATGCTACGGCCACACCGGACGGACGCGCGTTGAGATTACATACAAAGTCAATGCAAACACGCGTCTTGACACAAATTCGCCCCGGGCGGCGCATTGGACGCGTTTGGCGCGGCGCGTCTAGAGCGTTGGACGCATTTGGCGCGTCAAGGCGTTTTGACGCCCCAAACGCCTCGACACTCGAGTTGAAAATATTGAACTTTCGACGCCAGTTCGCGGCGCGGCAGCCAATCAGCGATGACATTCCCCCCCGACGTCATTGATTTGATGACGTGTGACGCTCCGCAGCCCCCTGCTCCCGCTCAAGCCCCTCTCAAAGATGGAGGAGAGGTTTATCGGCGCTGTTTGCTATCATTCTGAGCTATACTATTCGGCGTGTATACTCTACAGAGACCGGAACAAAAAGGAGCAGGCTTGGGTGAAAGTCGCTGAGGAGACAGGTTTGATTTAATGATGTGTGACGCCCCGGCCTCCTGCTCCTGCTTAAACCCCCTCTCAAAGATGGAGGAGAGGTTTATCTGCGCTGTTTGCTATCATCCAGAGCTAAACTACTCGGCGTGTGTCCTCTACAGAGACTGGAACAAAAGGAGCAGGCTTGGGTGAAAGTTGCTGAGGAGACAGATTTTGAAGGTAAGTTCTGTAAATATTCGTTTCCAGCTGGATTTGCCCGCACAGGTCATCACTGAGTCCGACCGGCTCCGGCTCTCTACTGCGCATGCGCCCGGATGCGCGTCGGCCCACAGCTTGTCAAAATGTCCAGCGTCCAGCTTCGGGCGTTAAGCGCGGCGCGTTACAGGCTTTACGCGCGTTTAAATTCACCAATTCGCGTCCGGTGTGGCCGTAGCATTAGAGGGAGTCTGTTTGATTTGGACATATGTTCACAACATAAAAGGCAAAACTTGAGTGATGTAATTTTTTTAATGTATTTTTTTGGGCATTTTTGTGCCTTTATTGATAGGAGAGAGACAGTGGATAGACTTGTGAAAGGGGGTGAGAGAGTAGGGGAAGACACTCTGCAAACTGGTCACAGGCGGGATTCAAACCCGGACCAGCAGAAATGGTCGCTAACCACTCCGCCAAACCAGCACCCCATTGAGTGATGTTATTTTGTGTAACTTTAAGGCTTTTTTCTTTTTGAGAGGGAAGAAAAGCAAATAAGATGGTAAATAGAGTTTTGTCAAAACAAAATCTGGGATTTTATTTCTGGGTCGAGCATGCATGTAAACTGTAAAAGGGAAAGTCTGTTTAGTTTTAGAACATTTCCAACATAAAAGGGGAAACTTGACTAATGTAATTTTTTGTCACCTCAATGTTTTTTTGTTTCTTTTGAGACAGAAAAAAAATGATTAAAATTGTAAATTGAGTTTTGCGGAAAAAATTTGGGACTTATATTTTTAGGTCGTATTGTCCAGCCCTAATGCAGCAGCACTATCAGCCACGTGTGGTGTCAATCATCAGATTTTCGTTGCTGCTCCAGCTGTCACTGGTTTCCTGGATGTGTGATACTGTTTTGCATTCATGCAGAGAGAGTCCAGGGAAGCTGTTGACTTTGTATTCAGCGTGTGTACACGTGCGCCTGGCTGAACTCGGAGCAGAACTGTCCGTCTCCTGGACGTCACATCACGCCGACATCCAGCCTGACACCAGGCGGCTCTAATCTGTCCCCGCCGTGGCGCTGGAGGGCATCTGCTGCAGCAGCGAAGAGTTAAACACTGGCCTCAATGTGTCAGCGCAGCAGACAGAAGCTGACAGTATGGATACGTCGAAATCCAATGGATCTGATGGAGAGTTCCCGGGCACTGCTGCCACCAGTCACCCCCACGTTAAGGATGAACGGGATTAGGCTGCCACCTCCGCGCCGCTCCGGCTGCACAAAGTGAATCACGGTGCAGAGCCCAAAATGGCTTCCTTGTGGAGGCACGCTGCTGAGGGATGCCGCTTTAGTCGATAGTGGGCTGAGCGTGAAGTTTAAGGTCCGGCATAGAAATCAATAAATCAATTGGTTTATTTGGATTCATAAAGCTGTGAATGCTGCCAGAGTTTTACTCAGATAAACAGGAAGAGTTCAGAGAGGAGGGAAGGTAAACTCAAGACAATGAAAACAAGGAAGGAGAGACGGACCAGTGCTGGTTTGTTGACTAATTATTTTCGTCATAGTTTTCGTCATAAACGTTTTTCCCCTGACGAACACTAGACAGTAGCTAATAAAAACTAGAGCACATGGACAAAATCTCAACCTATTCACAAAGCTGAAGTACAAAATAATCTGTTTTAATCAGGATATAACAGACATGCATTTGATGTTGAGCTGCTTTTTTTCATTATCTTTAAAGTTTTCGTTTTCGAGACATCCACATTAGATCGTTACACAAACCATAGACAGCAGGAAAAAAAATGGCATAAAAACTTCTGGAGAGTTTTTTTCATGTCTTGTCTGAGTCCATGAAAAGCAGATAGACTCCATTCTTTCAACTATGCTGCAAAAACAAAGAAGTGAGAAAAAGCTCTTCAACCGCGAGTTAGCTTAGCTCAAACACTGGGAATCAATGGGTAGCATTAGCCTGCCTCTGCTAACAGTCATCAGAGAAACTGTTCAGGAACTCTAAAACAGTCCTGTGTGCTTGTTGTGGCTTATTTTTCAATCTTTTATTTTACGGTATCTTTGATTATCTTTATATTATCTTCTACATCCAAACAGAAGATTTGCTTTGTTGACCTACCTCTGCTGGGGTTTTCACAAGAGATGTGACGTTCATGAACGAGTCGACTCTTTTGAACAACTCTTTTTGGTCAACAAAGAGAACAGGTTCGCAGCTGTGAGAGAGCCATTTGCCTGCAAGCCATTACTAAATGCAAATTTCCTGCACATTTAAGAAACGAACGGCTCATTCACAACTGCAAATCGGTTGTCATCGTTCATGTACAAGAGCCATTCAAAAGGCTCGTCTGGTTCACGAACGTCACATCTCTCCCGCAAACCACCGCAGAAGTAGGTCAACAAAACAAAGACTGTTTAGGTCATAGAAGATATTGTGAAGATAGTAGAAGATAACAGCAAATAAGGAGGTTACAAAACAAGTCACAACAAGAACACAGGTTCGTTTAGAGTTGCTGAAGAGTTAATCTGATGATTGTAGGCAGAGGCAGGCTAACGTTACCCATTGACTCCCAGTGTTTGAGCTAAGCTAACTAGCCGTGGGCAAGCTTAGACCTTTTCCTTGTTACTGCTTGCACAGTCAAAATAATGGAGTCTACCTGCTTGGCATGGACTCAAGAATGAGACGACACAAAATCAACAAAAATGTTAGCATCAGAATTAATTTATTGGCCAAGTACATACACAACATACAAGGAATTTGGTTTCGGCAAGTGCTGTTGCTTGCGCTAGCAGAAAATATAAAAAAATAATAATAAAAACAATATCTGTGCATAAATACACCTTATTAGAGAAGAAGAAAATATGTATACACCTAGTAGAAACAAATATGTTCACATAACAGGTTAAAAAAAGAATATAAATGTAGCTACACATGTGCAGAAAACAAATAAATACACACAAATGGTGCAAGGTGGATAATGTAGTGCAAAACTGAATCAGTGACCAGTTAAGGTGAATATACGACCATTCGTCAGTTCAGTTATTGATGGGGTGTTCCTTTAAAATGAGACTAATGGAACTTTAAACGCCATCATCCCACCTCAGTGACTCTCTCCTCTGGTTATTCCATTTCACACCAAAGCTTGACAAAGTTTGTGAGAGGATGTCTTAGTCAACACGACACCAACAACAAGTCTCCACCAGACGCCGAAACCAAACAAAGAGGGAAACCATGAGGAGTCAGGTCTCAGCCTCAGCTGATGAAGTGAGCAACAGCCGCTCCAGAGCGAGAGGCTTTTCTGCAGCTTCCTCAATCAACACGAGCCGCAGAGCAGAGGTGAGCAGGAGAGTGTCAGTCTCACAGCTGCAGGAGATCTGTGACTCCAAACAAGGCCGAACTTCTGTGGTCAATGGGTTTACTGAGGGCAAAGGGTTATCTTCGTAAAGTCTGTATTAAAATGACTGAAGAGGAGATTCCTGCTGCATCTTAAAGCTTCATAATACTTACAGAAAAATGTTAGTGTTTCTTTTTTAGTTTAGTGTTTTATTTTTTTTTTTTACAGTTTTGCAGACTGTTGAGTTTCTTACTTCACTTTTTAATCATTAAAATTGTTTTTTGGTTCTTTCCACTTTTACCTTTTATTTGTCGGTGAGTAATCCAAACAGACAGCAGATGGATTCTCAGAGAAGAAGAGTCTGCGTGAGGGCTCTGCTTATAAAAAGTACTTTTTCTTTTACACAGTTGTTAAATTAGAATGCTATTACAAAAAGTCTCTTTTAGATATATGCCTGATGGAAATACACACTTTAAGATGAGTTTTATAGCATCAAAATAGGTTATCTATAAATGCTATTCCTTAGCTTCACGGTCGGGTTGGACAGAGCTGGACTGGCCTGGATACTCAACTTCAGGAACAAGACAATTAAAACTAGAGCAAATTTATATTATTCAGACACGTCTTACCCCCAATTTCCACCGGACGCGAAAGCGCCGCGCCGCGCAGCGTCCTGCGGAGCACTTCGCTCCCATTGTAGTCTATCAGGCAATTTCCACTGCACGCGAAAGCGCCGCGCCGCGCCGCGCCGCGATCCTGAAGCGCCGCCGCGCGCCTAGGCGCGAGAGATACGCTTCAGGTCTATTTTCGGCGCGGCCGCTTCCAAACCTCGTAAATTCAGAGTCATTAAGAAAGCCCCAGACAGGAAGTCAAACCGGAAGTTTCAAAATGAAACACAATGCACAGACTTTTGCACGTAATTTTCCTCAATTAATTGTCATTACGTCGAAACCGGAAGCACAAGCTTCAGGCCAGCAGTCGGTCAGAGGGTCCCAGAGACAACACGACACCATTGACGAAGAAAAGTGAATTGTAGAGGTACAGAAATACATAACACTGCATGCATGACACCATAGTCTTTCTACATGGATATAGGCGGACAGAAGTTCAATAATTCACGAAGCTGGGTGGCTGGGACCAGCAGAGGGACCTTAGAGAAGTGAAGTGAGGTGTTGTTTATTGCTTTTCTCAGTCTATAACATGTTTTATGAGCGTGTGACATCGCTATTCTCATGAGAGCCGTGGCTCTCGGGGGATCAGCCCTCCCCCTCCGGATTGAGCTCCGCGGCGCACCGCTTCCAGTGGATTTTGAGATTCGGAGCAAGATCGCGGCGCTCCGCTCCGCGGCGCGGCGCAGCGCTTTCGCGTGCGGTGGAAATTGGGGGTAAGAGCACCGGGCTGTGAGTAGCCATATATAGCTGGTTACTAAACTACAATACTAAGTTTTCCAAAAGTTGCTTGTTGTCACACATCAAAAACTACTGCTGCGTAACTAGAAAGAGATACATTACCTTGTGGCTTTGCATCCTGTAAGTTGTTGAAAAAAGAAGTTGTAAAGCAATGCAGAGTTCTGAGGAAGGTCCGAGCTGCATTCATTAGCATCACAACAAACACACGCTTTGGCTTGGCTCACGTCTTTACAACAGTCGCCGTGCGTGCTCATGGGTAGCAGAGTCTTTATGTCGCCGGAAATAGATTCTCCTCATAGCACCTTTATCTGTGCTGGTGGACTCATGTTTGGCTGGTGTGCAGGAAATTTGACAAGAACAGTCCAGACCAGGAGAGTCCAAACTTATTTCATCCAGGACCACATACAAAAGAACTGAAGGCTAAGCTGAAGTCTATGGGCAGAAATTTGGGCAAAAAATAAATATCAGTGATATCAACTGTACTTCAGCTCTGCTGGTGCTCAAATTTGAAGTGCATGTACTCAGTTAGGTCAACAAGTGAAAAAACGTGACGTGGAGCATGTGCCCGAAAGTATGTGCAACATATAAACACAAGAAGAAGAAGCAGACCAAACAACAGGAGAATATTGACCTATCCAAGCTGGTATGGGCGAAAGCAGGGGTATATCCCAGACCGCTTGCCAGCCAATCACATGGCCACATAAAGAGACAGGCAACCATTCACGCTCACACTCAAACCTAAGGGCAATTTGTAATCACCAGATAACTGAGTGAGTGTGATTTTGATCTGTTGGAGGAAGCTGGAACGCCTGGAGAGAACCCACGCATGCACATGCATTATCCAGGTCGCAGAGCAGATCAAAATTAGCTTTAGTAATCAGGTGTTTGACAGCACATTGATAAAGCTTGAAGAAGTTAGTCTGTATTTTTTAAATAATTAAGATTTAAAAAAAACTGTAAAAACAGGGTGTCCATGAGGTCCTGATTGTTGCTGTGGTGTCCTGGATTGCGCTGGTAAATGTCTTCCAGGATGATATTATCAATCTGACAAATAGTGACCAAAAAATAAAATAAAATACAGTGATATAATGGACACATTTTAGCCACAGCTTTAGGTCGAGGTGGGGCTTTGGGGTCAGTGTTTCTGGAGTTACGTGGATTCGTTGTAAACATAGAAATGCAGCAGCAGCATTTTTAGGTTTGCTTGCTATTGGAAGACCTTAAAGCTGCTACCTCTGATCACCCCGGGACATTGGCCGCGGTAACATGACGTTTTTTAATTTGGAATTAATCATTCAGAATTAAATAGTTTGGAATGATAGTTTTCTCCTTCACGCTTACATGGAAAAACTAATTCTGAATAAACTTTTAAATGGAAATCCCGTTTATTTTTTCAAAGCCTGAGGGTTGTGAATGGTTCTGATTGGACAGGGGCGGACGTAACGTATCTACGTCTACCGGAGAAAAAACTCCTGTTCAGCATTTTCAGCATCTTTGTCAGGGAAGCCTCGCCCTACAGCTTTAAAATGGTCCACATTTTCATCTACTCTTTCATTAGCTAGGTTTACATGCAAACTTTTTTCCATTCTGATTAAAGATTACAGGTGAACTGTTTACATGTGACGTGATCTATTCTAATCTGGTGTTTACATGTGCTGGAACATTTGATCAGAACAGCTGTTTTACAGACATGTGATACGCTCAGATCTATTTAAACATCACACGATTCACCAAAGATGGCGGTAAGTAGGTGTTATTATTTAAGGGTTGTGCTGTTTAGCCATATAGCAACCAGCCTTCAGAGTTTTCCAGCCGTTCCTTATTTGTTTGACGTTTTCGTCTATCCCGGCTTCGCTGAGTTTTCGTGGACTTTTTTAAATAGTTCAGTATTTCTTGTTTTCCTACCATCTAAGTGTGTGATAATGTTTAGTTCTTTGAGAGTTTGTATTAAAAACAAACTCTCAGACCAGTGCTGTGTGCTCTGATTCCAAGTGAGTAAACGTCACTGCTCGTTTACGTCCAGACTGAGCATGTGCAGACAGAACCCAGCCTGACAACTTTCAGATTCACTGTTTACATGACAGGATTTTACTTTTAATCAGTTTGGGAAAATGAATATACTACCCTTGTGCAACCGAATGAAATTCCATTCGGATTTGGCCTGTTTATTCCGATTGAGGTGTTTATATGTGTCTCTGTGTCTGAGGGGCGCTTTTTCCAGCGCCTATCAGACACAGAGGCAGAGACGAGAAGGCTTACTTTTGTTTTACATTAATGAAATTAATTACTTTATATATTAATATGTATATATTTATGTTTATATTTATATTTATATCACACATTTGAATAAGTAAGTTTAGGTAATATTCAATTTTTCAAAATAAAATACATTTAATATCACACTCTCCACTGGGGGGGCGGCGCCCTAGCGCCCTCTATTGGCCAGCTGCCACTGCTGGCTACAATTTCCAAATCTTCTAAACTGTTTTGTCCAATGCTTGCTTCGGGCAGCCTTCCTGTTCCCACCAGCGTCCCGTGCGTCATTGCAACAGGACACGAGAACAAGCATGAGCAGAATGAGCATATTCATGATTTAGAAATTGGAATTAAAATCAGAATAAACCACTTACTTCAGAATTATTTTTTTTCCCCAATCCCACACTGTGCTCCCCTGACAGGTGCCTAGTTTGGAATTGTTTTTCCCCCTCTTCTTTCCTCCTGTTTCCTTTTCTGCGAGCACTTTGAGTTACATATGTGTTCGGAAAAGTGCTAAATAAATAAAGTTTGATTGATTGATTGATTACTCGGAGTTATCATTTTTCATTTGGAATTAGTTATTTACATTGTCATTTAAATCCTTCAAGAGTATTTAGGTTTTATTCAGAATTTAAGGGGAATTAAAGTTCTCATGGAAACATGAAAATTGGACATTAACCGCCAAGGAGATTGATTTTTGTGATTTGTACACCCCTACTGAGGAAAACGTGAAAAAGACTGAAAATTAAAGACATAAACTGGGAAAAGTGGGTTTTCTAGTTGAGAAACCTGATAGAATGGTTATGTTATTCTTGCCTTTCTCTTTAAGGGTTAAAGCTTCAATAATTCAAGACAACACTGATGACGATGATGCCACTCCAGATTTTAAAACAAACACTTTTGCGCAGTGACTTTTTTTCCTTTAGGTTCAGGACCAGGGCTGAAACATAAAAAAGTGTAATAGGCAGAGAGCTCCTCCAGCAGATGTTTGCTCTCTCCTCTCTGACAGATGCTCCGCGGCTCGCTGATTGGACTTCCTGGTCAGACCCTCCGCTGTGTGCGCACCCGGAGCTTTGTGCCGACATCAAACCACGAGCTGGGAAGTCAAGCTGTGCGTGGCCACGGGGGAAAACGGCAGGCAAATCTCTGTTCACGGCGTGGGAGCAAGGAGGAAACACGCCAAGACAGTTCAGAGATGAGCTTTTGGAGATAATGATGGAGACGTGTTTGTGACTGCGCGGATTTCTGCGGGATCGGGACGCGCAGCGCCGGTTGCGTCTTAGTCCAGCGCGTGGCAAAGGGGATCAGGAGCGGCTGGGGGGCATGGTTTGGTCCTCCGTTTGCTCCAAGGAGTGAAAATCAAATCAGATGGGCTCCTGAGGCGGTGCGATGCGTGCACATTTTAGAGGCAGGTGCTATGTTTTTTGACGTGGGCGCGTGCAGACAGATGGGATTTGGAGATGCCAAGCAGCCAGCCCGGAGCGCCAGAGGAGGATGGGTGACTGAAATGTGAATGGTCAGTGCTTCTTTCATAAAAATCTGAGACATAATTCACATTTTCTCAGCCCGTGAGAGGCGTGCGCAGTTTCTGAATGGATGCTTCCACGCGGAGGTAAACAGAGAAGAGCGCATGTAACTTTATATACGTCACGTGTCATCTCCACATTCGCTCCAGTCACTCATATAAGACGGGACTTTGACGTGCGCGCTCGTGCAGCTCCAGGTGCGCTCATGCTCCGTCCAGGACGCACCGGCGGCACCTGCGGGACCTGATTCAGACCAGATAATCAGACAGACAGCGCACAGCACCGACCGTCGGGGGAGGGCTGGCTGGCCAGTGATGCCGGACACATTGACCCTCATAAAGAACCGGACAGAGCCGCGGCTGGGGCAGCTCGAGCGCACACTGGCCACGGAGGGGAGCGCCCGCCCCGCCTGGGTCATAGGAATCCTGGCCAGCGTGCTGATCTTCACCACGGTGGTGGACGTGCTGGGGAACCTGCTGGTCATCATCTCCGTGTTCAGGAACCGCAAGCTGAGGAACTCTGGTAGGAGCTGCTCTTCTTTAACTTCATTCATGCTCAGAAAGTCATAAACTGAGCAGGGTTGGTGTTTTATTGTGTAACAGTGCTGCTTTATGCATGGATATCTGCCTCAGGACTTACACTCTAAGTGCCCTTTGCTCCAAAAGCACACCTCCCAAAAAACACTGCTGCCATGTAGTGCATTTTTCAACGTTTTAGGGCAATGAAGAGGGTTGCCAGACCTCGTGCAAGAAGCAAGTTTGATTCCTTAAAGAAGAAACTGTGATCCTTTAGTGGATTGAAGTGAAGAGAAAGGCAACTTCACATTTTAATAACCGATATATGCACTGAAGGAGCAAACATCAGCTTTAGAAGCTACTGTAACATATATTTATATATTTATTTAAACATTTCAACAAAGAAACTCAACATAGTGCACATTTAAGATCATTCAATGAGGCGGACAACCTCCTAGAATTAATTATTCTGACTGCAAAAACTCAGATATAGGTAAGTGTGCTTGTCTATTATCATGTCAAAAATAACCAGAACACTTATTCTAATCAACATTAATCTTTCTTTAAGGAATAAAAGACAAAAATAAGGCACTGGATTGCTTATGATGAAGATAAAACATCTGCCAATGACTCATTGAGGGTCCAAAATTAAAGCTCAATATCTGCTGAAGTTTAGAAAAGATTATTTTACTGATTACAAGCAACTCAGGCCTTACTTTTAGTTTTTACATCTTCATACAAGATCTTAATCCAGTCATGTAAGGCCACTGTGGATTAGAATAAATCTAGTGAGATTTTTTGTCTTAAATTGGACAAATACTCTCACTTATGATTTGTAGAGTCCATTCCCTTCTTCACAAACCTAGAGTCAACGGTGCTTGGGAAATACGGTCGTCTTGCACTTTATTGGAGAGAGCGTGGGGAGGAACAAGAGGAGTTACACAGGACAGGAGGAAAGCCCAAATAAGTAACATCGATTTAGAAACAAGCCTTAAAAAACTGCAGCCCACACCTGAGGATATGCAGAAAATCAAGCCCAAGGCTGCTTATACGCAGACTTGGCAACACAGCTGTGAGTTCCTGTGTGGGTAGGAAGGGCAGTGAGCAAACCCCGTTTCTAATGAAGAAAAAACTGTAAATAAAGGCAGAATACAATAATGTGCATCTTTTTTTTTTTTGCAAATATTAACTGGTTCTGACTTTGAAGCCTGCAGCAGAGTCCAAAAAGCTGGGACGGGTGCATGTTTACCACTGTGTTACATCAGCTTCCCTTTAACAAAACTCAGTAAGCATTCGTGAACCGAGGACAGTGAATGTTGTCGGTGGAACTCTTACACATTCTTGCTTGTTGTTCGACTTCATTTCAACAGTCTGAGGTCCCTGTTGTTTTATTTTGTGTTTCATAATGCCCAAAACATTTAAATGGGAAACTGATCTGGACCGCAACAGGACAGTCTGTTACAGGAGTGGGCAACTGAGATAACCAAGAGGGCCATGGTGATTTTATTCTTAGTGACAGGAAATTAGAACACTAAACTTGAGGTTTTCAAATAACTTACCTGTTGTTTATGTTTATTTTACTTACAGTTAACTTTTTAATCGAGCAAACACAGATTTTAGAATTTAAAGAAATAATTACAGCTTTATTTTCTTGGAAATGTTGCTATTTCAATGTTTTAATAGTAGATTATGTCATTTTTTCTTTCACTAAGATACATTTTTTTATATTTCGGGCCATATTGGGAGAGTAGGACGCCACATGTCATCCCCGGGCCACCAGTTGCCCACCCCTGGTCTAGTACCTGCACTCTAACACGAATTGAGTGTCTTCATTGTTTAACAAAGAAAGAAGTCTCTTGTGGCCCTTTTCCATTAGCCCTACTCTACTCTACTCTACCCGGCTCTACTCTACTCACCTTGTGCTGCTTTTCCATTAGCCCCAGTCACCTGCCCAACAGGGTGAGAGGCACTGGGATGACGTCATTTTAAGTGCGACACAACAATCTGTGGCTTTTGGTCACAAACCGAGTAAAACAGGAAAGCAGAAGAAGGCTGCAGGTGGTAAGAAGAAATACCCCTTGAGAAGCACAGGAGAGTTTTGGAAGCTATACAACAGAATGAAGCCGAGGACGAGAGCAATCCAGCTGTAAAGAAAAGACGTATGAGGGTAAGCTAATGGTAGCTACTGCTAGCATGCTAGGTCATTGCGCTCATGACTCATCGATGACGACATTTTCTGATCAGTCAGTAGCCGGAAGTTGGTGACGTCATCTTTTAGTATCGACTCAGTTCGCTTGGAATCTGAGCAGAGTAGGAACTAAAACTAGCTTGTTTTAGGAGGTACCAGGCTAGTGGAAACACGCTGCAAATCGAGTAGGGCCAAGAGGTGCTAGTGGAACAGGGCCATTGGTTGGCAGCAAATGGAGCCTTCACAGACGTGCAGGTTACCCATGCCATGGGCACTAACACTCCCTGTAGGTAGGCATTGGGTACTTATTCATAAGACAGCGATCACCAAATGGTGGCCTGGGGGCCACATTAGGCCCCTCAAAGCTTTCCATCTGGCCCCCTGATAATCGTTAAACAAAAAAGATCAGGGTCACTGCAGATTTATATATTTATATTTAGATGAAACTTTGCATGACTAAAGAAATCAGGATTTTAAGAAAAAACATATTCTAGAATTAAATAACTAAATCTCAAATAAAGTATGAGTTAATTCTTGGACTTCTAACATTTCTCCACGTGATTTGTATTTAAATTTTAGAGTTCTGGCTTTTTTAATCATAACTCTCAATTTAAACTCAAAATTTTGATTCCCACAGACTTTAAAATAAGGAAACCTTTGATTTTCTCTTTTCTGTTGCACTGTAAAAAAGGCTAGTTGTTTTAACTTAAAAAGTTAGTGTCAGGCCTGCCTTAAAATTTTAAGTTTTCTGAATTTAGAAAGTTAAGTTCAGTTGAATTAAGAACGGTTCAGATCAAGTGAACTTTTTAAGTTCAATAGACTTACTATTAAGTCAGCTCTACTTGAATTGTTTAGTTTAACAAACTTCTTAAAGCAATCCAATTCCAATAGTACTTTTTATGCCAACACAGTAATTAAACTTCTTTAAACTACAGTTTTAAAGGTAAAACAACTTGATCTGAAGTTCAGGTCATTTACAAATGTAGTTGATGATCCCTGCCATAAGACAACTATTTAAAAGGCATAAAATGGGTCCAAAAGTGGGAGGTGAGTTAGCATTTAGTGCTTCCTAGCTGAAGGTATACAGGATTACAGAACAGCCTGATGGATTGAGGCCTGAAATCTCATTATGATCACACACATACATGATTTAATCTTTAATCTGAAAAAATAAAATGCATTTTGTACTGTGTGCTTTTGAAGGTTGCAGTGTTGTTGCGAGTTTGGTTGCTAATGAGCTGCTAATAGTTTTTCATCATGTTTTGATCATCAATAATTCACATGCCATTGAAACAACCATGAACACCGACTAGACCAGATCAATCGATCATGATGTAATTCTCAAACAATTGGTTGAGACATGTTTCGAACGTCGTTGTGTAGGTCAGTCTTAGCGTAGTACTGTAGCAGTGTTAATTATGTTTACTTATTATTTTCATCATAGTTTTCGTTATCAATCTTAACTCATAAAAAACAAGAGCACATGGACAAAAACTAACATTATCATCAACAAATAAAAACTAGGCTAAAATGTTTGACATTTGGTCATGTAGAAAGTAGGGACAAGTTAGGAATATATCCAATCACAGCTGCCTTAGCTTGGTGGTGGTGGGATAAGTTGTGGAACGATCCAATCAGAGCTGCTCTCTTTATGAATTGATATATTCATGTAGAGCAGGTTCACTGTTTGTGGTCAGTTCTGGTATTGTAACTGAGATGCTCTGCCAGGTAGCCTAAACAAAGGTGACTGCATTTCACACAAAGGAACATTTGTTTCTGTTCATTTAGACATTCAGACTTTACTAACATTCAGTAAAGGCTTAGTAGATGTTTCATTTTATCCAAGAGGAAAACAGGACTTCACAAATTCAAGGAAACATAAAAATGCCTTACACTTCACACTTAAGATTTTAGTCAACATCAACTAAAACTAGACTAAAATTATAATAATTTGGATGACTAAATTATGACCAAAACTAAAAGATATTTTAGGAAAAGACTATAACTAAAACTCAATTAAAAGTGCTGTCTAAATCAACACTCTAGTGTAGTTTTCTTTTTCTTTGGCTAATTATATGATGCTAACTCCAGCACATTCCTGCTTCACTCATAAAGCAAATATGACCTTGTGCCAGTTGGAGATGTGATTTTCTCTTTTAACACTGGAGTGTTTGTTATTATTTATGTTGTTTC
The DNA here is from genome assembly GCA_036419115.1 of Scarus forsteni. NCBI lineage: Eukaryota > Metazoa > Chordata > Actinopteri > Labriformes > Labridae > Scarus > Scarus forsteni. Next base: position 1,113,669 of record JAZDUH010000035.1, read on the forward strand.
GTGAATTAGGTGAATGAGGTGAAGTCGAGAACGAAGCACATTTTCTTCTGTACTGACCTTTTTACGATGAGTTGAGAGCCCCTCTGATGAATGAAATGTGCGTTAAAAGTCCTGATATGTTTTGGTGTACCGATGATGACAGACTGAAATTGTTGTTTAGTTATAATATTTATAAGCTGGCCTCCTTTGTATCCAGAGCCTGGAAAAAACGTTAGGATAGTTTATTTTTGTGAGATTATTATTTCTTCTCTGTAAACGTCTACAATGATCCCTGAACTTGATGACTAAATAATGGTGTCTTGTAAGCCCGCTGGGCTGGGCGTATTGTATATGCATGACACAATAATAAAAAATAATATCAATCAGATCTATTATACTCTTTTGGCCCTTTTGCAGCGTGTTTCCACTAGCCTGGTACCTCCTAAAACAAGCTAGTTTTAGTACCTACTCCGCTCTGGTTCCAAGCAAGCTGAGTGGATACTAAAAGATGACGTCACCGACTGCCGGCTACTGATTGGTCAGACAATGTCGTCATCGATGAGTCATGAGCGCGACGACCTAGCATGCTAGCGGTAGCTACCATTAGCTTACCCTCATACGTCTTTTCTTTGCAGCTGGATTGTTCTCGTCCTCGGCTTCATTCTGTTGTATAGCTTCCAAAACTCTCCTGTGCTTCTCAAGGGGTATTTCTTCTTACCACCTGCATTCTTCTTCTGCTTTCCTTTTTTACTCGGTTTGTGACTAAAAGCCACAGATTGTTGTGTCGCGCTCAAAATGACGTCACCGCGGAGCCGCTCTCTGTTTACAGTGACACTGCACCCCGTTGGGCAGGCGACTGGGGCTAATGGAAAAGCAGCACAAGGCGAGTAGAGTAGAGCCGGGCTAGTGGAAAAGGGCCATTTGTATTGCCACTGTGGTTTCGTTTTGGTCGTCATTTCCCAGCCCTACGACTGTGCTGCCTGTGAATGGGGATGTTAAACAGGCTGCAGAGCGTCCTTCACGTTATCGGGAGCAGCAGCTGCTCCAGCATCTGATGGACTGGGAGCCTGGAGATTGTGTTATTTAACCTGCACTTTAACATTTCAGATAGTGTTGGAGTATCGCTGCTGGTCTTAAAGCCTCATAACTTTATATGAAACTTCAATGACAGTTTAGATTGTGCCGTTGGAGCCACTGTAGCAGCCTTTATATCTCTCTGTCGTGCTCTTTATTGCTGATGTTAAAAGGCAGTCTGACTCACTCGCTGCACAAGAGCCATTTAATAAGAGTTTTTTTTTTCCCTGGACCTGAATGTGGCCATGTTGATGAATCTGTCCTGATGTGAACGTGTGAAATAATCACTCACAGTGAATCATCATGCCAAATCAGAAAGCACAGATGAACTCTTTCTCTCTGTATGCCAAAAAAATAAATAAAAATAAAACAGATGTCATTCAATTTTATGTGAGGAGTGAACAATCCAAAGTTTTACAGACTCTGCTCTGCTCTAATGGAGCCTGTTTATCCTCCATCGTCAGCACGGTGCAGGTTTTCAGCCAAATTAGCCTCACCCCTGTGGCAGGTTTCAAAACCTTCTGTGGGGAGAATGCAGGACCTATCAGAGGGGGGGGTCTGCTGAAACTGCCACACTGTGCTGACCGTCTGTTTCCAAAGAGGGAGCGTGCATGTATTTGCATATTTAACAATCCTATTGTAAAGAGTGGCGGATGGAGCCGAGAGTCTTCTCCTAATTAGAGGAGAGTTAAACACCCCGTGGATTAAAATAATATATATGTATGTCCTTTTATTCCGGGCCATTATGAGGCTTGCCTTGTCAACCACGCACATGGGCAGGATTTTTATTCTCTTTTGTGTGAGAAATTTTCCATTTCAGTCAATTGGACTGAGTCATCACCGAAACATTCAAACGAAAAGACCCAGTCTTAGAAAGAGAAAGAAGACTCCCACATTCTGCATCTACGTGGCGTTTTCTTTTTTTCAAAACTAGAATTGCCTTGAACCAAGGTTATACATTTGCTGCAGCTGCGAAAAAAGTGGAGCTCAAAAAGTTGAGAAATGCTGCTGCTTTTGAAGTGTGAGCTGGATGTCAAGTTCAGTGTGTCGTATGTGTGGAGTTACCTGGGACTGACTCTGATGTTTAAGACTGAGATTTCCTAATCCAAGTTTAAATCGTTTTGCATTTGGAAAACTATAGGTCCATATTAGAAATGTGATGCAACATTACTAGTAGGGCTGAACGATTTGAGAAAATAATCTAATTGCAGTTGTTTTAATGTTCCTCATCTTATGTATTCTTAAACAAACAAAAGCAGTAGATCTTTTTATAGTAAAACCAATATGACATTAAATTAATCTAAGGATAAAAGATTTGAGAAAAAGTGGAGCAGTGAAGAACAGAAGCAAAATAGGTATGAAATTGTAAAAACTGGGTAAAAATGGTATGAAAGTGGAAAAAGGTTAATAAATAGGTGCAAAATAGGTATGAAATTGCAAAAAAAGGGGAAAAATTGGCTAAAAAACCAAAAGTGGCTCAGGAAAATTGATTATGGCAGCAAAATTGGGAATTAAATTTGAAATTTAATTTCAAAAACCATGAAAAAATTCAAAAATGGTTCTGACAGTGGCCAAAAAAAGATGAATGGGGGCAAAATAGGAATAAAGTTATAAAAATGGGGTGAAAAAAGGTAAAAATGTTCCAAAAGTGAGAAAAAAGTGCGATTTGATATGATACCTCTATCCAATCAATATGATCAGCAAATTACTAAAAAAAATCAGAATACAATCAGATAAATTATAAAAATGTCCTCAGGCGGATTATCAGTTGCCAAAAACACCTAATGTATCAACTGAGATGCAAAATTTCGATTTTTGGTAAAAAGTGAAATAATAGAATCCAGAAATTAGAATTTTCTGGCTATAATTTGTGTTTAACACTCATCCCAGATGCCCCTATAAAATACTTAGTTTTTTTTGCCTAAAAGAACTACTTAGATGTTGCTTTTGGCATGCTCATAAACCCTCTGTTACAGCCCTGCTCAAAACAGGCTATTTTTGATAATGCTCATGAACACCTTCTAATTTTGACATGAACAACATTTTTGGCATACCTGTAAACCAGGGATGCAAGATAGTTTTTTTCTGAAGTTCAAAATGCAAATATTTTGAAATTTATTCTTGCTATAACCGATATCAATATGTTTGTTCAAGGGCGCAAAACCTCCACTTGACTGAAAACCACTTGTTCCTTTTCATGGTGTCATATCATTAGTAACAGATGAGAAACAAGTAAAAACTTTATTCTATGACCAATGAGCTTTTTGATTTAAAAATATACACCCAGTGATGGTGAAGTAAACTACAATTGTGGATTATTACATTATGACAACATTACAGCAAATCTATGGGATATTAAAGGGTAGTTTCTACAGCTAAACTATTGGCTGTAAATATTGACAAAACTTTTCATGTATGTGGTTGCCAACATTGCTCTGGTGTCATGAATCCCTATTACGAACCCCCCTGTTTCAGCCCCGCTCAGAACAGGCCACTTTAGTGTGATAAATCATAAAGCGTGTATGACCACACCCCTTTTATAGGTAGACGTGACTTTAGCTTTCCAGCACTGCACTTTAATTTCTTGTGTAATTTCAAACACCTGTTCCCTCTACTGGAGGTGGCAGTTGACTGAATATACACCTCATTAAGGGATGGTCTACCATCTGGGAGGATGGCATGCTGCCCTGATGATTTTACCAGGAAAAAAAATCCAAACAAAATGTTTTTTGGGGAAAATTCAAACCATCTGTTTTTCAACACATTTTCCTAAAAGGTGCAGAAAGTAGTAGAAGGGCATATTTACTACATTCCTTGGAATAGGCTGTTTTGGTTCATGAGCAGTGTCTGACCCTGCCTTGTATTTTTTGGCATGCCCATGAACTCCTCTGTTTCAGCCCTGCTCACAACAGGCTAGTTTTAGGGTAAATAATCTTTATTGTGCTTGATAAAGCCCCACTCAAAAAGTGGATGTGGCTTTAGCTTCTTGTACTGTGCTCTAAAGCATACTGTGGTTTCACAAGCTCAGGGAGTGGCTGCTATCTTGGAAAGGTGGCACACACCCCAAATGACATCACAAGGGAAACTTTTCCAAACCAACTCTTTGAGTAAACACTTTCCTTAAAGGTGCAGAAAGTGTTGAAGTGGAACTTAAAGCTGCTTTGACTTAAAAGTCACAAATTGCAACCTTTTGAATAAGTTGCTCCTACTCCCAGATGTCCCCAGAACATTCTTATAAAGCTTCTTGCCAAATAAATCCACTGAGATACTGGATTGTTGGTATGCCTATAAACCTTTCTGTTTCAGCCCTGCTCAGAACAGGCTAGTTTAGTATAAACTATTAGAACTTGTCCCTGATCAAGGCTCTCTCAATGTTAATGTGGCTGTAGCTTCAAAGCACTCACTCCAACACTCTGACTCAGAAATCACAAATTGTACCCCTTTAAACACGTTAATATGAGTCCCCGGTTGCCTAAAAATCAATTTAGATATCAGATTTTGGCATGTAAGGCAGCATGGTGGTGCAGCAGGTAGAGCATGTGTCTACATGCTTCACAGCAAGAAGGCAGCCAGTTTAATCCCAGGTACGAGTGTAAGTGTGAATGGTTGACTGTCTCTCTTTGAAGCCCTGTGATTGGCTGGTAATGGGCTCAGGGTGTACCCCGCCTCTTGCCCAATGTCAGCTGGAATAGGCTTCCGCCCCCCCCATGACCCCAAAAGGCATAAGCAGTATAGATGACGGATGGATGGGTGGATTTTGGCATGTATAGAAACCCCTCTGTTTCAGCCCTGCCCAGAACAGACTGTTTTGGTTACTGCTCGTTGGTGAGGCTGACCATGCCCCACACAAGATGGGGTGGCACTGTTCTATAAATATCCATTTCTGTGCTCTAATATATACTACTGCCTCACATGCATGCCCGGAAATTAGGGATGCGTGATATAGAATTTTTTTGTTTACTATTGCCGATACCGATATTTCAGGTCAAGAGTGCAAGCTCTGTGCTCAATATAAATGGAGTTGTTTCTTACATGAATAGATTTAAAACAAACAAAAAACCCAAATTTTAGCTCTTACAAAAATGAAACCCTTGATATTTAAATGTACCCATGCAGTGATGAGAAGGTGTATCAATTTTTCTAAAATTTGCTGATATATGTGGTCGATATATCTGCTGTTAATATCTGCAAAATTTAAAAAAATCCGATATCGATACCAAATCGATAATATCGTTCATCCCTAACAGAAACAACCACAATAATAATAACTTTTTTTTTTTTTTTTTAAATCTCCTTTAAAAACAAAAGTTTACAAAGTACTTTAACAGACAAAACAAAGGCAGAAAAAGGCAGAATAAAATCAACAATCAGGTCAACAGAGACCACAAGAGTCAAAGGAAAAGGCACAGAGGGTCATGTTAACTAAAGCAACAAAATGAAAGAAAATAGTATAAACTGGTAGGATTGAAACAGCAGATGTAATTTAGGAATAAATAATAGATAATAGATTTACAGATACATAGATAAATTTAAGACTGTTGAAGGTTGACGGCATCACATCAGGAAGGTAGAAAAGAAGAGGCAGATAGAGGACAGGTAAAAGAGAAAAAAACAAACAAAAATTCAAATAATAAGAAGAAACTATTCTTTGTTTGGAGAAGTCATGGTGCTCAAAGCAGATGCCAGGATTAGGAAGGAGGAGTAGCATTTCACCCAATAACATCACAGGATGGACAGTTTGACGCACACCTTTACTAAAGGTGAAGCAACCATCAGAGGGAGAGGAGGGATTGTTCTCAAAGATGCACATTATTTTATTTAAAAACATTAAATATGTTTTTTACTGAGTTTCTTTGCTTCCTGTCCACATACAGTCTTAGCTCACTGTAAAGCAAATAACTAACCTACATTATGAGTGTAACTAACTGGATGAGAAGTGAATTAAAGGAGCTAAAACAGAGAAGCCAAATCCTGCCTGCTGTTATCACACGGTTCAGATTACGTCGACTTGACCACTGAGCTGTCTGGCAGCTTTTAGAAGTGAAGATGAAGAAGTTCAAGGGCCTGATGGATCTTTGCTTTCCATCACAGCGTGGGGACACTCGGGTATCCAGCTGCTGCCCCTCGACTGTAACTCACCAATGCGGCACCTAAAACACAGCACTGCTGACAAAAGGTAAACCTGATCTCTTTGTGGATCCGTTTAGAGTCCTGAGAAGTGGAGGCAAGAGGATTGAGCCTCACTTCTGCAAAGAGAAAGACTCTGAATCCTTAAAATGCCCCAAATGCAGTGTCAGCAGTATGTAGATGGATGAGAAATGAACAGGTATTCATCTGCCATCAGTTTGTGGATGTAGAGCTGGGAAACATGGACAAAATGTCAGCTTTTCTAACTATGGCACAAGTTTAAAAGCTCCATTCAATTCGACAAAAACATAAGAAAAAGTGAACTAATCATATAGAAATATAGTCATGCTGCACATCAAATTAAACAGGACATTTTCAGCTACACAGCCATATAAGCCATTTTTACACACACAAAACACAACATCAATACCAAGCAAAGGATTTCTTAGAATAGGAAAATGTATAGAATTTTGGTTGATTTTTTTTCAAAAAAGGAACCAAAACATTTTTTTTATTTATTTATATTAAAATATGTTTTTCCAAAAACAGTCAAAAACTGCAATGGTTAAGCAGAAGAAGATCAAAACTGTTGTAATTGGATGTAATGAACACCAAAGTGACATAAAAGTGAAATCTAAAGTTTGGTATATCAGAAATGTCAAATGGGACTAATGGAGCCAAACTGTGTCAAGATTGGGCCTGACCACTCTGTAGTAAAACCTCTCTAACTTTGCTCTGCATCACTTTATCAGACTCAAACTTGGCAGAAGTAATGTTCACATATTTTCACATTCATTCATAAAGTTCTGAAGCTGCAACTGCATCATTCCAAAGAGATATACACAATAAAAACTTGTTTTTTGTCGAGGATGAAATGTTCAAATTACTCTGACTTCTATCTTCATTTACTCTGTCCCAGTAACACATATACTGATAATTCACATCTGGACAAATCTCTCAAGTGTTACTTTATTATGACACCAGAATAATTCAAGTCAGCCTTGTGGTTACAGAGATTCACTCTTTTCTTGGATGTCATTTTTGAGCAGAAGGCTTAAAAAAGGGGCTGGAAAGGTTTAATTGTTTGTGTTTTAACAAAAGTAGAGACAATAAACTCTCTTGGTAAAATACGTACATATTTGTAGCTTTAAGCATAAACAAAAAGTAATGTAAAATTTAAAGGAGACATATCATGCTTGTTTCTCCTTTTCACTATGCCAGACTAGGATGCCTGTAAAGCATTTCTGCCCTCAGTACAAGTCATTTAGTTCCTTCATTGCCCCACAATAGCATTCTCAAAATCCTCATTTTAGGCCATTATCAAGCTCTCATTGAAACGCTCAGATCTGAGGATGACCTAAAGTTAGCTCGCAACGTCACAGCCCTTTGTGCTCTGATTGGTCAGTTCTATCGGGGGTAGAGCCAGCCTGTCCTTCTTCTTCTACTGTATTTTCCGGCAGACTCAAAGCAGCAACCGCGTATTGAGTTCCCCTACAGGCCAGAGCTGGTAATGAGGGAGTGTGAGCTAGGGATCTATAAACTGCTGCTGGTGGATGTGTTCCTCGGTGACGGTTTTGTGGCTAACGGACATCACAGAGGAGGAAGTGTTTTATCAGATTACTCCAATAAAAAGAAAGGTACCTCGTGTCGTCACGACAATTTAAATCTCGCGGACATCTCGCAATGACCTATTTTCAGAGGCATCAAATCTTGTTCTAGGATATCAGAAAAAATACAATATCTCATTTTTTGAAAATTAAGGGGGTGTAAGGTCTTGTTTTCAAATTTATTATATTATATGTAAGTATTAAATCATGCATCAGCATGATATGTCTCCTTTAACAAGCTAAGTACAAAAAAGGTTCTTAGTGAAATTTACAAATGATTTATCAGTTACTATTTCAGTTTTCAATGCCTTTACAAAGTCTCCTTAAAAGACATTTATAAGAACTAAAACAGAAAATAATTTGTAGAAATCCACCACAAAAACTTCAGCATGTAAAGATTATTATTTTAAGAGAAACAATATTTAAAAAATAGAATACCAGGAGTTAAGACAGTTGCTGATTTGTCATGTTGTTGCATATACCCTTAGGGTATGGAGTGACTTTTAGTGATGTGTTACTCGAGATCGGTCACAAGACCACATATTGAAGGTCTTGGTCTTGCCTCGGACTGAAGAGCATTTGTACTCAGTCTTGTCTCAGTCCCAGACTGGCCAGACTCAAGACCAGCACTTATCAGCTTTTCTTCAGCTTCATTAAAGCTAGGGTCTACGATCTGAAAACCAGTGTGGCTGTTGAGACAGATTTGAAAAACGCAGCCTGCCCACTCACCCCTCCCCTCCTTGTTCCAAGATCCCTCCCCCCAGCTCGTGTCGACTCCTAATAACACGCCCCCTCTGACAGAGCAACAAGCCGGCTGGCATAAAATAGCAGCAACAACAACTAAAAACAATTCAGCTCAACTGAAAGAAACAAACACGACAGACATCCCCCTTGTAACACACAGCGGTAGCCATTTCAATTGAACCAGCGGCGAAGCGGGTCTGACGTCGCCACTGTTAGCCGATAAGAGCAGAGCCGACTGTGGGCGAGAATTTACCTCTGTCGGTGTGTCTTCACTGGCTCCGTTTACAATGCTAACGATGAGTGGCTAACTTATGCTAAAATCTATTCACAGAGTCTACCCGCTCCAAACAAACAACGTCCAGTAATTAGACAGTACAGGCACAGACTAACCAGAGCTATTCAGCAGACATCTCCCACTGAAGTAAACAAAGCTATTACCTGTTCAACAGAAATTCGGCTGTCTCCACGTCAGTTTTCAGTCCCAAATCATTCTGCAGCTTTTTCCAGATTTGGGTTTCGTTATTTTTGTCCCTAAAATCCACCTGTAGACAACACGGCGGATCGTTATGTCGGCCTACATGAATATACATTTTTTAAAGCTTTTTCTGACTAAATAAAAATAAAACAAACGTTATATGGGGATTATTGTTAACCTTTTTTGAGGGACTTTACATACAAATAGAAACATTAAATGTTATATTCACCATTTCTGTTCCGCGAAATGCTTCCAAATTCTACACACAGCACCTTTAAAAATAATCAGAAGTTGTTGTTACATTCTTTAATTAATTTGTCCCTGGCTTAGCAATGATTGTTAGTTTATGACAAATCTGTTTTACACAGAGTCCTTTAAGCAAGAGAGTGCTATAGGAATTTATATATATGTTTATGTTTAAAATGTCTCTGAACCTTTATGTTGACTGTGTTGTTATAAATTTTTATTATTTATTTAGCTTTTTTTCCCCTCGACTCTTGTCTCGGATTTGTTGAAGGCTTTTTCTAAGAAAGTTTTGGTGTATGTGGGAGGGATTTATGGTGGGAGTCTGGTATCATTCTGCTTTATGTGTTTATATTTCTGTTATATACTGGTTGATGTGCACATGGTGAATATGCTAATACAATATATGATCATTTTAAATAAGTCCCTCATGGCAGATATCTAATTCTTCATTTTCATGATTGCTTTTAATTGATGTAATCGAAAGTAACATGGAGGGCTTCCCAACACTGATAAAGAGAAGTATATTTTTGAGCAGTTATGGTTGTGGGGACACTCCTTCGCTTGAAAAGTTTGAGTTAATGGTAAATGTTTGGGGTCTTTGTAGATCAGATTCCATCATGACGTCTGGAACAGAAACAGCGAGGGCGGAGGAGGGTTGCCTCAAACACCGTGGGAGAGGAGAACGGGCTGTAAATCCGGCAGCAGCAGGATGATTGGTGGAAAAAGACGGGGGTAGACTGTTGTTAGTTCAGAGCTAAAGTGAGCGCTCGCCTCTGAGACATGAATGAGTGGTGAGTTAATGAATGAATGGATGAAAAACACAACAGTCTTCCTGCCTGAGCTGAAGCTTCATCCACCATGACGGATGCTGTTTGAATTCAACCCAAAGACGCCAACGTGGTCAATAATAGATCTTATGTTCGGCTTTATATACCACTGCCTGCTTAATCTCTATTCCTATTGTCTTGATGTTGTAGGCCAACCTCCTTTTGTCTATTTCCATGCTTCCTACAGCCTACCTCTGTACAAAAACTCTTATATATTTCTGTTATTGGCACTCACTTTGCACCTTAAAGCTGATCTCTGCCCACTCAGCAGTTCACAAACCACGCTGAACCCACAGTCATGAACCCGGAGGGCGGCAACCGCACATCCAAGCGTCCCACTCCACGGTTTAGACAGGAAAACACCTGACGTAACAGCCGCGTATAAAGGGCGGCAGCGGGGGTCAGAGGTGGGACGGCACCCACGGGTTGGAGCTTTGCATAAGTCTCCGCTGTGGCGAGGGGGAGCAAAGTAAACTGACCGCTGAGTGCTGGAAAAATATGATTTCATCCGATTGTAGGCTGCTGAGTGATGACTAACCCTGCTTTATTCACACCTACCCACATAAGTGATGCCCGCACACTCGCACTGTAGTAAATATTATAGTACAGACTCATTAGGATTCTGACACCCAGATGGCATCAATACATCTCGTTATTCGCCGTGATGAAAGCCCTGACGCCTGTAGGTCATGTAACCATGCTGAGCAAGAATTGCAGAGGGATTACACATTACCTCTCTGCCCTTTCGCTGTTCTCTCCTCTATTTTGTCTCCAGAGACCTTAATGTTTTATTTAAAGGTCTTTCTCTCTTAAAAAGCAGATCATATACCAGTGAGCTTGTGACACAGACACAAACACGCATTCATCCACCAGCCAGTGGAGTCATTTGTCCTGTAAATGTCTTTTTTTAATTGAAATGGACTGACTCATGAACAGGCATTCAGCATGTAGAAACACGAGGCTTTGATTCTGTATATGTGTAAATGTAATTCAGATTTAAAGCTGTTTGAAAGTGAGCCTGGTAAAGAAAAGTGCTGGATGGAGTGATGTGGGGTTTAGGTTAGTGCTGTTAGGAGATTAAAAAAATAATTATGACCTGTTATGAATTAATCTAATTAATCACTTTTTAAATCTCAATTCAAAAAAGTTGCTGAAAAAGCCTCAGCTGAGGTATTTTCATTAAAACTCATCAGATCAAAAGATTGTTCTCCACCCCCAAAAACTGAAGCACAAGAAGCACAATGCATAAAAACTCTCCAGCTTTAACGGGCCAATCAGGGGACAGAGGCGGAGCTACAGATGTGAGGACAACAGGAAGTGACTGCATGTTTGAAAACAACAGCGGCGTGCAGAAAGATCTGCAGTTTAATCAGAAATGGACTCGATTTCTCCTTTAAAAGAGGAGCGAAGAACACCCCTTCAGACTTCTTAAGGGAAATTATATTTTCTTCTGACCAGGGATCACCACATTCATACATTTAACCCTCAATAACAGGAAGTAAACATTAGAAAATATATTCAATTATTATCCCCAAGGATAAACAATAATACAGAGCAACCCAGGTTTGAACCTGCTTCCACAGGCCATGGCAAAAAACGAAAAAGTCCACAGTGATGTGTCAATTACACGGGAAGCAGCTGGTCTTCTTCTAATCCATGACAAATCCACAGGCCAATTTTTCAGCCTTCTGCCCACTGCAGTCCAGCAGCGTCTCTTCAAGGGCTCGAACTAAGGCTGGGCGATATGGCCGATAAAAAATACCCAGATTTTTTTCCACAACACTCGATTTACGACTTTAATCGATTTTTCCCTCCCTAAAAGAAACAAAACTCCCAGTGACATAAAAACGAAACAAATCAAGTCTTGCCTTTATGTTGTCTAAATGTTTTCCTCATAAAGTCAAAGTCTGGGTCATAAAAGGTTGATTATGTAGTATAAACGTAGGCAGGTTTGTCTACATAAACACTACAAGGCTGGGGTATTTTTACAGTATTAGCATGAAACTCTCTGATCAATATTTAATCTACTTAAATAACAAATACAAGCCTATAAAAGTGCTTGTGCAAACCCTACAAGGCCGACCATCATAAAAATTGTATATGTTTTCAAAAATTGCAACTACTTACACTTGGACTAAGCCAAGAAAAAAAAATCTCAAATTTTATTTTTTAAATCTTTTGCAGGAAATAATTTGAATTAATCAACTTAATCGACAAACAATGCTTCGGGAGATATTTAGATCCAAAATCGAGCAGCGGACATCGATATAATGGTAGCCCGTAGGGCATGGATCGCCGCTCCTAAAAACTGAATTAATCGTCCAAAAACTCATGTTTTTCACCAACATTCCATCATGATCCGTTCCGGATGGTCCTCCATTGCAGTCTGTGTCTCTCCACACAGCGCTGTGTGGCTGAACTGACGAGTTTGTTTACGTGCCCTTCGCGCATGTGCAGTACGGCTCATTGTTTCAGGGAAAGACCGTCGGCTACTCAACGACTTTCTTCTTCCAGTTTTGTGCAAAATGGACGAATGTCTATCGGATGAAGATGTTGTGGAGGAGAACTTTGAATATGATGGGTGTCCTTACAGTTTCGAGCCAGAGTTTACAGATGAGGAGCTCATCGAAAGGAGGACGCGAAGGCAACGCTCCAGAGAGTACTGCGCATGCGCGAAGGACACGTAAACAAACTCGTCAGTTCAGAGGTCAGTACAGCCACACAGCGCTGTGTGGAGTGACACAGACTGCAATGGAGGACCATCCGGAACGGATCATGATGGAATATTGGTGAAAAACATGAGTTTTTGGACGATTAATGCAGTTTTTAGGAGCGGCGATCCATGCCCTACGGGCTACCATTATCCGGATGTCCGCTGCTCGATTTTGGATCTAAATATCTCCTGAAGCACTGTTTGGATCAGGAAAGCCTTCTGGGTGAGTAGATTGTTGTTCTTCATTCTATAAACAATGTGAAAGCTGCAGGAACCGAACTTATCCTTTAAGAACATTAAATCAAGCAAGTAGCACTTCATAGGACTCCTCAACTTTATGGTAGCTCTCCTGCTCAAAAGGGTTGGTGACCCCTGCTCTAAAAACTGCTGACAATTATCCCGTTTACATGAGAACTTTAATTCCCCTTTAATTCTGAATAAAACCAAAGTCCTCTTTAAAAAGATTAAAAATGACAATGTAAACACCTAATTATGAATGAAAATAATTATTCTGAATAAAACTTTGGAATTAAGTAAGCCACTTACTTAATTTCGAAGTAAGTGGCTGGTTTATTCTGATTTTACATCTGAATTAAATAATTCCTAAATCATGCATACGTTCATTATACTTTAAATTAATTCTGGTCGAAGCAAGCGTTGGACTCCAGGCAAGCTGAGAGTTTATTTAATTAGAGCCTTAGAAGATTTGGAACTAACGAAAATGTGGATGGGCGTAAGGATTAAAATGTGGACCTTTTTAAAGCTGTAGTGTTCAAGTTGAACGAGGTTTCCCTGGTGGAGACGCTGGAGAAACTGAACTGGAATTTTTCTTCTAGTAGATGTAAATATGTCACTATGTCACGTCTGCTCTCTGTCCAATCAGAACCATTCCCAACCACCAGGCCTAGAATTAAGACAAATAAACGTGTTTTCCATGTTGACCTTTATCCATAATTATTATTACAATGTAAACACGAAGGAGAAAACTTTGATTCCAAATAATTAATTCGGAATTAAAGACATCATGTAACTGTGGTCAGTGTCTTATAATTTGGCAGAGCCTTTCTGTGAATGAAGAGTAAGAGCTATATTTGGTTATTTCGCTGTGTTAATGTTCAAAATGTCCTATTTTATCTCCTTTAAAATGTTGTTTACTGTACATCTGACGCAGCAACAACAACACCCCCCATATCCACGAGTCCTGGGTAAAGTGTGTCTGGGTATCTCATTGTGATTTAATCCGTTGTGAATGAAGCTCTGCCTGAATAATGTGGAGCAAAGGTCTTTGTCCCCGGAGACGTCTTTCTTTGAAGCAGCTTAGGTGGTTCAAACCTTCAGAGGGAGTTATACAAGATCACACATTACAGCGAGACTCCGCTCTGAGACTCTGTTGACATCGTCCCTCCTCCTCCCCAGCTCCTCCGCTCTGAAGCTCCCTGCCTGGAAGAATCTGAGGCTCAGATATTCTCTGTGTTAAGAATGAGCCTCTTTACACATTACTCTATTTTCTGTCTGCCTCTCTCCATGGTGCTGAAAGTCTGAATCAGCTGTCGCTCTCCATGGTGCTGAAACACTCCAACTTAAGGCATCTGCTGATCTGGGCGTGCCGGACGTCCACAGTAACCGCCGGTGTGTTAAAGAAGTTTGGGCCACATGAACAGAAGTGCTCTGGGACGCTCGGAGGCGGACTCGTGTTTGCTTTGGGAAATAAACACACCAAATATCTGCCCGAGAGAGAGTGAATCTGCAGTTGACAGATCTTTTGTTCTCCTCATCCTGCAGCTTCAGTCTTCAGATTAGGGCTGCAGCTATAGATTCTTTTTGTAGTCGATTACTCTATCAAATATTTTGGCGATTAATCGGATAACGCTTACACTTTAAAAACAAAAATCATCGAAAAACGGTAATTTTCCAGCAGCTGGGGCGCCAAAAAAATACTGTGAAATAACCGAAAATTGCTCTCTCATAGAAATACAGTTTCTTTCCGTAATTAAAATACAGTTTGTAATTGTAATTTTAACCAGATTTTGCCTTAATTTAGGGTTCTTTAATGTTTAATTACAAACATTTAATGTTTAAAAACAATTAAATTACCCGTAAAGATGGTAAATCCACATTGTAATATGCAGAATTATGCTTAAATTTACAGGAATGTGCTGCTCATAGTTGGTTTTAATGACATTATTATTATTTTTAATGTATTTTTTGGGCATTTTGTGCCTTTAATGATAGGAGAGAGACAGTGGATAGGCTTGTGAAAGGGGGTAAGAGAGTAGGGGAAGACACTCTGCAAACTGGTCACAGGCGGGATTCGAACCTGGACCGGCAGAAGTATGTACATGGGGTGCCTGGTCACCAAACACTCCGCCAAACCAGCACCCCTTAAAGACATTATTTTATAGAAAAAGGTTTTTTTTTAAGAGTTGTAAAGTTGAATTTTATAGTTTATTCCCTTAAATAACAGAAAAATATTTGTAAAATTACAATACACTTGTTAACGTACTTTAACAATAAATATTTGTATTTCTAATGGGGTTTCTTTGTAAAAGAACAGAAATATTGTGTTTTTTAACAGTTACAGTAATTTCCTGTTATATTATGTTTGACATTTAAAATCACAGTTTATGTTTGTGAATTAATTGGCATTTTGAAAATACAGAAAAAAAACAGTAAAATAAACAGTAAAATACTTTTATATTACTAGTTTTTTTACAGTGTGCATTGCGCTCTCTGCTATCTTTTTTTACATTGAATCACTACACATTATTATTATTAATAACACACAAAACAGAAAAGCCAGGTCACTTCCATTGACAATTCATTTTTCTTATTTTGAACATTCTGAGCATAAATGGGATCTCAAAATCAAAATCTGTACTTTTATTTTTACTCTTTGCTTAATTTTATTTTATTTGTATTCATGCTTGTCTCTTTTTGCTAAATTATTGCCTTTACTACTGTACCATATTGATGATCTTATTTTGCTTACTTTATTTCTAGGACCAAACAATATCATAATTACATACTAAGATCATTTAACTAGCTAATGTACATTTCTATAACATATGAAAGCATTCCCTACACCTGCTTCCTCTACTCACTGTCAGTGTTTCCTCTTCTACTCTCTGCAATCAAATTTAATGTTAAGTTATTGGATGTGAAAAGTATGTGAACAAAATGCACATGATTCTGGGCAAGTAGCCTCTGCATAGATTTACGTTCTGAACCAGCCTTTACACGGAGCCATAATCAAAGTAGGTTATTTACTCGCCCATATCTCAGTTATTGATCACATTAGCTGCTTCTGTTGATGTATCATGAGTGTCATCCTGTTGTGTCGCTCTGACGCACAGACCGGATGTTTACTGTAGACGTGCTGCTGCAGTGACGACGTGCTATCATGCTAAGTTACGTGCTAAGCTAACTCCGTTTGACATCAGACACACTGCACTGTGTTTTCCTTTCGTCTTTTCTCTTCCTTCATGATTTTACAAGCCGTGCAGCAGCGGAGGTAGCAGGCGCGTTGTGCCACAGAAATGACCGTCCGTGTCAAACACCGTGCACTGTATAGTAGTCCAGATATATATTTTATATGTATAACTATATATTAAATGAGGCTTCGAGGCACACAATTTGCCTCAAAGATATTTTCTAAATAATAATTGGGATTATTCGAGGAATCGTTTCAGCCCTACTTCAGATGTTTGGCAGATCAGCTAAAGTCTGAAATAGTTCTTGAATATTTTTAGAGCTGTAAAGACCCACTGACCAAGTGAGAGGAGTAAAAATCAATACCCATCAACCTGGAGCAGTGTCTTCTCTAAAGCAGCCTGGTTATTCATCAGCAAGGCCTCTGCAGTGTTCAAAGATTTAATTCCTTCTGGAAGGTTGTTGCCAAGTTGGCTGCTCTGTTGTCGCACTTCTGTGAACTTTTTGGATACAGTTTGGAGAATACATTAGGCGATTAGAGGAAATGTGATGGCTGTATATTAGATTGGATTCAGCCCGGAGCAGTGCTTCATAAAGTGGAGGGTCCTGACCCAGCAGGGGGTCACCAGGGGCAAAAGGGGGGGAGTGGGAACTGGGAAAGTAGAAACAAAATAAAAATTACTTGGGCTGCCAACAGATTATGATTTTTATCACCATCAGTCTCCGTTTTATGAAGCTAAGTTCAGGATTAATTGACTCTGTGCACAAGCTTAATCAAGCATTTCCAGTTCCTCCAAAAGTCAGTTTCCCAGGAGGAGAAAGTCTAAACTCAGAGAGGGAGTGGCTGTTTGTTATTGTTAAATAACAGAAAAGTGCTTTAAGCCTTGGGTACCGTACTAAACACACCCTTCATCCTGTTTTAAATGTTAACAGCCATTAACTTTAGCTCCTGTAAAACATATCAAACAAATGTTAATTTCATTTTTCTTTGCTCTAATCGGTTCATCAAGCTCTTCCTGATCAAAACTAAGCTTTTAAATGCTTATTCCATAAGAGATTAAAATATTATTTGTATAAGAAAATCAAGAGCTGGAGATTCTCCACGTGCTATCAGATTCTTGAATATTAGTAAAATCATCGGCTTTGACACATTATTAGTTTTTGCACAATATCAGATTTTACATTTACTCCCTTTGGTCCTGATTTGGCCGTTTACAGAAAGGCTTCTGTAAAAACATATCAAATAAATATATGTTTCAACTTTTTATTTTATTCAAACCTCTTCATCAAAGTCCTGATCAAAAAATATTGAACATTTTTAAAAATGTTATTTACTTTAAGTCTTTAATTGCCAATTGCACAGGTGATGACACTGATTTATGGAAGAAAAAGAAACACATAGAAATGATCAATTTTAATATAAAAATATATTGGAGGCTGGAGAAATTTTAAGTGCTAACACACTCTTGGATATGTCAAAGATTAGTAAAAACAGGTTTCATTGGCTCGTAGTTTTTGCATAACATAAAATTTTATTGACTCACATTACAACCGTGTATTTTTCCATCAAATCAGTGACATTGCCAGTCAAATTTTTATTTAAAAGGTTAAATTCCATTTTTTTAATTTCAATATTCTGATCAGGGCAGACCTGGATGGAGAGGTTTGAGAAAAAAAGAAAAAAAAACATACTTCTCTCATTTATTTTTTTACAGCAGCCAAAGTTAGAGGCCACAACAGGACCAAAGGGTCGTAAATCTGTACAAAGTGTAGTTTTGACCTTTAAAAAAATTGAATAACTTTTTCAAAACTCCTTTATAATTAAGATTCTTTACCAAAAACTACTTCACTCCTTAAATAGAGTGAAAGTTAATAAGTCGTACATTATATCCCTTCGTGGCTGCAAACAGCCACACAGACTAGGGCGGAACAATATGGACAACTTTCATATATCAAATGGTGCATTCAAGGGCAATCGTAAAAATGAAATCTGTTGTGACTTCCATAGCTGTACATGCAGGGTGAGCATGGGGGAAATCTATCGCTTTTATCGTTGCTTTTTTGATATTCTTCTTTTATCTTCTATCTTCAATGTTCATATCTGGATATAGATATAATAACGATATATCTTTCAGCCCTAATACGACCCGAGGGTTCACTTGTGAAAAATGATTTCTTTACAGTATTTATTCAGAATAAAAAACATGTTATGAAGACATAAGGCAGAGAAAAAGTTCAGCAGTCTGTAGTGGGACCAATTTTAGAGGGGCATCGTGGGCTGTGTTGCCAGATTTTTCCAAAGAAACAAGCAAACAGGTCAATAAAGACACGTCCATAACAAGCGACATGCAGCTATTTTTTTTATATATTTCCTTTTCTTAAATATATAAGTGAGTTTTGATTTGCATTTACATTACATTTCAATTTCACAGTTACATTTTTTCTTACTTCTCTCTTAATTTACTTCTTCAACATCATTTTTTTTAAATTCAGAGGTAAAGTGAGGCGATGCTGTCATTTATAAATCTGTTATCACTAAACAGTCTAACCTTGATTTTTGTAACCAAACAGACAAAGTCAGACTTTTATCTGTTTTATGTTGATCCTCTACAGCTTTATGATGGTAAAAACAGTAACAGCTACATTAGAAATACATTTAATTCTAGCTACAAGGATTTCTTTTTAGTGGAAACAACATTTTGCCTGTTTTTGCAGTAGCATTTAAATTTGTGTTTGGTGTGTGAATCAGATCTCTCCTGGTTTGGGGCACAAAAAGTCCAAAAACTGCAACCTGCCAATATTTACAAGCAACTGTTCAAAAGAAGAAGCCCAATAAGCCGTCAGTGTGAACTCGGAGCTGAACAAACAAACCCAGACACAGTTTTTTGAAAGTCCAGAGAGAAGATAATATTTCCTGAAGGTTTATTTTAGTATTTATATTCAGCTGCGTTTCACAGTCAGTCTGGTGACTGTTCGTTTGTCTAACTATAAAAACAGCCTGTTTAAATATCTGTGTTGAGTTTAAACCCCACACTAGAAAACTCCCGGGGCCCTGCCACAGACCCTGGTGCACTCCACCATCAGAGCAGCCTGCAGCCTCGCTGTGGCTCTGTTAATGGGGCGGGAACATTAAAAGTACATCCTCTGCACCTTTATGGGCCTCATGTTTCCCAGAGCTTCTCTGTGACCCTGCAGTAAAAACCAGCAGCACCACTGTTGGCCTGAGCTGCTGTTAAAGTGTCTGCCTGCAGATTGATGAATCATGAGGAAAGAGAAAAAGCTATCAGGCGAGGAGGAGGAAGCACAAATGTAGAGGAGTAAAACAGCACTTATGAGGACGAACTAGTCAAAATCAGGCTTCTTTACCCACCGTGGAATATGTTTGACAAAGTCTGAGAGATGTCTGCAGAAACAGTGAAGTTAGGATGTTGTATAAAAAATAAATAAAAACAGAATACAGTAACCTGTTAATCCTTTCTGACCCATAGTCTCTAACTACACTACAAAGACACATTATTTAATCAGGGTGAATGATTTTAGGAAAAGATTTAATCGTGGTTTTTCTGTCTGATAATTCAACTCAATTCATGATTTTCTTCAAATCATGCTTCAGTGCAATATTCGCTATGTTTACTAGGGGTGTAGCGTACACAAAAATGACAGTTCGGTACGTACCGCGGTTTTTGGGGTCACGGTTCGGTACAGTTTTGGTACACTATGGGAACAACGCAAGACCTTTTGCTTGTTTAGCACGTTTATTCAACCAAAAAATTGTAATTATACATACTGAAAACCAAAATATATTCAATGTGCTGCTTGGTAATACTAATAAGTTAAATAAAATAAACAACAAATGTATGACATTAAAAATAATGAGTTTCTTTTCAAATTCCCGGCTTAAATGTGGACGACTGGGTACTTTATACCGGGGCTCAATCACCTTTAAAACCACGGACCTCGCCTTATAAAAAAACAAGTTTTTATAGTGAATATCTCTTTGGAATGATGCAGCTGCAGCTTTAGAACTCTATGAATGAATGTGAAAATATGTGAACATTACTTCTGCCAAGTTTGAGTCTGATAAAGTGATGCAGAGCAAAGTTAGAGAGGTTTTACTACAGAGTGGTCAGGCCCAATCTTGGCACAGTTTGGCTCCATTAGTCCCATTTGACATTTCTGATATACCAAACTTTAGATTTCACTTTTATGTCACTTTTGGTGTTCATTACACCAAATTACAACAGTTTTTATCTTCTTCTGCTTATCTGTGGCAGTTTTTGAAAAAAGAAAATACAGTAAATAAATAATGTTTTTGTTACTTTTTGCCCCATTCAGAGAAACCCAAACAAATCAAAGTGAAACAGATTTGGATATTTGATAATTCATTTGCTTGCTCATTTGTTTGGTGTGTGTGAAAATGGCTTATATGGTTGTGTAGCTGAAAATGTCCTGTTTAATTTGATGTGCAGCATGACTATATTTCTACATGAATAGTCACTTTTTCTTTTGTTATTAAGAGCATGCAGCATTCCTGAAATCAGAAACTTTGGGGCTGAACAGGCTGAAGCCGGTGTGATGTGGTCTCTCTCTGGTCTTCGTTGACATCCTTTTTCAGACCACAAGAGTTTTGGTCAAAGTCAAACTTCAGAAAAAAGGGCCAGGGAGAAGACTTGAGTAAAGCGTCTAACGGACAGCTCCAGCGCTGTGCTTTATTAGGCAGTCAGTGAGTCTGCATTTCACCTCTGTTCATTTTCCGAGCTGCTGTGACACATTAATCCAGACTGTCTCTGGGCCAGAGAGATGGAGGATTCCTGCGTCTTGCTCAGAGACGTTCAGACAGACTGTTGGCAGTGCTGCAGAGAACCTGTGCGAGCACACGCGCTGCACCCTGCTGCTGTCCCGTCTCCTCTGATCACCGCTCACAGATGCACAATAGCCACTGATGTGAGCAACGGGCCATCAGCCGCTGTGACGTACAATGACTTCAGGAAAATGTGAATGGACAGCTCGACACAGTCGTTTTGTTTTGCAATCAGAAGCAGTTTGTTTGATAAATGTCAGCTGCAGCCTGCTGCCATAAATCATTACAGTGTGTGAATTACAAATATATCAGCAATTCTGCAGGTTTTAGGAGAATAAATGAAAAAAAAAACAGCTCTGTTATTAAATGAAAAGACGAAAGTGGAAACAAAGTCGTCATATAAGTGCAGGTATAAAAATAAATACAAGAAAATGAATGAAAACTAGGGCCCAACGGATCTGGATTTTTTGAGGCCGATGCTGATACCGATATTTGTCAGAAAAAAAATACTGATTAATCGGCCGATACATGTATATATATATATATATATATATAGATACACACACACAATACTAGTCCTTTAGTATTTGTTATACTTTACCTTAAAAAAGAGTCATTCTGTATTTTGTACTTCTTGTTGATGAAAATTAGATGAAGATTATAGTAAAGATAGAACAACTTTTTAAAAAGTTGTAAACAGGAAAGAGACAAAAACACTTAAGGTAACATTCTTTTCATAGGCATCTTTTATTTTTCTTCCCTGCAGCTTTCAAGTACAATATAAAAGAGTGTGTTAAACTGAGGCAAACTCCTGCAAAATAAAACAAATTACCTTTTTAAAAATGTAAATATATAGATTGTTCATGAACTATGTGTCACATCTGCCTTTTAGTCCTCATTAGTGTATCAGAAGCAGGTTTTAGTTCAGGTAAATCCACTTTTTTATTATCAGCATGAGTTAATGTGCATGAGGAAATCAAAATGTTTCGTGGGACACTGCACATATTTCACAAACCTATTTAAACAGCCTGATTAAAGTCCCCAGCTGTAATGAAGTCTCCCTTTAGATGAGTCTGCTGATAACGTATATGACTTCTGTGACGTCAGCTAGCTAACGCTAGCACAGATAGCGCGCTAGCTTGTTAGCTTAGCTGCCGTGTCGGGAACAAGCGGATAAAGCCAGATTTCCATCATAATCACAATAAAACAGTCACGGCTAAACTGATCCCTGACACCAGAAGGTCCAATTCATCAGTCTTGAGAATGACAGAGGTTGCGTTGGTCAGAAAACTGTTCGGCGGTCTCCGGTCTGTCTGTGAGGCTGATCTGTAGCTAAACTAGCAGAGAGACTGGTGATCTCTCTGTGTCCAGCAGCAGCAGAACTTTGTGCACGCAGCACCGCTGAAAGTAGCTCTGCGCAGCGTCCTTGAAACGTACTGTGGAGCACTTCGCTCCCATTGTAGTCTATCGGGCAAATTCCACTGCACGCGAAAGCGCCACATTGCTGAAGCGCCGGCGCGCGCCAAGGCACGAGAGCGGCCTCTCGTGCGGCCGCTTCCAAACCTCTTAAATTCACTGTAGTTAAGAAAGCACCAGACAGGAAGTCACCGTGTGGAGTAACTGGAAGTTTCAAAATAAAACACAATGCACGGACTCTTGCAAGTAATTTTCCTCAATTATTTGTCATTGCGTCAAAACCGGAGGCACGAGCATCAGGTCAGCAGTCGGTCAGAGGGTCCTAGAGACAACACGACACCATGGATGAAGAAAAGTGAATTACAGAGGTACAGAAATATATAACATTGTACACATGACACATACATCTTTTCTACACGGATATATGTGGATAGAAGTTGAATAATTCATGAAGCTGTGTGGTTGGGACCAGCAAAGGGACCTTAGAGAAGTGAAGCGAGGTGTTGTTTATTTCTTTTCTCAGTCTATAACACGTTTTATGAGCGTGTGACATCGCTATTCTCATGAGAGCCTGTGGCTCTCCGAGGATCAGCCCTCCCCCTCCAGGGCTACGCGCAGTGGCACTTCTGGGCGTGCCGGTTTCAGTGGGGTTTGCCTGTTGGAGCAAGACCACAGCGCTCCGCTTCGCTGCGCCGCGGGGCGCTTTCGCGTGCAGTGGAATTTGGGGGTTAAAAGAGCAACTCTGTGTGAGTGTAGGCGAGTCATCCACACACACACACATATCAGCAGAGAGCCTACAAGAGCCGCCACCAACGCGCGTTGCAGTCATCTTCCGCATCATCATTCTGCACGGCTTGGACACCGAACAGCGTTTACTGTTTCATGAGAAATTAAAAATATAGCATAACAGCGGCAAAACTCTGGCCGATGTTGAATACTTTCAAAAGGGCTATAAATCAGTCGGGCCCTACTGAAAACCTGAAAAAACTCAGATCTAGGTGAGAGTATTTCAAGACAAGAAAATCTCACTGGATTTAGATCTTTTTTTAAGGTATAAAACTAAAAATAAAGACTAAGTTTGTTGTAATAACAGGTAAAATAATTTGACAATAAGACAAGACAAACTTAACTTGAGCAGGTATTAATGTCAGCTAATTTAACCTATTTATTTCATATATAAGTATACAGAAAACACGACAGTAGGTTGGACAGGCGTAAATAAACCACAGGTCATAGGCTCAGACATATTGGTGATACACAGTGAGATTGCAGATATCTAAGTGCAGTTAACTTCTGAATTTCAACAAGTAAGAGAAAATATATGAGCTTTAAAGTCACAGGAGGGGATGAGTGCATCAAATATTTAAAGAAAACCCTGCGTGCAGTCTGAATTACCATCGTCAATGTGTGATTTAGACAGCTGTGAGACCTCATCTGCAATTTTTGGCTGTAATAATAAAGAAATGATCAAACAGTGGGAGTCCAGGTCTTCTGCTGTTGTAGCAATTATACAGATACAAATATATTTCTACTCCTCTTCTTACACAAAGCTGATTTAAAGTCTGGTGTTGCAGCTTCCTCGATAACCTCATTATGCGTTTCTTTTTCTATCTAAAAGGGAAGTGAATGTCAGAGCATGATTAGCTTTATGTTAGTCATTACAGTCGCTGTTATATGAGATGTATCTCTGCTGGAGAAACTTTGCTGGACTTCATCATCGAGGAGGATGAATCACATATACCCTGCATGAGTGGGCTAATGATATTGTTAAAATGACTTTTTCCAGTTTTCTTTCTGATCTTCAGCTATGCATCCCTATGAGTCATAGTCTGCTACATTCAAGCAGCAAACCAGACAAAAAAAAATCAAAACCATAGAAAGTATTCGGCAGAGTGACTGAGATGGATAAAGGCAGGTTTGAGTCAGATAACATATAGAAATCTTTGAGATGAAGCTCTTTGTTAGTCTGGTTTGAATGGTAGAGGAGGCTCTGGCATCTGTCCCTACGTCTCAGACTTTTGAAGCATGTTGCTCCAAAACTCTGTAAAATCAGACAAGGGCACGTCACGATGAGGTGGGACTTCAGACCAATAGGGACACAGTATTTCCAAATGGAAAATCATCAATAGCAGAAATAGGGGCGCAATGTAAAAAAAACAAAATCACCTCATAGATGTGTTATACACTGCTTCACCAAAACCAAAGTCGCAACCTGGACTTAGCAATGAAAACAGGTACAAGCCATGGTCGTGGAAAAGATGTTAGCCTGTTTAAGAAGGGTCAAATCATTGGCATCAAGCAGAGAAAACATCGAAGGAGATTGAAGAAACTACTAAAACTGGGTTAAGAACTGTCCAACACATTATTAAAAACTGGAAGGATAGTGAGGAACCATCGTCTTCAAGGAAGAAATGTGGTCAGAATAAAATCCTGACTGATGGTGATCGGTGAATCACTTAAACTTTTGGGCAAATCAAATCAAAGAAAAACAACAGTAGAACTCAGGGGTGTGTTTAATAGTGAAAGTAAGAGCATTTCCACACACACAATGTGAAGGGAACTCAAGGGATTGGGACTGAACAGCTGTGTAGCCTTAAGAAAACCACTAATCAGTAAGGCTAAGCAGAAAAAAGGCTTCAGTTTGCTAGGGAGCATAAAGATTGGACTGTGAAGGACTGGAAGAAGGTCATGTGGTCTGATGAGTCCAGACCTTGTTCCAGAGTGATGGGAGCATCAGGGTAAGAAGAGAGGCAGGTGAAGTGATACACCCATCATGCCTAGTGCCTACTGTCCAAGACTTCATTATTGTGAATAAAGAAGAGCACCTCATAAAACAACAAAAAGCACCAGTTCATGTGTTATTTCCTCTGTGATGACTGAAACCTTCCTGGAGTTGTGACTGAGGGACACCCTCCTTAACTGTTCAACCCTGCATGGTTTTTAAAATTGATTTTGATGGTCTTGGTCTCATCTCGGTCTTGGCTCCTAAATGTCTTGGTCTTGTCTTGGTCTTGGTGCATTCTGGTCTCAGGCAAGTCTTGGTCTCAGATAATGTGGTCTTAAGCACAACACTACCTTTTGTCAAAATGTAGTCACATTAATTGTTTGAATTTTTGTCTAGTTTCAGGTGACACAACCCGTCTCGGCTAGGACAAAAGCAAAGCAATGTCTTTCAGGGCCTTTCTTTAAGAAGCTTGCATGCTCTCACTGTGCAGCTTCCTCCCAAAGTCCAAAAACATGCTAGTTAGGTTGACTGGTGACTCTAAACTGGCTTTTGGTACGAGTGTGAATGGTTGTCTGTCACTACCTCTCGCTCAACGTCTGCTGGGATAGGCTCCTCCCCCTTCTTGATTTGGTATAGACGGTGGATGAATTGATAAATTACGCTGTCTCTGTGTGTGAAGTCTGTTAATTACAGGTGAATTGACACTCATGTTGTAGAGGTTCACAATCACCTTATAAGGTCTTTCAAATGGTTTCTATATGGAATGTTTATTATTGGTCTAATCCTGTATCAAAGTTTATGCAGATAAATGGAAGATATATCAGAAATATAAAGGTCTGCCATAGTCTTTCCCCTTATCATGACTGCATGACTACATTTAATAACTAGAAAAGCACTTGGAGAGCACAGACCTCCGCCAAGCAGCACAGTTCACAGACGCTGATCCGGATCAACACCAAAATCGAATCAGTTCTTCCTTTTCCCATGTTAAACATTTCCTGAAAATTTCATCCAAATTGCATCCATAACTTTTTGAGATATTTTGTTCACAGACAGACAGACAGACAGACAGACTCTCCCGAAAACATAACCTCCTTGGCGGAGGTAACCATGAGTTGCACTTTTTTAAGAGTTAAGTCTTGTTTCTGTTATTACCTCCAGAAATGTTCAGCATGGGAAAAGGAAGAACTGATTCGATTTTGGTGTTGATCTGGATCACCGTCCGGATCACCGTCTGGATCCGCCATGACGAAAAATGTGATTTTCGTGAACAACTACTGAACTAAAACAGATATCATTCTGAATCCAGTAGCTAATGGTATGTTTTCATGGTCAATGAATCTAAATATTTACATGAAATAAAGGTAGGACTAATATTTATGGTAAAAATCACAATATTTGAGAGGAATGTGGTGCTGGCGGAGGTCTGCCCTCTCCGAGTGCTTTTCTAGTTTAAAAACTGTGATGGAGAGGCTTTACTATAAACTTAAAGTGAAAGAAGAACACTTTGTAAAAGACTGGGAGAAATGGTTGGCATACACAGAAAAGATCTGAGCAGTAGATAGTGAAAGAAGGTATTTGTGATCATTGTTCATATGGTGTTTTTTTATGTCATACAACTCCTTTTATGGTCAGCTTGATATGTGATGGCAATTGTTTAGTTGATGGTTGTATCATGTTAAAATGAAAATGTTTTATTTTGGTATTTTGATTTGTTCTTATGCAAAATATGTAGCATCTCGAGGCTAACCTCCAATAAATCAGGCGACAGGTCTATGGTTCATGGATCTGTCTCTAACTTTAGTTCTTACTTTAGTCCACTTGTCTCCTCTTACCTCCCTTCCTTCACCCTCACACCAACACAGCATGGTGTGGATTTGCTGTTCATCATGAGACTGGGATCCACATTCAAGATTTCCTGCTGCTTAACAGAAGGTTTTTTCTTGCTGCCATGATGGAGGGATTCATGATTGGCTATACGGATTCATGTTGGGTGTTGGATGGATATATTTGTATATATATGTATATGTGTATTTTATATGTATATATGTATCTATGCATATATGTGTATCCATAAAATGAAGAGCTTTATGCTCTATTGTAAAGTGTCTTGAGATAACACTTGTTATGAATTGGCGCAATAAAAATAAAGATTGATTGATTGATTGAAAATTTGGAAAAAATTCAATAAACATATTGTTGGAAAAACTGTTCCTGATACAAATAAACAAGTCAATTTCTAGAAAGACTTCATGCCCTTGACAGAAAATATCATGATAATGAGTTCAGAAACATCCGCATTTAGGATTCTGGCAAAAATATACAATCCTGTATTTCTAGGTATGACCTCTTAGTTGACATTTGGACTTTTAAATAAAGTATTATCTTCATGGTAACCTGATAACTCTACCATATTCCTGATCTACTCTCTCTCTTTGCCTCTTTAGCTAATACAAACCTCTCCAATATCCTGATTATTCATTTAAAAACATAATTGTGCCCTTTGGTCCGTCTCAGACCCTACAGGTACCCTCTGATCCTTGTTTCTGTCTGGATCAAACCATAATTTATGCTCCTGGGCTGAGTTTTCCTGCCCCGGGGCCACTTATGAGCTTGATTTTAATTCATTAAATCAAAACAGGAGATCATCCAGCTGCACAGGTTGTCAGATTGATACGATTCTACCACATCCCGAGGGTCTTCCCTTGAGATTTCAGAAGCAGCGATCCTCTGAAGCAGGCAGATGAAGGCGGGCTGATGCTATCGGAGCGCCGACCCTCTGACACCTTTATATGTGCATAACAGAGGAGAAGGGAAGCAGGGGGAGATCACAGGGGAGGCGGATGGAAATAGGAGGGTATTAAGTGTTAGCTGAAGAAAAAAAGGGGAAGGGATTAGAGGCAGGGCTCTGTAGCTGCTTTGATTTGAAGTAATCCAATTCTAGATCGCTCCTGCTCGAAAACCACATCTGACGTCCCGTTATGAGTCTCATTGTGACAAATATCAGCCACTCGGTCCAGTTTCATCATAGAGAATCCACGAGGGGCCGACTCACTGATCTATAATGCATGGGTGGAGAGTGTTTGCAGGGCTTTGGGGGGATTTCCTTCATGTGTTGAGGCTCCACCATATAATTCTTTCATCATCTGGGTTTCTCTTTGTCTTACTCGCTGAGTATTTAGGCTGAAGTCAAGGTTGGACATGACTGCCGGGGATGTTTTCACGGCACTTTTAAGAGCTCTGGGAGTCGACTTTTTTTTTTGGCTGAGCAGTGCCCACGGTCTCCATCCTGCATGGTCTGTGTGAAGCATGACTTCTGTAATTCCCCTTGAACACAGACGGTTGGATAAAGGAAACAGGAGGAGAGCTCAGACAGGGTGGATGAAGAAGGAGGAAGGACGGGAGACTGATCCAGCAGAGAAAAATGACAAGGATATAGAGCAGCTTCAGTCGACCCAAGGCTCCCGAGGGGATCCTGAGTGACTGGTTGTGGCTCTTAAAGGCCTGCTATGAAAAAAGGACTAAATGAAGTGAAGAAATACAATTTGCATCTTATTTCTCAAATAAAAAGAGCAGTTACACAGTATAATATAACATAGTTCGCCCACTGCAAAAACTCCTATCTAGTCTTTTTTCAAGACAAAAACATCCAAAACACTTTTTCTAATCCATAGATCACTTAAAGGGACTGTGAGGAGTTTCTAAGTAATTACAAAAAGTCTCACTTTTAGATATATGCCTGATGGAAATACACACTTTAAGATGAGTTTTATAGCATCTAAATAGGTTATCTATAAATGCTATTCCTTAGCTTCACGGTCGGGTCAGACAGGACTGGACTGACTTGTCTTGTTGACAGATGATTGTTCTTAGTATTACAAGCAACTCATGACTTATTTTTAATTTTTCTATCTTCGTATAAGATCTTAATCCAGACATGTAAGAAGCTTGTGGATTGGAATAAGTCTAATGAGGTTTTTTTGTCTTGAAATTGGACAAATACTCTCATCTAGATCACTAACCTCCAGCCTCATGGAGGCACTAATAAAGGTTAAAATTGGTCCACCCTTAAAGCTGCACACACAGTCTTGCAGATGTAGAGCAAAAATCAAGCCACATCGAGATAAGTCTGGCCTAATAATTTCTTACATTTGATCCAGCAAGAGTTGACCTATACTTCCCTTCATTACCATCAGTTTCAGCTGTCTAGCTACTTCCTCCTCAGGACTGGACTCCTGCTGTAGGACTCTTGGCACCCTTTGGGGGCAGCCATCTTTGTCCTCTAGCATGGTGTCAGAAAACTGAGACCAGCTGGTTGTACTTGTTGATTGATGTCACAAAAGTTTGGAAAATATCCACCAGAACCAAGCCAAGTTCTGTGCCCTCCCATGCATCACATCTACGTTGGCAAAAGTTTAAAATCTGTCAGGCACCGTAACTCAAGCAAATTTAACTTAAAATACAAATACCAGCATTTCCTTTAAAAAAAAATGCTTTCGAGGATGCTAATAATACAAAAACAATGTGTGTTTCAAAAATGCGGAATACTGGCCTATCACACTGTTCGGAAAACTGAATAAATTCCTAGATCTGCATCCAGATTCGGATTACGGGTCTAAATTAAATCTGATTGTACCTCATAGCCCTCCCTTTCATTTAACCTCTTTGCCTACCCTTCCCTTGACCCTCCGTTTTGAGGGCCAAGGGGAAGGGATGCAAACACGGCCCTAAGAAACGAGACTCCACTCGATTCCCTATGCCATCACCCAGAGCTGCTGGCTGTGTCGTAGGCAGATGTAACAATCGCCGTAGCTACAGCTGTAAAAACTAGCTTTTTATAATGAGCAATTTAAAATACAAACAAAAATTCAAAACATGATTAATATTTATTTCATAATTTATCAATTACCTCTGCCAGGACGTTATGTATTCAGGAGTTTGTTTGTCTGTCTGTCTGTCTGTGAACAAAAAAACTCAAAAAGTTATGGATGGATTTTGATGAAATTTTGAGGAAATGTTCAGCATGGGAAAAGGAAGAACTGATTCGATTTTGGTGTTGATCCGGATTGCCGTCTGGATCCGCCATGACGAAAAATGTGATTTTGGTGAATAACTACTGAACTAAAATAGATATCATGATGAAACCGATTGCTAATGGTATGATTTCATGGGCAAGGAATCTAAATATTTAGATGAAATAAAGGCAGGACTAATATTTATAGTGAAAATCACAGTATGCGAGAGGACTGTGGTGCTGGTGGAGGTCTGTGCTCTCCGAGTGCTTTTCTAGTTATATGTATGCTCTTCCTTCAGTCTTTGCTCTGCCATCTTGTCAGCAGGAGCAGTGTATTATGGGAAATTTTCATACCCCTTCCTTTTAAGAGTGATTCAGGTTGTTGTTTCAAGGGCTGTGCAGCCCGCTCTCCTAACCTTATGGAGAATTGGGACACCCCTCACTAGATGTGAACATACAAAACCAAGAGCTAAGGTGTGAGACAAGGGCTAAGGGGTACAATTGGGATTGACCAGTGGTGGGCAAAGTACAGAATTCCATTACTTTAACAAAAGAATGTATACTGCTGGTCAAATAATAAACCAATACTAGTGAAAGTTGTTCAAATTGTTACTCAAGGTGAAGTACTGGAGTACCTGCTTTTGAAAATACTTGAGTATTAAAAGTACATTTTGTTTTAATGTCAATGCGCTCTTGAAGTTTTGCCACAATAAATTAACAGAACTTAATGTCTGAATCAACCTACTGTAGCATTGACCTGCACACAGAACCTGTTGGATTAAGAGGTTGTAAAGTATGCTACGAAGCCTACAGATATACATATTGAAACATGACAAAAAGACAAACATTGCTGTTCTCATTGTCACCAAAGTCAAAAAATTACTTCCTTTTGTCACGACTAACTTTCCTTGAAATTGTCATTAACATTCTTTCATAACTTTCTGAGTTATGTTCACAAAAGTGGCAAAACCAAACTCACCAGTGGAGACATTAAGTGCGTTTCCATTACCCTTGGATTTGCGCAAAAGGTAAATAGTGCAATAAAAAACTGGTAATGTAAACACCTGAATTTCGAAAAAGCACTAAAATATGGCTAAAATTTTTTTACGCTTTCAGGAGGTGGTTTTTCAGACATTTCGATATTCAATTATATCGCAAAAGCGCAATGGAAACACTTTTTCCACAATTATACATGACGTACCTGGTCACATGAACACTTCTTGGCGTAAACATGGCGTGGTACGTTTGGACAGAGGAGGAGACGGAGACTTTTCTAGCCATTATTCTCGAGAAAAACACAACTGCCATACTAGACAGCAAACAACAGAGCCACAACATTGATGTAAACATAACACCTACACGCAACAGGTTTTGGGCGTCCATCTTCCTGCAGTGGAATCTTGCGGAATGATATTTAACGAGAGTTACAACGCTCCTGCTGAGAACAACCTTCAATGGAAACACGTTCAAAGCGCAAATATACTTTGTCAAAATTTTAGGAATATCATTTTGATTTTGCGGAAAACTGTAATGGAAACACAGCTAATAACAAAGCTCATAGCTTATTTCTCTACACGTTGGGCTTTCCAGCCTTTTGTAAGCATTCTAATACTGAGAACTGTTTTAGTGGGAGGAAAATGTACTTTTGATTCAAGCAAATAAAGTTTTTTTATCACTGTGGCTCCAGAGAAAAGCAAAAACAGAAGCAGAGAGTGTAACTTTTAAAACAGGGGCAGCTCTGACGGAAACAGTCTCAGAAGTGAAAGAGTGACGCTGTTTCAAAAGGCGACAATGTAAGAACTCCCCTCATGTGTCATCACAATCACACAGTTGTTATCAGAGCTCTGAAGCCGAGATGTGGGAGGAAAAACTTTCCACATATCGCACGCTCACACGGCAACTGACAGAGCAATTTTCTTAATCTCAATAGCCGTGAACTTGATAGATCGAGCCATTCAATCTGCAAAGCTAGTGATCAGGAATTTCAACATTATCAAATCCCGCTCGCACCAGCAGCCCGTCCGCCCGCCAACCGTATCTCCGCACATCCACGATACAAGCCTTGTGATTATTTCAAGTGAATTATGTAACAGGAGCCTGAGGCGGCAGCGGGTGAAGAGGTGGAAGGAGCGAGGGATTTGATGAAACAGAAGTAGGAGAGAGTGAATGGAAGAAGGAGGGGAGGTGAAGAAGGGAGGACGTGGGAAATTAAGGGTAATCTAAGAGGAGATATCAGGAGTAAGAGGAGCAGGAGATGACTGAGCAAACACGGCAGACGGGCAGAATGTTTGTTTGAGGCAGAAAGAGCAAAGACGCTCCATAATCTAGTCCTGGATGTAGAGACTGTTAATGTATATCGAGGCTTAGGGGCCAAATGTTAGAAGTAAAATATTGATTCTGAATGTGTTTGGGAAGTTTTTCTGTATTTGCCTGAAGGAGGAACGAGATTTTGTGATCAGATGAGCTCGAGAAACTTTATATCTATATGATGTTTTAAATGTAACCCTCTTTGGACCGCTGATATCCGATGACTAATCCACAGAAATCAAACTGAAATACAAATTTATTCACAGAAAAGCTGGAATATCGAGTGAAAAGTATCAGCATTGATCGAGGGGCGTGTTGCACCCTGGTGTTTCTGAATCAGTCAGATGTTTTGTGGAGTCAGCGGGCTTGTTAACACTGAATGCTGCGCTTTAAAACAAATTAAAGACATAAAGTGATTAGTTGTTATTCACCGAGGCTTTTGAAAAAAGCCTGAAGTCATTTAAAGCAGTCACGCCAAGAGGAAATAATCACCGAGTTCAAAATCAAGCCACAAGTTCATCATCAGTGTGAGTAAAGGGGAGATTTGTACTGGGTAGTTAATCAAATCTTTTTTATTTAGACAAATAAAAACTTGAAATTCTTGGATTTGCTCTGGAAGACAGTCTGCAGTAGCCTCCAAACCAAAGAAACTAATGCATTGTGTGCTGGCAGTAGGGATGTAATGGTTACCGGTAAAATGGTAAACCGCGGTAAAGTTTCCCCACAGTAATCATTACCGTGTCCTATTAAAATGACAGAATTACTGAGTTTGGTCACCACACTGTGTCAATAACTCACGGTGATGCCGCTCTTTGCCCTGAAAAGCCGGAACTATGTGCGTCTGCCCCAGGGATGACTCTCACAAACGGAGGCGCAGTTTGCAATGTTTAGTCTCTGAAAGTTTAGCAGGGAGCTAACTGCTTCAGGGACTATCGTTAGTAAAATAAATAAATAAATAAATAAAAAGGCCTGGACATGGTCTAATATAACGAGCTGTAACATGAACACTAATGCTGCAGGCAAACAAAAATGTGTGAGTGTTTGTAAAATAGTTCAAATGTATTTTTGGCCATCTAAAAACTTTGAGCATGTTCATTTACATATATTTTGCTTTTTTGACTTTTATGCGCCCCTCAGTGTGAAAGTAACTGCCTAAGAAAGCCTTGTTTCCTCAATCCCACAAAAGACCTACCAGTGTGATGTTATACCTTTGTTTAAGCCCAGTTGCTCACGATAGCAAGTAGGGCTTTTCAGTATTATCTAATCTCAATATCATGATTAATTGAAGCTCTTACCTCAATTACGATTAATGAACAATTGTTTTATATATGCTGGAACAAATTAATAGTGATACCGATGGTCGTCAACACGGTCTTCCTGCAGTATTAACATTTAACCAATTAACTATATTCAGTTTTTAATGTGAATGAGCACTGTGTTAATTTTGACAGCACCTTTTAATTTACTCTTAGTTATAGTCTTTTGCCCTAAAATAACTTCGTCTTCATCTTCTCCCGCTTATCCGTGGTCGGGTTGCGAGGGCAGCAGCCTAAGCAGGGAAGCCCAGACTTCCCTCTCCCCCGCCACCTCGTCTACCTCTTCCCGGCGGATCCCGAGGTGTTCCCAGGCCAGCTGAGAGACATAGTCTCTCCAGCGTGTCCTGGGTCTTCCACGGGGCCGCCTACCGGTGGGACGTGCCCAGAACACCTCACCAGGGAGGCGTCCAGGAGGCATTCTGACCAGATGCCCGAGCCACCTCAACTGACTCCTCTCAACGCGAAGGAGCAGTGGCTCTACTCCGAGCTCCTTCCGAATGACTGAACTTCTCACCCTATCTCTAAGGGAGAGCCCAGCCACCCTGCATAGGGAGCCCATTTCGGCCGCTTGTACTCGAGATGTCGTTTTCTCTAAAATAACTTTAGTCACAATTTAGTCATCTAAAATGTTATAATTCTAGTATAGTTTTAGTTTCACAACATTTCAGTTGATAAAATCTGCGTTAATTTTAGTCGACTAAAACATGAAGTGTAAAAGGTAAGGCATTTTTATGTTTCCTTGAATTTCTGAAGTCTTGTTTTACTCTTGGATAACATAAAACATCTAATATCTAGGACTGGGACGATACACTTTTCTCCTGATTCGATTTTTTAAGATTTCTTAGGTGCCAATTCGATTTAAATTGCAATTCTACAATATTGCCGATTTTTGCAATCTTTAGTAAGCTTTTTTAACACCAGCGAAAAAGATACACATCACATGTAAGTCTGTGTTTAGGATTTAATCAGCAATATATTTTAACCAGCTGTTTATACTCTCTCTTTAAAAGCCTGGACTGCATTTAGCAGTGGCTTATTAACACAGACTAAAATGAAGCATTTAAATTTGGAAAATAAACAATTTAAAAATCATCAAACAAAAAATCCAGATACTTATGTGAATTGATTTTTTCTCCCACCCCTACTACTAACCCTTTATTGAATGTTAGTAAAGTCTGAATGTCTAAATGAACAGAAACAAATGTTCCTTTGTGTGAAATGCAGTCACCTTTATTTAGGCTACCTGGCAGAGCATCTCAGTTACAATACCAGAACTGACAACAAACAGTGAACCTGCTCTACATGAATATATCAATTCATAAAGACAGGAGCTCTGATTGGATCACTCCACAACTTATCCCACCACCACCAAGCTAAGGCAGCTGTGATTGGATAGATTCCTGACTTGTCTCTGCTTTCTACATGACCACATTAGGTCTGATGATGTTTACAGGTGATCAGAGTTTTGGGGTGATGACACTAAATCTTCATACTGCAGCTTTAATAAACAAACCTTCTGGAGCACAGTGTTTGTTAAAAAAAGGATGCTTGACTCAAATATGACAGCTAGCATTCGGGCAATCATGTGGTGCGGCGCGTTGGCCTCATTTCCAACACTTGAGGTTGCAGCTTGATCAAAACAGAACTGATTGGGACAGGCTCATCACTCCTCTCTTCCCCCCGGAGTAAACATCCCACAGGTTTGAGTTACGTCAGCATGCAGGGTATTTATGAATAAACAGCCAAAAAAAAGCTAAAAGTCCCTCAGTCTCTCCTGGAGGTGCCACACGCCCTTTGGTTTCCATTCAAATGACTCACAACCCGCCATATGAGCATGTTTGTGCCGTGGTATGACTTGGCAGCCGGCAGTCAGATCGAGCCCCCAAAATCAGCGCATCCAAAATGCCAAATTCTCTGATCAAACACAAAACGCCCACAGAAACAAAAGCCCTTCAGAGGCCTGATGTGGTCAAACCGGACGTTTTTATCCGTTGGCTTCGCTGTGATAAAAGCCAAACATAAAGCAGAGGATTGTTAGTTTTGTAATCTATGATGTCAATCGTGATGTCTGCCTCTCTGTGCAGCACAGCTCTAATCCAGACTTCTATTTTCCCTGTGTTCACTGTTGTAATGATGAGTTCAGACAGCTTTCTGATTTAATCATCTGCTTTGCTTTACAGTTCACTGCGCACTTCAAAGGTCAAGCTCCTCAGAATAAATAGTCTTAATGTCTGCCTGCTGCAAAGCCAGAAAGTCACGGCAGCAGAGACTGAAGAGAGCAGAGATTATGTTTACTGAATACCAGATGATAAGCAATAACAGCCACATTAAAGATTTCCAGGCCTGTTACTGGACGCCAGTGGGAGACAGTCTACTTCCTGTTACCCCTGTCCCCTCGCTCTAAGTGCTCAGAATCAGAAATACACTGATTAGCTGTAAATAATCTTGAGGTATCAGGAGTGATCATTATGCCTAAATGTCTAAAACCTTTTGTAGACCAGTTAAATGAAACTTTTGTATACAGCTCAGAAAGCCATTCGTCTACAAGCATCACAGCCTCTGATTTATTTTCATTTACTTTGTACCCAGATAGTTCCCCAAATTCATGTAAACTGTCCAAAAAAGGTCTGGGATAGAGCACAGGGGGTTGTTTATATATAAACTAACATCATCAGCATATAATGATATTTTATTTGTCCCTAGCGTCCGATATTCACATTATCTTTGGGTTCTCTCTCATTAATTCAGCTCAAGGTTCTATACTGATAGCAAATAAAAGGGGAGAAAATGGACAGGCCTGTCTGGTTCCTCTTTTCAAATTAAACTTAATGTATATCCATTTACCCTGACCCTCGCAATTGGTGTGGTTTACAGCACTCTGAATCAGGTAATAAAATCTGTATGAAATCCCATTCGTAAAAAAGTTGTTGTAAATTTTGCAGTAACTTATTGGCAACAAGATGCTAGCTATGCTACTGTAATGTCTTTACAGTAGCATAACTATTCTAATTTTCAACATTATCACTGTTTTTGCTGTATTATATTTAACTACTGTACTTTTATTCAAAGTATCAATACTTTTTTCAATTTACAGAATAACTACTGTATTTTCAAAAACAGCATCCTAACTGTTTTTTTAATCTACAGTATCATAACCTAATTTTATATTAGAACTAGGCCTGTCATGATAATCAATAAATCAGTTAACCGCGCGATGAATAAAAACATCCTTGGTAAGTTTGGCCTCGATAAATTTGCTTGTTTTCCTCCTCCTCCTCTCTTTCTACCAAAAAGGTTGGATGAGAAGATGGTTCACTCTGTAAAACTGTGTCAACTCCGGGATGCAGTGGTTCTATTGCGGGTTTAGCAGATTTATAGCAGAGTGAGCATCTGTCAGTCATTCAATCTTTGTGGGGGAGGCAGGGCCACTCGCACGTACACACACACAGAACTGAAGTGAGCTTCAAAAGGAGTAACAAGGAAACAAACACTAATATGAATGATAGCACGAAAGTTACGGTTCTTAAGCCGGCTGCCACAGCCCAAGTGTGGGAATATTCTGGTTTTAAACAGAATGAACAAGGTGTGAGCCTTGTTCATTCTGTTTTCTTGTTTGTTGAATGTATTTTATTTAAAAGTTCTTGACCTTCCAATTAAAGTTAAATACTTTTTAAAAATTAAAGTTTATTGCTTTTGATACGGTGTACTCACTTTATTACGACATATATTATAATTACATTAATGAAAAAATGATGTTTCAAAATAATATTGACAATAATATCGTTTATCGATAATAATTTCTTGGACAATTATCGTCCTGCAAAATTTGTTATGTGACAGGCCTAATTGGAACCTTTTAAATGCATTTCAAATAACAGTAAACTTGCTGTATTTCATTTGATCTTATTATAATTTAACTATTTTGCTGATTATTTGTATTGTGTGAAAAAAATCACATACATCAATATTTTGTTGAATAAAAGACATTCACTCAAACTTAAAGCTGTGGTCTACGATTTGAAACCGCAGCCTGCCCCCCCTTCCCTCACCTCTCCCCCTCCCATGTTCCAAGATCCCGCCCCCAGCTCGTGTCGCCTCATAAAGCCCCCTCGGACTGAGCTACGAGCGACTAGCACAATATATCAGCAGCAAACTCAATCAAAAACAGCTCAGCTCAACTGAAAGTATCAAACACGACAGACATCCCCCTTGTAACACACAGCAGTAGCCATTTCAATTGGACCGGCGGCAATGCGGGTCTGGCGCCGCCAGAGCGGAGCCGAGTGTGGGGGAGGATTTATCTTTCTCAGCCTGTTCTCCCCAGCTCAGCTTACAGTGCAAACGATTAGCGGCTAACAGGCTAACCCGCTCCCCTACAAGTTATTAGCCCGTGCAGGCACAAACTAACCAGAGTTATTCAGCAGACATCTCCCACTGTAGTAAACAAAGCCATTACCTGATCAACCAAGGGCGAAACGGTCGATGCTGAAGGTCTGACGGCCGGCTGAGGCTATTCGTTAGCCGTTAGCCGTTAGCCCGCTAACAGGCCTAAACCCGCGGGCAGAGCTCCGTTGGGCCCTCAAGGGAGAGGGGGCCGGTCTCGGCGCTAGGCTTTTCCGGCTCCATGATAGTTCAGTAGCTAACGCTGCTAGCTGCTCACCGGAGGTAGAGGGGAGGAGGCGGGACCATGACGCACTACGCATGACGCTGCGTAGTGAGAGAGACAGGGGATTGGATGGACTCACGGACCAACTCACGGACCAATTAATAGTCGCAGGTTCTTAGGTTTGATTGGTCAGCTAGCATGCAGCTTTTCAGCCGATATACTGAATGGATTTTTTTCGTTCTTTTTGGACTTTATACTGTGTAGATAGGACCATAGGACCATAACAGCCTTATAAACGGTGTTATTAATATGTACAAAGCTTCCAAATCGTAGACCATAGCTTTAAAACTTGTTTTTTTTTTCTTGATCCATTAACCTGTTCAGTTAATTCTGGAGACATTTTACAGCAGGAAACTGTTGGTATTTTTAAATTAAACTTTTGTATACAGCTCAGAAGGCCACTCGCCTACAAGCATCACAGCCTCTAATTTATTTTCATTTACTTTGTACCCAGATAGTTCCCCAAATTCATGTAAGCTGTCAAAAAGGGCTGGGATAGAGCACAGGGGGTTCTTTATATATAAAATAACATCATCAGCGTATAACGATATTTTATGTGTCCCTCCAGAATCCGATATTCCCACTACCTTCGGGTTCTCTCTTATTATTTCAGCTAAAAATTCAGCTTAAAATGATGTTAAATTTGCAAAAATCAAAAGCTATTTTCCCAAAACCTTTTGCCATTTACAGTAATTTACAGCATAGATGTCTACAGTGGGTTTCTGTAGATATTATCGTAAAGATAGATGTACAGTGTACTTTATTAATCCCCATTATGCACAGAATAGCAGTAAGAAAAGTACCAAATAAAGACATAAAAATAGATAAGAGTGTAAAATTTAAATAAAATACAATCAGACATTAACCAGGCAGGTTGCAACATGCAGGATCTTTAAGCAATACCAACTTTCTTATGGAGGAAAAATAAGTAAATCAAGTAGAAGTGAGACTATTAATAAGGCCAAGGAATTTACACTGTTAGTATTAACAGTGTTTACAACATGAATATAAATATGACAGCGCCGTTTGTCCAAAAAGCACAGTCTGACAGTAAGGCACAGTTTGACAGTAAGGATATTGCTCTGGGTGTTACGTTACGTCTTCACTCGAGCAGTAAACCTCTCAGATTCTCTGGATTTAGTGCTTCAGAATAATTCAACATGTGCCGCTCTTCAGAGTGTTGTTTCTCCTCTCACTTCGCCTCAAACATCTTTAACAACATTTCTGAAAACACAGTTAGCTGATATGGCTTCAGGGTCCTGCATTGACTTCCATGAGCAGCCGTAGCCGGTGTGGGGTGGGGATGGGGGGGTCTTGTTAATATAAAGATTTAAAGCGGCTCAAAGCCCAGAGTAGCTGCTGATGCTGCCCGGCTCACCTCCAGTTGTCCGTACGGATCAACAAAACCGCCTCAAGATTGCATTCAAGCTTTTGTTTTTTTCTCCACAGACAGAAAGTCAATGTTTTTGAGGTTTAACAAGGTCTGAAAGAAAGTCAAAGCCCTTGTTGTCTGCCTCACAGAGTTAGCATCACTGTTCCTCTGCTGTTTGTCC
This sequence comes from Scarus forsteni, assembly GCA_036419115.1. NCBI lineage: Eukaryota > Metazoa > Chordata > Actinopteri > Labriformes > Labridae > Scarus > Scarus forsteni. Next base: position 1,153,688 of record JAZDUH010000035.1, read on the forward strand.
CGGGCAGCAGGTGTTGGTAAACACATCTGGAGGTTCATGCTGGCTTTGTCTGCTTATCCTTAATTTTCTTTGACATCTTGTGGGCAAAATGAAACATCTCTGCCATGCTAAAGCCAGTATGTAAACAGGATCACACAGAGGTTTGTGACCCTGTATAAACCAGCTTTAAACAGCCTTTTTCAGAACACTCACTTTTGGGGTGCCGTACCCCTCCCATCCTACCTCTGCCTCCCTACAGTAAAGTTTATCTGACTCAGGTTACTCTGTCTCTGCAGATACTGAAGATTTTTCTATAATAGATTTTCTTAATGCTGTTTATTAAGTCTAATAGCATTATTATTGTGATATTTGTTTTGATCTCAAGCTGCTATACCACTTTTTTGATCCCACATTGAGATAAAAAAAGAATCCATCCATCCATCCACCAACTTTTATCTACCTTTGTATCAATCAGTCTATCTACCTACATACCTGCCTATCTATCTATCTATCTATCTATCTATCTATCTATCTATCTATCTATCTATCTATCTATCTATCTATCTATCTATCTATCTATCTATCTATCTATCTATCTATCTATCTATCCATCCATCCATCTATCATAATCACATTTTTTGTCATGGCGTTTTTCTTCTGGATCGAGCTCCAAAGTTTTTGAAGATACAACAAATCAGATTGAACACTCCAGATTCCACAGTATCTTGGCTATATTTTGGCGTTTGTTGCAAGTCTACGTCTTTATTTGTTCCCTTGTTATGACGATAATTCCAAGGATATCTAAATTTTTCTTGTTCTGGATCAGATAATAAGGAATTCTGCCGGGATCCAGATCAGTCTTTGATATCTTGTAGAACCTGTTGGAAACTTGTCTTGTATTTTTTTTCCAAATACTCTGACTATTTTCGGTGGAGTAATATGCACAAATGCTGAAAATGGTTCTATCTCGCAATGTTAAAGAATCCTTTAAAAAATTCCTGGATTCAGACGGTGATCCGGATCACTCCCAAAATCTAATCATTTGTTCCTTGTCCTAATCCAGACATTTCCTAAAATGTCATCGAAATTCATCCATAACTTTTTGAGTTATGTTGCTAACAGAGAAACAAACAAACAGACGCTGGCAATAACATAACCTCCTTGGTGGAGGTAACCAGCTGGAAAAGGAGAGAAATAATTGACAATGTCGTCATTGATGAGTCATGAGTGCAACGACCTAGCATGCTAGCGGTAGCTACCATTAGCTTACCCTCATACGCCTTTTCTTTGCAGCTCGATTGCTCTCGTCCTCGGCTTCATTCTGTTGTAGAGCTTCCAAAACTCTCTTGTGCTTCTCAAGGTGTATTTCTTCTTACCACCTGCAGCCTTCTTCTGCTTTCCTTTTTTACTCGGTTTGTGACAAAAAGCCACAGATTGTTGTGTCGCGCTCAAAATGATGTCACTGCAGTGCTGCTCAGCCGTTTACAGCGACACTGCACCCCGTTGGGCAGGCGACTGGGGCTAATGGAAAAGCAGCACAAGGCGAGTGGAGTAGAGTTGGGTAGAGTCGAGTAGGGCTAATGGAAAGGGGCCATAAATTACCCTTAGGTATCACAGTCTCTTTCTTTATATGGCTTTGTGATTGGCTGGTGACCAGCTTAGGGCAGTGTTAATTTCTTGAGTAATTATTTAAAGATGCTATGAGGAGTTTCTGAGTAATTACAAAAAACTCTCACTTTTAGATATATGCCTGATGGAAATACACACTTATTGATGAGTTTTATAGCATCAAAATAGGTTATCTATAAATGCTATTCCTTAGCTTTGTGGTCGGGTCGGACAGGGCTGGACTGGCCTGGATACTCAACTTCGGGAACAAGACAAAACTAGAGCAAATTTATATTATTTGGACACGTCTTAGAGCACCGGGCTGTAAGTAGCCATATATAGCCAGCTACAAAACTACCATACTAAGTTTTCCAAAAATTGCTTGTTGTCACACATCAAAAACTACCACTACGTAACTAGAAAGAGATACATTACCTCGTCACTTTGCATCCTGTAAGTTGTTGAAAAAAGAAGTTGTAAAGCAATGCAGAGTTCTGAGGAAGGTCCGAGCTGCATTCATTAGCATCACAACAAACACACGCTTTGGCTTGGGTCACGTCTTTACGACAGTTGCCGCACGTGCTCATGGGTAGCAGAGTCTTTATAGATTCTCCTCACAGCACCTTTAAATGACATTTCTAAACTTTTTAAGGAGTATAGACATGGATGGTTGATATGTAACTTTATAAAATGCTTGCAGGTCTTTCAAGGAGATCATTGCAAGGTTTAGAGTTGAAAATGATGGAGCTTCAAATCTAAAAGAGTTTCCACTTTGCTCCAGCTTAAGACCGTCTTAGATTTCCTAACTAGCCCAACTATTGCAAATACCCTGTGAGACAGACTGAGGTGTATCTGCTTAACGCTCGCAGCCTGGCAGGCTTGGCAGCATGTGCCAGCAGAGCGAGCAGAGCCGCATTTTTAATGTGAAGGAATAGAGAGGCGAACTGACGAGGACCGGCCCGTGCATCCTTAATGTGTGTGTGTGTGTGTACGTGAGTGTGTGTGTGTGTAAGGCCGGGCTCGCCTCAGGCAAAGCGTCCACAAAGTGCATTTTGAATGTGAATTGTCCTGAGCTGATTTCATCCCAGCATTCAAACAAAAGCTCAGTAAAAGACGACAGCCTGGAGCACATGAATCATCTGTAACCTCATGACGCCTATAAACAACCTACTGTACGCCGTTCGCTGTGTTTGATATACACAGTAATATTTTCTGATTTTAAACACAGCTTGAGCTGGATTAACAGCCAGGCAAAACAATAAACAGTTGTCTTCTCGCCTCTAAAAGTCTGACCAATAACTCGCCTCACTGATTTAGCAAACAGGCAGAAGGTTGAAAACTCTCTGGAGGCAGCTTCCAGCCAGGAAAACTCAATGAAACTCCAAGCAGTCACAATTCTCTGAATAAATAACAACAGACTCACAACGTTCCTTTAATGCCGACGAGGGGATCATATTCAGATTTATGCAAACATTAGTTTTCCATATTAAGTAGAGAGGGGGAAGAAATGTTCCTCCCATAAGGCCTTTTGGTCCAGTCAGACTAAGCTTTTGTCAGAGTTAATGTGCAGCTTCACTAAAAGCAGAGCCATTAGAACATTAACAACACAGACAGACATACAGTAGCCAATCATAGCATGATGTGCAGGTATATATAGTCAAAGAGGTGGAGTCATGTGTTTCTGCTCATGCCACGGACTGTATAAAAAGATGGACAGATGTCAGCTACTCAAAAGTGAAGCTAAAGTATTTGAATTAGTGAAGTTGATCAGCTCTGCAAATAAATCTAGTTCCACCAATGCTGGTGAATTTGCTTGAAGGAATCTAGGGATGTAACGGTTACTGGTAAAATGGTAAACCGCTTTAAAATTTCCCACAGTGATCATCAGACAATTAGACTCTAGTCATAGGGACTCAGACACGAGTTGACTTGAGCCGCTAATGAGACGACTTGCAACTCGACTCGGACTTGGGAGGTAAAAACTCGAGACTCGACTTGGACTCTGAGAAAATGTCTCCAGACTCGACCTGACTTGAGACAACAAGATCCTGAAAATTGCACGCACTCAGGCTTTATATGAAGAGCCAGACAGGAGATAAACGCCGCTCTTTCCTTTTAGGTTCACTTTATTGATGCTCCATTCACAGTACACTTGTCCGCCACCTATTATTGTCCCACACACAACACAGTACTACACACGTATGTTCCTACCACACACCTGCTTCTGCTACAGTGATGATCAGTGGGCAGGTTGCACGGTTTGACATTGGCAACCGCTTTTGTGCTCAAAGTTATTTTCTTTGATTATAAAGAATTTCAATCAGATGTGCAATAGATCTGCTTATCTACTTTTTTTAATAGATGCTTGGCACTGTGATATTGAAATGTATTGTAGACGAAAACTAACACACTTTATGTTGATTTCTCTTATTAAAAGGTAATATATCACATTAGGAAAGGAAATAGCTGGAGGTTGCTTATTTTGGGCTTGTTTTTATTGATCTGGTTGCTTATTTCAGAAGCAAAATGTGGAAACACTGGACAGGGGCTCTAATTCTACAGAGTATGTGATATTTTGTAAAATAAAGAGCACAAAAGAAATAACTGTTATGTTCTCTGTAGTAGAACTTTTTGTAGGCCTTCACATTTAGGAACAGATATGAGGTTCTGTCAAAAGTTGAGCAATGTAAAAGTAACCAGTAATCAGACCAGAATGAGGCAGTGCAAGTTTCAGAACAAACAAACCACAGCCAGTAAATTCTGCTAACAAGTTTCCCTTCTATTGTATACTTTTCTGGTTTAAGAGAAAGTGGTGTTGCAATTTAATTAATCCTGAATCATCAATGACAAAGCAAAGTCTCACTGCTTAGCTTTTGTGCATTTGAACACTATAAATAGGATTTAGAGTTTACAAAGTTCTTTTAAAGAGATGATTATTATAAAGGAGCTTCAGGTTGATTTGGCAGATGCCTGATCATGACAAAATAATTACTCCTCACCCATTAATTGTACTCTGTGACTTTCCAAGTGCATTGCCAGAAACTTAATATCTCTAAAAGCTTGGTGTTTAAATTCTCCCTTAAAGGAAAATGGAGATAAATGGAGTACTTCAGATCTCATTTTTTGCCAGTGTGTTGGTTTTTGGGGGCCCCAGAGGATTTTTAGATCGCAAACTCGGCCAAAGTTTCCTTAAATTTGGCCGATGTTGGGAAAAGGTCATTTGTAAAATGACTAAAAGCTTGGCAAACTTACTTTTCTTCTCAGTGGGTCTAATGGCCCATTGATAAAAATGACAACATGTGAATTAAAGCACTTATGTTCAGTCAGATGGAGCGTTTGACCTTCGTGCCCCGGAACAAACAGGGAACAGGTTGCAGCTCGCCGGTTTGTTGTGTTAGACGGGAAAAGGACAGCACAAAAATCGGACTCCCTGACAGTGCACATAGCCTCAGAGAACATTTGGTGAATAGGAGGCGTTATCACACCCGACAGAAAAACTCCTCTCTCCTCAGAAATTTGGCACAAGTCGTTTTTCCTACCTCAGCGTTATTTGCGTGCCGTGTTGACTCCTGCTCCTTCACCTGAGGTCACGCTGGTAAACCAGTGCCAGATTAGAGTCACCTGTGTGCACTGGAGACAAAAATGTGAGCGTTAGCAGGAATGGATAAAAGATGTGAAAACCAGGGTTGAGTCTGAAATGTGCTTAGTGTGAAAACATTTCAAGGCCTAAAGAACCCAATATTCATTAGAGCTGCTTTGTTAACACTGTGATTCAGTGCAGTGGTTTAAAGAAGCACTTCTGAGTTGTTTATAATTTACAGATGAAGCTTTTATAGCGATCAGAATCACGGCAGAGCAGAACTAAATGTTGATTATTGTGCTTAAGCGTATTTTTGACTCTCCTGCAAACCATTTTACCGAACAAATCAACCTCAAGCATATTTATCTGTGCTCTTGTTCCAGTTTTTTCAGGTAGTAAAGCAGCCATTATCATCAGCATTCATATACTCATACTGCATACTTTTATGTTAACAAACGTCTTGGGGGTACAGAGAATTTCCACTCAGCACAAAAAAACAAATTGTAAAAGTGAAAAGTGCTCTGCAAAGCCCTTCTGCCTGTGTTGTTATGCAGCCCACACCTCTACAGTTCTGGCTCGCTCTCTTCTGCTGTCACTCAGAAAGGCCCCAAACCAACAGCAGACAGACTTATGGACAAATTTGTCCACAAACAGGAGAAAGAGTTGCACCCTCCAGAGATGACAGAGAAAAACTGAAGTTGAAGGAGAATATTTTGATTAAGAAAGTTGTCCGAGCTCTGAGAAACTCCCAAGAGAAACACAGAACTTCAGCAAGCACAAACCTTCAATAAAATGAAGAAAGGACGTTGTTGTAAAACAGAAATAAAAACAGACTGCAATGACTTCTAAATCCTTTTTGACCCATATGCAGTTAAGCAGGTCAGACTAATACCTGCACTCTTTCAAGTCGAGCAGAATGTGTGGTAACACTTTACTTGTAGACCTAGTTTATAATGCATTAGAAGCACATGCATAAGACTTTATAATGCATGTATAATGCTTCATAAGTGTCATTACAATGCTGTATAATCATGTATAATATAAAGTATTACAAATGTGGACATAATGTATTATAATCAAGCCTTTATAATGTTATACCTGCATACTCAAGTGACAAGTGTTCTGAATGAAGAATCTGAAGTCCTGGGTCACATTAGAACCATCCTTACTCTAGACAGGAGTAAAGAAAGGTTGTAATGCCTTATGAGGATGACTTTAAGAGCTTTTAGTAAAGTGACAACACTGTATAAAGTTGTTAGCATTTGCATGATAGGATAACACAATTAGAATCACTTAGGAGCAGTATTTTGCTGGCTGGAAGTAAAATGTAAGTTAAAAATTAAACACCATAATGATCTTTAAAACAACCTTATTTTGCAAAAACAAAATATAAAGGATGTTGCAGATTATTCTTTGCATATCAATAAAATTGAAATCTGTAAAAAAAACTTGCATAGCCCACAAATTAAAATTTTAGCACCCAGGAGGACTGAAGAATGCAATTTATAACAACATCACATATTATTGATATTTATAAGGCATTACGCCCTTTCTGTAACCAAGAATTTAGTGTCTGTTCTATGTTGAGCAGTTCTATGTGTGTCTTTACTACTGGCTAGAGTAAGGATGGTTATAATGTGACCCAGGACTTCAGATTCTTCATTCTAAACTCTTGTCACTTGAGTATGCAGGTATAAAACATTATAAAGGCTTGATTATGATACATTACGTCCACACTTGTAATACTTTATAAACATTGGTACAAGTTCTTATACATGGTTATACACCATTATAATGACACTTATGAAGCATTATACATGCATTATATCATATTATGCATGTGCTTCTAATGCATAATAAAGTAGATCTTCAAGTAAAGTGTTGCCGAATGTGTCTTCATTGGCTGTTTTCAAATTCGCCTACTATACTAACAGTGCGCACTGATCCGACCAAAATGTAGTATGCAGTATACAGTAGGCGAAGAAAAGTGAAGTTGAAGTATGCAAAAGATACCCGGATGACGTACTGATTCGGGGAAAATTTCACAGTATGCATCGGACCAGTCTGCTTCGCCTACTGTTACCCACAATGCAAAGTGGCTGAAGCGAAGCTTCAACAACCAGAGCAGCACACGAAAAATAAATATAAGTGCCACTATTTGTTATCTTTACCTTTTCAACACGTAATAGTGTGTACTAAGTTGTAAAGAGGTCAGTTGTCGTTGTTTCCTATTAACAGTTCGTAACGGCCGGACGGTGGTGTTACGTCTGTCCTATACCTGCAGCATTTAGGGATGTCCCGATATGATATTGATATCGGATATCGGTCAAAAAAACAAATATCGGATTATATCGGCCTGCATCCTAAATCTCCGATATCAGCACTCCGATACAAGCAGTCCATTCTAATATATATATTTTTTATTTTATTCAGCTGTAGAATATGCTTATGTTTAAGTTCAACACAGTGGTTATTTTGCAATTGGTGAAATATGTTTTTGTTTGATTTATTGAGGTCACTTTTCAGGGTCTTCTAATATTTTTTATTCATGTTGTTTTAATTGTAGTATATTCTTATGTTTAAGGTTAAAATTTATTTAACCTATTGGTTAATAACAAATGGGTCAGTTTTTCTCATACCTACTATTGCTGACTACTGTTCTTTGTTTGAGTAATCTCACCTGATCAAGCCTTTTCTTACAGTCCATACTACAAAATAGGTAATAAAAGTCTGTATGATTCCTGCTGATATCGTATCGGATTGATATCGGTATTGGCCAATACTCAAGGCTGCAATATTGGTATCGTATCGGAGGTGAAATAGTTGTATCGGGACACCCCTAGCAGCATTATTAGCGTAAACCACTGACAAGTCTGACATTTTACCATTACGTTCTGTATTTCTCCTCATTCTTAATACTGTATTGTGCGTGTGATATTTATTCTTGAACTGTTTTTTTTCTTCAATGAAATTTTCATGAAAAGTCCGGATTGGGACAAGGAACAAATGTATGGATTTTGGGAGTGATCCAGATCACTGTTTGGATCCACCATGAGGAAACATGCAATTTTCATGAATAACTACTGAACTAAAATAGATATCATTATGAATCCGATTGCTAATGGTATGTTTTCATGGTCAAGGAATCCAAATATTTAGATAGGACTAATATTTATGGTGAAAATAACAATATGGGTGAGGACTGTGGCGCTGGCGGAGTGCTTTTCTAGTTTTAGCTGATGAAATCTGCTGTAAATGTAGTCGACTAAAATATGAAGTGTAAGCCATTTTTAATGTTTACTTGAATTTCTGAAGTCATGTTTTCCTCTTGTATAAAATGAAGCATCTACTAAGCCTTTATTGAATGTTAGTAAAGTCTGAATGTCTAAATGAACAGAAACAAATGTTTCTTTGTGTGAAATGCAGTCACCTTTATTTAGGCTACCTGGCAGAGCATCTCAGTTACAATACCAGAACTGACAACAAACAGTGAACCTGCTCTACAAGAATATATCAATTCATAAAGAGAGCAGCTCTGATTGGATCGCTCCACAACTTATCCCACCACCACCAAGCTAAGGCAGCTGTGATTGGATGTCCCTCTGAACTCATCCAACCTTTAACACAACCAAAGTAGCTGTGATTGGATAGATTCATCACTTGTCTCTACTTCCTACATGACCATATTAGGTCTGATTGGATTAAGTCTGTCAGACATTTTAGTCTAGTTTTTATTTGTTGATGAAAATGTCCGTTGGTTTGGTTTCAGTTTTAGTCGTCAGGTGAAAAAGTTTGTTGATGAAGACTATTATGAAAATATTTCTTGATAGTGTTTAACATTATATTAAACAGTTCAACTTAAGATACAGTTGATTAAAAAAAGTGTATTGTTCATGAATGTTTAATCATCACAGTCGTATTAAAAGTTGAGTGTTAAATGTTTATCTTATATCATGAAGGGGGCTCTGCTGTCCTTGTTCATCTTAGTTTTAGTTTCAATAGCATGAATATCAAACGAAGCAGGAATGTAATCTCAAGTTTTTCCACCTGCTCTTTTCAAAGCAATGCCTCTTTAGCATGTTGTTTATATTCAGGTGAGTCGTGAAATGAGTCCAAGCCTGAAAACCTGCAGCAGTCCCACTAATGAAACTTACAAATACATCATTTTGATCTGAAAAGCTCTCCCGTCCATTATTTGCTTTTATGAACGAGCTCCAAACAGTCCTGACATCAATGAATCAAATCAGAGAGGGAGAGCTCTTACTGGAGAGCACTCCAAAATGTATTTTGTCTGTGTCAAAGAGGCTTTCAGGGAGCCAGAGTCCTCTGCTAATGAAATGCAGCGCAGAGAGGCAGCAGGATTCAGCTGAGGGTGCTGCAGCCCACGGTTGGAATAGCAGCCTCTCTGGCTGGTGAGCAGCCTGCCAGGCAAGCAGCAACATCATCACCTTAAGCCAAAATGATGAGGGCTGAACTGCTGGGAACCAAACAGGCAGAGCTGACTGGCAGGATTCACGCTGCAGTTGCCCACGGTTGCCAACTGAAGCTACAGTAAATCACTTCGCCACTCGGGGTCTCACTGTGGACCGGATTTTGTTTTTTTTTATCTGACTTTGTAGCTGAGGCCAGCACATGGAGGGAAGTGTTGACACGTGTGACTGCGGGAGTTAGAGATAAAGTTAGAGGGATAAACTTTGCTAAGTGGTAATATCTGCACAGCCAATGAACAGAGGGGCTCGGCTCTGATTCCGGGTCGTTGTCCTGCAGAGCTGGGCCTGCAAATTAAGGCCTGGACCACACATATATGGATATTTTTTTGACTGGATATCTTTAAAGTTCTTTACATATCCAGTGAAGGTGATGTGGTGTCTATCTGACTGAGTTCAGCTTAAGGCTAAAAACAGGAGAACATAACAGACACATTGATGCTCATGGCACAATACAAGAAACCATCAGAGCAAAAACAGACAGAAGGTCAGACTCTGGTAAATTGTGTTAGAGATACTGTAACTTTAGCCCTGGTGGAGGACTTTTCTCCTCTGCTGATCTCATGGAGTATTTGGTGAAATTGTTTTTAAACAAACAAGAAACACCTCTTCATTTTGGGCTAAATTAAAAATGCATTGTTACTTGCATTACTGACGTTTGTACTGAGTAAAATATGACTTTTTTGTAATGCCTTACATTACTACATTACAGCAAAAGAATTACATTACAGTAATCTAATTACTTTTGTAGTGCATTACTCCCAACACTGACAATACATAAATATTCCCTTGGACCGCCTTTAGCTTTGATTACATTGTTTTGCTAAGCTTTTGTTAAGTCACCAGATTATTTCCATCCAGTGTTGCATTCATTTTTCACCAAGATCTTGTAATGATGTTAGAGAGTCTGACCACTGCACAAAGCCTTCTCCAGCACATCCAAAAGATCCTCAATGGGGTTCAGGTCTGGACTCTGCGGAGGCCGATCCATGTGTGAAAATGACATCTTGTGCTCCCTGAACCACTCTTTCACAGTTTGAGCCCAATCAATCTATGCCAGTCCCATTATGGAAGAAAAAAATCTACTGAGGGAATAACCTAGTTTTCAGTATATGCAGGTATCAGCTGGCCTCACACTTTGGGCCACAATGTTTCTGAACCTGGAACTGACCAACAGCAGCAGCCCTAGATCATACATACAGACAGTAGGCACTAGGCATGATGGGTGCATCACTTCACCTGCCTCTCTTCTTACCCTGATGCTCCCATCACTCTGGAACAGGGTCAATCTGGACTCATCAGACCACATGACCTTCTTCCAGTCCTCCACAGTCCAATCTTTATGCTCCTAGCAAACTGAAGCCTTTTTTCTGCTTAGCCTTACTGATTAGTGGTTTTCTTAAGGCTACACAGCTGTTCAGTCCCAATCCCTCGAGTTCCCTTCACATTGTGTGTGGAAATGCTCTTACTTTCACTATTAAACACACCCCTGAGTTCTACTGTTGTTTTTCTTTGATCTGATTTGGCCAAACGTTTAAGTGATTCACCGATCACCATCATTCAGGATTTTAATTCTGACCACATTTCTTCCTTGAAGACGATGGTTCCCCACTATCCTTCCAGTTTTTAATAATGTGTTGGACAGTTCTTAACCCAGTTTTAGTAGTTCCTTCAATGAGAAGCTGCTCACTGCATCAGCTGGAGTTAAATAACTTGTTTCAGCTGAAAGATAATCGCCCATGCAGTAATTATCCAATACGAGGCTCGTACCTGTTTGCTTAGTTAAGTCCAGTTGGTGACTTTGTTTTGGCCAGGCAGTGTATATTTTCTATGCAAAATATGGCGAGTGATTAGTTTGCTTATCAGACTGATGTTTTTTTCTGTCAGTTTGAGCAAAGTTGTCGGGCTATATATTTGAATAATATCATATTTGTAATGGGGTCACCAAAAGAAATAACTGTTCTTAAAGTGTGGGTTCATCCTTTAGTAATAAAAGATGGGATTATTTCCAGAACCTTCATCTGTCCATCATCTGTGCTGCGTATCCTTTTTAGTCTTTCTCAGCTGTCATTAGGTGAGAGGCAGGGTACACCCTGAACCAGATGCCAGTCAATCACAGGGCCACATAAAGAGACAGACAATCGTTCATCCACCCTCTTCAGCAGGAACGTGAGACAAAACTGGGCCTCCTGACCCCATCTGTGAATATGAGCTGCTCGTTGGATTAACTTCTCTTTGGATACCGAGCGCTCAAACCCTCTGAAGTTTCTTTAGTGATTTCTTTGATCGATGGCACACTTAAAGCTCGCTGCGGCCTCTTAACTGATGATTTCTGATTATCTAGAGAGTCTCCTCACTCAGATCAACAACATCCATAAAAGAGAAAGGGCTCGAGTCAAAGGCTACAAACAGAAACATGTCCGCTCAGCCTGAGGAGGAAACCAGAGATGTGAGGATGCTCACTCAGTTCCTTCTCCTGCTGAGATATTTCTGTGGTTTGGTTTCAGCTGCACACGTTAACTCATCCTTTTTACAAGTGTTGGTCTGACTTAAACTAACTAGCCCTTTAGGTGACTTTTCTGAAGGACCTGTCTTTGTATAAATGTTACAGGGGTGATAAAACTTTTTCATCCCTGATACAATGTTGATATTGCAGCTTTGAGTATTGGCCGATACCGATATCAATTTGATACGATATCAGCAGGAATCAAACAGATTTTTAAAAGGCTTGATCAGGTGAGATTACTCAAACAGAGAACAGTAGTCAGCAATTTTAGATAAGATACAAAACCAAACCGTTTGTTTTTAACCAATGGGTTCAATAAATTTAACCTTAAACAAAAGATTTTACTACAATTAAATAAAATAATTGAAAATAAATTAGATGACCCTGAAAAGTACACTCAGTAAATCCAATAAAACTAAAACATATATTTTAAAATTGTTAAAAAAAACAATGTGTTTAACTTAATCATATTCTACAACTGAAATAAATGAATAAATAAATAAACTAGAATGGACTGCTTGTATAGGAGTTTATATATCAGGATTTTAGATGCAGGTTGGTATAATCTGATACCTGTTTTCTTGCTGATATCGGACCAATATCCAATATCAATATCGAATTGGGACATCCCTAAATGTTACTTTATATGATTTTAAGGGCAAAAATGCCTCGCCACTTTGCAAAACAAACTCTCTGGATCTGCCTGATTGTAGTTATTAAATCAGGAGGATCCAGCTGCTCTGGCAGCCATATTAATGAACCCTTGGTAAGGACACTCAGGCTAAATTAGCTGCATCTCTAGCATTAAGTTACTTCAACCTCCAGTTAAAACGGTCAGGATCAGACCTGTTTACTGTACATTGAACACCTGTCAGCTTTTCCTGCTGGAGTCTTTGCTCTGCTCTTAACTGTGTGAGTGAAACACACTGGACGGCCTGTTTTATTATCTGTGAACATAATTTGGGATGGGAATTGATATGATTATACCGACACCAGTGCTATTAAGGATTCCTGCTGAATATCGATATCCTGTAAGCTGCTGGTGTTTCCACTCACTTAAGGTTGTGCAGTAGGTGTCTTTTGTAAAACAAAAAATTAAGCCACAATTCTGACACTTCTGAACCCTGTCAGTGGAAGGAATTGATAAGCAAAATGACTCATGATCATATTAATCAGTGAGATTCATTAGTGTGAATACAAATATTAGAAATGTAGCTCCATGTTTTGAGGATTTCTTTATGCAGTTTATTAAAATACTCCCTGGCTGAGTTTGAGTGTGATTAGCTTGTACTGATTGACACCTAGCATAGCTTTTATAATCAGCGTGTGGATAGACTGTAGCATTTATGGCAAAGAAATCACTTGGAGCAGTCAGAGGGTTGTGGTTCATCCATTAACCAAGTGCTTTCTCTGCCTTTAGACAAGTCAACTGGTTTAAATGTAACCCTTGTACTGTGCTAGCCTTCTCTTCTTCTATAGCTAGCCTTCTCTATACATGCTCCACACAAGGGTCGGTTTGACCCGTGCCTTAAATCGGCTGTGAATTATACTTAAAACAGTTAACTATCATGCATTTTTTTCCCCTTATCCCTTAGTCACCTTGTCAGGCTTCATCATCCATGAAAATATTGTTTTAATATCTTTTGGTGTGGGCCTTTGGGCCTTTCTTTGTCTCTATACCACCTGATTTCACTAAATAATGCAAAATGAACCTCAAAAGAATTCTAACAATTAAATAAGAGATTGTATTGTTATCTCAATATCACTAGGGCTGTTAGAGCACATATTGTAGAAGTTAATGTTTATGCATATTTCTGTTCTAGTTTTATTAACTATAGTTACATCTACGCTCTGATGGGTCAATTTCGACCCATATATATTTACTTAAAGAAAAAGACAAAACTATTTTTTTTTAGCAAAAGCACTATATGGGTGTAAATATTTATGAACATTTATAAATATTAATCTGTTTATCTTCAGGTTTGGCAGTAATTATTGCTGTAAAATCTTATTTTTTATAACCGGGTCAAAACTGACCCTAGCAACATGGATGACACTATTTAAACAGAGCACATATAATTTACTGTTATAATTATTCCTTTTATTTTTTGGTTTAAATAGGGGTTCCTGACAAAGTCAAAAAGCTTTGATGCAATATACAAATATTAAGTGGTCCTTTTATGCATTTAAAACCTAAAACAGGTCGGTACAGACCCTAACACAGGAGGAAGGTTCAGATATGAAATGATAGATGGGATATTAGCAGGTCAGGACATCTGTAGGTTGAATCTGATGATTCAGCTCAAATCAGTCAGCTTTAAAAATATCCCTTAAACTTGGAGCTACAAATGCTTTGCTGTAAAAATCAGAATGAGGAATAGTTTAATAATCCCCAAGGGGAAAATAAGTTGCACAGCAGTATGAAATATCAAATAAAGACATTAAAATAGATAAGAGTGTAAAAATAACATTAAAATAAATGAATAATTAAGGAGCCAGGTTCCAACATGCAGAATCTTTAAGCAATATCAATTTCCATATGAAGGAAAATAAGTAAACTAGGTAGAAGTGAGACTATAAATAAGGCCAGAGAATTCACACTGTTAACATTAATATTTACAATTTGAATAGAAATATGACCAACAGATCCTGCTTCTCTGGCTTGTCTTTTGGGCCATCCTCATCCTCAGAGGTGTGAATCACAGAGTTGGCGTGCAGATGAGAAGTTTGGTTTACAGCCTCTGGACTGGTCATAAATTCTCGGGGCCGTTATGTTTCCAGATATCTGTCTCTCCATATTTTTTGCTGTCTCTCCTGATCCCATAAACGTGATCTCTCAGGAGCACCTGGAGGGACTTTCTTCAAGTTTTGTCAACTTTGAAATCACTTCACAGCAAGTTTGGCTGTAAATCAGGAAAGTTAAGTCTATCGCCTCTGGAAAGTGGCGCCCGGAGCCATTATGTTGTCAGGTTATCTGCCCGTCCACCTGTCCAAAACTGGCGAGGGGATATCTCAGAAATGCCTGCGAGGAAATTCTTCAGATTTGGTGCAAACACTCGCGCGGACTCGAGGATGAGCTGATAACATTTTGGTTACCAAACATTTGGATTAGAGTGTTTTAAATTTGGGGAAACCCTCCTCCAGATTGGTAACAAATGAGATTCTGGCGGCGAGGGTTCAATTTCCTCGCCTCATTTGCTCCACCGCTCTGGATGGCTGTTGATTTACTCCAGCACCCTCCCCCCCCCCCCCCCTTCTCCATTTATCCAGAGTGGCGGCGCAGCAGCCTGACCTGACCCTGCCATGAAAAGGAAAGGCGTGAAATACTTTAGGGAGTTTATTTCACAGGAGCTGGGACGTTTATTGCTTGTTTTGCTTTCCTGCACAGTGTCTACACTTTGTAAGGGTGTTTCTGCAGAGGAGGCGTTTTTATTTATGACACTAATACCAACACACTGATAACCTTCACCGAGCGTCTTCAGTGTAGCACTTGGATGAGACTTCTGCTGAGTGTCTTAGCTACAGATTTTATGACTGTTTCCTCTCCTACTCCACACTAGGGATGAGAATTTATACCATTTTATTGATACCAGTACCATTAATGATTGTACTTATCAATCCGATTCCCTAATGATTCCCTTATCAATTCTTCTGGACTGTGTGGAATAGGGATGTATACCCTGGACCGGCACTTTCATGCACCGGTCCCCAATTGGGTCGGTACCCAAACACCGTTAAGAATCTGGAAAAACGGTACCGTTATCAGTACTTACACGTCTCTTCAACTGCCACGTAGTTATGACTCTACCGCCGTTCAGCTCAATCATGTCGGTCAGGGCTAAGCGCTCGAAGGTTTGAGCTCACTTTAGCAAAGTTAATGAAAACTCGGCCTGATGCAATCTTTGTAAGAGAGAAGTTGCGTCCAAGGGGGGGAAATACTAGCAACATCACCAAACACTTGGAGCGCGCGCATAGTATAAAGCTAAAGGAGTGCAGGCTGTTTGAATGCTATAGCAACACGAGCAGAGTTAGCAGCCCGGCTAACACTAAAAACTGCAGCACTGACAGAAACAGAGACTCTATTATCCGCCCCTTCGGTAAAGACCCTGCTGAAAACAACACAGTCACACGGGGTTACACTCTTGACGAAGCGCCGCTGCACCCGGCCGTATAACTTGGATGAAAAGCTGACGGTACAGCTCTCCTCAGATGAATCAGAGCTGTTAATGCTGTTAATAGAGCAGAAACTCTTTGTTTACTGAGGTCAAGAGAGCACCGGATGTGACTGGGGGTCAAGCTGCGCTCACAGCGCCCTCTGTTGGATGAAACGGTCCACTGCTCCAGGCGCCCTGATGTACTGCTACACTCAATATTTTACATTTGAATATTTATTTACTATTCGGTTACGGATATTTATCCCCATATTCGAACGGTTATACGACTATCTAATATAAAGTGAGAGCCCTAGTAGTCATCATTACAGCATTGATTTTAGCCCCACTGATATATGGGTCTGTCTGTACATGCAGTCTGTTGGGCGGCATGAAGGGGTTTTGCCATCTCCTTAGCTTTCTTTTTGCCTCTGAGAAGCATTTGTAATGCATTACTTCTATTCTGCTGAAGCTTTATTATTAACTTGTGGTAATAAAAAAAAAAAGGCTGAATCTTTTAATATCTTGCAAAGTCTTTATTTTTTACACAAAATTACATGTTGTAGTATCGATAAGATTATCAATAAGTATCGATACCGATAAGGAGTATCGGTATCTGTATCGGTATCGATAAAATCATAATGATATACATCCCTACTGTGGAGTAAAATCATCCAACACTCCTGACACTCAATGCAGATACATGCTTTTACAAGTTGCTGGTAGGGCTGAACGATTTGATAAAATATTCTAATTGCGATATTTTTCCCCAATATTGCAATTGTGATTTACTCTGCGATTGTTTTAATGTTCCTCATCTTATGTATTCTTAAACAAACATAAGCAGTAGATCGTTTTATAGTAAAACCAATATGACATTAAATTAATCTAAGGATAAAAGATTTGAGAAAAACAGGAGAAGTGAAGAACAGAAGCAAAATAGGTATGAAATTGTAAAAACTGGGTAAAAAAAATGCAAAAGTGACTAAGGAAAAATTGGGATTATTGTCTGGCTTTATGTTTATTTTATTGTTTAGACTGTACAAATGGACAAACGAGAGCATACAGGAAACAAATACTGGTTGAATACAGGATATGCCTTTAAAATTTAATAGGAAACAACATTTTATACTAATATAGATCATCAAAAAATGTATTTTAGAATAGAATAGAATCTATTGTCATTGTGACATGTAAAAATGCACAGTGAAATTGAAAAGTGCCATCAAGTCGGTGCAAATAAAAACAACAAAAAAGCCATCAGCTATCAAACAAAAGTAAGGCTAAAGTAAGTCAGCTCTGCAGCAGTAATACATAAATAAATGTAAGAATAGAAATAAAAATAAAAGGACTGAATCACCACTTGTCATTATTGCCCGTCCCCTGTTTTGTGAGCATGGTTAAAACGTGTTTTTTGCTGCATTGAGGGTGATTATTGCTGTTGGGTAGGTATTTTAGTAAGAGTTTAGGTTCTGAGCGCTGCCACAGTCAGAGTCAAAAACATCATCCAGTGTTGGATCATCTCAGAGTTAATTACCTTCATCATGAATATTTCATAAGTCTGAACACAGTTAAACTTTTACCTGAAGTCTCTGTCGCTGTCCTGAGACCACCTCCGACCCCAGACCCTGAAATCACAAACACGTAAATATTAAAACAGGCTCCGGCCCAAAAGCCTCTTCATACGTGATGTGCATGGTGAGGCCGGTCAGGAGGCTTCAAAACAAAAACAATTAGTGAATGCGTCCTTGGAGGATTAAGATCTCCATGCACCAGCTGGAGATGCTTTGTTTATGCTCACACCCTGCAGACAGACTTTCTCACATCACAGCTCTCTTACATAATCCAACAAATGTCCATATGTTGACATTCTCCTGCAGCACGGAGCCTCAGCAGGAAAAACAGCAGAAACATCTGCACAGGCAGAACTAATCCCTGCCAGAGGAAACTTTCCCTCTTTTTAAGTTAAATAATGATGTATTATAAAATTTACTGAGGCAAAATCCAAGTATACCCTCTGTTAGGCCATCTGGGTTTGTTGTTACCAGCTCTGTGTTCACACTGATTGGTTTTCCAACTCTTCTGAAACACCAGATGGACTGTTTTACATATCAGTGGGATGGATTTCACATCCATTTGGGCAATATCCCTGTAAAAATGTGAATGTGGCTGAGCATTTATTCTGCCTGTCACATTTTCATGGACCTGCTGTAAGAAACATCAAAATAAGTCGATGTAAATAACTTAATATCTTCAGCAGGACTAAAGAATTTTGTTAAAGAGGAGTTATTTATGAACAGGAAGAGGGAAAAGTGGACAAAGGAAACTTTAACCTGATCAGCCCCAACATACCCAATTTTGGGTACTCCAACAAAATCCAAAGAAAAGTGAACTATTCATGTAGAAATATAGTCATACTGCACATCAAATTAAACAGGACATTTTAAGATACACAACCATATAAGCCATTTTACACACACCAAACACAACGTCAACACCAAG